>CM035847.1:299805468-300405468 GCA_020510985.1 Pholidichthys leucotaenia
GGCTTCATCCTTGGAAAAAATGATGATGAAAGATAGTAAAAGAAAGGGTATTATTTCAGAGTTTTATAACTCATTGACACTATCTTCAAGTGAAAATTCACTGAAAAGATTAAACTACTGGAAAGAAGATCTGCAAACTGAAATTTCAGAGGAACAATGGGAATTGGCTTGTACAGAAGCTCAAACCGAATCAATAAATGTACGCCTTAAATTGATACATTTCAAATGGTTAATGCGGATGTATGTTACACCGGAGGAGTTAAATAAATATAACAAAAATATACCAGATACATGCACAAAATGCATGGAAAGTAAAGGAACTCTATTTCATTGTGTATGGGAATGTAGATTAATAAGAATGTTTTGGGAAGAGGTGAGGGTAACAATTGAAAAAATAATCTCAAAACAAATCATATTGAATCCTAAATTGTTTTTGTTGGGTCTGTACCCAGAAAAGCATAATTTTAATAAAAGTGAAAGAACATTCATAGACCTCAGTTTGCTTAATGCCAAAAAATGTATTGCACTATTATGGAAAAAGACTCATAGACCAGATGTGACTCAGTGGTTAAGACAGATGTTAACAAACCTTCCATTAGAAAGAATAACATATATACTGAAATCAAAGGAAATTGTGTTTGAGAATATATGGAGACCTTTTATTGATTATGTAAAAAATTTAAACATAACTCTTGAAGAAGAAGGTGAATGATGTGTGTGGACCTTATAAATTCCAAACTGGTGAACATAATATGTATACTTATGTATTGGATTGTCTAGACTAAACAGAGGAGCATTGTTGAAGATTTGATTTTGCTGGTGGTTGTTGGTGTTTTTAGTGCATTTTTTTTTTGTAGTACTTTAGTGTTAGTGTTTGATTGTTTGTATCATGTTTGTTAAAAAAAAAGGTTCAATAAAGATATTGTGGAAAAAAAAAAATATGTGACTTCCAACACAGTTTATTATCAATTATTACTCCAAGAAATTTAGTTTCGGATACCATTTCAATCTCTACACCATTTACACTGAGTTTAGACACTAAGTTGTTGTGATGGTTGTTAAAAACTATAAATTTTGTCTTATTTAAATTGAGCGTTAATTTGTTTGAATCAAACCACAGTTTAAGCTTTCCTAATTCCTTTCCGAGTGTATCCAAAAGTTGTTCCAAATTGCTTCCACTGCATAATAAATTAGTGTCATCGGCAAACAATATTAAATCCATTTTTTCTGAAAGTTTGCATATATCATTTATATACATATTGAATAACAATGGCCCCAAAACTGACTTCCGGTTATGGCGGCCGCCTAGAAGGACACGTATCACTCTGCTCTGCCCCTGGAAATAAAAATTCGGCAAATAACTCTCTCATTTGGAACAGAACTTTTCCCAGCGTTTGGGTGAGGATATGCCGGTGAAGACTAAGGCTGGGAAATCAGGAGGGGGAAAAATTGAATCGCCGAAGCAGTCCAAATTAACGGACTTTAAAGTTTGTGGCGCAGTAGAAAAAGCTGCGGATATGGCGGATGAAACTAGCGGTGGTGCGGTAACTGCTGCTGCTGACGATGGCGGCACAGGTGCAGTGCTGGCTGCCATTAGCTCAATGAGAGCAGACTTTTCCGCTAAACTTGATGGGATTATGGCAGCGTTGGATGCAATGAGAAAGGAGTTGGGTGACTGTGTGGAGCGAGTGACGCAGGCGGAGCTTCGTGTTTCAAGTGCGGAGGATGAAATCAGCGGACTTCAAATAAAGGTGCGCACTTTGGAAAAAAAAAATAAAGATCTGGAAAATAGCGTTCTGGACTTGGAATCTCGGTCCAGAAGGAACAACCTGAGGCTGGTGGGTTTACCGGAGGGAGCCGAAGGTCGTGATTCATGCTCCTTTTTGGAGGGGTGGATCCCGGAGGCGCTGAACAACGCGGAGCTAAAATCATCAGTCGTCTTGGAAAGCTCCCACCGAATTGGCCCACCGAGAGGTAACAAGGCAGCACCGAGGACGCTAATTATGAAGTTTCTCAGCTACAGAGACAGGATGACGATCTCCAACGCGGTGCGGGCCAAAGGAGAAATTAAATACCAAGATCAGCAGGTGCGGTTCTACCCAGATTTGGCCTCAGGAATCCAACAATTAAGGAAGCAGTTTGACCCCATCCGCAAAGAACTGCGCAACCTTGAGATTCGTCATGGAGTGATTCACCCTGCAAGACTTCTGGTCACATATGAGGGCAGAACACGCATCTTCAAGACCCCCGAGGAGGCGCAGGAGCTCATCAAGAAGATCCAGGAAGAGACTGGTGGGAGCTAAGCATGAACAGAATATAGGGTAGAATATTTGAGCATTTAACTGATTAGAAGCATATAACAAGATTACAAAATATAGAATGTATTACATATTAAAAAAAAAAAAAGTACAAAATTGCTAAAAAAATTTGGAGTTAAATTGGAAAATTACAGAAGAGAGTTAATGTTACGTTATTAAAAGCAGTAGAGTTAGGGTGATTGGGAGGATGAAGAAGGAGTGGCTTTGGCTGTTCCTCGTGGATGTGGAACGGTCGATGGCTATATCGGGAGACGGAATTTTTCTTTTGCTTTTGGGGGGATTGCCACAAATGTGGGAAGGGGGAATTTGTTTGTGTGTAGTTTGTAGGGTGAATGTTCAACCACTCATTTTTTTGCTTTTCTGTTTGAGCATGTTTACACTGCAAGGTAATCCCAAACTCCCTATTGATTATAAATCAAAGCGTTAATCTTAATTTAACTTCATGGAATTGCAGAGGTCTACAAAATTTAAAAAAACTTAAACAAGTTATGAATAAAATAAAAGACATGGGTTCAAAAATTGTGTTTTTAAAAGAAACTCATCTAATAGAGCAAGATGTAAAAAGAATTAGGAGTAGATGGCAAGGAAATGTTTTCACCTCATCATTTTCATCCCGAGCCAGGGGAGTTATGACTCTCATACATAAATCAGTCCCATTTCAAGTGAAAAATGTAATTGGAGACAAATTTGGAAGATATGTAATCATTCAAGGATCTTTGCTATTAGAAAACATAAATTTGGTGAACTTACATGGTCCCAATATAGATGATCAAAAGTTCTTTGCCAATTTATTTCTTATCTTATCATCACTTACAGGGCAACATATAATAGCAGGGGATTTTAATTGTACATTGAATCCCAGTATAGATAGATCAACAGGACTGGACTGTACGCACAATGGATGTAGGATGACCATTAATCATTTTATGAAAGAATTGAAATTGATAGATATATGGAGAGAAATGAAACCACAAGTTAAAGCATACTCTTGTTATTCCAATACCTACAAGACATTCTCACGTATAGATTATTTTTTGATCTCCACAGAATTAAGGTCCAAGATTCAAAACTGTTTTTATGATAACATCGTGATCTCTGATCATGCACCCTGCTGTCTAATGTATGTAGATAAGAAATTGACAAAGGAACCAGGTAGATGGCAATTTCAGCATAAATGGCTTCAGGATGAGGAATTTGTTAAGTATATAGAAAAACAGATAGATGAGTTCTTTGATATCAATACTACACAAACATCAGCATGTGTAAAGTGGGAGGCTTTCAAAGCTTTTATTAGGGGACATATTATTAGTTATACAGGTTCAAAATCTAAGAAGACTCGAGAGGAGAGAGTCCAATTGGAACATAAAATAAAAATTCTTCAAGAAAGAGTATATGCAGGAAGAGATCCAAGGTTGGAGAACGAATTACTGATTTTGAGAGCTGAATATGACAAAAAATCAGCGAATAGAGCTGCCTCGAGTCTTCTAAGATTGAAACAATCTTTTTATGAACAAGGTGAAAAATCAGGAAAGTTATTGGCATGGCAGATTAAACAATTAGAATCTAAAACACCAATTACCAGTATTATAAGTAAGGGACAGGTAGTTATAGATCCTTCAGAAATTAATAGAGCCTTTAGAGATTACTATGAAAAATTATATGATACCAAAAATGAATCTGACTTAACAAAACTACATGGGTTTTTGAATGAACTATTTATACCGTGTATTCCAAATGAAAATAGGGAGATACTGGAGTCTAAAATTAGTCAAGAAGAAGTTGGACTAGCCATTGATAATATGAAATCAGGAAAAAGTGCAGGACCAGATGGTCTTCCAGTTGACCTTTATAAAAAATTTAAGAATAAATTAACAAAACCTTTTTTGGAAATGGTTTTAGAAGCATTTCAAAATAGTAATTTACCATCATATATGAATAATGCCTTAATTATACTGTTGCCAAAACCAGGTAAGCCCTCTAATAAATGTGAAAATATGAGACCAATAAGCCTATTAAATGCCGACCTTAAGATAATTTGTAAAATTTTAGCAAGACGAATACAAGAAATTTTACCAAATATTATTAATCGAGATCAGAATGGCTTTATAAAGGGAAGACAAGGCTTCCATAATGTAAGAAGACTATTTAATATTATTTATTCTAATAAAGAAGCACCGGATACAGCTCTCTTATCACTGGATGCCGAAAAAGCCTTTGATAGAGTTGAATGGCCCTTTCTTTTTGAAGTCTTACAAAGGTTTGGACTTGGAAATAATTTCATAAAATGGGTTCAGATAATATATAATAATGCTACTGCAGAAATTCTAACAAATAACAATATTTCAAAATCAATAAAAATCAATAGAGGATGTCGACAAGGCTGTCCACTTTCACCTTTACTGTTTACTATGGCAATTGAACCTTTAGCGATGGCGATACGTCTACAGTCACAAATATATGGAATTAAAGTTGGACCAACAGAACATAAAATCTCCCTGTATGCCGATGACATAATTTTGTTTATGTCGAATCTTAAAAAATCAATTCCGACCTTGTTGAATTTAATAAAGAATTTCGGGGAAATATCAGGATATAAAATAAATAAAACTAAATCTTCAATATTAATGCTAAATGAGACCCAGAGAAATTACCCAGCCCCTGAGGTAAATCAATTCAATGTTGTAAATCAGTTCAAATATTTAGGAATCCAAATTGTGCCTAAGCTAGAATCAGTCGCCAGTGTCAATTATGAAGCCTTAATGACAGATATTGATGAGTTACTTCAGAGATGGATGTCACTACCAATGTCGATGATCGGGAGAATTAATATACTTAAAAGTAATATCTTACCTAAAATACTTTATTTATTTCAATACATTCCCTTACCACCACCTTTAGATTTATTCTCAAGAATTAAAAAAAAGTTAGTGGAATTTATATGGAACAACAGGAGGGCTAGATTACGTCTGTCTTTATTATATTTACCATTTGATCGTGGAGGTCTGAAATGTCCAAATTTTATGTTGTATTATTGGTCGGCACAACTGAGGTCTATGACATATTATTTTTCATCAAATGATCTCCCTCACTGGACTGAAATGGAATCATACAATTTACCTTTACCTCTTCCCATATTCATATACTCAGATTCGGCAAAAAAATTACAAAAACAAGTTAAAAATCCATTTGTAAAGCATATGATCAAAATATGGTGTGAAGCTAAAAACTATTTAAAAGAACCACAGTTATTGTCACAATTTAGTCCAATATGGGGTAATCAATATTTTAAACCAGGGAGAGCGGACGCTGTATTTAAAGTATGGAATTTAAAAGGGATACAAAAGATTCAGGATTTATACAGTATTTGCCATGTGCAGAAAACATAATGTCTTTTGAAGAGTTGAGGATCAAATTTAATCTCAATAGAACACATTTTTTTAAATATCTTCAACTTAGAAACTTTATTCGATCAAATCAAAATAAAGCTCTCACTCGACCTATCTATTCATCCTTGGAAAAAATGTTGATGAAAGATAGTAAAAGAAAGGGTATTATTTCAGAGTTTTATAACTCATTGACACTATTTTCAAGTGAAAATTCACTGAAAAGATTAAACTACTGGAAAGAAGATCTGCAAATTGAAATTTCAGAGGAACAATGGGAATTGGCTTGTACAGAAGCTCAAACCAAATCAATAAATGTACGCCTTAAATTGATACATTTCAAATGGTTAATGCGGATGTATGTTACACCGGAGGAGTTAAATAGATATAACAAAAATATACCAGATACGTGCACAAAATGTATGGAGAGTAAAGGAACTCTATTTCATTGTGTATGGGAATGTAGATTAATAAGAATGTTTTGGGAAGAGGTGAGGGTAACAATTGAAAAAATAATCTCAAAACAAATCATATTGAATCCTAAACTGTTTTTGTTGGGTCTGTACCCAGAAAAGCATAATTTTAATAAAAGTGAAAGAACATTCATAGACCTCAGTTTGCTTAATGCCAAAAAATGTATTGCACTATTATGGAAAAAGACTCATAGACCAGATGTGACTCAGTGGTTAAGACAGATGTTAACAAACCTTCCATTAGAAAGAATAACATATATACTGAAATCAAAGGAAATTGTGTTTGAGAATATATGGAGACCTTTTATTGATTATGTAAAAAATTTAAACATAACTCTTGAAGAAGAAGGTGAATGATGTGTGTGGACCTTGTAAATTCCAAACTGGTGAACATAATATGTATACTTATGTGTTGGATTGTCTAGACTAAACAGAGGAGCATTGTTGAAGATTTGATTTTGTTGGTGGTTGTTGGTGTTTTTTAGTGCATTTTTTTTTTTTTGTAGTACTTTAGTGTTAGTGCTTGATTGTTTGTATCATGTTTGTTTAAAAAAAAAAAGGTTCAATAAAGATATTGTGGAAAAAAACAATGGCCCCAAAACTGAACCCTGTGGGACTCCACAAGTAACCTTCAGTAATTGTTCCTTTTCTGAAATGCTGTGTTACTTTTACGCCGGATGTAATGGGACACACACCTTCCAAAAACTGGGGTAATTCCACTCCTGGGAAGGTTCACCACTGTTCCATGCTTTCGCCATTTGTGGATAATGGCTCTCACTGTGGTTTGCTGGAGTCCCAAAGCTTTCGAAATGGCTTTATAACCTTTTCCAGACTGATAGATCTCAATTACTTTGTTTCTCATTTGTTCCTGAATTTCTTTGGATCGCAGCATGATGTCTAGCTTTTGAGGATCTTTTGGTCTACTTCACTTTGTCAGGCAGGTCCTATTTAAGTGATTTCTTGATTGAGAACAGGTGTGGCAGTAATCAGGCCTGGGTGTGGCTAGAGAAATTGAACTCAGCTTTCCAAAGATGTGATAAACCACCGTTAATTTATGTTTTAACAGGGGGGCAATCACTTTTTCACACAGGGCCATATAGGTTTGGATTTTTTTTACCCTTAATAATAAACACCTTCGTTTAAAAACTGCATTTTGTGTTTACTTGTGTTATCTTTGTCTAATATTTAAATTTGTTCGATGATCTGAAACATTTAAGTGTGACATAAAAAAATGAGAAATCAGGAAGGAGGCAAACACTTTTTCACACCACTGTATCTGCCTGTTCTTTCCTTGCCTCCCATGCTCTTATGCTAGCCTGCCACTTGACCCCCAAATCTGTCTGTGTTCTGGATTAATCTGCCTGTTCTGCTCTTGCCTCCCGTGCTCTGACCCTAGCCTGCCTCTGGACCCAGGAAACCACCTGGTAGATTGGATTTGGATTGTCTTCATTGTGTACACAAACTCCCTTACAAGTAAGTCGACTTACCATCACTATCACCAGCTCCTTCCTCCCTGTTTTCCCAGCACTCAGGCCTGGCCAGCCTCTTCCCCTTTATCCCTCACCAGCACCTCCGGGATCCAGTCTCTGGAGAATTCCCCCGTAGGATCTGCTTCTACAAACCACTGCCTCCAGCCGAAAAGAATTGTGAGCATCGTCGTCGGCCTCCGTCGGTCTATGATGACCATGGAAGAGAATCCTAAACGTCTACTCTGCTGGAACAGCACCGCCTGTGGCTGAACAGGCCGATGCGCGAATGGCAGTCCCTGTCACACAGGTCGCACTTGTGGGTGGTCTCCGTGCTGCTGGGTCTGTGGCGGTTCTTCCTGTGGGTCCTTTTTTCATCTGCTGCAGCAGTCAGTCTCTCTTAACCCGCCTTGAGCTGTCTGGTCAGGGTGCCTCTCCATTTGTAGCGGTCTGTTGCAAGGTCCTCCCAGCGCTCTGTGTTGATCTCCAGGGCCTTCATGTCTCTCTTGCAGATGTCTCTAAAGCGCAGCTGTGGGCGGCCAACGTCTCTCCTGCCAGTTGCCAGTTCTCCGTAGAGGACGTCTTTGGGGATTCTGCCATCCTCCATACGGTGAACGTGGCCTAGCCAGCGGAGCCTGCGCTGCCTGAGTAGAGTGAACATGGAGGGAAGGCCGGCGCGGGACAGAACTTCTGTGTTTGGCACTTTGTCCTGCCAGGATATGTCCAGGATGTGGCGAATGCAGCGCAAGTGGAAGGAGTTCAGTCTCTTTTCCTGCCGGGCGTATGTTGTCCACGTCTCACTCCCATAGAGCAGTGTGCTGATGACGCAGGCATTGTACACTGCCATCTTCGTCTTGACAGAGAGTTTGGGATTCTCCCACACTCATGTGGTGAGGCGAGTGAGTGTGAAGGCTGATTTTCCAATCCTCTTGTTGATCTCTGTATCAAGGGAGAGGTTGTTGCTGATCATGGACCCCAGGTACGTGAACTGATTCACGACCTCCAGCTCGTAGTCGTCAATGGTGATGGTTGGTGGTGCTTCCATGCCTTGCGCCAAGACGTTAGTCTTCTTCAGGCTGATGGTAAGCCTGAAGTCCTTGCATGCCTGGGAGAAGCGGTCCATCAGGGTCTGAAGCTCCTGCTGTGTGTGGGTTGCGACTGCAGCGTCTTCTGCGAACAGCATGTCTCTGATTAGAGCCTCGCGTACTTTGGTTCTGGCTTTCAGGCGGGCGAGGTTGAAAAGCCTGCCGTCAGATCTTGTGTGCAGGTAGATTCCCTCTGTTCCTGTGCTGAAGGCATGCCTCAGGAGCATAGCAAAGAAAATCCCAAAGAGGGTTGGCGCAAGTACACAGCCCTGTTTCACTCCGCTGCGTATGTTGAATGGCTCTGAGACGTTGCCATCGTGCTGCACTATTCCCTGCATGTTGGTGTGAAACAATTCGATGAGGCTTTGCAACTTTGGTGGGCATCCTATCTTGGGCAGGATCTTGAAAAGGCCCTCTCTGCTGACCAGATCGAACGCTTTGGTGAAGTCGATGAAGGCGACGTACAGGGGCATGTTCTGTTCTCTGCATTTCTCCTGGAGTTGGCGGAAGGAGAATATCATGTCTACCGTCGATCGCTCAGCGCGGAAGCCACACTGAGACTCGGGGTAGACACGTTCGGCAAGCTTCTGTAGACGAACGAGAACAACTCGTGCGTAGACTTTGCCAACAACGCTGAGGAGGGAGATGCCCCTTAGTTGTTGCAGTCACTTCTCTCCCCTTTGTTTTTGTAGAGGGTGATGATCTTGGCGTCCCTCATGTCCTGTGGTACGGCACCTTCCTTCCAACACTGGCAGAGGACGTCATGCAATGGCGGCAGTAGGGCGGTCTTGCAGTGCTTGATCAGGTCAGGGGGTATGCCGTCGTTGCCGGGTGCCTTGCCAGCGGCCAAGCTATCAATGGCCTTGCTGAGTTCGTCGATGGTTGGCTCGGCCTCAAGTTTGTCCATGGATGGCAGGCAGTCGATGGCATCAAGGGCTGACGGTGTCACGGTGTTCTGTCTGGAGTAGAGGTCGGAGTAGTGTTCCACCCATCTCTCCATCTGCTTGTTCTTTTCTGTGATCATCTCCCCAGTGGAGGATTTGAGGGGGGCCGTCTTGCTCTGAGCCGGACCAAGTGCTTTCTTGATGCCATCGTACATACCACGGATGTTCCCTGTTATGGCAGCGGTTTGAATGTCTTGGCTGAGCTGAGTCCAGTACTCGTTGGCACAGCGCCGAGCAGTCTGCTGAACTTTGCTTCTCGCAGCCCTGAGAATCTGGAGATTCTTCTTGTTTAGGTACTTCTTGTACTCAGCAAGTGCTGAGCGCTTGGCTTCAATGACGGGGGTCATCTCGGTCAACTTGGCATCAAACCAGTCCTGTGACTTCGAGGTCTTCCTCCCAAAGGTAGCCAAGGCTGTGCTGTGGATGGTGTTTCCCAGCTCTTCCCACTTCTGCTTTGCAGATTCTCCTTCTTGTGGTACACCAAGTTCCTTCTCAAAGGTGGAGGCAAACTGCTCAACAAGTTCTGGTTGAGCCATCATGCTGGTGTCAATCTGTGCCTTTCCAGGCTGTCTAGCACGATGGAATTTCTTCAGCTGCAGCTTGATCTTGCAACACACCAATGAATGGTCTGTGTCGCAATCTGCACTCTGGAACGAACGGGTGATTAGCACGTTCTTCAGTGAGGTGCGCCTGGTCAGGATCAAGTCCAGCTGGTGCCAGTGCTTTGAGCGTGGATGTTGCCAGGAAACCTTGTGTTGGGGCTTGGTCTTGAAGAACGAGTTTGTGATGCACAGATCATGATATGTGCAGAACTCGAGCAGCCGTTGTCCGTTGTCGTTCATTCTGCCCACGCCAAAAGGTCCAAGACAGGAGAGCCAGGAGTCGTGGTCAGCACCCACTCTGGCATTGAAGTCTCCAAGGAGAATGAGCTGTTCAGAGTTGGGGATGATCCTGACAGTTGTTGCGAGATTCTCGTAGAACTCGTCTTTTGCCTCTGGTGTGGCTGTCAGTGTTGGGGCATACACACTGACGAGGGTGACTGGGCCTTGAGTGGTGTTCAGGCAGAGGGTGAGGAGTCGTGCAGAGCCAGTGCTGCCCGGTTCCACCATCTTCAGCAAGGTGTTCTTCACTGCGAAGCCCACTCCGTGTTCCCTGTGTTCGTCACTGCCCTTTCCCTGCCAGTAGAACGTGTAGTCCTTCTCTCTCAGTGTGCCTGCGTCAGCTAACCGTGTTTCCTGGAGAGTGGCGATATCCACTCCCAGTCTCTTCAGCTCATTATTGATGATGGCAGTCTTCCTGGTGTCGTTGATGTCCTTGAGGTTAGCAGCGAGTCCTGTCATCATAGTGCGGACGTTCCAAGTTCCCAGTTTTAAAGTTGGTCTCTTTTGTTTTATTGTCTTGCCTGGTGCGAAGGTTCTCAGCCTGCTGTTCGGATTTCTCCTCATCCCCATGCACCCAATGAGGAAAGCAAGCTGTGGCGGGACAACACCTTATTGGCTGGGGGCTGCCCAGCTTGAGGCGGGCGGTAGCTGTCCAGTGAGATCCGATGATCCCTCCCACCGTCGGGAACAACCCCTGGCGCCGCACTCTACGCCAATTGAGCGGTGGCTTATAACCGGTAACTGTCATTCCCCGTGTTTTGTCTATGCCAAAGGCGAAGCTGGAGTGTCCTCTCCAGTGATCCGGTGTTCTACCTTCCAGCGTTGGGCGTTGGTAGGATTCAAGCCTGGGCAGGAAGATATGGAGGACAAGATGTTGCCCATGCAGCCTGTCCCCCCTCTCCACGTCACTGATGAATCCAAAGGAACAGCAGGGCTGCTACAGTTTGGCACCAGCGCCGTTGCAGGAGCTGCCAGAACGATGTTGAGCACAACATAGAACTGCCTTAGGGGCTCCAACTCCGGATTTTTCCTCAGGGTTGACTCCCAAAGCCTTTCCCGTGACCGGGTATGCCACTAGGCAGCGGAGGTTTGAAATCAGGGTTTACCTTCCCCTAGATGGGCTACCTTCCCAGGTTGACGAGCCACCATCTACCCGAAGCATCTGGTTTTAAGGCGCCAGAGATCCGCCCTTGCCCCTTCTCCTATTAGTAAAAGCAGTTCTGCCGGGCTTAGAGACTAAACCACACGGGCAGGCTAGGAGTTGGACTTAGTTGTCAGAGGCTTTTCGAGACGCACGCCGTAAGGAGCATTTTATGAGCACTGGGAGCTTAACCCCAGTGCCACTCCTGGCTATGACAACCTTGGAACCATTGTGAGCATAAAAACAAATATTACCCCCGTGTGTTCTTACCATATTCTCACCATAGTTCTGCTTTCTCCCCTGCGTGGTTGCCAGTTCCTCACCACCATCTCCTATCACACGCACTGAGGACCGTGCCCAGGTCATGACAGCACCCCTCCAAGGGTAGATTCCAGACACCCTCCAAACAAAACAAAGAACCCCCCAATCGGGTGGGAGGAGGGGGACATAGGCACAGCAGGGCAAAACAAGGACACAGACAAAGAAAAAAATGTTCATTGGGTGGTTGGCCACAGTCCCAAGACCATAAACAACGGGAACATGACGCGTCTGGTGGCCTACCAAAGTCCATGGCCCATTAGACGGATGAACAGTGTGCGTCGGGTGGCCTACCAAAGTCCATGCACCACCAGACAGATGACAGCGGTGAAGGTGGAGCCAACTGCTCTGATGAACCAGGTGGAGACGCACCGGCCTTAGTCATCGGCTCCTGTGGTCAACGCGCTCCAGCCGTGGTCTGCTTCAGAGTGTAGCGTGCCTCAGTTGACTGGCCACTGAGCTGTGGGCTCCCCTGTTTTTGTCCACCGAGCTCCTTGCTCCTGCTCTGTTTTGCTCCCCAAGCCGCTGGTCCATGAACTGTGGCAGGCCACCTGACTCTCCATGGTTTCTGGTCTGGGGGCCTGTGGACTCTGGGTAGCCCCCTGACCCACTCTGTTCTGTGATTTGGAGGTCCTTGAACTCTGGTCGGCCCCCCGACATGCTGTGCTTCCCTGGGTGGTGGTCCCTGGACTCCAGCCGATCACCCGAGAGACTTTTTTTTTTTTTTTTTAGTGCGGACCTTTTCCCTTCAGACCTTCGTTCCCCCTCCTCCCTCTCGGCCTGTTGTTTTTCTTTGTCTGCTCTGGGGGCATCTGGTGTCTGCCCTTGGAGGGGGGGGGGGCTGTCATGATCGGGGCATGGTTTAGGGACCATGCCTAGCCTCTATGTTCATTTTTTTTATTTTATTGTGTTTTCCCTATTTGCATTATTTGCCCCTGTTTTGTCCTTTGTCTGGTTTTAGGTCTTGTATGTACATTTGCTTAGTTATTGTCCCCAGTTCCTCGTGTTTCTGTACCCATAGCCACTCTCCCTCATGTGTGCATTGCCCAGCCCTTGATTGTTCCCAGCTGTCTTGCAGTTTGGTAATGGATCCGCTCCCTGTTTATGTCAATCTGAATTTGTGTTCTGAATTTGTGCGGATGGAGGCGCACACCCGCCGTGTTCCCCACACAGCAGGTGTGCACCATGCGGGGTCATGCCGGCGCACACTCGACCCTGGCCCAGAGGTCTTCATATGTCTTCTGCCAGAACTTTGGGACTGGTGCACAGGACCACATAGCGTACATGTAACTATCCAGGACGTTGCTGGTACAATGGGAACAGATATTTTTGTGGCCCATTTTGAACATCCTTTGTCCTGTGTAATGCGTTCTTTGTAGAACTTTGTACTGTATGAGTTGCTAGAATTAGAATTTTTAGTCATCTTAAAGGTGTTTAAGCATATTCGTGTCCAGATGCTTTCATCTTTATTAATTGATAGGTCTGTCTTCCATTTTAACTTTGTAAGAGATACTGACTTATCCAGTTTTGATAATAGTCCGTGTATTTTTTTCCAATATTTTTTTATTGACACATTTTAACAGGCTCATATATAAACACACAAACATACAAAAACATAAACAGACACATACTGAAACCTAGTAACAAAAAAACCCATTTTTTTACACATATGTATATATATACACATACACATATACAAATTATATGTGTATATAGTAAATCTGCCAATGTCGCACTGTTGTGTCACCAGGTGGCCATAGGTGCCCATTCTTTAATGTTGACTTAACTCAAACCTTTAGGCCTTGCAATTATCAAAGTGAGTGATAAAGGGACCGCAAATATCAGAGAATTTTTGCAATGAGTTGTTTCTTATATACCTGAGTCTTTCCATCTGTATAACGTTCATCATGTCCATCAACCATTGACGAAAAGATGGAGAGGAAGTGGCTTTACACTCCTTCAAAATAAGTCTCTTGACAATAGTCATGCCCAACATCAATGACTGTTGTATAGATTTGCAAAAACGTTGAGTAAGTTGGGAAAAGCCAAAGATAGCGAGAATTGCATCCAGGGGAAGAGTGATTTGATAAGCCGTAGAATACCAATCAAACACTCTAGGCCATAAGTCAAAAAGCAAGGGACAGAACCAAAAAGCATGGGACAATGTACCCACTGACATTTGACATCTGTCACACATTGATGAAACAGAAAAATAAATCTTATGCAGTCGGTGCTTTGAATAATGAAGGCGGTGAACCACTTTATATTGTATCAGCTGGTGTCTACTATTGACCGAGCAATCCTTAACTGCTGACAGACTTCTGTCCCAAATGTCTCCAGACAATTCAACTCCCAACTCCTCCTCCCAAGCTGTCCTGATCGTCTCAGAAGAGGCAGTGAAAACACTGTCAAACATATTCACAAATTTAGAGACTAGGTGCCTGGAGCGAGGGGGGTCCTTAATAAGGTCAAAGAAGACATGTTTTCCCGGAACTGCACCAGATTCATTAACTATGGATTGAACATAATGTCTGATTTGTAGATATCGAAAAAAATGTGAATGAGGAAGACCAAATTTTTCTCTAAGCAAATTAAATGACGCTAAACTCCCCTTAATATACAAGTCCCCAATGGACACCAAACCCCTCTCCCTCCAGACGTGGAAAGTTTTATCTGACCATGGGGGTAAAAATGAATGGTTATAGCAAATTGGTGTATCTGCTGAGGTCTCTGGTAAATGCAAGAATGCCCATACCTGATTTAAAATTTTAACCGAATTTCTTATTGTAAAGCTTAAACATTTCAGAATTTTCAAGTCATCCAATTTACTGAACAGCAGGGCAGGCAAAGAAGAGTTAGTGACAGAGTCAGATTCCATGTGCAACCACAAGGGGGTCTCAAATGCCACATTATCCACGGCAGCATGTGACCAAAACATTAATGATCTGACATTGGCAGCCCAGTAATAATGCTTGAACGATGGCAGGCCCAGCCCACCTTCCAGTTTAGGCTTTTGCAGGTGGGATTTAGAAATCCGATGATTTTTATAGTTCCAAACATAAGATAAGATAATGGTATCCAATTCCTTGAAAAATGCTGATGTAAGAAATATAGGAAGGTTTTGACAGAGATAAAGAAATCTAGGGAGAGAGACCATCTTGATTGAGTTTATTCGACCAATCATAGACAAAGGTAGGACTTTCCAATTGTCTACATGTCGCTTGAGGTCTGAAATAAACTCACCAAAATTTAATTCAAATGTCAATTTAGGATTTTTAGGTATAATTAGGCCAAGGTATTTAATATGATCATTAACTATTCTAAAAGGTACATTTTTCAGAAAACCTGGCGTAAAAACATCTGAAAGAGGCATAAATTCACTCTTGGACCAGTTTATAGTGTAGCCTGACAGTCTACCAAAAGAAATAATCAGGTCCAGGAGAGGGGAAATTGATTTTTCTGAATTGTCTAAGTATAATATCACGTCGTCCGCGTACAAACTGATGAGGGATTCAACTCCTCTAACCTTCAGGCCTACAATATTCTTTTTTTTTTTTTTTATTACTTATTTTGTACCCGTAGGTAGATTTGTTTTGCAGTCTGGTGACAAACCACCAGCTGCCGGTCGCTGCGTGCACAAGCGCCCCTTAACTCCCTAACCTGCATGTTTTTGGCATGTGGGAGGAAACCACCTCCCACATGCCAATCCCGGAGTAAACCCACGCAAACACGGGGAGAACATGCAAACTCCAGACAGATCACTGTTGGCCGGGGGCAGGGATCGAACCCACGATCTCACGGTCCCCGCGATCCCCCGGCCGAGGGTAAAACTGTGCTGCCACAGTGCTAACCACTGCGCCACCGTGCAGCCATATATTCGGATTATTTCTTATACTTAAAGCGAGGGGCTCAAGCGCAACTGCAAAAAGGGCTGGTGATAAAGGGCAGCCCTGCTGAACTGAACGGTGTAGAAAGAATAGAGTTGACCTGTCACCATTTGTTAACACAGAACACATTGGATTGTCATATATCAATTTCACCCAAGCTATAAAAGAGTCACCGAACCCGAATCTCGTTAATGACTCTAACATATAGGTCCACTCAACCTGATCAAAAGCTTTTTGTGCATCCAGCGAAAAAATTGCTGCTCCTTTAACTTTACTGTGATCAGCATAAATGGTGTTAAGAAGTCGTCTTACATTAGAAAATGAAAATCTGCCCGAAATGAACCCTGTTTGATCAGGATGAATAATTGATGAAAGATATTTATTTAGCCGAATAGCCAGCAATTTAGTAATTACCTTCCTATCAAAATTCTGAAGTGAAATGGGTCTGTAACTGGCTGGGTCTGTCTCGTCCTTCCCTTTCTTTAAGATTAATACGATGTTGGCCTCATTTAATGTTTTAGGTAGGGCCTTGTTTGCCTTTGATTCGTATGTCATTCTAAGTAGAAGAGGAGCAAGAATATCACAAAACTTTTTATAAAATTCACAACCAAAACCATCAGGTCCTGCTGCTTTACCAGATGGAAATGACTTAATGGCAGATTTTATCTTGTCCAATGTGAAATCAGAATCTAAATCTTTCCTAGCTATATCTGTAAGTTTGGGTAATTTAAGAGAGTCAAAAAAAATCATTTAAATCAGAGTGAGAGGGGGAACATTTGGAACTATAAAGTTCACTATAAAATTCTTTAAAACAACCATTTATATCTTTGGGGTTGGTTAATAATATACCTGTCTTTGATTTAACACAATGAATAGACCTTGATGCCTGAACACCTTTAAGCTGTCGTGCTAGAAGCTTTTCAGGCTTATCTCCCAGTTCAAAGTGCTTCTGTTTTAGTTTTAAGAGGAGCTTATTTACCTGACCACCCAAGATACAGTTATATTTATATTTGAGTTTCATAATTTTATTGTAATCTTCCATGGAATTTGAAGCCTGATAGCCGTTTCAAGGGTGGGGAGGATGCTTTCAATCTCTTTTAAGCGCCCCTCCCTTTCTTTTTTAACACCAGATTCGTAACAAATTATATACCCACAAACAACCACTTTGAGCGTTTCCCAGAGGATGGTGTCTGTCACCTCACCATTGTCATTTATTTCCATGAAATCTTTTAACCGAGTGGTAACATAATTTATGAATTTTTCATCTGAAAGTAATGATAGATTGAAACGCCAAGAATAAATTTGTTTAGAAAGAGGGAATTTCAAGGAAATTGTCACAGGACTATGATCTGAGATCAGAATATTATGATATTTTGAATTAGTAGCATAAGAAATCAGCTGAGAGTCCACCAAGAGATAATCTATTCTGCTATATGATTTATGAACATGAGAGTAAAATGAGTAGTCTTTCTGAGTGGGATGTTGGATTCTCCAAATATCGACCAAATTCTTAGATTTGAGCAAGTTATTTAGGACCTGTATTGAAGCTATATTTGGGGAGGGCGAGAAGACAGCCTGTCCAAATAAGGATCCAAGTAGCAATTTAAATCACCACCGATTATTATATTTGAACTGCCATCGTCTGGGAGCAGCTCAAAAACATTCTTGAAAAAAATTGGATCATCTATATTTGGACCATAAATGTTTAAAAACGTCAATGGAAATGAATTTATAGTACCCGACACCCTGATGTATCTACCTTGGGGGTCTGTTGTCATGAACATAAATTGAAATGGGATATTTTTCTTGAAGAGGATGGCCACACCTCGAGCATGAGATGCAAAAGATGACTGGTAAACCTGTGATATCCAACTACACCTCAATCTGCGTTGCTCAGTTGCTTTGATATGAGTTTCCTGCAAAAAAATCACATCAGCAGAGAGGGATTTAAGGTGTCTGAAAACTTTATCTCTCTTAACGGCATGGCCAAGCCCCTTAACGTTCCAGGAGACCACTGTGACATCCCTTCCCCCTAGATCTGCTTTACCAAGAGACCTCTGCATCCAAAATGTACAAGGCCCACATTCCAACCGACCAACCTGGCACACCGTGTGTAATATCTGGCAGACAATAGAAAAGTAAAACAGTGAGAAAAAACAGAGGAACAACTTATATGTGATAAAACAAAAAAAAAACAAACAAAAAAGCAAGACACAGACACAAAAAAACCCTACTTGAGCCATAACATAACATATATTCACCCCCCACCCCCCTTCGCATGTCCCTAAACCAGACACAAAAATCCCGATTTTCCATCTGAACAGGAGCTACCGGGCAAGAAACTAACTTCACCATCAAGGGCTGCCCTCTTCAAGAAAAAAAAAAGAAAAAAATTAATACCGTCATAGCATTGATAGGTGGGGGATTTTACACCCGCTAACAAAATAAACATTAAACATAAGGTGCTCTATATTCGTCTCAGTTTAACATAAAAAAAAAATCTTTTCACAATCAACAGTGCAAGTATTGGCTCCCCCAACCATTCCATAGCATATTAACTGGAGTACCTTTTAGTTGAGCTACCAGTGGGTGTATGTGAGTCTACTCCCCCCGTTCAATGTTTTCCAGAAAAAATGATGCTTTTTTTGGATCGCTAAAAATCACAGGTGCTTCCTTCTCTTGTTGGTAAATATGCAGCCTAGCCGGGTACCGCAGAGCGTGTTTAATTCCTCTGTTCCAAAGCAGCTGCATCACATCCCGAAAGGCACGCCATTGCATCATCACCTCATTAGTGTAATCTGGAAAAATTAAGACTTTGTTACCTTTATACTGCATAGCGTTCAGCCTGCTGTAGCGCAGAATCAACTCTTTATCCTGAAAGTGGTGGATCCACGCCAGAATGGTGCACGGTCTGCCTCCAGCTGCTGGCTTCGGCTGAAGAGAGCGATGTGCATGGTCCACTTTGACCGAGTGCGAAAAACACTTGTCTCCGAGCAGTTGAGGTAACAGCTGTGAAATGAACTCTGTGGGTTTACCTCCTTCCTCACCCTCTGGTATCCCCACGATCTTAATGTTGTGTCTCCGAGAGCGAGCCTCCAGGTCCAGCACCTTAGCTTGGAGCTGTTTGTTTTGGCTAGCGAGCTTTGAGCACGTAGCTTCGAGCTCCTGCATCCGCGTTTCGAGGTCGCTGGTTGCTAGCTCATAGTTAGCCACACGAGCTTGAAGATCGGCTTGAGTAGTCACTAATGACTGAAGGCTGATTTGGAAGGCATCGAATCGCTCATTGATAACACGTAGAATTGAGTCGGACATCTGCTGACAAAGTTCTTTACACATTTCATACGTTTTGTCCTGCGATTTGTCCGGGCTGGAGGGTGGATTAGCAGACCCATCATTAGCATGAGCCGAGGCTCCAGTAACTTGAACGTCAGCAGATTTCGATTTGCTGGTCGCCTGTGGCTTTGGCATCTCACAAGCAGTTAATTTAAGCGTGGAGTAGACAAGGTTTATGCACCTGTATGTCCATTTTTATACGGCATTATTGCACTTTTAACAGAACTCGAAGAGGAGCGCAGCCGAAACACGTCCACTTCCTTCACATGCTCACTAGCGCCCAGTCCATGTATTTTTGATATCAATTTAGGGGAACAAAGATTTAGAAACTCTGTCACCTTAACTGGTATCTGTAAATCACTTTTTTATCACTGATGTCATACTGTGACGCCAGTTCCAGGAATTCGATAAAGTTTCCACCTTGAATAAGATGTTCTAAGTTTTTTATTCCTTTCTCACACCATAGTGAAAAGTTTAACGTCCTCTTTTGTTGAAGGATATCAGAATTATTCGAAATGGGCTTGAGTTTGCAAGGGACAAGTGAAGACCCCATTATTTTTAAAAAATTCCACCAGGCTGTCAGAGAGGAGCTAATGTTAATGCTTTTAAAACAGTCATGGTGTTTGATACAGGGGCTCATGAAAGGTAAGTCAGAGATACTTAGTGACCCGCAGTGAGCCTGTTGTAAATCTAAACCTCCACACTCTTTTGCTTTTTGAAGAGTTTTTAAATTGATCCATGATGGTTTATCCTTCTATAAAAATGTACTTATATTTGAGTCTAGAGGCTTAAACCAGGCCATAGATGGATGGGTAGGAATCATTGAAAATAGATAATTGATTTGAGGAAGGACCATCATTTTAACAGTTGCAACTCTTCCCATTCGTGATATAGGTAATGTCCTCCAACGCATAAGGTTGTCTTGTATTGTTTTTAGAAGGGGAGTGTTATTTAGTCACAATAACTCTCCTAAATATTTAATATTACCTGATTGTATTGGAATACCAATGAGTACCTCAAGGCCCTGGACGTTGTTGGGCTGTCATGGTTGACACGCCTCTGCAACATTGCGTGGAGGTCGGGGTCAGTGCCTTTGGCATGGCAAACCGGGGTGGTGGTTCCTCTCTTCAAAAAAGGGGACCGGAGGGTATGCTCCAACTTTAGAGGGATCACACTCCTCAGCCTCCCTGGGAAGGTCTATGCCAAGGTACTGGAGAGGAAAGTCCGGCCGTTGGTTGAACCTCAGATTCAGTAGGAGCAATGTGGTTTTCGTCCTGGCCGTGGCACATCGGACCAGCTCTTTACCCTCTCGAGAATTCTCGAGGGTTCGTGGGAGTTTGCCCAACCAGTTTACATGTGTTTTGTGGACTTGGAGAAGGCATTTGACCGCGTCCCTCTTGGTTTTTTGTGGGGGGTGCTTCAGGAGTATGGGGTATTGGGCTTGTTGTTACGAGCTATTCGGCCTCGGTATGACCGTTGTGAGAGTTTGGTTTGTATTGCCAACACTCGGTCGGACTCATTCCCAGTGAGAGTTGGACTCCGCCAGGGCTGCCCTTTGTCACCGATCCTGTTCATAAATTTTATGGACAGGATTTCTAGGCGCAGCCAGGGAATGGAGGGTGTCATGCTTGGTGACCACAGGATCTCATCTCTGTTGTTTGCAGATGATGTTGTCCTGTTGGCTTCATCCAGCAATGACCTACAGCTCTTGCTGGGACAGTTTGCCGCTGAGTGTGAAGCAGCTGGGATGAGAATCAGCACCTCCAAGTCCGAGTCCATGGTCCTCAGCCGGAAAAAGGTGGATTGTCCTCTCTGGGCTGGAGACAGGCTCCTGCCCCAAGTGGAGGAGTTTAAGTATCTTGGGGTCTTATTCACGAGTGAGGGGAAAATGGAGCAAGAGATTGACAGACGGATCGGAGCAGCATCTGCAGTGCTGCGGATGTTGTACCGGTCTGTTGTGGTAAAGAGGGAGCTTAGTTCTAAGGCAAAGCTGTTGATTTACCAGTCAATCTACGTTCCTACTCTCACCTATGGTCACGAGTTTTGGGTAATGACCGAAAGAACAAGATCGCAGATACAAGCGGCTGAAATGAACTTTCTCTGTGGGATTGCTGGACTCACTCTCAGAGATAGGGTGAGGAGCTCAATCATCTGGGAGAGGCTCAGAGTAGAACCGCTGCTCCTCCACATTGAAAGGAGTCAGTTGAGGTGGTATGGGCATCTGATTAGGATGCCTCCTGGACACCTCCCATTTGAGGTGTTTTGGGCACATCCCACTAGGAGGAGTCCCCGGGGCAGACCCAGGACTCGGTGGAGAGACTATGTCTCCCAGCTGGTCTGGGAACGCCTTGGTATCCTCTCTGAAGCGCTGGAGCAGGTGGCTGGGGAGAGGGAAGTCTGGGCTTCTCTGCTTGAACTGCTGCCTCCGCGACCCGGACCTCCGGAAAAGTGGTAGAAGATGGATGGATGGATGGATGTATTGGAATAATGGATACATTTGAAAAATTACAGTTTACAGGTAAGACTGTTGATTTACCCCAGTTAATAGAGTAATCTGATAGTCATGAAAATTTGTCAGTGAGCGCCACTTTGTGAGTCTTTGTGAGTTCTCAAGAAAAATCAATACATCATCAACATAAAGACTTATCTTGTGTTCTTTTTCTCCAGTTTGGATACCTCTAATGTCAACATTTTGTCGTATGGCTGCTGCTAATGGTTCAATAACGATGGTAAAAAGTTAGGGAGAGAGTGGACAGCCTTACTTGGTGCCTCTCTGAAGATTAAAGCTTTGAGAAATTTGATCATTTGTTCTGACAAATGCAGTTGGACAGCTATATAGTGTCTTAATCCAGTTTATAAAAGATGAACCAAACCCCAACTTATGTTACACCATAAAAAACGAATTTCCAATTAATGCAGTCAAAGGCTTTCTCTGCATCCAGAGAAAAAAAATTGTAGTTTTCTAAGTAATTAATCTTCCAGTAGTCTATTAAATTAAATAGCCTGCGTTTATTATTAGTTGAGTACCTTCCCTTGATGAAACCTGTTTGATCTGGGTGTATAATAAACAGA
Source organism: Pholidichthys leucotaenia (assembly GCA_020510985.1). Lineage (NCBI taxonomy): Eukaryota > Metazoa > Chordata > Actinopteri > Cichliformes > Pholidichthyidae > Pholidichthys > Pholidichthys leucotaenia. Next base: position 299,827,770 of record CM035847.1, read on the forward strand.
GTTATCCTTTCCAGTCTTCTGGTGAGAGCTTTACAAATTATTTGAAGATCAACATTCATAAGTGAGCTGGGATGGTAGCTGGATGAAAGCGTGGGTTCTTTTTCGGGTTTCAGGAGCAGGGTAATCCTAGCTGAGTTCATATTTGGATCTTCCTTAATTTAGTTCACCATTTTAAAGAAGGTAGGTGCCAGCACAGGCCAGAATTCTTTATAGAATTCTACTTGAAAACCATCTGGTCCCGGAGCTTTGTTGTTTGGGATGTGCTTAAGTGCCTCCTGGAGTTCAGACATTAAACAAGGTGAGTCCAGAGCTGCAATCTGTTTATTATTTTAATTGTGGTAAATTAATATTGTCCAGAAATTCATTTATCACTGAGTCACACAGATTAATCTGAGATGAATAGAGGTTTTCATAAAACTTCCTGAAGGAGTTATTTATTTCTTCAGGATCATGGGTAATGTTTCCAATCATATCCTTAATAGAGTTGACAGTTGTATTTTCTTTATTCAGTTTAAGCTGATTAGAAAGGTATCTCCCGACTTCCGGTTATGGCCGCCGCGTAGAAGGACGTGCTTAACTCTACTCTGCTCCTAAAAAAAAAAAAAATCGGCAAATAACTCTCTCAATTGGAACAAAACCTATCCCAACGTTTGGGCGAGGACATGCCGGTAAAGCCTAAGGCTGGGAAATCAGGTGGAGGAAAAACTGAATCGCCGAAACAGTCCAAGTTAACGGATTTTCACGTCCATGACGAAGCAGAAAAATCCCCAAATATGGCAGAGGAAGCTAGCGGAGGAGCGGTGACTACTGGCGACGGCACAGGTGCGGTGCTCGCTGCCATTAGTTCAATGAGAGCAGACTTTTCCTCTAAACTTGACGGGATTATTGCAGCGATAGAAGAAATGAAAAAGGAGTTAAGCGACTGTATGGAACGGGTGTCGCAGGTGGAGCTCCGAATTTCCAGTGCTGAGGATGACGTCTCCGGCCTACAATTAAAGGTGCGCACATTGGAATTAAAAAATAAACGTCTGGAAGATAATGTTCTGGATTTAGAATCCCGGTCGAGATGGAACAACCTGAGGCTGGTGGGTCTCCCGGAGAGAACGGAGGGTCTGGATCCATGTTCCTTTTTGGAAAAGTGGATCCCAGAAGCGCTGAACAACGCGGAGCTGCAATCATCAGTCATCTTAGAAAACGCCCACCGAATTGGCCCACCGAGAGATAACAAGGCATCACCGAGGACGCTGATTATGAAGTTCCTCAGCTACAGAGACAGGATGACGATCTCCAACGCGGCGCGAGCCAAAGGAGAAATTAAATACCAGGATCAACAGGTGCGGTTCTACCCAGATTTGGCCACAGGAATCCAACAATTAAGGAAACAGTTTGACCCCGCCCGTAAAGAGCTGCGCAACCTTGGGATTCGTCATGGAGTGATTTATCCTGCAAGACTGCTGGTCACGTATAAGGGCAGAACCCACATCTTCAAGACCCCTGAGGAGGCACAGGAGTTCATCAAGAAGATCCAAGAAGAGACTGGTGGGCACTAAGCATGAACAAAATATATGGTAGAATATTTAAGTATTTGCACAGGCATCTGACTGATCTGAAGCATATAGCAAGTTTACAAAATATAGATTGTATTATATATTTAAAAAAAAACCAACCCTATGATGTACAAAGTTGCAATAAAATTTAGGAGTTAAGTTGGAAAACTACAGAAGAGAGTTAATGTTACGTCATTAAAAGCAGTAGAGTTAGGGTGATTGAGACGAGAAAGAAAGAGTGGTTTTGACTGATCCTCGCGGGTGTGGAGCAGTCAATGGCTATAGCGGGAGACAGAATTTTTTTTTGATTTTGGGGGGATTACCACGAATGTGAGAAGGGGGAATTTGTTTGTGTGTAGTTTGTAGGATGAATGTTCAACCACTCATGTTTTTGCTTCTCTGTGTGAGCATGTTTACATTGCGAGGTAATATCAAACTCCTTATTGATCATAGACCAAACCGTTAATCTCAATTTAACCTCATGGAATTGCAGAGGTCTACAAAATTTAAAAAAACTTAAACAAGTTATGAATAAAATAAAAGACATGGGTTCAAAAATTGTGTTTTTACAAGAAACTCATCTAATAGAGGAGGATGTAAAAAGAATTAGGAGAAGATGGCAAGGAAGTGTATTCACCTCATCATTTTCATCCCGAGCCAGGAGAGTTATGACTGTCATACATAAATCAGTCCCATTTCAAGTGAAAAATGTAATTGGAGACAAATTTGGAAGATATCTAATCATTCAAGGATCTTTGTTATTAGAAAATATAAATTTGGTGAACTTATACGGTCCCAATATAGATGATCAAAATTTCTTTACTAATTTATTCCTTATTTTATCTTCACTTACAGGGCAACATATAATAGCAGGGGATTTTAATTGTACATTGAATCCTGGTATAGATACATCAACAGGACTAGACTGTACGCACAATGGATGCAGGATGATCATTAATCATTTTATGAAAGAATTGAGATTGCTAGATATATGGAGAGAAATGAAACCAAGCCTGTTAAAACCTGTTCTTGTTATTCTAATATCTACAAGACATTCTCACGTATTGACTATTTTTTGATCTCCACAGAATTAAGGTCCAAGATTCAAAACTGCTTCTATGATAATATTGTGATCTCTGATCATGCACCCTGCTGTCTAATATATGTAGATAAGAAATTGACAAAGGAACCAGGTAGGTGGCAATTTCAGCATAAATGGCTTCAGGATGAGGAATTTGTCAAGTACATAGAAAAACAGATAGATGAGTTCTTTGATATCAATACTACACAAACATCAGCATGTATAAAGTGGGAGGCTTTCAAAGCTTTTATTAGGGGGCATATTATTAGTTATACAGGTTCAAAATCTAAAAAGACTCAAGAGGAGAGAGTCCAATTGGAACATAAAATAAAAATTCTTCAAGAAAAAGTGTATGCAGGAAGTGACCCAAAGTTAGAGAACGAATTACTGATTCTGAGAGCTGAATATGACAAAAAAAATCAGCGAATAGAGCTGCCTCGAGTCTTCTAAGATTGAAGCAATCTTTTTATGAACAAGGTGAAAAATCAGGAAAATTACTGGCATGGCAGATTAAACAATTAGAATTTAAAACACCAATTACCAGTATTATAAGTAACGGACAGCCAGTTGTAGATCCTTTAGAAATTAATAGTGCCTTTAGAGATTATTATGAAAAATTATATAATACAAAAAATGAAACTGACTTAACAAAACTAAATGGGTTTTTGGACAGATTATCTATACCGTGTATTCCAAATGAAAACAGGGAGATACTGGAGTCTAAAATTAGTCAAGAAGAAGTTGGGCAAGCCATTGAAGCCATTTCAAGCCATATGAAATCAGGAAAAAGTGCAGGACCAGATGGTCTTCCAGTTGACCTCTATAAAAAAATTAAGAATAAATTAATAAAACCATTTTTGGAAATGGTTTTAGAAGCATTTCAAAACATGAATAATGCCTTAATTATACTGTTGCCAAAACCAGGTAAACCCTCTAATAAATGTGAAAATATGAGACCAATAAGCCTATTAAATGCTGACCTTAAGATAATCTGTAAAATTTTAGCAAGACAACTACAAGAAATATTACCAAATATTATTAACCGAGATCAGAATGGCTTTATAAAGGGAAGACAAGGCTTCCATAATGTAAGAAGACTATTTAATATTATCTATTCTAATAAAGAAGCACCGGATACAGCTCTCCTATCATTGGCCGCCGAAAAGGCCTTTGATAGGGTCGAATGGCCCTTTCTTTTTGAAGTTTTACAAAGGTTTGGAATTGGAAATAATTTCACAAAATGGGTTCAGATAATATACAATAATGCTACAGCAGAAATCCTAACAAACAGCAATATTTCAAAATCAATAAATATCAATAGAGGATGTCGACAAGGCTGCCCACTTTCACCTTTACTGTTTACTATGGCAATTGACCCTTTAGCGATGGCAGTACGTTTACATCCACAAATATATGGAATTAAAGTAGGACCAACAGAACATAAAATCTCCCTGTATGCCAATGACATAATTTTGTTTATGTCGAATCTTAAAAAATCAATTCCGACCTTGTTGAATTTAATAAAGAATTTTGGGGAAATATCAGGATATAAAATAAATAAAACTAAATCTTCAATATTAATGCTAAATGAGACCCAGAGAAATCACCCAGCTCCTGAGGTAAATCAATTCAATGTTGTAAATCAGTTTAAATGTTTAGGAATCCAAATTGTGCCTAAGCTAGAATTAGTCGCCAGTACCAACTATGAAGCCTTAATGACAGACATTAATGAGTTACTTCAGAGATGGATGTCACTACCAATGCCGATGATCGGGAGAATCAATATACTTAAAAGTAATATTTTACCCAAAATACTTTATTTATTTCAATACATTCCTTTACCACCACCTTCAGATCTATTCTCAAGAATTAAAAAAAAGTTAGTGGAATTTTTATGGAACAATAGGAAGGCTAGATTACGTCTGTCCTTACTATATTTACCATTTGATCGTGGAGGTCTGAAATGTCCAAACTTTATGTTGTATTACTGGTCAGCACAACTGAGGTCTATGACATATTATTTTTCATCAAATGATCTCCCTCACTGGACTGAAATGGAATCATACAATTTACCTTTACCTCTTCCCATATTCATATACTCAGACTCGGCAAAAAAATTACAGAAACAAGTTAAAAATCCATTTGTAAAGCATATGATCAAAATATGGTGTGAAACCACAAAATATTTAAAAGAACCACACTTATTGTCACAATTTAGCCCAATATGGGGTAATCAATATTTTAAACCAGGGAGAGCGGATGCTGTATTTAAAGTATGGAATTTAAAAGGGATTCAAAAGATTCAAGACTTATATCTGTCATGTTCAGATAACATAATGTCTTTTGAAGAACTGAGGATCAAATTTAATCTTAATAGAACACATTTTTTTAAATATCTTCAGCTTAGGAACTTTATTCGATCAAATCAAAATAATGCTCTCATCCGACCTACTTATTCATCCTTGGAAAAAATTTTGACAAAAGATAGCAAGAGAAAGGGTATTATTTCAGAGTTTTATAACTCATTGACACTATTTTCAAGTGAAAACTCACAGAAAAGATTGAATTATTGGAAAGAAGACCTGCAAACTGAAATTTCAGAGGAACAATGGGAATTGGCTTGTACAGAAGCTCAAACCAAATCAATAAATGTACGTCTTAAATTGATACATTTTAAATGGTTAATGCGGATGTATGTTACACTGGTGGAGTTAAATAGATATAACAAAAACATACCAGATACGTGCACAAAATGTATGGAAAGTAAAGGAACCCTATTTCATTGTTTATGGGAATGTAGAAAAATTAGAATGTTTTGGGAAGAGGTGAGGGTAACAATTGAAAAAATAATTTCAAAACAAATCATATTGAATCCTAAATTGTTTTTGTTGGGTCTGTATCCAGAAAAGCATAGCTTTAATAAGAGTGAAAGAGCATTCATAGACCTCAGTTTGCTTAAAGACAAAAAATGTATTGCACTACTGTGGAAAAAGACTCATAGACCAGATGTGACTCAGTGGTTAAGACAGATGTCAACAAACCTTCCACTAGAAAGAATAACGTACATACTGAAATCAAAGGAAATTGTGTTTGAGAATATATGGAGACCTTTCATTGATTATGTAAAGAATTTAAACATAACTTTTGAAGAAGAAGGTGAATGATGTCTGTGGACCTTGTAAATTCCAAACTGGTGAATGTATAATATGTATACTTATGTAATGGATTGCCTAGACTAAACAGAGGAGCATTGTTGAAGACCTGTCTTTGTTAGTGGTTGTTGGTGTTTTTTATGATAATTTTTTTTAAATTACTTTAGTGTTAGTGTTTCATTGTTTGTGTTGTGTCTGTAAAAAAGGTTCAATAAAACATATTGTGGAAAAAAAAGAAAGGTATCTCCCAGATTTATCACTATGTTCAAACTTCTTCAGATGTAGTCTTTGTATTAAAACTGTGTCCTTTTGTTGATAATTGACATAACGCACGGCTCAGGAGACGCACACACACAGGCTCAGAGTAGTTCAAATAGTTTATTAACAACAGGAGTGTATGAATGTGTGTCTGCGGGATGTGAATGTGTTGGTGGCGGCGTCTGCTTCGGGCACAGAGGCAGGAGACCGTACAGCCGGACAACCCTATGGGAAAAGCACAGGGAGAAGGGTGACGGGCACACACCAACACAGGAGATAAATGAGCGAGAGAGGAGCTTACTTGGATAGGACGGATGACTGGCACAGCAAGGGACGAAGTCCGGTAGACAGCCACCTGGAGAGCCCGGTGCAGCAGCGAGGAACAGGCGATGGAAAAGAGTAGTCCGCCGCCGGGAAATCCACCTGTGCACAGGGGAGCTGACTTGGAGGGGAAAAAGGTAAGACCTTCTTACCGGAATGATCAGCTGAGAATGAGAAGGAACTCACAGCGATGCGTAGGGAAGTCTGACGGCTTCAGGCCGAAGCTCAGGGCGAGGCAGATTAAATCCCTCGCCACTGATGATGTGCAGGTGTGAGTGCAGGTGGCGCCGCTAATGAGCGGCGCGGCGTGACAATAATTTCTTTTAGTTCCAGTTTTAATTTTCTCAGATTGTTGAGTGTCTGTTCCTGTGGAGAAACAGCACAGGTTAACTCCAGTTAATTCCAGTACCACTTTTTTTTTATTCTTATATGAACAGTAAGAGATTATGTTACCTTGCATGACCACTTTTGCTGCTTCCCAGAGAACACATGGCAATATTCCTGACACGTCATTGTTTTCCAGATATGATTCTCACTCCTTATTAAAATAGTTAATAAAGACTTTGTCTTTGAGTAATGGTGTATTAAATTTCCAGTTCCTAGTTTTCCTTGTAGCTTTTTTATTCACCAGTGTAAGAGATACTGGATGGTGATCACTAATAACTTGATTAGAGCAAATTTCAGTGTCTGTGATATCCCTCATATTGGAGTTACTGGCTAAGAAAAAGTCTAAACGAGAATATGAGTGGTGTACTGGTGAAAAGAAGGTGTATTCCCTAAGAGTTGGGTGAAGAGAACACCATGCATTGCAAAGACTAAAATCACTCACGTATTGTCTAAGAGTGTCAGTAGCCTGCCATTTCCAATAATTCCTTGCTGTATTGAGCCTGTCAGTTGTAGGATCCAATACCAGGTTGAAGTCCCCTCCTATTATTAGTGTGGTGTCCAAGTGCTCAGAAAGAGAAATGAAGAAAGTGTGAAAAAAGGATGGGCCGTCAGCATTTGGGCTGTTAACACTGGCAATACATAGATCCAGATTTGGAACTGAGATTTTAATATTATAAATCTACCTTCTGGATCTGCTAGAGTGTTGTTAACAACAAAACATATTCTTCTGTTTACCAATATAGCTACCCCCTTTGTTTGGAATTAAAGCAGGCTGAGTACATGTGGGGAAATTCAGGGGAGGTAAATGCATCTACAGAAGACATGTGTTTCCTGTAATAAGACAAGCAGAACCAGCAAGCCCGAGGTTTCTGCACTGTTCTGCTCAAACAAAGGAGGCAACTGGTTTTAAAGGCTCCCCCAGAGCCCCTCCCACATTACCTTATATGGATACATAGAAAATGGCCGTGGAAGTACTAGAACATTTTGGCAGTAGCCTTCAACTGACCATAGTCACACTCAGGGCATGTATTAGTGGCAATTGTACAGAAGAAGAAAGACATTTAAACATAACTGCACATCACCTAAATTACACAACAGATTAGTGTACAGTATAAGCAGTAAATTTCCACCATGATGAACATGTGAAAAATAAATTTCTACCACATTTCCCTTCTCTTGATCATATATGATCACACATAATGTACAAGACAGCCAAAGCAAACATCAGTGAAAGTACACCCTAATTAGGTTTAACCCCTTGCACTCTGGTCAATTTCCCTAAAAACGCCAAAAAAATAACGTACCCAAAGTAAATCAAAAGCTGTTCTTCAACCCTTTGCAGCATCTTCATGGGGTTGGTCTCATTTAAAAGAAAACACTTTGAATTTTTTGGCAAAACAGTCATAATCTCTCAAAGTGCTCCTGCCACTGAGTAACAGTCATCTAAACATACTGAACTTGAAGAAAATAAATTTCGCCTGGGTGTTTTTTTGGATTCAAATGCTTGCAAATAACACACAGCTTCAGATACTGGCTGGAAAATGCAACAGAAATGTAGAACCAAGTGTTATCCAGCTGAGGTCAAAATTTTGTAACAATACCACAAAAAATGAATATATTACACAGCTTTTTTCTTAGGTTGTTCCCAGGCGTTTTTGAACTGTGCCAAATTGTGCCAAATGGCACAGTTTGGAAAAACGTCTGTAACTTTTGAATGATTCAATATAGAAGCTTCATCTTGGGCTCTAATGAAAGGTGAAGGGCTGTGTGTGTGTGTGGGGGGGGGGGTATTAATTCATTCATTCATGAATGAATGAACAAACAAGCCCCCACACACAAAGAAGCATGCCACGTAAAAAATGTGTGGCTTTTTTTTTACAAGAAAAAATAACATACAGTGCACAAAAAATTATACTAGAATATTTGTAATGTAGAAGATAACAACTCCCACCCCCACCTCCACCCCCGCTACAGAGGACGGACATCGCCTAGCGCTACATGACGGAAAGCGGTGACGGTGCACCGTGGTCTAATATGCACAGTTGGACTAAAATATCTGCAATATATCTGCAATCCGCTACAGAAGAGTAGCGGGGGGGGGCATTCACAACATGACGGGTGGGCCGTTCGCAACATGACGGACCCGGACCGTCATGTTGCGATAACGCACAGTTGTAATTTACCGATCGGTCAGAAGTCATTTGGATTACAGTTTTCAGGGATAAAGAATAATTTAGTTTATAACACTTACCTGTCCACAACAGCAGTCTCGCTGGCGAACTTCTCTTCCTCATTGTCAGACGAACATGAAGCTGGTCCGCTTGTTACGGACTCGTGGTTCTGGTCACACGACCCGGTCAAACCATAATTCCATTATTGCGGTTTTGCGCTTCCATGATTGCGGTTTTGGCGAACGATTTTTCAAAACAAATAAGAACAGTAGTTAGAAAAAAAGACTGGCGAACACCTGTGTGTCACCCAGCCTTACACAAAACAGCTTTCGAACTTCTGTGCTTCAATTGGCTGGCTGTATTCGCAGCCGTTGGTAGGCGGGTCCTTCTTGCTAGGTTTTCAGTCATTGGTTCTTCAAGGTTTCAGAAACCCAATTCAAGGCTCTTATTAGTTGAATGAGAGGTCAATCACATCTAAACCAATCAAAGCACTCCTTTGGCTTTCTGTTCGTGGCTGTGTCTGTAGTGGAAGAACGGAAATGCAGCTTTTTTTCAGTGCGCTCTAGGACGCAGCGCCCTCGTGCGCCCTCGTGCACTCTAGGACGCAGAGACGTGTCCGCCCGCGGTACACCGGAGTGCAACAGGTTAAACTATCACATCATGGACAGTGACATAGAATAATGGCATGTGCGAAGAGTCACAAGGGGCTGCTTCTGGATACGCACTCAATGAAGGGCAAGCAAAGGTGGGATTTAATGTGGCAGGTATGGGGAGGGCTATCTATTTTATACACTAATTAGTCTTTATTGACACAGTCACCACAGTCATTGTCATATGTGTCAATAGAGTAATTATTGGAATCATGCACTTCGTGTCATGTTTGGAGCAAATCGATTGATGGGGCAGAGTGGTGAACTGATGAGTATATGATCAGTCCAAGCAGGAAAGCGACAGGGCCACCCACATATATCATGTCTGTCGTGGTCCAAGCTTGACGATACCCCCGATGTCCTCGGCGGCGCTCCTCTTCAGCAGCCTGGTGCTGCAACAAGTCTATGTTGTCCATCATATCAGTATCAGTGTAAATGGGATGTATGCAGATGGGATGCAGCGTTCGGCGTACGCTCAGGTTGTTTGTGTCGGCGGTCAGGTGCAACAGTGTGTGGTCTTATATCTTCACACAGCTCAGCTTCTTCTCGTCCTAGTCTACAACGTGGGATGGTGATTGTGGCTAATCACTTGCATCTGCTTCTATTCCTTGTCTGGTCTGGATTCTTCTGGCTTGACTCCTGGGACCTTTCTGCAATGCGTTGCGTGAATCCACGTTGCCCTCTCAGCAATTTTCACAGCCGTAAACGTCGTCAAAAGAACTTGGTATGGACCCAGCCACCGTTTGCTGTGCCAATTCTTCCATTTGAAACTCTTGACCACCACCCAGTCACCTGGTCTTATGTTGTGGGGGACTCCCTCTGCTGGCCTGGGCAGGGCAGCCTTTACCTGCTGGGAAATGTTTTGAAGTTGGTAAGACAATGCAGAGCAATAGGATAACATGGTATTTTCAAAATGTGAAGTGGTTAGAGGAGGTGGTGTCTTCCTGTCTTCCTCTCCGCAGAGAAACCTAAAAATGGGCGGCGAGCAAACAAAATCTCGAAGGGTGACATGTTATATTTCTTTTTAACTCGCATGTGCATGTACATGAGTGCTAATGGGAAGCACCTAGTCCAGGGTAGGCCAATTCCATCTCCAAGTTTGGCAAATTTGCGTTTCAAAGTACCATTTTCACGCTCGATGGTGCCACCCGATTGTGGGTGGTAGGCACAATGTTTTCTCAAATCAAAGCCCAATGTAATACTCAAATTGGTCAGTGCTTCATTTACAAAGTGTTTACTATTATCACTGGAGATTTTCTCTGGTATTCCCCATCTGGGGATGATTTCTGACAGTAATGCTCTGGCCACAACGGTGCTTGTTGAATGCTTAGCTGGAAAGGCTTCTACCCGTTTGGACCACATGTCAACCATTACCAAACAGTACTTTTTGCCCTCCTGCAGGGGCCGGGTGAGCTGCTGGAACTGGTTTGGGGACCCTGTGAGCATTGTTAGTGGCACAGATTAGACACTTTTACAAAAATTGTCAGCATAAACAGAACCAGTTTGCATATCATCCCTTCTCTTGTCACATGATCTTTCAAATGTATCAATTTAGCAAAATGATGGAAGAAATCCTGGTCATTGTGACAGCCTTTCTTGGCCCATTTCTGACGTTCCTGTGGGGAGGAAAAAGACTGCATGGTAAAAAGTGAGTCACCAGGAGAGGGGGGTTGGTTAGTAGGATGGCAGACACACGGAGGGGAAGAAGGGGTCATGACATGGGCTGCAGCAAGAGACAGGGCTGCAGCTTTAGCCGCAGCATCAGCACATGCATTACCCTTAGATGCAGGGTCAGAAGATGAAGTGTGGGCTGTGCATTTGCACACCGCCACAGATAAAGGAAGGAGAATAGCTTCCAGCAGGTGTGACACATGTATATAATTCTTCACCGGTGAGCTTGCAGAGGTAAGGAAGTTACGTTCACGCCAGTGTAAATAGTGACCGATTGTCCCATAGCATAAGTGCATGCCTCTGCCGAGGCAGGTAGTCCTGCAGCCTGTGCAGAAAGATGAGATGGCAAGGAGCCAGAGAGCAGCGTACAGTGGTCATCACGTACTGCCCAACCCACTTTGTTGCAGCCTACAGAGAGGTCAACAGAATCTCTGAGGCCTACAGAGAGGTCAACAGAACATACAGGACAAGGTCTGGGTTCGGCAGTGGAGTGTCGGAGAGGTCAGGTCTGGGAGAGGTGACAAAGTCTAGCAAGGACAAGCAGTCATGGTCACAGTCTGTGTCATTGTCACAAGAAGGTGGGGGGAGATCGGTGGCTGGGATAATTGACTGTGCACAGCGTTTGACAGTAAGGTTTGGTGATCCGAGGAGGGTAGAATAAGTCACCTTGCATGGGAGAGGTGTGACGACTTCTGCTCAGCAACAGCATGAGGAACATACAGAGTGAGTGGGGAGTACAGAACAATGTCATGGGATGCCTCTACAGCATGCTCTGCCGCAGCCACAGCACAGAGACAAAGAGGAAGTCCTGCCGCAACAGCGTCCAACTTGCAGGAGTAATATGCAACCGGGTGAAGTCTGTCACCATGGGGCTGCAGGAGAACGGAGGTCATGCACCCGGATTTCTCATCAACATACGGAACAAAGGGTTTGGATGGATCAGGAAGTGAAAGTGTTGGAGGAGAAAAAAAAAGCTTTTTTCATGTTTTCAAAAGAATCATTGGCAGCGGGTATCCACTCAAGAGGGAAGTGTGAGGGAACCTTTGATGGAATGATGTCACGCATTGGTCTCTCAATGCATGAAAAATCAGGGATAAAAGAGTGGCAATAGGAAGCCATGCCAAGAAAAGAAAGGAGCTCCTTTTAGTTTTAGGCCTGGCCATGTGACAAATAGCATCCACACGTTTGGGAGAGAGATTTGTCCTGAGCCGATATTTGATGACCCAAAGAGGCTACTGCAGGTTTACAGACTGTGGTTTGGGCTTGGAGGCTTTGTGGCCTTCATCAGCCAAATGGCAGAGAAGTTTGATGGAGTCTGTTTGACACTGTGATTCATTAGGTGCACACAGCAAGAGGTCATCAACATACTGAATCAGGACAGAACCCTCTGTGAGTGTTAATGAGCTTACTGGGTCTTTTAAAGCAGCATTATAGATAGTAGGGCTTTCATAATAATATCCTTGAGCTAACCTGGTGAAAGTGTAGAGTGCCCCATTGAGCTGGAATGTAAACCCAGAAGAGATTCAAACCCTAAAGTGATGCTGTCACGTGCCTCTGGTCTGAGTGGGTATTGCAAGCATTTGGGTCTGAAATCAGACTTTGCTGTGATTACCACTGGGGAGCAGTTCTTTACGAGACCAGCATCATATTTGCTCTTTACCCACAAAGATAAAGGGACACGTGGTAGCATGTGATCCTCCCCTTCAGATGTAGCAGACAGGGCAAATGGGCATACCCATCTATACTGTCCATACACATCCAAAGTTTGTATGAAATGTTCACAAGGAAGGGAAACTGTTTACTCCGCTCTGTACATCTGGAGAGAGGAAGGGAATGCGACAGCAGTAAACTGTAGATGAGGAAGTGGTGTACATGGAACCCAATCATCTGCGCAGTGTGTAGCCAGGGCACAAGGACCCATTTCATGCCACACTGAGGATGAGGTTTTGTAAGAGAAGCATGTGGGTGACTGTGTGGAACTGAGAACATGTCTTACATGGGAGGTGTAAGTGCAATCAAAGTAAAGCAGACGTCAGCTGCCCGTACGATATGTGTTGTTTGCAGTGGTGTGGGTTTAACTTGTAACCATTGTTTTTCATATGCTGTGTCAGGGCCCCGTGACAGGTGTGATGTGCAATGCGTCCTGTGCGGTGGCATGGAAACTGTGGCACGTGGCGAAAGTTTCATTCCCATTTCAATCAAATGGGAGCTCGCTCTTCATCTGTCAGTGCCCATTCATAAATGTACAGTAAAGATGGTATTTTGGCAAAGGTTAAACTGGGAGTTTCAGTTTGAGTCCCCTGCGGTGTGCAGGAGAGAGAGAGTGACAAACTGCACATTAAATCTCTGCCTAACAGGCTGAAGGGACACTGAGGTGAAAACAGGAAGTTATGAGTAAATGTTTTCCTATCCACCGTACATGACAGTGGTTCAGTGAAAAACTCATGTGTGAAACCTCCACTTGCCACTTGTGATGTGAGTGAGCGGGAGGTGAGAGGGGGCTTTAACCCAGAGGCTGATGACAACACTAAATTGGTAGCCCCAAAGTCTATCATAAAATCAATCATTTTCCCTGAAACCTTAACAGGCAGAATTGGTATATCTCTGAAATGAGAAGTAGAATATGATACAAATGTCATTGCCGGCATGTTATCAGTATGGGGTGTGTGTGTGGCTGTAGCGTGATTTTTATTGGCAAGCATATGTGCGGCATCTGCTGGGGGTGAAGGTAGAGAGAGCGCACATGTTCCAGTCTTATCTGCCTGGCGTCACTGCTGTGGCTGTTGAGGCTGGAGTTGCGGTGGTGGTGGCTGAGGGAAAGCGTGTGGTGACTGGCCAGGGTTTTGTCGGGCCCAGGGTCCATGGCGGCCTTGCTGGAAGCTACCTCTGCCTCTTCCCCTTCCATGGGGCCCGGACCTTGGTCTTACAGGGCATGCTGTAGCCCAGTGTCCAGCTTGGTTGCAGTAGCTGCAGGTTGACAGTTGTGGGCACCGTCGCATCCAGTGTCTGTCTTGGCCGTAGTAGCGACACTGATTAGGGCCAGCAGAAGAGCCTGGGCGTGGCTGACTTGGAGTGGGGACCCACTGAGCCATCGTGAGCAGGGCCTTTTCCAGGTGATCTTCCTTTGCCCTTACTTTCTTCTTTGTAACTGTCTCATGCTTTCTGTAATGATGTTCAGCATGACGGAGTACCTTTTCTAGGGCTTGAGACTCCCATCCAATACAGGTTTGTTTCACGTCTGTTGCCAAGTTGGGAAGAGGTCCCGCCATGAACTACATGTTCAGATGAGTACCATAGGCCCCTTTGTCCATCATGTAGTCTGTCGGGCATTTCATGGCTGCTGCCCCATTGAATACCTTCCTCAACCGATGAAAATAATCGCCAGGGGTCTCATCGTCTTTCTGCTTGCACTGTGCTACCTTGGTCAGGTCTGAGGTCTTTCTACAATGTTCAGCGATGACCCCCATGAGCCTGTTAATAGCACACTTGTAGTCCTTATTGTGCTCGTCCTCTGTGGTGCCCCAATCCTTATGATCTGGCCTGATGTCCTCTTCAAAGTGTGACATTAATTTTGCCATATTGGTGGGAGTGCACTTTGGGGCCATTATACGGTGCAGCTCATGGAACGTGGGGCGATACGTCTGGCAGAACGCCTCGAGCTGCTCACAGAAATACACTGGATCGTTCTCCAATTGGGGCAGCGTGGCAGCAAACTTTGGAATATCCTCCGGTGCCCACAGCCTAAACACCGCTTGGGGTCCATCGGGGCCCATGACTTATACCATAGGCATAGTGGTGGACGGATCCGGTTTAGGTGTGACAGTTTCCCACCTACTGGCTGCTGCTGGTGGCCCATGAATTGAGGCTTTCATCAATCCATCAAGTTCCTTGCTACCCTTGTGTTTCAAAGCAGTCTGCAGGGTCAGCAGGTTATATTTACTCTCAGGAGGGGGGCATGTCATCTTCAGGTGTGAATGAATGTGGCCCAGGCAGAGCTGGATACAATGCCACAGTAATAGGATTAGTGGGATGGGGGGTGGGGGGTAGGGGGCGATCGCACCCACTGGGTGGGGGAGTAGGATCCCCAGTAGAGTGTGAAAATTGCTTTTGTGTGGTGTGTGTGCTTTATGTTGTCTGTCTTTCTTTGCCTGTTCATTCTTTTTTTCCCCCACCCATTTCCTGCTTATGTGTCTTTGCTTCAGTTACCCACATTTCCACAGCAGTTTTTTTTTCTAACTGCAACTGCATCAACTTTTTTTTTTGATAAATATTCAGTGAATCACTAAATCTATTTGTTAAAAATGCGCAGGTTTGATCCTACTTTAAGATCACTCTTGAATAAACATCAGCATTTGATAGAATCCTTAAGCTAAAATGGGTATTCTGTAGGAAGGGGAGGATCACACCATGTCACATTTAAAAACAGCAAAATAAACACACATATAGCTTCAAAGTTTGCAATTTTTGCTTAAAAATGTGTAAATATGTTTGCTTTTAACTTAAAAGATTACAATATATGGTTACATAAGTGCTTAAATACAATGTGGATGCTTTTACATGTTCCTACTGTATGTGTATGCAGTGAATGGATCAACAAGTTTCTTTTTCACTTCTTTTTGTATAGAAACTTTAAATTGGTGTTAAATTTAGGTTATTCCGAATAATATGGATTGCTTTGAAGTTACTTTGAAGACTTAATTTGGTTATCAATCGGTATTAAAGATTAAAAGTTTAAATAAAAGATGCAGTCCCTATGTTTGACCACAAGATGGAGGCAGTTTTCATCTGCACTCCTGGAAGATGGCGGCTAAAGGGCACTTGCTTCAAGTGGACATCATAAGTGGACATCATAAGTGGACTTGCTTTAATGGCATCACTCGGCTGATCCTACACATGCGCAGTGTAAAACCGTCTAGTGACACAGGGATGTGGGCGTGTTCGTCCTTGTGACAATGAAGCACGCCTTGTTTTTCAAAAGCGGGAGAGCTTAAATCTCCTTAAAACTTTATTCATTGACTAGTTTACGCAATGGTCAGTTCAATTGATTTCCACAGGGATTCCTTCGCCTGTGGATTTGAACCAATGGAAAACAAATAGGATTGCTTTGCTATTCGTTTCCAGGCCAATTTTAATTGTTCAGCATGTAATCATGCTTCTTAAGCATGCATTAAACGACAAACAGAAATGACTGAGCAAAGTGAGGTGGGGGAAGCAGCAGACAAAGCGGTTCACTTCCCCCCTCCCTTTCGCTACCAGCGCGCGCGCGCGCACACACACACACACACACACACACACACACACACACACACAATATACTGCCCAGAAAGCGGGGGAAGAGTGGTTGAATTCCCCCTTCCCCCCTTGTGCTCCACAGAAACACACACAGACAACGACTGCAGGAGTCACAGCTCTGCACCGAGAAACGCACCACCGTTGTTTTAAAAATTACTGTATGATGTAGGCATGATATCCTATGATGCCTGCCTTGATGTCTTTATAAGATAAGATAAGATAAGCAGTTTTATATGTGGGCAGCAAATGTACACAGTTGTGATCTGAGGATCCTAAAGGAGGAAGGGGGAGTGATTTATAGGCCCTCTCTATGGATCCATAGCACAGGTCCAATGTCTTTTTTCGCCTGGTTGGGCAGGAGACATACTGATAAAAGTTTTTAAGTGTCTTCTTTAAAGAAACATGGTTAAAATCCCCAAGAATGAAGTTTGGCGCCTCTGGAGAAATTGATTGCAGCTGCTGGACCACATCAAAGATGGTTCTGGAGGCGGAGTCAGCGTCTGCCCTCGGATGAATGTACACAATTGTGATGAAAAGTTGGGGGAACTCGCGAGGCAAATAAAAGGGGCGTAGTGACACAGACAGTAGCTCCACATCGGGTGTACAGATGCGCTCTCTGACCGTGACAGATGTGCAGTACTGCTTATTAATGTATAAGCATACTCCGCCCCCCTGACGTTTCCCCGTTACCTCTTCCTGTCGATCCGAGCGCAGCGGGGCTCCAAAGCCGTCAATCCACAGGTCTGCATCTTGATCATGCGCAGTAAGCCAAGATTCGGTGAAGGCCATGACGCAGCAGTTCTTAAAGTCCTTCTGGTAGCGTACATTCCCTTGAATTTCATCCACCTTGTTTCTCACAGACTGTACGTTCCCAAAAATTATTGAAGGAAGAGGAATGTTACCAAACTGCCGTCTCCTAAGGCACAATTTCACGCCTCCACACCTTCTGCGCTTCCTTCTGCCGCCTCTCCCGTCTCTCTTTTCACCGCTGTGTCCGTCTCTCAAAATAAAGTCCGGCAGTTGCGGCTTAGGCTCAATCACAGCTGCTGCATCAGCCGTGTTTAAATGCAGCAACATGTCCCTAGAATAATGTATTCTGCCCACCATTCTGCCCACCATGGAGCCGAACGCGTTTACTTCACAGACAAAGAGCCAGAGGACAGATAGCAGCAGTGCGAGAAAGAGGAGGAAATCAGAATCAGAATCAGAATCAGGTTTATTGCCATTGTTCATGTAGTACACAAACTAGGAATTTGTCTCGGTACAATGCTGCAACATTAAACATGATAAGATAAGAGAAATAAACTATACATGTAATAAAGTGTAGGATAAGATTAAGTGATACTGGTCAACAGTTAAAATATATATTAGCCAGCAGCAGATACTGTGGAGAACTATATAGTGCAGTCGGTAATGCAGGAAGAAAACAGTGATGATTGACATGAGTCTGGTTGAGCTGCTGTACATGGTGCACGAGAGTCACTTAGTGTTCAGCAGTCTAATGGCAGAGGGGAAGAAGCTGTTCATGTGACGGGAGGTTTTAGTCTGGATGGACCGAAGTCTTCTACCAGAGGGGAGGGGGGCAAACAGTACGTGACCAGGGTGTGAGGGATCGGCTATGATCCGGCCAGCACGCCTCCGGGTCCTGGAGATGTACAGATCCTGGAGAGATGGGAGCTTGCAGCCGATCACCTTCTCAGCAGTGCGCACGACGCGCTGCAGCCTTAGTCTGTCCCTGGCAGTGGCTCCTGCGTACCACACGGTTATGGAGGTGGTGAGGATGGACTCGATGATGGCTGTGTAGAACTGCACTAACATCTTGGTGGGTAGCTTGAGCTTCCTCAGCTGCCGCAGGAAGAACATCCTCTGCTGGGCTTTTTTGATGAGTGAGCTGATGGTCAGCTCCCATTTGAGGTCCCTGGTGATGGTAGTGCCTAGGAAGCGGAAGGAATCAGCAGTGGTGATGGGAGAGCCTGAGAGGGTGAGGGGGGGCAGAGGAGTAGTGACTTTCCTGAAGTCTACAATCATCTCCACTGTCTTCAGAGCGTTCAGCTGCAGGTTGTTATTGCTGCACCAGGACGCCAGCTGGGCCACCTCTCTCCTGTAGGCGGACTCGTCGCCGTTGGAGATGAGCCCGATGAGGGTGGTGTCGTCCGCAAACTTGATCAACTTGACAGACTGGTGGCTGGAGGTGCAGGAGTTGGTGTAAAGGGAGAAGAGTAGGGGGGAAAGTACACAGCCCTGGGGTGATCCGGTGCTGATGCTAGTATAGTCTGAGACAGTCTTTCCCAGCCGCACATGCTGCCTCCGGTCCGTCAGGAAGTCGATGATCCACCTGCAGAGGGAGTCAGGCACGTTGAGCAGGGACAGCTTGTCCCGGAGCAGAGCGGGGCGGATGGTGTTGAATGCGGAGCTGAAGTCCACAAACAGGATCCTGGCGTAGGTTCCCGGGGAGTCCAGGTGCTGCAGGATGGAGTGGAGGGCCAGGTTGACTGCATCGTCTACAGACCTGTTGGCTCGGTAGGCAAACTGCAGCGGGTCCAGGAGAGGGGTGGTGATGGACTTGAGGTGGGACAGGACCAGGCGCTCAAAGGACTTCATGACTACAGAGGTGAGCGCTACAGGTCTGTAGTCATTAAGTCCAGTGATCCGTGGCTTCTTGGGGACAGGGATGATGGTGGAGGATTTGAGGCAGGATGGCACGTGGCATAACTTAAGGGAGGTGTTAAAAATGTCTGTGAATACAGGAGCCAGCTGTTTCGCACAGAGTCTCAGGGTGGAGGGAGACACGCCGTCTGGGCCGGGGGCCTTGCGCGGGTTCAGTCTGGAGAACTGTTTGAGCACATCCTGCTCACTGATGATAAGGGGAGGGGGGGAGGAGGGGGGGGGGTGCCTTAAATGAAGTAGGGAATGTGGAGGCTGTGGAGCTGGAGGGAGGGGGGGCGTTGGACACAGATGACGAGGTGTCAAAACGGGCATAGTGTTGGGACAGTCTCTGACAAAGGGCTTTGTCATCCTGACCTTTAGGAGCCTGAGGCCGATAGTTGGTGATCTGCCTCAGTCCTCTCCACACGGAAGCCGAATCATTAGCAGTGAACTGCTGCTGGAGTCTCTCTGAGTACACAGATTTAGCCCTCTTCAGCTCTCTGTTAAACCGGTATTTAACCTCCCTGTAGCAGTCCCTGTCTCCACTTTTCAGCGCTGCTTCCTTCTCCTTCCTGATCTGTCTGAGCTTAGCTGTGAACCAGGGTTTGTCATTAGAGTAACTCACCCTGGTGCGTGATGGAAGAATGTTCTCTTCACAAAAGTGGATATATGAGTTCACAGTGTCCGTGTACTCATCCAGATCATGCGTGGCTCCTTTAAGCATGCCCCAGTCAGATATTTCCATGCACGTTTCCAGCTTCTCCTCAGCATCACTGGTCCGTATCTTCGTAGTGCTCACAACAGGTTTAGTGAGCTTCAATCTCTGTCTGTATGTGGGAATGAGGTGAACCATCACGTGATCAGATAATCCCAGCGCAGCTCGAGGGACAGCGCGATATGCGTCTTTCAGAATCAGAATCAGAATCAGAATCAGGTTTATTGCCATTGTTCATGTAGTACACAAACTAGGAATTTGTCTCGGTACAATGCTGCAACATTAAACATGATAAGATAAGAGAAATAAACTATACATGTAATAAAGTGTAGGATAAGATTAAGTGATACTGGTCAACAGTTAAAATATATATTAGCCAGCAGCAGATACTGTGGAGAACTACACTCACCGGCCACTTTATTAGGTACACCATGCTAGTAACGGGTTGGACCCCCTTTTGCCTTCAGAACTGCCTCAATTCTTCGTGGCATAGATTCAACAAGGTGCTGGAAGCATTCCTCAGAGAGTTTGGTCCATATTGACATGATGGCATCACACAGTTGGCGCAGATTTGTCGGCTGCACATCCATGATGCGAATCTCCCGTTCCACCACATCCCAAAGATGCTCTATTGGATTGAGATCTGGTGACTGTGGAGGCCATTTGAGTACAGTGAACTCATTGTCATGTTCAAGAAACCAGTCTGAGATGATTCCAGCTTTATGACATGGCGCATTATCCTGCTGAAAGTAGCCATCAGAAGTTGGGTACATTGTGGTCATAAAGGGATGGACATGGTCAGCAACAATACTCAGGTAGGCTGTAGCGTTGCAACGATGCTCAATTGGTACCAAGGGGCCCAAAGAGTGCCAAGAAAATATTCCCCACACCATTACACCACCACCACCAGCCTGAACCATTGATACAAGGCAGGATGGATCCATGCTTTCATGTTGTTGACGCCAAATTCTGACCCTACCATCCGAATGTCGCAGCAGAAATCAAGACTCATCAGACCAGGCAACGTTTTTCCAATCTTCTATTGTCCAATTTCGATGAGCTTGTGCAAATTGTAGCCTCAGTTTCCTGTTCTTAGCTGAAAGGAGTGGCACCCGGCGTGGTCTTCTGCTGCTGTAGCCCATCTGCCTCAAAGTTCAACGTACTGTGCGTTCAGAGATGCTCTTCTGCCTACCTTGGTTGTAACGGGTGGTTATTTGAGTCACTGTTGCCTTTCTATCAGCTCGAACCAGTCTGGCCATTCTCCTGTGACCTCTGGCATCAACAAGGCATTTCCGCCCACAGAACTGCCGCTCACTGGATATTTTTTCTTTTTCGGACCATTCTCTGTAAACCCTAGAGATGGTTGTGCGTGAAAATCCCAGTAGATCAGCAGTTTCTGAAATACTCAGACCAGCCCTTCTGGCACCAACAACCATGCCACGTTCAAAGTCACTCAAATCACCTTTCTTCCCCATACTGATGCTCGGTTTGAACTGCAGGAGATTGTCTTGACCATGTCTACATGCCTAAATGCACTGAGTTGCCGCCATGTGATTGGCTGATTAGAAATTAAGTGTTAACGAGCAGTTGGACAGGTGTACCTAATAAAGTGGCCGGTGAGTGTATATAGTGCAGTCGGTAATGCAGGAAGAAAACAGTGATGATTGACATGAGTCTGGTTGAGCTGCTGTACATGGTGCACGAGAGTCACTTAGTGTTCAGCAGTCTAATGGCAGAGGGGAAGAAGCTGTTCATGTGACGGGAGGTTTTAGTCTGGATGGACCGAAGTCTTCTACCAGAGGGGAGGGGGGCAAACAGTACATGACCAGGGTGTGAGGGATCGGCTATGATCCGGCCAGCACGCCTCCGGGTCCTGGAGATGTACAGATCCTGGAGAGATGGGAGCTTGCAGCCGATCACCTTCTCAGCAGTGCGCACGACGCGCTGCAGCCTTAGTCTGTCCCTGGCAGTGGCTCCTGCGTACCACACGGTTATGGAGGTGGTGAGGATGGACTCGATGATGGCTGTGTAGAACTGCACTAACATCTTGGTGGGTAGCTTGAGCTTCCTCAGCTGCCGCAGGAAGAACATCCTCTGCTGGGCTTTTTTGATGAGTGAGCTGATGGTCAGCTCCCATTTGAGGTCCCTGGTGATGGTAGTGCCTAGGAAGCGGAAGGAATCAGCAGTGGTGATGGGAGAGCCTGAGAGGGTGAGGGGGGGCAGAGGAGTAGTGACTTTCCTGAAGTCTACAATCATCTCCACTGTCTTCAGAGCGTTCAGCTGCAGGTTGTTATTGCTGCACCAGGACGCCAGCTGGGCCACCTCTCTCCTGTAGGCGGACTCGTCGCCGTTGGAGATGAGCCCGATGAGGGTGGTGTCGTCCGCAAACTTGATCAACTTGACAGACTGGTGGCTGGAGGTGCAGGTGTTGGTGTAAAGGGAGAAGAGTAGGGGGGAAAGTACACAGCCCTGGGGTGATCCGGTGCTGATGCTAGTATAGTCTGAGACAGTCTTTCCCAGCCGCACATGCTGCCTCCGGTCCGTCAGGAAGTCGATGATCCACCTGCAGAGGGAGTCAGGCACGTTGAGCAGGGACAGCTTGTCCCGGAGCAGAGCGGGGCGGATGGTGTTGAATGCGGAGCTGAAGTCCACAAACAGGATCCTGGCGTAGGTTCCCGGGGAGTCCAGGTGCTGCAGGATGGAGTGGAGGGCCAGGTTGACTGCATCGTCTACAGACCTGTTGGCTCGGTAGGCAAACTGCAGCGGGTCCAGGAGAGGGGTGGTGATGGACTTGAGGTGGGACAGGACCAGGCGCTCAAAGGACTTCATGACTACAGAGGTGAGCGCTACAGGTCTGTAGTCATTAAGTCCAGTGATCCGTGGCTTCTTGGGGACAGGGATGATGGTGGAGGATTTGAGGCAGGACGGCACGTGGCATAACTTAAGGGAGGTGTTAAAAATGTCTGTGAATACAGGAGCCAGCTGTTTCGCACAGAGTCTCAGGGTGGAGGGAGACACGCCGTCTGGGCCGGGGGCCTTGCGCGGGTTCAGTCTGGAGAACTGTTTGAGCACATCCTGCTCACTGATGATAAGGGGAGGGGGGGAGGTGGGGGGGGGTGCCTTAAATGAAGTAGGGAATGTGGAGGCTGTGGAGCTGGAGGGAGGGGGGGAGTTGGACACAGATGACGAGGTGTCAAAACGGGCATAGTGTTGGGACAGTCTCTGACAAAGGGCTTTGTCATCCTGACCTTTAGGAGCCTGAGGCCGATAGCTGGTGATCTGCCTCAGTCCTCTCCACACGGAAGCCGAATCATTAGCAGTGAACTGCTGCTGGAGTCTCTCTGAGTACACAGATTTAGCCCTCTTCAGCTCTCTGTTAAACCGGTATTTAACCTCCCTGTAGCAGTCCCTGTCTCCACTTTTCAGCGCTGCTTCCTTCTCCTTCCTGATCTGTCTGAGCTTAGCTGTGAACCAGGGTTTGTCATTAGAGTAACTCACCCTGGTGCGTGATGGAAGAATGTTCTCTTCACAAAAGTGGATATATGAGTTCACAGTGTCCGTGTACTCATCCAGATCATGCGTGGCTCCTTTAAGCATGCCCCAGTCAGATATTTCC
This sequence comes from Pholidichthys leucotaenia, assembly GCA_020510985.1. Classification (NCBI taxonomy): domain Eukaryota; kingdom Metazoa; phylum Chordata; class Actinopteri; order Cichliformes; family Pholidichthyidae; genus Pholidichthys; species Pholidichthys leucotaenia. Next base: position 299,851,277 of record CM035847.1, read on the forward strand.
ATGCACGTTTCCAGCTTCTCCTCAGCATCACTGGTCCGTATCTTCGTAGTGCTCACAACAGGTTTAGTGAGCTTCAATCTCTGTCTGTATGTGGGAATGAGGTGAACCATCACGTGATCAGATAATCCCAGCGCAGCTCGAGGGACAGCGCGATATGCGTCTTTCACTGTGGTGTAACAGTGATCCAGTGTGTTTAATCCTCTGGTGGGGCATTTAATAAACTGTTTGTAGCGGGGGAGATCGTGGCTCAGATTGCACTGATTAAAGTCGCCAGCCACAATAATCAGCGAGTCTGGAAAACTCCGCTCTGTGTGTTGAATGTGATCCGCGAGCACGCGCTGAGCTTCGCGCGTGTCCGCGTCGGGAGGGGCGTACACAGCGATCAGTATAAAAGAAGCAAACTCCCGTGGGGAATAAAAAGGCTTGCAGTTGATAACAAGAAATTCCAAGGCAGGAGAACAGTGTTTGGAAATTTCCGTTACATCAGAGCACCAGCTACAGTTGATGTAGAAGCAGACTCCGCCTCCTGTGGTCTTGCCGGAAAGCTCTGTGTCACGATCAGCACGGAAGAGCTGGAAGCCGTCGAGGCGCAGCGCGCTGTCCGGTATATTTTCCCGGAGCCAGGTCTCAGTAAAGCAGAGGACAGCTGAGGAGGCGAGGTCCTTAAAACGCATCAGCAGTCTCAGTTCATCCACCTTGTTAGAGAGAGAGTTGGTATTGGACAGAAATATGCCAGGCAGCGCCGTTCGCGAGCCTCTCCTGCGAAGTCGTACGAGAGCGCCCGCTCGTCTTCCTCTCTTCCGCCGTCTCACTTTCCGAGCCAAACAATAAACCAGATCGGCGGCAGGGGCTAGAAAAACTGGGAGGAGGTCCGTGGGGGTCAAAGTCCTGATATTTAAAAGTTCTTCACGGGTATAAGTGCAAGCAGACACACAATTGACGAACAAAAACAAACAAAGAGCGCAGCGAAGCACCATGTCGACCGCTGTGGGCGCCATCTTGGATTGAAATCCAAGTCTTTCACTGTGGTGTAACAGTGATCCAGTGTGTTTAATCCTCTGGTGGGGCATTTAATAAACTGTTTGTAGCGGGGGAGATCGTGGCTCAGATTGCACTGATTAAAGTCGCCAGCCACAATAATCAGCGAGTCTGGAAAACTCCGCTCTGTGTGTTGAATGTGATCCGCGAGCACGCGCTGAGCTTCGCGCGTGTCCGCGTCGGGAGGGGCGTACACAGCGATCATTATAAAAGAAGCAAACTCCCGCGGGGAATAGAAGGGCTTGCAATTGATAACAAGAAATTCCAAGGCAGGAGAACAGTGTTTGGAAATTACCGTTACATCAGAGCACCAGATGCAGTTGATGTAGAAGCAGACTCCGCCTCCTGTGGTCTTGCCGGAAAGCTCTGTGTCACGATCAGCACGGAAGAGCTGGAAGCCGTCGAGGCGCAGCGCGCTGTCCGGTATATTTTCCCGGAGCCAGGTCTCAGTAAAGCAGAGGACAGCTGAGGAGGCGAGGTCCTTAAAACGCATCAGCAGTCTCAGTTCATCCACCTTGTTAGAGAGAGAGTTGGTATTGGACAGAAATATGCCAGGCAGCGCCGTTCGCGAGCCTCTCCTGCGAAGTCGCACGAGAGCGCCCGCTCGTCTTCCTCTCTTCCGCCGTCTCACTTTCCGAGCCAAACAATAAACCAGATCGGCGGCAGGGGCTAGAAAAACTGGGAGGAGGTCCGTGGGGGTCAAAGTCCTGATATTTAAAAGTTCTTCACGGGTATAAGTGCAAGCAGACACACAATTGACAAACAAAAACAAACAAAGAGCGCAGCGAAGCACCATGTCGACCGCTGTGGGCGCCATCTTGGATCATACAGTCATACAAATCCATGTTGTAGATACCAGGGAGCTCTTCGCCATATATTCCACAAACGCTCCAGGGCAGAAACGACACAGAGGATTTTATAAAAACATACAAAAGTACATAAAAACACACACACGCACACGCACTATTTCACCAGCTGCCGGTCGCTGCGTGCACATGCGCCCAATGTGTATATTCACCCGAGGGCAAACGCTGACTCCGCCTGCAGCACTGTCTTTGATGTGATCCAGCAGCTGCAGTCAATTTCTCCAGAGGCGCCAAACTTCATTCTTGGGGATTTTAACCATGTTTCTTTAAAGAAGACACTTAAAAACTTTTATCAGTATGTCTCCTGCCTAACCAGGCGAAAAAAGACATTGGACCTGTGCTATGGATCCATAGAGAGGGCCTATAAATCACTCCCCCTTCCTCCTTTAGGAACCTCAGATCACAACTGTGTACATTTGCTGCCCACATATAAAACTGCTCTCAGAAGAGGCAAGGTGGAGACGAGAGACATAGATGTGTGGTCAGAAGATTCAGTGCACAGCCTCCAGGAATGCTTTGACTGTACAGACTGGGAGATGTTCACACTGGCCTGCGGGGATGATTTGGACTCTTTGGTAGACGTCACATGCTCATACATGGCTTTCTGTAAAAATAAGATTGTTCCACGTAAACGTGTCAAAATATATCCTAACAACAAACCATGGGTTACAAAATCAGTTAAATCCTGCTTACAGAGGAAAGCACTTGCCTTTAAACAGGGGTCTGTTTCTGAGCTACAGGTTACCACAAAAGAGCTAAAGTCCGAAATTTTAAGAGCAAAACAGAATTATAAATCAGAGTTGGAAAGCAAGATGGCAACAAAGAAACTTGGTTCAGCCTGGGCCAGTATGAAAACTATTGCAGGCCTTCAGAGCACAGAGCGCAGTAATCGTGTGTTTTTAGATGGTTTTAATTCAGACACAGAGCTGGCTAATGCTCTTAATTGTTTTTATGGTCGTTTTGACTCCTTTGATTTTAGCACAGAAACCCAAAATTTGAAACAGAAACTCAAAGACAATCAGTACTTCAATATTGATGTGCAGGATGTCAAAAGGGAGTTCTGCGCTGTAAAAGTGAACAAAAGTCAGGGCCCTGATAATATATGTGGGCGCTTGGTAAAGTCATGTGCACATGAACTGAGTCCTATATTTCATTACATTTTCAATAAGTCCTTACAGACACAACATGTGCCTAAGATCTGGAAAGAAGCCGTGGTTGTTCTCGTTCCAAAATCCAGCTGTCCTAAAACGGTAAACAACTTTAGACCAGTTGCTTTGACTTCAATTTTAATGAAAATTTTTGAAAAACTGGTCAGATGTGAGGTCCTAAAGCAGACTGAGCATGCATTGGATCCTCTGCAGTTTGCCTATAGGCCTCACAGAGGAGTGGAGGATGCCACTGTCACTCTGTTTAACATGCTTTTTAAACATCTGGTTTTAAATGGGACACACGCCAGACTTTTATTTGTGGACTTTTCCTCCGCCTTTAATACAATCCAACCTCATATCTTAGTAGAAAGGCTCCTGCAGCAATTTGATTTGAGCAATAATCTGGTGGGTTGGATTCTGGATTTCTTAACGAACAGGACACAGAGAGTAAGGGTCAATGGTACATTGTCTGACCTAAAGTGCTCTTCTACTGGCTCTCCTCAGGGGTGTGTGTTGTCACCACTACTCTTCATCCTGTACACAAACATGTGTCGGAGCAGACATGACAACAGACACATTACAAAGTATGCTGATGACTCAGTTATTGTCAGTCTCCTCCAGGATGGTGAGAGTGGCCACGGCCCAGTAGTTGATGATTTTGTTCACTGGTGTGAGGATTCCTACCTGCAGCTGAATACGACAAAAACTAAAGACGTGATTATTGACTTTAGGAGGAAAAATCCCAGGCACAAAGTCACCGTACTAAAAGGCCAGACCACCGAATGTGTACAATCCTACAAATATCTTGGGACGATTATTGATAGTAATTTAAACTTTGAAGAGAACTGTGAAAGGGTGTGCAAAAAGGGTCAGCAACATTTGCATTGCTTGAGAAAACTTGCACACTTCCAAGTTGACCAAACCATAATGACAATGTTTTATCGGGCTTTTATTGAATCTGTTTTATCCTTTTCTTTAGTGTCATGGTTTGGTCAGATAAAACTGAAACAGAGGAAATCCTTGGATCAGGTAGTTAGATGGTCCAGTCGTTTGCTTGGTGAGCCACAGCTGAGCCTGACATCCCTGTACACCAGACAAGTACAGAGGATGGCTACCTCCATTTTAAATGATGACTCCCACCCTTTGTACTGCCACTTTCAGCTTCTTCCCTCAAGACGGAGGTTTGCTGTCCCAAAAAGTAGAACCCAGCGCTACAAAAACAGCTTTGTCCCTGCTGCTGTCAAAGAGTTGAACAAGCTGTAACAATATATTGCACATAATTTAGGTAGCTATTTATTAACTCCATTTTATATTTACTTATTTTTGTAGGATGTCACTTGGGTTCTAAATTTATTAGGCTTTAGACCTTTGAGTTTTTAACCTCTTTGACTAGTTTTTAACTTTTAATATGACCCTTCTCTCTTACCTCTGGTTTTTCTCCCATCTCTTTGTCTTTTATACCCTGATTGATGGAGCCTTGAGTATTCTTGTCATGTTTATAGTCAGCTTCATATGTGCCTGTGTTTGTGTCTATGTTGAATGTAATTTGTGGCTTGTAAATATGGATGTCACCAGACTGCAAAACAAATCTACCTACGGGTACAAATAAAGTAACCTGAACCTGAACCTGACTGGTGGGGAGTGTACTTGGTTCCCCCAGCCAGTAGCAAGACAAGTCTTTTCACAAATAACATCACTCTATCAATTCAAGAAATCATCACTCTATAAATTCAAGAAATCTGTGTGTGTCTGTCTGTCTGTCACGATCATAGGACATCTCAGATTTCCAAGGCTATAACTTGAAAGTTGCTAGAGATTATGGCTTTCTGTCAATTAGAACGATGTAGAATATGATCCAAAGTTTCAGATAGGAATAAATTTACGCATCTAATTTGCATAATGTCACAGCAGCTATATAAACTACATAACTCAGTCAAAAGTGGACTTTGGACACATTTACACAAAGAATAGTTTGGTTTTTTTGACACCGTTTTGTCTACAGGGGTATGTTTTTATCTACTCTTCAAAGTATATGAACCAGAAAATCAATAAAATGTATAAAAAAAACCATATATTTGTCTCTTACTTGTTCCGAGGGGGACTCGCTCGTTCATGTGACCAGTCCGTTTTCATCCATCGTGGTCAATGTTTTGCGTTTGCTCGGTCATTTACACTCTCTACCACATCTACAAACTCTTATGATTATCCCACGTGAATTTCGTTTGTATTATGCGGCTATTTTTCCTGTTTGATGCATTTTTCCTTTGAGAATCCATGACGGCATAGACACCGCCATCTTGGTGCTGTGAGCTCAGTTTTTCGCCCATCGTGGTCATTGTTTCGCGTTTGGTCGGTCATTTACACCCTCTACCACATCTACAAACTCTTATGATTATTCCACGGGAATTTCGTTTGTACTATGCAGCTATTTTTCCCGTATCATGCAGTTTCAGTCAGAATTGCCACCGCCATGATTGGTCATGGTGGCAACCACATTGGTGTTGTGAGCTCAAAGCGGAAACAGGAAGAAGAAGAATGAGGAGTTCTTCTTCTTTGCTGTATTCCATGTCATCCATGATTCCTCTGGTGCATGTCTGCCACCTTCTGAACTGTCAGATCAATACAGATCAGTACAAATTCTCAGTATAGCCGGGGGGCGTCCATAAGTTGAGAGATGCAGTTGCTGCGCTGTGCCACTGGGGGCACGCAACCCGTCCATGCAATGTGGACAGTTAGCGGGTCAAGACTTGGACTGATGGTCCTGATTTAACTCAAAATACAACATCTAAATAAATTACAGCTTGTGCTGGGGGTGTTGTCTCAGCAAAACAATATATCATTAAATAAACAAGCAAAGCATATTCTGTTGTCCCTTATTACTCTCAACTTCCAAATTGCATTTGTGGAAGTGTTGTATAAAACCAATTTAATATTCATGTCATTCCCTGTCTGTGTTTCAGTGGGCAGTTTGCCATCGTAAAGCAATGCAGAGAGAAAAGTACTGGCCTGGAATTCGCCGGCAAGTTCATCAAGAAGCGCCAGAGCATGGCCAGCTCTCGAGGGGTGCGGCGGGAGGAAATAGAGCGTGAGGTGAACATCCTGCAGCAGGTTCAGCACCCCAACATTGTCACGCTTCATGACGTCTATGAGAACCGTACTGAGGTGGTTCTCATCCTGGAGCTGTGAGTGATAGACCCTCAATGTTAACACTTTGGTCAGTTCTTTTTCTGTCAGAGGTCAGACATCAGCTGAAAACAATGACATCACAACAAAGTCAAAATCGTCCCAAAATGAAGATCCTTTTCTGTGTTTACAGATTTAGCCAAAATACATCAGTTGGAAATGAGCTTTCACCGTAGGATTGCTGGACTCACCCTTAGCGATAGGGTGAGGAGCACAGTCATCTGGGAGAGGCTCAAAGTAGAACCGCTGCTCCTCCACATCGAAAGGAGACAGTTGAGGTGGTTTGGGCATCTGATCAAGATGCCTCCTGGGCACCTCCCACTTGAGGAGTTCTGGGAACGTCCCACTGGGAGGAAACCCCAGGGCAGACCCAGGACACGCTGGAGACTATGTCTTCCAGCTGACCTGGAAATGTCTTGGATTCCTCTCTGAAGTGCTGGGGCAGGTGACTGGGGAGAGGGAAGTCTGGGCTTCTGGATGGATGGATGGATGGATGGATGGATGGATGGATGGATGGATGGAGAAAGATAAAACCTACAAAAACACCATTTTCAATCAATGACCCCTTTAGCTTCCAGTACTGGCTTCAGTTTGGTCTTGCCAAAGCTCACCTGACTTCATTAGTAGAAAAACCCACTACACGGCCCAGAACTACTTGTTGAGCACACCCCAAATCTCATTTGCTGTAAGAAAAGGAACTCACCTTTAGTCACCTTCAAACACCCTGCTACTCAAGTGTATCAGTCATCATAAAAAATAATGCCCTAGAGAGCTGTAGGATCAGTTTGGTATTTGTTGGAAGAAAGCTCTCTTCCCACATGCAGTACTTCACCAAGTACCAACACCTACAATAAGTGCTAGACTTGTCCCTATAGTGTCTGGGCTTGGCTGCTGCCCACTCTCATTGGATGACCTTGAGGTCAAAGGTCAGATTTTCCCTAAATCTTCTAAACACAATAACTACTGAAAGAAATGATGTAGGCTTTTGAAATTGATACAGTAGTTGAATCTAAGATGCATCTTGGACGATTTACACCCTGACCTAACTATGACTTTGGGGTCAAGGGGTCAAAGGTCAAAGTTCAAAGTTAACATTGCAGTTGCACAGTGGTAACTGCTACATTTACTATTACTGTAAAACGAGCTAGGGTAAAGCTGTAAAGCTAGGGCCACCAAACCTAGTATACTGTTCACCTTGGGATCCTGACCTTTGACTATGGGTTTGGGATCAAAAGGTCAATGTTAGCATTCCATTTGCACTATAACTATAAAACGAGTAAAGCTAGGGTCTCCAAACTTGGTCCACATGTCCACCCTGTGACCCTGAAGTGTGACCTTGGTTTTGGGATTGCAAGGTCAAAGGTCAACATCAAAATGGCTTATAAATAGGGGTGTAACGGTACTTGTATTCGCATTCGGATTTTTCAATATGCCACCCACGGTACAGTTCAGACACGTACCGAGGTACAACACGGACTATATTGAGTGACGGACAGAAAGTGTAACTGTCATATCATTCCCCCTCCTCCTCTCAGTTTACCCGTCTCCGACCGCCTGTCAGCAGACTTCTGCAGCATTCTGCCCCAGCGAAGAATGACTGAAATTGGGCTACTTCTAAACACAACACCGGTAAAGTTAGTGAGTTTTTAACGAGTAAAGTTAGCGCTTCTTATTTTCAATGAGCAACTGTCTCAGCTTTAGAAAACAGATTAAACTGTTAGCATGTGCTAACATTACCTGCCGACCAATAATCTCTCTTGAATGATGTTTGCTGATGGCTGAGCTGTTTCATTTCTGCTTATAACATGTTAACTGCCAGTAAATGAGTGAATTACATGAGTAGCTTACTCTTTTTCATCTTCTCTATTATTGTTGTGGTAATAATGTCTCATTCTGAATATTAGTGCATCTCAGAAAATTAGAATACCATGATTTGTAATTTAATTAAAAAAAACATAATCATAGTTATCACAAATAAATTAAAACAACTTAAATATTTCACTGTATGTGTAGTAAAGACTCACATTCCTCTACTGTAACTTAAAGCATTTGTAAAATGCTATTTTGGACTGGAAAAAGTTCTTTTAATTTTCATCTGAAGCCTAATTATTAAACTTTTAAATTTCTAGACTCAACAAGGCTTCAAACAGGATGGACTAGTTTGTTATTTTCTTTTTGACTTTAATCGAGTTGAATATTATTACTCCAGTTTGTTTTGAACAGTAGAGTTACAACAGCCCTGTAAGGTGCAGTAGAAGCTGATATTTGACTTTTATTTCTTTAGTTTTTGGGTTAAAAGACCAAACTTTAATGTATGTTATTTAATTGTTTTGCTACAAACACTTTTGATTAAGCTGTTAAGTTCAAGTTTCCAACTCGTGTTTCATGGGTCATTATTTTATTTAACTATGGGAACTTTTTATAAAAGGCTGTTGAAACTTCTATTGTTGCACTTGTGTGCATCATTCATTTCCTTGAAAGAGTATTTATTGTATTGTGATGAGACAATAGGAGATGGTACTCCACCCAGCACTTTGGGCATGGGGGGAAGGAAAGGAGAGATGGTAATGGGGGAAGAAGTGAGACAGGCGCCAGAGCGCTAGGGGGGTATTGAACTGAATAAAGATGCTCCTTTGCCTCCGCTGTGCCAGGTGTGGGATGTATTGTGGAGAAGTAAGATGCTTTTTACACCTGAGGACACTGGGGCACGAAAGTATTGTGTTAGCCATGCTCTGTGATGTGTATATGGATGTGTGTATAGTCTCTCTGATGCATGTGTCAGTGTGTTCACCCTGGGAGCCAAAGGCGGGAATAAAGTTGTATAAAGGAGTTCGCGTTGGCACCCAGCAGTTAGTGTGTCTGTTCTGCTTGTTGGAGGAGAATAAAGTTGTGTGTCGTCAGCTCGTGTCTCGTCTGATTCCATCCTCCACATTTGTGACCTAGAGACGTGAAATGGAAAACAGACTGAGCTCGTCCGTGGGGACACTCCCGCTGGGGTCTCCCACCGCTGCATGCACCGTTGCAGTTAGACTCACGGATTTTTGGCTTCATGACCCAGCCACTTGGTTTATACACGTGGAAGCCCAGTTCACCCTCCACGGAGTCTCAACAGACGACATGAAGTACCATCATGTGGTAACTGCGATGGACATGCGTGCCACACGGCGCGCCATGAGCCTACTCTGAGCCCCATCAGCCCAAGGAAAATACAATGCTATCAAGCGGCTGCTGCATTGTTATACCCTTTCAGATGCAGAGAGGGAGGAAAAGCTCCTCACCCACGCGGAGCTGGGAGACAGATCGGCTGTGGACCTGGTGGAGAGCATGCTTACCTTGATGGGCACGGACGATGGATCTTTCCTTTTCGCCCACCTCTTCCTCAGAAACCTACCGGCTTCAGCGCGAGTGATCCTCGCTAAGTCACCGCTGCTGGCGGCCAAGGGACTACCGTGCACTTGCAGAGGAGGCAGACCACATCATCCTGGCAAACAGAGCTCTCAGCATTCAGGCAGTGAGACCGGAATCTCTGGTAGAGCCCAGCAAGGTTGCGGAGCCCAGCGAGGTTGCGGAGCCAACGATGGTGGCCAGGACGGCCGCAGGAGACAGAGGACCATTACGCTGTGTTTTAATCACCGCAGTTTTGGCAAGGAAGCTCAATGTTGTCTGCCACAGTGCCACTTCAAGAAAGCCAGCAGTCAGGACAGCTGCCACCTCTGGCAACAGGGAGAAGCTGCTTTTCATCACAGACACATGTTCTGGGAGACGTTTTTTGGTAGACTCTGGCTCCCAGAAGAGCCTCATTTTGCTGGTCAGCGCAGACAGGCTGGCAGAAGGTTGTGGCCCGTCTTTAATGGCCGCCAACGGATCCCACATCAGGACGTTTGGAGAAAGGAAGGTGACTCTATGTTTACATGGACGCAATTACCAGTGGGACTTTGTGATAGCTGCATGTTCGGTCCCCATCTTAGGTGCTGATTTTCTGTGTGCTTATGATCTCCTGGTTGATGTTGCCAACAGACGTTTAGTGGACGCTGTATCTTTTTCCTCCTTGCCCTGCATAGCTCGGGGAGTCGGGCCACCAACACATGCACAGGTTCTAGCTCCAGGCGGTAAGTACCAGCGTTTGCTGTCCAAGTTCCCAGCACTCACGGTACCCACTTTTTCCGTTACAGTAACCAAGCACGGGGTCGAGTATTTTATCATCACGAAAGGTCCACCTGTTTTTGTGCACCCTCACCGCCTGGATGCAGCTAAACTAGCCACTGAGTGCGAGGAGTTTGCTAACTTAGAATGCTTAGGCATTGTTAGGTGCTCCAACAGTCCTTGGGCATCCCCGCTGCACATGGTGCTCAGGTCCGATGGGTCGTAGCGGCTGTGCGGCAATTTCCGAGATTTGAACAATGCCACGGAACATGACTGTTACCCCATCCCGCACATCCAGGACTTTTCCATGCACCTGGCCGGGATGCGCATTTTCTCAAAAGTGGATCTGGTCCGCGGTTACCACCAGATCCCGGTTTGCACAGAGGATGTTCCCAAAACAGCGGTAATAACTCCTTTCAGTCTTTTTGAGTTTTTATGCATGCTGTTTGGGTTAAAAGGCACAGCCCAAACTTTTCAAAGGATGATGGACGAGGTGGACTGTGACTTGCCATTCATTTCCGTCTACTTAGACGACATTTTGGTGGCTAGTGCATCAGAGAAGGAGCACCTCGCCCATCTCAAACAAGTTTTCCAACGGATGAAAGTACACGGGCTGATTGTGAGTCCGGCGGTCAATTCAGGCTGCCAGTTGGGCCATCGCATCTCACCAGAGGGTGCCATCCGGTTGCCGGATAAGGAATGCGCGGTGTCAGATTTTCCGCATCCACAGACCATGAGGGCGCAACAGGAATTTTTGGGGATGGTCATTTTCTACAATCGTTTCCTCCCCTGGGCAGCCCAGCTGCTGTAATCGCTCTACAGCGCACTCAAAAAAAAAAAAAAGAAGCCTGCGAATAGCATCGACTGGACCCCCGAGTGGATCCAAGCATTCACAAACGCCAAAAAAGCACTCGCTAACGCAGCTTTACTGGCCCACACAGCCCTGTCAGCATGGATAGTGCTCACCACAGACGCATCTGACGTCGTGGTAGGAGTCATGGTGGAGCAGTACGTTTCCGGTTCGTGGCAACCCCTCGCCTTCTTCAGCCGTACTTTGCGCAACGGCGACCGTAAATACAGCACTTTTGACAGGGAGTTATTGGCTCTCCACCTGGCTACGTGTCATTTCCAGTTGTGGCTCAAGGGCCGTGAGTTTACCACATTTGTTGATCACAGACCACTAACTTACGCAGTGTCCAACGTTTTGGAACTGTGAATGGCTTGGCAACAGCAGCACTTGGCCACAATCTCAGAATTTACTACCGACATTCAATATGTAGACCAGGGGTGTCAAACTCATTCCATGGAGGGCCAAGACCCTGCATGTTTTGCTTCTACCCAGTGTCTTCAGCAGGTGTTTTCACTGATCAGCAATCAGTGGGAAGAAATTCAGTGAAATCACCTGTTGAAGTCACTGGGTGGAGGTAAAACCTGCAGAGTCTTGGCCCTCCATGGAATGAGTTTGACACCTGTGATGTAGACGGTAAGCTTAATGTCATGGCCGACTGCCTGTCATGCATGCTGGTCTCCCCGGTCTACATGGGAATTGATTTTTTCCGCCATGGCCTCCGACCAAACCGGGGACACAGACATATGTGTGCTCCAGTCTGCAGCTACCAGATTAAAACCGGAGAGCAGGGTAGTACAAGAAGGGTGCCCCCTTTGCTCTGCGACGTCTCCACCGGCCTCCCCCGGCCAATCGTTGGCACCACCACGTTTTTGAGTCCGCCCACTCCCTTTCACATCCCAGCATGTGAGCTTTGGTTAAACTGGTGGGGTCCAAATTTGTCTGGCCTCGTTTACGCAGGGATGTGAAAGAATGGGCCACAGTGTGCGTCACGTGCCAACGGGCTAGGGTGCACAAGCACACCAAAGCCCCCCTCGAGCCTTTTCAAATTCTGGCCAGGAGGTTCGACCACGTACACGTGGATTTAGTGAGTCCCCTTCCGCCGCCGCAGGGGTTCACACACCTGTTAACAATCGTGGATTGCACTACGGGTTGGCCAGAGGTGGTTCCACTGAATTCCACCACATCCGCCGAGGTAGCCTGTGCGTTTTTGTCGGTTTGGGTGGCACAGTTTGGTTCTCCATCATACATCACGTCAGACAGAGGTCCACAACTTGTTTCAGAACTATGGTTCATGATGGCCAACAGCCTGAGGGTCAAAATCCACCACACCACTGCGTGCAACCTGCAGGCTAATGGTTTGTGCGAGCGTTTCCACAGGTTGCTTCAAGCAGTGCTCAGAGCCTCGTTAACGGATACAAATTGGGTCGACCGCCTGCCTTGGGTTCTACTGGGGTTGCACTCCACACCTAAGGAAGATTTAGCAGCTTCCACGGCAGAACTCGTTTTTTCTCAGCCGTTGCGGATCCCAGGGGAATTTTTGCCAGAGAGCCCCGCCCGGTTCCAACCCGCCCACGTGCCTTTTTTCTTGGGGCTGAGGTTGACAGTGTCCCCAGACCGGCACACCATTGTTTTCCCTGTACCTTCGTTCCAAAACACTTGGAAAATGCCAAATTTGTTTTCATGAGGCACAACGCCCACAGAACACTGTTACATCCACCGTACGACGGCCCGTTCAGAGTGTTGGAAATGGTGGCAAAACATTTTGTGTTAGACTTGGGGGGACATCAGGAACCATCTGCATTGACAGGCTGAAGCCCGCTTATGTGTTGGCAGATGAGCAGGTGGTGCTGGCTCAGGCTCCCCGGCACGGACGCCCTCCTACGGTGGCTCCGCAAGTTGGTGTTCCCCTCCCTAGCCTTTCCCCCTTCAGAGGATTGTTCGCCAGAGACCGAGTTTGTCTCCTACCCACCTCGACAGCAAGGTACTTCAGCCGGCCCGGCGGCTCCACATTACAGCCGTTATGGGCGCCGCCTCAAGCCCAAAGGACCAGATGGTTAGAGCCCTTTCTGGGTGTTCGGGGGGAGGGGGGCTGTGTGGTGACACAATAGGAGAAGGTACTCCACCCAGGACTTTGGGGTATGGGGGAAAGGAAAGGAGAGCTGGTAATGGGGGGAAGAAGTGAGACCGGCGCCAGAGCGCTAGGGGGATATTGAACTGAATAATTCAACTTTATTTCAATTCAACTTTATTTATTTCTGGTGGATTCAGGAGCGCAACGGAGCATCGTTCCCCCCTCTTCGGCTGACGTCATGGGATATGGACACGGACCCCCACTGGACGCTGCTAATGGTACTCCTATTCGCACTTTTGGCACCAGGTTCATTACTGTATGTTTTAACGGCCGTGAATTTAGTTGGTAGCATCTGTAGCAGTCCCTATCCTTGGTGCAGATTTTTTGTGTGCTTACAGACTGTTGGTTGATGTAGCTAACAGATGTTTGATTGATGCTGTGTCCTTTGATTCCTATCCATGTACACTGGGTGAGGCTGGTCCGCTGCTTGCTAACATGCTCGCCTCAGGAGATGGGTACCAGCGCCTTCTCTCTGAGTTTCCTGCGCTCACTGTGCCTACGCTTTCTGCGGCAGTAGCCAAACATGGGGTTGATCATTATATTACTACTGTGGGTCCACCTGTTTTTGCCCGTGCACGCCGTCAGGATGCTGCTAAGTTAGCCATCGCTAGAGATGAGTTTGCCAATATGGAGAGGTTGGGTATTGTGCGCCGTTCCGACAGTCCGTGGGCCTCTCCCCTCCACATGGTCCCTAAGTCAGATGGGGGTTGGTGCCCTTGTGGAGATTTTAGGCGCCTTAACAACGCTACTACCAACGACAGGTACCCAGTCCCCCATATCCAAGATTTTTCTTCACGTCTGGCAGGGACGGTCATTTTTTCTAAAGTGGATTTAGTGCGTGGTTATCATCAGGTGCCTGTCCATCCCCAGGACGTCCCCAAGACAGCGGTGATCACTCCATTTGGACTGTTCGAGTTCTTGAGAATGCCATTCGGCCTTAAGGGTGCTGCACAGACATTTCAACGGCTGATGGACTCTGTGTTACGGGAAGTGCCTTTCCTGTTTGTATACCTAGACGACATACTGGTTGCGAGCGCTTCGGTGGAGGAACATGTGTCGCACCTTCGTCAGCTCTTCAGGCGCCTCTGTGACCATGGACTGATAGTGAATCCCGTGAAGTGTCAGTTTGGGCTCTCAGAACTTGAGTTCTTGGGGCACAAGGTATCCCAGCACGGTGCCGTTCCCCTCCCGGCTAAAGTCGAAGCGGTTTTAGCTTTTCCGCGCCCTTCCTCTGTCAAGCCCCTGCAGGAGTTTTTGGGCATGGTCAATTTTTACAACCATTTTATACCTCATGCTGCCCATATTATGCGCCCGCTGTATGAGGCCTTGAAGGGTAAGAGGGGTAATCAGGACATTGAGTGGACCCATGAGAGGTTATGTGCTTTTGACGGGGCTAAAGCTGCGCTGGCTGATGCTGCCTTGTTGGCTCATCCAAACCCCACGGCCGCCCTTGCTCTCACCACCGATGCATCCGATTATGCTGTCGAAGCAGTTTGTGAGCAGTGGGGGGGCAATTCCTGGGAACCTCTAGCCTTTTTCAGTAGACAGTTATGCGAGTCAGAAAGAAAGTACAGCACTTTTGACAGGGAGCTGTTGGCCCTTTTCTTGGCGACAAGGCATTTCAGGTTTCTCTTGGAGGGCCGTAAATTCACCGCTTTTGTTGACCACAAACCCCTCATGTTTGCCATGGCCAAGTCCACTGAACCTTGGTCAGCTCGGCAACAACGGCAGCTTTCGGCTATTTCCGAGTTCACTACTGACATTCAGCATGTGGCTGGTAAGACCAACTTGGTGGCGGACTGCCTTTCTCGTGCCCCAGTTGCCGCTGTTCATTTGGGAATGGACTATGCTGAGATGGCTGCCGATCAGTTGTTGGACCCGGAGGTGCAGGTGCTTCGTTCCACTGAGTGCAGTTTGCAGTTGGAGGATGTCTGCTTTCAGGACAGTGGCGCCACTCTCCTGTGTGACACTACATTGGGAAAACCACGACCTTTGGTGCCCGCGGCTTGGCGTCGTCGTGTTTTTGATGCTGTTCACTCTTTGTCGTATCCTGGGGTTAAGGCTTCGGTTAAGTTGGTGGGCGCCAAGTTTGTATGGCCGGGTCTCAGAAAGGATGTTAAGGCTTGGACGACGACCTGTGTGGCGTGCCAGCGTGCTAAGGTGCAGCGCCACATAAAGGCTCCATTGGGGCCTTTTTGGATTCCGGAACGACGTTTTGATCATGTTCAGGTGGACCTGGTCGGCCCTCTTCCTCCGTCTCGTGGTTTTACTCACCTCTTCACTATGGTGGACCGGACTACGCGGTGGCCGGAGGCAGTTCCCCTGGCATCAACTACGGCGTCTGATGTTGCCCGGGCATTTATCTCCTCTTGGGTGTCCCGTTTTGGTGTCCCCTTGGACGTTACCTCTGACAGGGGCCCGCAATTTACCTCCGAACTTTGGAATGAAGTAGCTGGTAGTTTGGGGGTTAAACTCCATCGGACCACAGCGTACCATCCACAAGCTAACGGGCTATGCGAGCGGTTTCATCGTACTATGAAAGCGGCCCTCCGCGCGTCCTTAGTGGACAGTGGATGGGTGGACAGGTTGCCGTGGGTTTTGTTGGGTTTGCGTTCAGCCCCCAAAGAAGACCTGCACTCCTCTTCTGCTGAGTTGGTCCTCGGCCAGACCTTGAGGGTCCCAGGGGAGTTCCTTCCTACCAGTCCAGGGTTAGGTCCCAGTGTGGTTAAGAGGCCTAAGTGTCGAGAGGAAGCTAGGGCTTTTGCTCCTGTGGCTGTGCACTACTGTCTTCCTCAGTCTTACGTCCCTGACAGCCTTATGTCGGCTAAATATGTTTTTGTCCGGCACGATGCCCATCGTTCTCCCCTGCAGGCACCTTATGATGGCCCTTTTCGAGTGTTAGAAACAGGCCATAAGGATTTTTTGGTTGAGTTGGGGACTTGTCAGGATCGGATTTTGGTGGATCGTTTGAAGCCCGCCCATGTCCTTTGTGACGATGAGGTTGAGCTAGCCCCCCGGCTCGGCGGGGGCGCCCTCCCAACCCTGTGCCTGAGGTTGTGTCTGCTCCGGTTACAGTTTCGCCCCCTAGGACTGCGCAGTGCAGTCGTCGGGGCAGAGTAATTAGGTTGCCTAAGAGGTTCTCTTGAGTTATTTTCTTTTTTGAATTTTGTCCATGCTGTTTTAGTTTGTTTTTTGTCAGCATGTTTATTTATGTTGTTATTTGTGTGTTCTGGGGGGCCTGTGTGGTGACATTAGTTGTTGGTCTCACACACAAATTTGATCTTTTAATGTGAAGGTGGAGTTTTTCCGTTTTGGACGGAGAGAGAAGGAATAAAAGGAGGAAGGGGAAAAATATAAATAAAGTTTTTCAGACAGACTTACGCGCGTTCCGTCTGTTTTTCTGCAACTTCCACAATAGCACCATATCACAACAACAGTCATCTCATGAAGATGTGGCTTCACCCCCACTGTGCCATGTGTGGGATGTATTGTGGAAAAGTAAGACGATTTTCACACCTGAGGACTCTGGGGCACGAAAGTATTGTGTTAGCCATGCTCTGTGACATGTATACTGTATTTATGTTAGTGAATCTACAAAATAAAGGTTGTTCGTTGTTCGCAGTAGGATGGCTCACGTCTCGCTATTTTCAGACATAACATTTGGCGACGAGAAGTAAAACCATGAGACCGTGCGCGGGACCACCACCTCCATTTCTGGAGTCACCAGGCGTGCCACCTACACCATGGCACCACTGGCTCAACTTATTTGCCAACTATGTTGATGCAACTGGCCTGGGCGACGCCGACGAAGAGAGACTGAAGAATGTCCTGATTCACTGTCTAGGCGAGGAAAAACAATGGGTGCTCTGCACTCTTGGCCGAACAGACTCTCCAGACGATTGTGTGAGCCTAATGGAGAAATTTTTTGGCGAGAGGTGCAGCATGACGATGCGAAGATGCAGATTCTTCGACCGCTGCCATAAAGCGGGTGAGTCAACCCAAGATTATATTACGGAGCTCCGAAGCTCCGTAATATAATATCACAACAACAGCGAGCTTGTCATAGCTAATCCGTGACAAGCTCGCATACGGCACGGACAAGTGGCTAAAGGAGAAGCTATTGCTAACCATGGACAATTTTATGCTAAGCCAGATGACACAGATGGCTAGCCAGATGGAATCCGCCACCCAGCTAGCAAAGCAGCTATTAGCTAATGAACGATTAGCCCCCGAAGAAACCTCTCGATAACAGGCTGATAACAACACTGCTAACTGCTCAGGGCAGACTTTCACGCAGAAGCAGAACATGGCACGGGCAGGAGCGGGAGGATGGACGATGTGTGGCGGCTGTGGTTCACCTAAACACTGAAAGCGTCCACTCGCCTGCCCCTCTAGGGGAAGAAAATGCTACCACTGCAGACGTGCGAAGCATTTGGCTAGGGTTTGCCCCTCTGCTCCTGCGAGAACCAGTACACACTCAACGGACTAGCCGCGGTATGTGTAGCAGGCGCCAAAAATTGGTCGCTAAAATGGCACGTTGTACAGCTGGACAGGGTTGATGTGCTGCTCCTGGTGGACTCGGGTGCTGCACAGTCCCTATTGAATGTGACCATGGTAAGAAGACTTTTCCCCAAAGAGACTACTGTTGCAAAGGCTGAAAATATGTTTGGCTATGGACATGTGAAAATTGGCATGGTAGGAACAGTTAGTTTTTCAGTGACGTGTGGCCCGAGACAATTCCAGCATTCACTTTCCAGGTATCGTGCCAGGGGGATGACTTGTTGAGTATCGTCTCATTGGGTGAGTTGAGGTTCTCCATTACAGACCCAACAGGCTCTGCTATGTTAACCGTTTCGTCAGCCTGGCAATACCGCTGGCTGACGCTATTCGCGGGACTGGGTTGCATAACCGCTTTTAACCACTGACCACTCATCAACCCGAAAGTGACACCTAAAATCCAACCTATTCACTGGCTACCCCTCGCTCTGTGGGACGACATCATGACTGAACTTAAGAAACTTTTGGACGCCGGCATCATTGAGAAGGTGGATGCCTCGCCATGGATCTCCAACATAGGAGTAGCAAAGAAAAAATCGGGTGGAATACGACCATGCATCGATCTCAGGATGGTTAACAAGGCAATCATCCGGATTGGGGGTGGGGGGGTGTAATAGTTAATGCTAAAATGGGGGGAAGAGGGGATCTGATTTTGATTTTTTTTCCGGGGGCGGGGGGAAGGGGGGGTAAATGTGACATGTGAGTTTGGGAGGGTTCGTACTACAGGGCTTCCCGTAGCCGACGTCTGGCGTCAGAGAGTATGACGTCAAGTGGGCTACTACCCGTGTATTTATAAGATAAGGTAAGATAAGCCTTTGTTAGTCCCACAATGGGGAAATTCCAGGATTACAGCAGCACAGGGATAGCAGCACTCAGAGCAATAATTAACTAGAAAAGCACTCATAGAGCGCATACCTCTGCCAAGGGTCCTTCCGTTTCTCATGGATGACCTCCAAAATGTATAGGCCTATAGCCACTTGTGGTGAAAATTGCATCAAAGTCTGTCCATCAGTTTTTGAGTATTGTTGCTAACACACTGTGAGAAGATAAGAGCCTTGGCTGAGGTATGCATTCTCAAATCATCACCAAAATATAATGGGTTCCTCTCTAGGCCAAGAACCACCTCTGATGAAAATTTCACCCAAATCCATCCAGTAGTTTTTGTGTAATCCTGCTGCACAAATATAAACAAAGGCCTTGGTGGAGGTATGCACTCTCAGATCATCACCAAAATCTAATCATCTGTTCCTCGTGCCATTACACACCTTTCCTGAAAATTTTGTCAAAATCCGTTCATAACTTTTTGAGTTATGTTGGTAACAGACAGACAGACAGACAGACTAACAGACAGACAAACAGACAAACCCCGGTAAAAACATTACCTCCATGGCAGAGGTAATAAGATAAGATAATAAGAACAAATGAATATACATATGTACACAGATATATACACAGTGCCATAGCACTGCAGCTAGACGGTATAGACAGCATTATGGTCTGTTACCCCGCAGAATATGAATATGTACCCAGACAGTATGTTTCGTATTTGAATCAGCCATGTTGTCACCCTCAATAATGATTGAGCTTGTCCTAGTTTTATAATGGAGGAGACCATTCATTGTGCAAGGTTGTTGCATTTTGTACATTCAATACGACGTCTACGAGCAGCCCTGGTTAGGTTATAAAGTCTGACAGCCAGAGGTAGGAAGGGCCTGCGGAACCTCTACGTCGTGCACCTAGGATGGTACAGCCTACTGCTAAATGAGCTCCTCAGTGCGTTCAGCATGTCCTGCATGGGGTGGGACTCGGACTCCAGCAGAGATGACAGCTTAGCCACCATCCTCCTCTCTCCTATTCCCTCTACTGGGCCGAGGCGCTGCCCCAGTGCAGAGCTACCTTTTTTGATCAGTCTATTCAGTCTTTTCTTGTCGGCTGCCGTAATGCCGCTGCCCCGGCAGACCACTCCGAATGTGATGGCTGATCCCACCACCGAATTGTAGAAGGTTTTCAGGAGTGCCCCTTGCACTCCAGAAGACCTGAGCCTCCTCAGGAGGAACAACCTGCACTGCCCCTTCTTGTAGAGCACGTTGGTGTTGTGTGACCAGTCCAGTTTATTGTTCAGGTGAACACCCAGATACTTGTAGGATGTCACCATCTTGATGTCTGTTCCCTGTATGCTTACTGGTGCTGTTGGGGGTTGTCCTCGCCTGCGGCAGTCCACCACCAGTTCCTTAGTTTTCCCTGCATTGATCTGGAGGCAGTTCCGTTGGCACCAGTCCACAAAGTCCTGGATAAGTCCTCTGTCCTCCTCATCATCTCCATCAGGGATGAGGCCGATGATCGCAGAGTCATCAGAGAACTTCTGAAGGTGGCAGTGTGGTGTCGTGTGAAAAGTCTGCAGTATAGAGGATGAACAGGAAGGGAGTCAGAACTGTTCCCTGGGAGGCCCCCGTGCTGCACATGGTGGTGTCAGACACACAGTCCTGGGTTCTCACAAACTGTGGTCGGTTTGTGAGGTAGTCCAGGATCCACGATGACAGGTGCTGGTCCACCCCTGCGCACAGCAGCTTGTCCCTCAGGATCACTGGTTGGATGGTGTTGAAACCACTGGAGAAATCAAAGAACATGATCCTCACAGTGCTCTCAGGCTTCTCCAGGTGGGACAGGGAACGTGTAGGAGGAGGCTCACTGCATCCTCCACCCTGATGGCGTGCTGGTAGGCGAACTGGAGTGGATCCATCGCTGGTTCCACCAGGGGGCGGAGGTGGGTGAGGATCAGCCTCTCCAGGGTCTTCATCAGGTGTGATGTGAGGGCCACCGGTCTGTAGCTGTTCAGGTCCTTGGGGTGAGGTGTCTTTAGTACAGGCACCACACAGGATGTTTTCCACAGCTGTGGTACCCTCCCCAGCTTTAGGCTCAGGTTGAAGATGTGCTCCACGATCCCACACAGCTGGTCTGTGCAGAACCTGAGGAGCTTCGAGTTGATGCTGTCCGTACCCGAGGCCTTCCTCGTCTTGATCTTCCCCAGCTCCGCTCTCACCTGGGTCTTAGTGAGGGTCAGGTTGGGGAAAGGGGGCTGTGTGCTGGGAGTGGGAGGTGTTGGGGGGGAGGCCGTGGACAGTGGGACTAGATGAAGGTGGAGGTAGTCGTGGTTGGTGGGCAGGCGGACAAGAAGGCAGTTGGTCAAACCTGTTAAACAGGTTCAGGTTGTTCGCCCATTCCCTGCACCCCGTGGCCTGGGAGGAGATATTCTGGTGCCCAGAGATGATTTTGAGGCTTCTCTAGACCCTGCTGATGTCACTCTGTTGCAGCTTGTCCTCCATCATCTTCTTGTAGCTGTCCTTCCCCTCTCTGATCTTCCTCCTTAGCTCTGTATGGACTTCAGCTCCTCCTTGTTTCCTGACCTGAAGATCATTTTCTTCTCCTTCAGTAGTGACTTTATCTCAGGGCTGATCCAGGGTTTGTTGTTTGAGAAACAACATATGGTCTTGGTGGGTGCGGTGTTGTCCACACAGAAGTTGATGTAGTCTGTGATGGTGTGTGTGAGGCCGTCGATGTCCTCACCATGTGGATCACAAAGCTACTCCCATACAGTGGATTGAAAACAGTCCTTTAGAGCATCCATTGCCTCCTCAGACCATATTTTCACTGTGCGGGTAACAGGAGGTTGTCTGTGTACCAGGGGTTTGTACACAGGCAGGAGGTGAACCAAGTTGTGATCCGATCTCCCGGCGGGGTGGGGGGTGGGGGGTGATGAGGTGTAAGCCTCCTTAGTGTTGCTGTAAAATAAGTCCAATGTTTTATTGTCTCTGATGTGGCACGTGACATACTGGGTGAACATGGGCAGAATGGAGGACAGTGAAGTATGGTTAAAGGCACCCGAGATGGGGAAGAGAGCATTTGGGTGCTGTGTTTGCAGCCTGCTAGTGACTGAGTGGATGACGTCACATGCTGCCTCAGCGCTCGTGGAGGGGGATTAATAACAATGCCAAAGACATGTGAATATTCCCTTGGGAGGTAAGCGGGTTGCATGCTAACAGCTAGCAACTCAATGTCCTTGCTGCAATGTTGTTCTTTAATCATGATGTGCCTAGGATTACACCATCTGTTATTCACATACATTATCAGTCCCCCGCCTCTGCTCTTCCTGTTGTTTGATGTCCGATCTGCCCGTATTGCATGGAAACCCTACAGATCGATATTAGCATCTGTTGCTAGTTCTGTTAGCCACATCTCAGTAAGCAACATGATGCTAATCTCTCTGAAGATGCTCTCATACCGGGACATAGCCAGTTTGTCCATCTTATTAAGCAGCAATCTCACATTTCCCATAATAACAGATAGAAGGATGGGTCTGTACCTTGTTTTCCTCACGTGTCGCTTCACTCCAGCTCGATATCCACGTCGTTTTCGCCTGATTTCTCTTGGTATATCAAGTTTTTGCTTTAGCTCCATGGGGCAGTCTAATGCTAACAGCTGGCTCCTACTGTAAACAATTGCTCCTCCACTCACCGGGTCAGGAGACATTTGCGATATTAGCCTTAAGATGACTAATATCAGCACCAGTGTGGCGATCTGTGTGGCGATCTGTGTGTCCTTGGCATCCATGATGGATACGGAGTCGCAAGATCATAAAGTTGTGGCAAGGAAAAAGACAGATAATAAATAAAAACGAGAAAGAAACTCTAAAAAGAAAAAAAAAAGAAAAAAGAAACTCTGTCACACCTCTGTGACACTAGGAACACCAAGCAGATGTGGCAGGGAGTTCGGACACTGACGGGCTTTAAGTCTAGGCAGGGGGTCGATGATGACGACGCTTCGCTTCCAGACAGGCTTAACGACTTCTTTGCACGTTTTGAAGCATCAAACTCGACAATCAGAGGGAGGGCCGGCCCACCCCCACCATTGGTCGGACCAGCTTTTACCATCAACACAGCGGACACACGGAGGACCCTATCCAGAGTCAACCCACGCAAAGCTGCAGGTCCAGACAACATTCCGGGACGTGTGCTCCGAGACTGCGCAAGCGAGTTGGCGGATGTCCTGACTGACATTTATAACATCTCCCTGAGTCAGGCCATCGTTCCCAGATGCTTCAAGACCTCTATCATTGTACCGGTGGCAAAGAAACCAGTGGTGTCCTGTTTGAATGACTATCATCCTGTTGCACTGACACCAATTGTGATGAAGTGTTTTGAACGGCTTGTCAAACCACACATTACAGCCTGCCTCCCTGCATCACACGACCCGCTCCAGTTTGCATATCGTTCAAACCGCTCCACGGAGGATGCTATAGTCACCACCCTGCACTCTGTCATCACCCACCTGGATCAGAAAGACACCTACGTCAGACTCCTGTACATTGATTTCAGTTCAGCATTCAACACCATTATTCCCCAGAGACTGATGGAGAAATTACTCCTTCTCGGTCTGAACACCGCCACATGTCTCTGGATCCTGGATTTCCTGACTGAGAGACCTCAGTCTGTCCGGGTTGGAAACAACATCTCCAACTCTGTCACGCTGAGTACCGGAACCCCTCAAGGCTGTGTACTCAGTCCACTGTTGTTTACACTTCTAACACATGACTGTGTATCCAAACACGAGGGGAACCAGATTATTAAGTTTGCAGATGACACCACGGTGGTGGGACTTATTCAGAGGGATGAGGAATCAATGTACAGGGAAGAAGTGAGAGACCTGGAGGGCTGGTGCAGGGAGAACAATCTGGTGCTCAACGTGGACAAAACGAAGGAGATGATTATTGACTTCCGGCGGTCACAGCCTGAGCACGTCCCCCTCAGCATCGGCGGCCGTTTAGTGGAGAGAGTAGAGAACATCAAGTTCCTCGGAGTGCAGATCTCGCAGGACCTGACCTGGAGCAAGAATTCCTTGGAGATGAGGAAGCGGGCTCAGCAGAGACTACACTTCTTGAGGAAACTCAAACAGGCCTCTCTCCCCATCTGCATCCTCAGGACCTTCTACAGAGGTGTGGTGGAGAGTGTTCTGACGTACTGCATTGCTATATGGTACTCCAGCTGCAGTATGTCAGACAAAAAAGCCCTGCAGAGGATAGTCAAGGGGGCGGAGAGGGTAATTGGAGTCTCCCTCCCCTCTGTGCAAGAACTTTTTCAGAACCGTTGTAGGAGCAGGGCACTGAACATTGTCAAGGACCGTTCTCACCCTCTGCATAAACACTTTGAACTTCTTCCATCTGGTAAACGATTCCGGAGCATCAGAGGCAGAACCACCAGACTGATCAACAGCTTCCTTCCACAAGCTGTCAGGATGCTGAACAGCTGACCCGGAATCTCTCATACACACTACTGCACCTACGGACATTTTGTATATTATAGTTAGTTATTCTTTTCCCCAAGTATGTCTCAGGGATGTGTGAATGGATGGGGGGGTGGGGGTGGGGGGTGGAGCTATGTGGGAGTGTGTCTTAATCATGCTGCTTCTTATATGGATGCCGAGAGAAACGCAATTTCATCTTGCCTGCACTACAGTTGTATGTACAGCAATATGACAATAAAGTTTGATTTGATTTGATTTGATTTAAATTGAGCCACTGCTGCAAAAAGACAGCCGACTTGTGTGGCACCGGAAGTAATGTTGAAGTTATGTTGGTGAATCTACAAAATAAAGGTTGTTCATTGTTCGCAGTATGATGGCTTACATCTCACTATTTTCAGACATACCACACAGGTTCACTCTGAGACCATAACCATATCTGAGACCATATTTCAACTGTAAATGTCATAAGATTAAGAAACGTCAAGGTGTTAGATGATGATTATGTTTGTTTCAGGGTCTCTGGCGGTGAACTGTTCGACTTCCTGGCCCAAAAGGAATCACTGAGTGAGGAAGAGGCCAGTCAGTTTATCAAGCAAATCCTCGAGGGAGTGAACTACCTCCACTCCAGAAAAATAGCTCACTTTGATCTCAAGGTTTGTAGTCAGTCACACAAAGAAGGGAACTGTCACAATATAGCAAAAGCTTATTAAGAATGATTCATCAGCAATGCTAGGAGTAACGCGAAAGTAACCCGTTATTGTAACACCACGACTTTTGCAGTAATGTGCTGTGTAACGAAATTACTGTTTAAAAATTCAGTAATGCGTTACAGTTACTGAAATTTGATCAGATGCATTTATATGCGATTTGCATATAGGAACTCACACACCGGCTGCTAAATCTGCACACTGCTCACTTGTACAGTAGATATAGTATCACCTGTCTGATGTCCATATCATCTCTGCTGCTACTTATCAGTAATTTGCAATTATACACTGCTTGTTGCACAATGCTCATTTGCACACTGTGCATAAGTCCATGCCATCTCAGGTTACATCAGGTTGCACAATGCTCATTTGCACACTGTACATAGGTTCATGCCATCTCAGGTTCACATCATCTCTGATATCAATATACCACTATCACTTCAGTCATCCGGTGACTTTCATTTTCTTTTCTCTACTGCCTAACTGTGTGTTGGTGTATGTGTCTTAACATCCATCAGTACTAGGATTGAGTTACTGTGTTAGTGTGTCATGACCTATTAGAATCCGTCGTCGTCGTCTTCGGCCTCCGTCGGTCTATGATGACCATGGAAGAGAATCCTAAACGTCTACTCTGCTGGAACAGCACCGTCTGTGGCTGAACGGGCCGATGCGCACCGGTGTTCTACCTTCCAGCGTTGGGCGTTGGTAGGATTCAAGCCTGGGCAGGAAGATATGGAGGACAAGATGTTACCCATGCAGCATGTCCCCCCTCTCCACGTCACTGATGAATCTAAAGGAACAGCAGGGCTGCTATAGTTTGGCACCAGCGCTGTCGCAGGAGCTGCCAGAATGATGTTGAGCACAACAGAGAACTCCCTTAGGGGCTCCGACTCCAGATTTTTCCTCAGGGTTGACTCCAGAAGCCTTTCCCGTGACCGGGTGTGCCGCAAGGCAGCGGAGGTTTGAAATCAGGGTTTACCTTCCCCTAGATGGGCTACCTTCCCAGGTTGACGAGCCACCATCTACCCGAAGCATCTGGTTTTAAGGCGCCAGAGATCCGCCCTCGCCCCTTCTCCTATTAGTAAAAGCAGTTCCGCCGGGCTTAGGGACTAAACCACACGGGCAGGCTAGGAGCTGGACTTAGTTGTCAGAGGCTTTTTGAGACGCACGCCATAAGGAGCATTTTATGAGCACTGGGAGCTTAACAGTGCTGCTCCTGGCTATGACAACCTTGGAACCCCTATTAGAATTGTTGTTTCTGTAACTTTAACTTGGCATTCGTTCGGAGAGCAAAGTAAGAATTTCATTGCTCAGGAAATGTAGCATTTTTTAACTGTGCACATGATAATAAAGCCTTTGAATCTTGAATCATTACTCATTTTATTGATATGGATAGATATTTTTAGCGCAAATAAATACAAACTGACCCTACATAGCTGATGCAGCCATTAGTCAGCGTGACCTGTTGCAAAGAGCCTGTTCACTGCTGTAGCCAGCAGCCACAAATGGAACTTGCTCCTGCTGAGAAAAGATGAAGCTATTTTGTTTTTGTGGAAATAGACAGATTATTTTTCCTTTGTCACGGTTAAGGACAAAAGCATATTGGTGGGTTGCAAACTAAAGTGCCGGTTGAGACTTAATTAACTGGCCCAGGCATTGTTTGGCACCATAACCCCTAGTGGTCAAGAGTGGTAAAGATTTTTTGTCAAGAAAATATTCAGATCAGATGTCAGATTTCCAAGGTTATAACTTGAAAGATGCAAGAGATAATGGCATACTGTCAATTAGAAAGATGTAGAATATGATCCAAAGTTTGAGATAGGAGTAAATTTACGCATAATTTGCGTAATGCCGCGGCAGCTATACCGAATTACATAACTCAGTCAAAAGTGGACTTTGGACATATTTACACAACAAATGGTTTTGTTTTTTGTCACCGTTTTTTGGACAGGGGCATTCTGTTATCTTATCTTCAAAGTATATGAACCAGAAAATCAGTACAATGTAAAGTAACAAAGAAATTCGTCACTTACCGCTGGTGAAGGGGGCTCGCTCGCTCGCGTGGTCGGTCCGTTTTCATCCATCGTGGTCGTTATTTTGCATTCTGTTGGTCATTTGCGCTTTCTCTCCCTCATCTAGAAACTCTTATGATTATCCCACATCAATTTCATTTGTATTCCACGGCAATTTAGCATATATGATGCCTTCTTATATGACGACATGCAAGCGGGTGATTGTTCTGGAGTCACATGGCGCTGTGAAGCAGCAGCAGGTGAATACCAGCCAGCATCGTGCTCCCTCTGTTGTAACAAAATGTAAAATGAATGAATGAAATGAATCATAGTTGAAATAAATCATAGTTGGCAAAAAATGCTCCCGAATTTGCGATTGTAGCGATGGGACGTGGCCATATTTGTTTTCTAATCTCCAAGAAGAAGAAGAAGAAAAAGAAGAAGGATTTCTTCTTCTTTGGTGTATTCTGTGTCAGCCATGATTCCTCCAACGCGTGTCTGCCACCTTCTGAACTGGCATGATCAGTACAAATCCTCAGTACAGCTGGGAAGTGTTTGGCATGTCAGATTCAGTTGACAGACGCAGCTGCTACACTGTGCCACTATGGGTGCATTAAATCTTGACAGTTAAAGAGGCAAGCGCCTGAAAACAGCAGCAAGCTCCGACAAAGCTAGTGCTAAATAATGGCTAGCTATGCTAACAACACCATGAAGTGGATCTACTATATTCTAAACAGCCACATCTGGATTTCAAGCACAGGTACATCTCAAAAAATTAGAATATCATGAAAAAGTTCAATATTTTTTGTCACTCATTTAAGAAAGTGAAACCCATATAGTATAGAGATTCATTACACAGAGTGACATATTTCAAATGTTTATTTATTTTAATTTTGATAATTATGGCTTACAGCCCATGAAAACCCCAAATTCAGTTTCTCAAAAAATTAGAATATTACATAAAATTAATTTTAAAAAATAGTTTTTAAATGGAAATGTTGGCCAACTGAAAAGTATGTCCATGTACACACTCAATACTTAGTCAGGGCTCCTTTTGGATTAATTACTGTATCAATGTGACGTGGCATGGAGGTGATAGCCTGTGACACTGCTGAGGTGTCATGAAGGTCCAGGTTGCTTTGATAGTGACCTTCAGCTCTTCTGCATTGTTGGGTCTGGTGTCTCTCATCTTCCTCTTATTTATTTGTTTATTTGTCAGGGACAGTGCAATAAACACAGACAAAAAAAAATCTGATGTGTTGCACAGAGAGTGTACAGCATTAAGCTAATTTGCAACTCTTGTCCCTGGATGGGCTTTAGAGAAAAGAAACAGATAAAAAGAGAGAAAGATGAGGAAAAAAACAAAATGAAAACAGTATAAACAATATCCACATACATCAATGCAAACAAAATTATAAATACACAATATAAAAACCTGATTCACATTTGCCTGTTACAGTAACCCTCCCTCCCTCAGTCACCCACTATAATCAAACACATTCATTCCTTCCCTTCTTCACTCACACCCTGCAGACAATCATTTCATACATGGGTACATTCTTGTTTATTTTTCAGCCAGTTTTTAACCTTTGTAGTAAATGTTTTAAAATCTGTTATTATTTTGATTTCAATTGGCATTGTGTTCCAGATATGACTACCCTTTATAGAGAAAGCTGTTTGTCCAAATGTGGTTCTGCGATGGGATATTTTACCAATTGTTGTTAACAGAGCTCCTGGTGGCTCTGCTGCTGTCCTGTCTTTGGATGAATCCAACAAGTGGCTCTGGCGCTGATTTATGGAAACATTTGAAAATTAATTTCAGAAAACACAGGTCAATAAAACTCTCAAAACTCAGTAAATTAAATTTTTTTAGAATATAACAATGATGCCACCTAATGGGCTTTTTATCCAAGATTTTTAGAGTTTGATTATATAATGAACCTATATGTTTTATTGTAGAAGGAGCTGCTTGAGCCCAGACCGTCAGACAGTATGATATATGAGAAAAAACCATAGAATGCATATACAGTACAGCTGCTTGGTATGGTATATAATGTCTAATTAATTTAAAGCAGTTCAGATTTTTTTTTAACTGTTTTAGAAATCTTCTCTTTATGTGAAGATTAAATTTGAGTTAAGGATCTAGTACAATGCCAAGGTATTTGAATTCTGTAACTGAACTGATGTCTTGATCATGTATATTAACTTTAAAATGTTGCAAGTTACATTTTTTGATTGAAAAGCACATTGAAACTGTTTTCTGAAGGTTCAGTAGATGGTTCTGGATGAGCCACTCTTGGACATCAACCATACTTGAAGACAGGACGTCTGCAGCCTGAGCTGGAGTCTTGGCAGTTGTGTAAATAACTGCATCATCTGCATAAAGTTGACATGTTGCAGCTGAGCAGTGTAATGGCAGGTCATTAATAAAAATGCTGAAAAGTAAAGGACCAAGAATGGACCCTTGTGGGATACCCATACGGTTATTTAAAAGGAAGGATTTATCCTGGTGAACTTTTACACACTGTTCTCTGTTCTGAAGATAAGATGCAAGCCATTCTATTGTATTGGGAGAAAAGTTAAAAGATACCATTTTGGATAAAAGCAAGCTGTGGTTTACAGTGTTGAAAGCCTTTTTGAGATCCAGAAAAACAGCTCCCACCATATTACCCCTGTCCAAGGACTGTTTGACATTTTCAATAAGGCAACAGTTTGCTGTTTCTGTTGAGTATCCTGGTCTAAAACCAAATTGGTGTGGATGAAGAAGTTGACTGTCTTGTAGATAGTCTATCAGCTGTGTAGCTACAACTTTTTCAAGAACCTTAGACAGGACTGGTAAAATAGAGATTGGGTGGTAATTACATATATTGTCTTTACTACCTGATTTAAAAACTGGTATGACGACAGATTTTTTCTAGCCAGATGGAAATGTACATGACCTAATGGAGAGATTAAAGAGATGAGTCGGGACTTCCGGTTATGGCTGCCACGTAAGACGGACGCGTCTCACTCTGCTCTGCTTTTGGAGAAAAAAAATCGGCAAATAACTCTCTCATTTGGGACAGAACGTATCCCAGCGTTTGGGCGAGGATATGTCGGCGAAGCCTAAGGCTGGAAAACCAAGTAGAGGAAAAAGCGAGCCGCAGAAACAGTCCAAATTAACGGACTTTCAGGTCTGTGACGCAGTAGTTAATGCACCAAATATGGCGGAGGAAGCGAACAGCGGTGCGGTATCTGCGGAAAGCGACACAGGTGCATTGCTGGCGGCTATAAGTTCAATGAGAGCGGAATTTTCCTCTAGATTTGATGGGATTATGGCAGCGTTGGAAGGAATGAGAAAGGAATTGGGTGACTGTGTAGAACGAATGGCACAGATGGAGCTTCGTGTCTCCAGTGCTGAAGATGACGTCACTTCTCTCCAATTAAAGGTGCGCACTTTGGAAAAAAAAAATAAATGTCTGGAAGAAAATATTCTGGATTTGGAATCCCGGTCAAGACGGAACAACTTGAGGCTGGTGGGTCTACCGGAGGAATCCGAAGGTCAGGACTCGTGTTCCTTTCTGGAAAAGTGGATTCCGGAGGCGCTGGGCAGCGCAGAGCTGCGGTCGGCGGTGATTCTGGAGGGCGCGCACCGTATTGGCCCACGGAGAGATAAGGGACCACCGAGGACCTTAATTATGAAGTTTATCAGCAACAGAGACAGGATGAAGATCTTCAACGCAGCACGAGCTAAAGGAGAGATTAAACACCAGGACCAGCAGGTGCGGTTCTACCCAGATTTGGCCACAGGAATCCAACAATTGAGGAAGCAGTTTGATCCCATACGTAAGGAGCTGCGCAACCTTGGGATTCGTCATGGTGTAATCTATCCTGCGAGACTGTTGACCACGTATGAGGGCAGAACCCACATCTTCAAGACCCCAGAGGAAGCGCAGGAGTTCATCAAGAAGATCAAAGAAGAAGAAGAGACTGGTGGGAGCTAAGCATGAACAAAATATAAGGTAGAATAATTAAGCATTTGCACAGACATCTGACTGACTTGAAGCAAATAGCAAATTTACAAAATATAGATTGTATTATATAATAATAAAAAAAAAACAACTATGATGTACAAAGTTGCTAAAAATTTTGGAGTTAAGTTGGAAAACTACAGAGGAGAGTTAATGTTATGTCATTAAAAGCAGTAGAGTTAGGGTGATTGGGAGGATGAAGGAGTGGCTTAGGCTGTTCCCCGTGGATGTGGAGCGGTCGATGGCTATATCGGGAGACGGAATTTTTCTTTTGATTTTGGGGGGTTTGCCACAAGTGTGGGAAGGGGGAATTTGTTTGTGTGTAGTTTGTAGGATGAATGTTCAACCACTCATTTTTTTGGCCTCTCTGTTTGAGCATGTATACACTGCAAGGTAATCCCAAACTCTCTATTGATCATAAACCAAAGCGTTAATCTTAATTTGACTTCATGGAATTGCAGAGGTCTACAAAATTTAAAAAAACTTAAACAAGTTATGAATAAAATAAAAGACATGGGTTCAAAAATTGTTTTTACAAGAAACTCATCTAATAGAGGAGGATGTAAAAAGAATTAGGAGTAGATGGCAAGGAAGTGTTTTCACCTCATCATTTTCATCCCGGGCCAGGGGAGTTATGACTCTCATACATAAATCAGTCCCTTTTCAAGTGAAAAATGTAATTGGAGACAAATTTGGAAGATATGTAATCATTCAAGGTTCTTTGCTATTAGAAAATATAAATTTGGTGAACTTATATGGTCCCAATATAGATGATCAAAAGTTCTTTGCTAATTTATTTCTTATCTTATCATCACTTACAGGGCAACATATAATAGCAGGGGATTTTAATTGTACATTGAATCCAGGTATAGATAGATCAACAGGACTGGATTGTACGCACAATGGATGTAGGATGACCATTAATCATTTTATGAAAGAATTGAGATTGTTAGATATATGGAGAGAAATGAAACCACAAGTTAAAGCCTACTCTTGTTATTCCAGTACCTACAAGACATTCTCACGTATTGATTATTTTTTGATTTCCACAGAATTAAGGTCCAAGATTCAAAACTGCTTTTATGATAACATCGTGATCTCAGATCATGCACCCTGCTGTTTAATATATGTAGATAAAAAATTGACAAAGGAATCAGGTAGATGGCAATTTCAGCATAAATGGCTTCAGGATGAGGAATTTGTCAAGTATATAGAAAAACAGATAGATGAGTTCTTTGACATCAATACTACACAAACATCAGCATGTGTAAAGTGGGAGGCTTTCAAAGCTTTTATTAGGGGACATATTATTAGTTATACAGGTTCAAACTCTAAGAAGACTCGAGAGGAGAGAGCCCAATTGGAACATAAAATAAAAAGTCTTCAGGAAAAAGTGTATGCAGGAAGTGATCCAAGGTTGGAGAATGAATTACTGATTTTGAGAGCTGAATACAACAAAAAATCAGCAAATAGAGCTGCCTCGAGTCTTCTAAGATTGAAACAATCTTTTTATGAACAAGGTGAAAAATCAGGAAAATTATTGGCATGGCAGATTAGACAATTAGAATTTAAAACGCCAATTACCAGTATTATAAGTAACGGACAGGTAGTCATAGATCCTTTAGAAATCAACAGAGCCTTTAGAGATTACTATGAAAAATTATATGATACCAAAAATGAATCTGATTTAACAAAACTAAATGGGTTTTTGAACGAACTATCTATACCGTGTATTCCAAATGAAAACAGGGAGATATTGGAATCTAAAATTAGTCAAGAAGAAGTTGGGCTAGCCATTGATAATATGAAATCAGGAAAAAGTGCAGGACCAGATGGTCTCCCAGTTGACCTTTATAAAAAATTTAAGAATAAATTAATAAAACCTTTTTTGGAAATGGTTTTAGAAGCATTTCAAAATAATAATTTACCATCATACATGAATAATGCCTTAATTATACTGCTGCCAAAACCAGGTAAGCCCTCTAATAAATGTGAAAAAATGAGACCAATAAGCCTATTAAATGCTGACCTTAAGATAATCTGTAAAATTTTAGCAAGACGAATACAAGAAATTTTACCAAATATTATTAATCGAGACCAGAATGGCTTTATAAAGGGAAGACAAGGCTTCCATAATGTAAGAAGACTATTTAATATTATTTATTTTAATAAAGAAGCACCGGATACAGCTCTCCTATCACTGGACGCCGAAAAGGCCTTTGATAGAGTCGAATGGCCCTTTCTTTTTGAAGTCTTACAAAGGTTTGGACTTGGAAATAATTTCATAAAATGGGTTCAGATAATATACAATAATGCTACAGCAGAAATCCTAACAAATAACAATATTTCAAAATCAATAAAAATCAATAGAGGATGTCAACAAGGCTGTCCACTTTCACCTTTACTGTTTACTATGGCAATTGAACCTTTAGCGATGGCGATACGTTTACATTCACAAATACATGGAATTAAAGTTGGACCAACAGAACATAAAATCTCCCTGTACGCCGATGACATAATTTTGTTTATGTCGAATCTAAAAAAATCAATTCCGACCTTGTTGAATTTAATAAAGAATTTGGGGGAAATATCAGGTTATAAAATAAATAAAACTAAATCTTCAATATTAATGCTAAATGAGACCCAGAGAAATTACCCAGCCCCTGAGGTAAATCAATTCAGTGTTGTAAATCAGTTTAAATATTTAGGAATCCAAATTGTGCCTAAGCTAGAATCAGTCGCCAGTGTCAATTATGAAGCCTTAATGACAGATATTAATGAGTTACTTCAGAGATGGATGTCACTACCAATGTCGATGATCGGGAGAATCAATATACTTAAAAGTAATATCTTACCTAAAATACTTTATTTATTTCAATACATTCCCTTACCACCACCTTTAGATTTATTCTCAAGAATTAAAAAAAAGTTAGTGGAATTTATATGGAACAATAGGAGGGCTAGATTACGTCTGTCTTTATTATATTTACCATTTGATCGTGGAGGTCTGAAATGTCCAAATTTTATGTTGTATTATTGGTCGGCACAACTGAGGTCTATGACATATTATTTTTCATCAAATGATCTCCCTCACTGGACTGAAATGGAATCATACAATTTACCTTTACCTCTTCCCATATTCATATATTCAGACTCGGCAAAAAAATTACAGAAACAAGTTAAAAATCCATTTGTAAAACATATGATTAAAATATGGTGTGAAACTAAAAAATATTTAAAAGAACCACACTTACTGTCACAATTTAGTCCAATATGGGGTAATCAATATTTTAAACCAGGGAGAGCGGATGCTGTGTTTAAAGTATGGAGTTTAAAAGGGATCCAAAAAATTGAAGATTTATATTTGTCATGTTCAGATAACATAATGTCTTTTGAAGAGCTGAGGATCAAATTTAATCTCAATAGAACACATTTTTTTAAATATCTTCAACTTAGGAACTTTATTCGATCAAACCAAAATAATGCTCTCACTCGACCTATTTATTCATCCTTGGAAAAAATGTTGATGAAAGATAGTAAAAGAAAGGGTATTATTTCAGAGTTTTATAACTCATTGACACTATCCTCAATTGAAAACTCACATAAAAGATTAAACTACTGGAAAGAAGATCTGCAAATTGAAATTTCAGAGGAACAATGGGAATTGGCTTGTACAGAAGCTCAAACCAAATCAATAAATGCACGTCTTAAATTGATACATTTTAAATGGTTAATGCGGATGTATGTTACACCGGTGGAGTTAAATAGATATAACAAAAACATACCAGATACATGCACAAAATGCATGGAAAGTAAAGGAACCCTATTTCATTGTTTATGGGAATGTAGAATAATTAGAATGTTTTGGGAAGAGGTGAGGGTAACAATTGAAAAAATAATTTCAAAACAAATCATATTGAATCCTAAATTGTTTTTGTTGGGTTTGTACCCAAAAAAGCATAACTTTAATAAAAGTGAAAGAACATTCATAGACCTCAGTTTGCTTAATGCCAAAAAATGTATTGCACTACTGTGGAAAAAGACTCATAGACCAGATGTGACTCAGTGGTTAAGACAGATGTTAACAAACCTTCCATTAGAAAGAATAACATACATACTGAAATCAAAGGAAAGTGTGTTTGAGAATATATGGAGACCTTTTATTGATTATGTAAAAAATTTAAACATTACTCTTGAAGAAGAAGGTGAATGATGTGTATGGACCTTGTAAATTCCAAACTGGTGAACATAATATGTATACTTATGTAATGGATTGTCTAGACTAAACAGAGGAGCATTGTTGAAGACTTCATTTTGTTGGTGGTTGTTGGTGTTTTTAGTGCATTTTTTTTTGTAGTACTTTAGTGTTAGTGTTTGATTGTTTGTGTCATGTTTGTTAAAAAAAAGGTTCAATAAAGATATTGTGGAAAAAAAAAAGAGATGAGTCAGTGGTTTGATTAATATTTTGCTGTGCGTTTTGAGAAAGGAAGTGCTCATATTGTAGATATCGTTAGTTTTAGAGTTTGACAATGTTTTAACAATGCCAGCAATTAATTCTTCATTTACCTCATTAATGTGAAAAGAAACTGTTGAAAGTATTGATTTTGTATTGTTGAGCACATTTGGCAGCACAAAGTTTTTTGTTAATTCTTCCACTGACTCCACAAAATATGAATTAAATTCATTTGCCAATGTAGCATTGTCACTAATGGTCTTGCCATTAATTCTAAGTTCCTTTACCCCCTTCTGATCATTTGTTTTGTAGGTTAAGTTATTTAAGTGCCTCCATAAGGAACTGTTGTTACCCTTTGCATGTTCTATCAATTTATTGTAATAAGATACTTTTGATTTACGCAGCTCTTGTACCACTTTATTTCTTAAACTTTTGTAAACGAGGTGATCATTTTGTAGTTTAGAGGTTAATGATGTTTTCAGTGCAGAGTCTCGCCTCTTCATAAGTTTTCTCATTTCATTATTTAACCATGGTAGGTTAATCTTCTGTTGTCTACTTTTAATTTGCTTTGTAAATTTTTCTATAGACTTTGTGATTGTTGCAGTTATAAAATTACAACAATCATCTACTTCATATATTGACATGAGCTGCTCCCAATTTTGATTCTCTAAGTGATGTTCAAACTCCGCAGTTTTTGATTTGGGAATAATAAAATTTACTTTGTCAATATCAACTCCCCCAAAATGTAGTCGCTTTTTAGTAAGTTTTCTGACAGCAAGAACCATGTTATGATCTGAGAGACCAGTTACAAGATTATAGGTTCTGGTTATTCGTTCTGGTTTATTAGCAAATGCCATGTCAGTAAGTGTTCTAGATTGTTTGGTTATCCTGGTGGGTCCTTTGATCATTTGTTGGTAATTAAATTTAGTCATGAGGCTTTTCAGACTCTGTTTGTTCTTTTTATCAGACCAGTTAATATTAAAGTCACCATAAAATATTGTTTCTCTGCACCTCTCAAGTTGTTTAACCAGATCACTTAATTCATTATAGAAAGAAGAATTGTATGACTGTGTGTTGTACAATACTGCAATGTCCGCCGAGGATCCCCTTTGGTTTAGCCTTTGTGTCCCAAAGAACTTGTGCATGATTAACAGTTTGGAAGAATAAATGTTTTTGCTTTTGTACAGCTCAGTTTTTGGATCTCACCTCATTAGCATTTTGTTTGACTACTCCTGCTTCCAAAAGTTTGGACGTAGCACAGCTGTTTACAGCAGGATCAGATATGTGAGTCTGTCCAGTGCAATTCGACTCACCTGACTCGCTATGTCCAGCTGTATTGGGGCGAAGACCAGCATTATGCTGCTCCACCAGTTCAGGTGTTAGCCAGGCAGTTGACAGCTGCAGCCGATCAGCCGGTTCAGGTGTTAGCCAGGCCGTTGACAGCTGCAGCCGATCAGCCGGTTCAGGTGTTAACCGGGCCGTTGACAGTAGCGGGCAATCAGCCGGTTCAGATGTTAGCCGGGCAGTTGACAGCAGCAGGCAATCAGCCGGTTCAGATGTTAGCAGGGCCGTTGACAGCAGCAACCGATCAGCCGGCTCAGGTGTTAGCGGGGCCGTTGACAGCAGCAACCGATCAGCCGGTTCAGATGTTTGTGCTAACCCAGTGGCCTGCTGTTTGATAGTGGCAGGTCCAGGGTTAAGGTAAATGTCCCCTGCCAGAAGTAGCAGTACTAACAGTACTTTAACTGTATAGCCTCTGCCATATTGTGTTATTTGCTTAACAGCCATGTTTGCCTTATTTTTGATGCTTTTTCTCAGGCCTTTTGAGGACCAGATAGAGTACAGGGTGAAATAACCATGTCCATATCCATATAAATAAAGCTTTGTAAATTCACCTTTAGTTGAATTGGTTGGAAAACCCTTCTTGTTGCAAGTCCAGACACATGATGACAGTAAGAAGGAGTAGATAAGCGAGAAAATATAGAGGCTAAAAGTGGAACCCATCCAACCACTCCTCATTCCAGTGTCAGCCATTCCTGCTTACATCTGAGAATGAGAATGAAATTGCATACCATTTACTCCTAGCCCTCTGCAAAGTGCTCAGCGGCTCGACTGTTGATGTTAGCTGGGAGCACGCCTACGCTCAGCAGCCAGGAGACCTGTTAAAAACACTAGTGGAAGGACATATATCTGCTTTTGTTTAGATAGTTTGGCACCGGTGTCTGTATGGATGGGCCTTACAGGTTCACACACTCCAGGCCTCTTCCAAAGGTCAGGATGTCAGGTTGACAATACTCCATCGATTCTCTATGGGGTTTAGGTCAGGAGAGTTTGCTGGCCAATCAAACACAGTGATGCCATGGTCATTAAACCAGGTTTTGATACTTTTGGCAGTGTGGGCAGTGTGGGGGGAGGGCGGTACCAAGTCCTGCTGGAAAATGAAATCAGCTTCTCCACAAACCTTGTCAGCAGAGGGAAGCATGAAGTGCTTTAAAATTTCCTGGTAGACGACTGTGCTGACTTTGGTCTTGATAAAACACAGTGGACATATTTCTTGGACTTATTTCTCTTATCTTATCATGTTTAATGTTGCAGCATTGTACCGAGACAAATTCCTAGTTTGTGTACTACATGAACAATGGCAATAAACCTGATTCTGATTCTGATTCTGATTCTGATTCTGACAAACACCAGAGATGACCTCTGTTCAGATAAAAGTAAATTTTGCATTTGATTTGAAAATCAAAGTCCCAGAATCTGGAGAAAGAGTAGAGAGGCACAGAATCTAAGTTGCTTGAGGTTTAGTGTGAAGTTTCCACAGTCAGTGATGATTTGAGGAACCATGTCATCTGCTGGTGTTGGTCCACTGTGTTTTATCAAGACCAAAGTTAGTGCAGTCGTCTACCAGGAAATTTTAGAGCACTTCATGCTTCCCTCTGCTGACAAGCTTTATGGAGAAGCTGATTTCATTTTCCAGCAGGACTTGGCACCCACCCACCCACACACACACATACACACACACACACACACACACACACACACACTGCCAAAAGTATCAAAACCTGGTTTAATGACCATGGCATCACTGTGTTTGATTGGCCAGCAAACTCTCCTGACCTAAACCCCATAGAGAATCTATGGATTATTGTCAAGAGGAAGATGAGTGACACCAGACCCAACAATGCAGATGTGCTGAAGGTCACTATCAAAGCAACCTGAACCTTCATAACACCTCAGCAGTGCCACAGGCTGATCACCTCCATGCCACGCCACATTGATACAATAATTAATCCAAAAGGAGCCTGACCAAGTATTGAGTGTGTACATGGACATACTTTTCAGTCGGCCAACATTTCTATTAAAAAACTATTTTTTAAAATTAATTTTATGTAATATTTTAATTTTTTGAGAAACTGAATTTGGGGTTTTCATGGGCTGTAAACCATAATCATCAAAATTAAAATAAATAAACACTTGAAATATATCACTGTGTAATGAATCTATATAATATATGGGTTTTACTTTCTGAAATAAGTGACAAAAAATATTGAACTTTTTCACGGTATTCTAATTTTTTGAGATGTACCTGTATGCATCTGGACAGTTTGTGACCCAGCAAGAATTAAACCGACTGATTGCCAGATATGTTGTTACAGAATGAAGATGTGATAACAGTCACTTTTCATCAGACAGCTGAGACTGTGATCCACTGAAGTTAAAACACATTTACTTGCTACCTGGATAAAGATTATTCAAAAATCGATTTTGGGACTTCCGGTTATGGCGGCCGCCTAGAAGGACACGTATCACTCTGCTCTGCCCTTGGAAATAAAAATTCGGCAAATAACTCTCTCATTTGGAACAGAACTTTTCCCAGCGTTTGGGTGAGGATATGCCGGTGAAGACTAAGGCTGGGAAATCAGGAGGGGGAAAAATTGAATCGCCGAAGCAGTCCAAATTAACGGACTTTAAAGTTTGTGGCGCAGTAGAAAAAGCTGCGGATATGGCGGATGAAACTAGCGGTGGTGCGGTAACTGCTGCTGCTGACGGTGACGGCACAGGTGCAGTGCTGGCTGCCATTAGCTCAATGAGAGCAGACTTTTCCGCTAAACTTGATGGGATTATGGCAGCGTTGGATGCAATGAGAAAGGAGTTGGGTGACTGCGTGGAGCGAGTGACGCAGGCGGAGCTTCGTGTCTCAAGTGCGGAGGATGAAATTAGCGGACTTCAAATAAAGGTGCGCACTTTGGAAAAAAAAAATAAAGATCTGGAAAATAGTGTTCTGGACTTGGAATCTCGGTCCAGAAGGAGCAACCTGAGGCTGGTGGGTTTACCGGAGGGAGCCGAAGGTCGTGATTCATGCTCCTTTTTGGAGGGGTGGATCCCGGAGGCGCTGAACAACGCGGAGCTAAAATCATCAGTCGTCTTGGAAAGCTCCCACCGAATTGGCCCACCGAGAGGTAACAAGGCAGCACCGAGGACGCTAATTATGAAGTTTCTCAGCTACAGAGACAGGATGACGATCTCCAACGCGGTGCGGGCCAAAGGAGAAATTAAATACCAAGATCAGCAGGTGCGGTTCTACCCAGATTTGGCCTCAGGAATCCAACAATTAAGGAAGCAGTTTGACCCCATCCGCAAAGAACTGCGCAACCTTGAGATTCGTCATGGAGTGATTCACCCTGCAAGACTTCTGGTCACATATGAGGGCAGAACACACATCTTCAAGACCCCCGAGGAGGCGCAGGAGCTCATCAAGAAGATCCAGGAAGAGACTGGTGGGAGCTAAGCATGAACAGAATATAGGATAGAATATTTGAGCATTTAACTGATTAGAAGCATATATTAAGATTACAAAATATAGAATGTATTACATATTAAAAAAAAAAAAAAAAAAAAAAAGTACAAAATTGCTAAAAAAATTTGGAGTTAAATTGGAAAATTACAGAAGAGAGTTAATGTTACGTTATTAAAAGCAGTAGAGTTAGGGTGATTAGGAGGATGAAGAAGGAGTGGCTTTGGCTGTTCCTCGTGGGTGTGGAACGGTCGATGGCTATATCGGGAGACGGAATTTTTCTTTTGCTTGTGGGGGGATTGCCACAAATGTGGAAAGGGGGAATTTGTTTGTGTGTAGTTTGTAGGGTGAATGTTCAACCACTCATTTTTTTGCTTTTCTGGGGCACACCCTATTGATTATAAATCAAAGCGTTAATCTTAATTTAACTTCATGGAATTGCAGAGGTCTACAAAATTTAAAAAAACTTAAACAAGTTATGAATAAAATAAAAGACATGGGTTCAAAAATTGTGTTTTTACAAGAAACTCATCTAATAGAGCAAGATGTAAAAAGAATTAGGAGTAGATGGCAAGGAAATGTTTTCACCTCATCATTTTCATCCCGAGCCAGGGGAGTTATGACTCTCATACATAAATCAGTCCCATTTCAAGTGAAAAATGTAATTGGAGACAAATTTGGAAGATTTGTAATCATTCAAGGATCTTTGCTATTAGAAAACATAAATTTGGTGAACTTATATGGTCCCAATATAGATGATCAAAAGTTCTTAATTGTTTTTAATTGTACATTGAATCCCAGTATAACTGCCTCGAGTCTTCTAAGATTGAAACAATCTTTTTATGAACAAGGTGAAAAATCAGGAAAGTTATTGGCATGGCAGATTAAACAATTAGAATCTAAAACACCAATTACCAGTATTATAAGTAAAGGACAGGTAGTTATAGATCCTTCAGAAATTAATAGAGCCTTTAGAGATTACTATGAAAAATTATATGATACCAAAAATGAATCTGACTTAACAAAACTACATGGGTTTTTGAATGAACTATTTATACCGTGTATTCCAAATGAAAATAGGGAGATACTGGAGTCTAAAATTAGTCAAGAAGAAGTTGGACTAGCCATTGATAATATGAAATCAGGAAAAAGTGCAGGACCAGATGGTCTTCCAGTTGACCTTTATAAAAAATTTAAGAGTAAATTAACAAAACCTTTTTTGGAAATGGTTTTAGAAGCATTTCAAAATAGTAATTTACCATCATATATGAATAATGCCTTAATTATACTGTTGCCAAAACCAGGTAAGCCCTCTAATAAATGTGAAAATATGAGACCAATAAGCCTATTAAATGCCGACCTTAAGATAATTTGTAAAATTTTAGCAAGACGAATACAAGAAATTTTACCAAATATTATTAATCGAGATCAGAATGGCTTTATAAAGGGAAGACAAGGCTTCCATAATGTAAGAAGACTATTTAATATTATTTATTTTAATAAAGAAGCACCGGATACAGCTCTCCTATCACTGGATGCCGAAAAAGCCTTTGATAGAGTTGAATGGCCCTTTCTTTTTGAAGTCTTACAAAGGTTTGGACTTGGAAATAATTTTATAAAATGGGTTCAGATAATATATAATAATGCTACTGCAGAAATTCTAACAAATAACAATATTTCAAAATCAATAAAAATCAATAGAGGATGTCGACAAGGCTGTCCACTTTCACCTTTACTGTTTACTATGGCAATTGAACCTTTAGCGATGGCGATACGTCTACAGTCACAAATATATGGAATTAAAGTTGGACCAACAGAACATAAAATCTCCCTGTATGCCGATGACATAATTTTGTTTATGTCGAATCTTAAAAAATCAATTCCGACCTTGTTGAATTTAATAAAGAATTTCGGGGAAATATCAGGATATAAAATAAATAAAACTAAATCTTCAATATTAATGCTAAATGAGACCCAGAGAAATTACCCAGCCCCTGAGGTAAATCAATTCAATGTTGTAAATCAGTTCAAATATTTAGGAATCCAAATTGTGCCTAAGCTAGAATCAGTCGCCAGTGTTAATTATGAAGCCTTAATGACAGATATTGATGAGTTACTTCAGAGATGGATGTCACTACCAATGTCGATGATCGGGAGAATTAATATACTTAAAAGTAATATTTTACCTAAAATACTTTATTTATTTCAATACATTCCCTTACCACCACCTTTAGATTTATTCTCAAGAATTAAAAAAAAGTTAGTGGAATTTATATGGAACAACAGGAGGGCTAGATTACGTCTGTCTTTATTATATTTACCATTTGATCGTGGAGGTCTGAAATGTCCAAATTTTATGTTGTATTATTGGTCGGCACAACTGAGGTCTATGACATATTATTTTTCATCAAATGATCTC
Source organism: Pholidichthys leucotaenia (assembly GCA_020510985.1). Taxonomy (NCBI): domain Eukaryota; kingdom Metazoa; phylum Chordata; class Actinopteri; order Cichliformes; family Pholidichthyidae; genus Pholidichthys; species Pholidichthys leucotaenia. The sequence goes on from CM035847.1 coordinate 299,893,886, forward strand.
CCTCACTGGACTGAAATGGAATCATACAATTTACCTTTACCTCTTCCCATATTCATATACTCAGATTCGGCAAAAAAATTACAAAAACAAGTTAAAAATCCATTTGTAAAGCATATGATCAAAATATGGTGTGAAGCTAAAAACTATTTAAAAGAACCACAGTTATTGTCACAATTTAGTCCAATATGGGGTAATCAATATTTTAAACCAGGGAGAGCGGACGCTGTATTTAAAGTATGGAATTTAAAAGGGATACAAAAGATTCAGGATTTATATTTGCCATGTGCAGAAAACATAATGTCTTTTGAAGAGTTGAGGATCAAATTTAATCTCAATAGAACACATTTTTTTAAATATCTTCAACTTAGAAACTTTATTCGATCAAATCAAAATAAAGCTCTCACTCGACCTATTTATTCATCCTTGGAAAAAATGTTGATGAAAGATAGTAAAAGAAAGGGTATTATTTCAGAGTTTTATAACTCATTGACACTATTTTCAAGTGAAAACTCACTGAAAATATTAAACTACTGGAAAGAAGATCTGCAAACTGAAATTCCAGAGGAACAATGGGAATTGGCTTGTACAGAAGCTCAAACCAAATCAATAAATGTACGCCTTAAATTGATACACTTCAAATGGTTAATGCGGATGTATGTTACACCGGAGGAGTTAAATAGATATAACAAAAATATACCAGATACGTGCACAAAATGTATGGAAAGTAAAGGAACTCTATTTCATTGTGTATGGGAATGTAGATTAATAAGAATGTTTTGGGAAGAGGTGAGGGTAACAATTGAAAAAATAATCTCAAAACAAATCATATTGAATCCTAAACTGTTTTTGTTGGGTCTGTACCCAGAAAAGCATAATTTTAATAAAAGTGAAAGAACATTGATAGACCTCAGTTTGCTTAATGCCAAAAAATGTATTGCACTATTATGGAAAAAGACTCATAGACCAGATGTGACTCAGTGGTTAAGACAGATGTTAACAAACCTTCCATTAGAAAGAATAACATATATACTGAAATCAAAGGAAATTGTGTTTGAGAATATATGGAGACCTTTTATTGATTATGTAAAAAATTTAAACATGACTCTTGAAGAAGAAGGTGAATGATATGTGCGGACCTTGTAAATTCCAAACTGGTGAATATAATATGTATACTTATGTGTTGGATTGTCTAGACTAAACAGAGGAGCATTGTTGAAGACTTGATTTTGTTGGTGGTTGTTGGTGTTTTTTAGTGCATTTTTTTTTTTTTTGTAGTACTTTAGTGTTAGTGTTTGATTGTTTGTATCATGTTTGTTTAAAAAAAAAAAAAAAAGGTTCAATAAAGATATTGTGGGAAAAAAAAAATCGATTTTGATCTCCAAAAGGAATTTGAGAGACTGGATCATGTCTCTGTCACAGCAAACATTTGGACTGTGGATAATGGACATTTTCTTTGGATCACTGCACATCAGATTAAATCCATAATCATAAAGGTAAGATTAACATGAACAGCTTTATGCAGTGTTGCCAGCTCACTCTATTGGAGTGATTCTCACTCTTTTCCCCTCTCTCTCACTCCACAAACCCTATTTCTCACTCCAAAATGAGAAAATGACTGGCAATTTTGTGTTGATTTTCTTCAGATTTTCCCACAATAAGAGCTCTCAAGGCAGGATAAAGCAGACTAGACGTGGTCTAAAAGCTCTGTCTGAAATGGTCTGTTTTCATCCTGACATTAATAAATCCATAATGTAGTCCATTAATTAAATTATCTTGCTATGTGTTCAAGATGATTTAAATATGCATTTAAAAGTAACGTGAAAGTTACTTTAATCATGCAGTAATTGGAAAAGTAACTCAGTTACTTTTGAAAAGAAGTAACTAGTAACTGTAATTAGTTACTATTTTTTAGTAATTTGCCCAACACTTCATCAGTAAATGTAAGTAGGGATGCACGATAATATTGGCATGTTATCAGTATCAGCTGATAAAGCATTTAAAATTATTTATCGCATCGGCACAAATTAATATTTATAATCAATAAAATACATCCCACTTTTCCCGCGGTACAAGGGAACAATGTCATTGTATCAGGCGATCCTAACATAACAAACATGTCTGCCTCCACACAACCACATGAGGAGGAGCAAAAAACACAAGGAATCCATCAAGCCCAAACAAGAGAAAGACACAATAGCGAAAACAAAACTTCAGCAGCAGTCTCCTCCACAGTGCCCACCGGAGTTGTGATTACAGCCAAGAGAGCTTCGTCTTTTGGATATAGCACTAGCCTTCCTGTCACATTCATTATGACCTCCATTTAAGAACGATGATGGACGACGACGTTGGAAGAGCAGCCAGAGGAGGGAAGAAGTTGGATAATTTCAGATGGGTGAATTCATCATGGGAATCAAAGAGGGGAAGGATACGTCTTTTCTTGACGTTAACCACTGAGGCTCAGGTTGAGCAGCTGGGAGACAGGTCTGCTGAGTGTTGTATGCTAGCTGGTATGCTAGTCACCTCAAGATATTCTAGTGAGGATAGTCGGGAATTGAGGGTGGCCTGACGCTGAAGCAGATCCAAGATGAGCTGCTCAGTGGAGAATAAATCACTCCTTATCTCAGTAACAAGCACAGAGGTAACCATCCTCTTGTTTAGTCCTGTTCACGATAATATTCAGCAGTCTCTACTGACAGTTTGTCTCTTCCTCTTCTCACAATGTTGAGCATGTCTCTGTCAATAGTAGGTATGTAAATGTAAAAAAAAGGTCCTTGCTTCATGTTAAAACAAGATTGTTAAAAGCAGCCAAGGTTTAAAATATTCATGATAAAAAGTTTCAGAAGTAGCATAAAATGTCAATAAACTAGGCTAGTAAAACCTGAACTTCTATACCAGTGGTGGTAGTTGTCTTATTTTCCTTGGGGAATGTGACTTTATATGCCAGTTAACCATCACTGTAAGACAAAGGAGATGGAAATGCAGTTGCAATCAAAATTATTTAACCCCCACTGCAAATTAGGTTTACTGGCAAAATGTACAAACTAGCAGCTGTTTGCAATAAACAAATCAAACAAGAACAATTTAAATAGCTCAACACAATTGATATTACAAGTGGTTTCTGCAAATTCAACACAAAATGGCACTTTTAATGACTACTGCAGTCTCAAATTTATTCAACCCCTTCATGACAAGTTGAAGGTGAAAAGTTCCAGTTTTGTTTCATTGTTCCACAGAACAGAATCCCAAAACCTCTTTTGCTTATTTGTATAGTTTTGAGCAAATTGGAGCCAACTTTTCTTGTGCTTCTGGGTCAGTGATGGTGTACGTCTTGGCGTTTGAAGCCCTTCAGCATTTAGTATGCCCCTTACTGTGGAAACTGAAACCTCAGTGCCTGCTGCCACCAAGTCTTGCTGCAGGTCTTTTGCAGTCACTCGGGGGTTTTTGACCACCTGCCTCTTCAGGACTCTTGTGGTAGCCGTTGATAGCTTCCTCTTTCTGCCATGACCAGGTAGTGTAGCCACTGTTCCTTTATACTTGCAAACTATGCTTCCAACTGGATCTCTAGAAATATCCAGTTTATTGCTATCTTTTTACATCCCTTTCCTTGTTTGTGCAAGGCAATGATCTCTTCTCTGAACTTTTTGGTCAATTCTCTTGACTTAGCCATATTTCTAACATGCAATCAAACGTCACCATCAACAGTCCAGGTATTTGAGGTGTTCTATCTCAAGAACACCTGATGCAAATAATGAAGCCCCTGATTGGTTACATCAGGCGTGCTTGAGACTACACCTGATTTGAAAATGTGTGCTCTTATGAGGAATTCTATTCAAGGAGTTGAATAATTTTAAGAATGCAGTAGTCACTGAAAGTAGGATTTAGTGTTGAATTTGGATAAAATCCAAAATATTAGTTTTAATTAACTATATAAACTGTTCTTGTGTAATTTGTTTATTGCAAATACATGAAAATGTAAAATTTTGCCAATAAACCAAAAATTTAATGGGAGTTGAATCATTTTAATTGTAGCCATAGGTGTGGAAAAATATGTGCATTTATCAGTATCAGAATTTTATTTTTTTTTTTTTTTTTCAAAATATCAGCATATCAGTTATCAGCCAAAAAAAGACCCAGGTGTTGCCAGAGCTGAGGAAGATCAAGGCGAGGAAGGCCTCGGGTCCGGACTGCATCAGCGCAAAGCTCCTCAAGTCCTGCACAGACCAGCTGTGTGGGATTGTGGAGCACATCTTCAACCTGAGCCTGAAGCTAGGCAAGGACAACCCCTCACAGCACCAGTAAATATACAGGGAACAGACATCAAGATGGTGACATCCTACAAGTACCTGGGTGTTCATCTGAACAATAAACTAGACTGGTCACACAATATCGACGCACTCTACAAGAAGGGACAGCGCAGGCTGTTCCTACTGAGGAGACTCAGGTCTTTTGGTGTACAAGGGGCGCTGCTGAAGTCATTCTATGACACGGTGGTGGCATCAGCCATCACTTTTGGAGTGGCCTGCTGGGGCAGTGGCATTACAGCAGCCGATAGGAAGAGACTGAACAAACTGATCAAGAAAGCTAGCTCTGTCCTGGGGCAGCGCCTTGACCCAGTGGAGGAGATGGAAGAGAGAAGGATGGTGGCTAAACTGTCATCTCTGCTGGAGTCTGAGTTCCACCCTATGCAGGACATACTGAATGCACTGAGGAACTCATTTAGCAGCAGACTACATCATCCTAGGTGCACAACCGAGAGGTTTCGCAGGTCCTTCCTACCTACGGCTGTCAGACTGTACAACCTAAGCAGTTGCTGCTCGCAGAGATAGCAAAAAGACGTGACAACCTAATAGTATTGAATGCAAAAGACGCAATAGACTTACACAATGGTCCCCTCCGGTATACAACTAGGAAAATAAGATAAGATAAGATAAGCCTTTATTAGTCCCACAATGGGGAAATTCCAGGATTGCAACAGCACAGGGATAGCAACACTCAGAGCAACAATCAGAAGGCAAGAAAAAACAAGAGCATCTAGTAAACATATGTACATATTACTATATGGTGATGGTTCTTGCCATCGCTCTTTATTATTCTGTCTTATATTTCTTGCACGCCGCCTAAACTCCAGCCCGGCACCCGCGTCGTTTTCGCTACAGCTCCCGGTATGTCGAGTTTCCTCATTAGCACCGGGCGGCGGCCGAGTGCTAGCTAGCACCAGCTCCTCCCTGCTGTAACGTCTCCCGCTGTAAACAGTGGCTCCGTCCGCCGACTCGGGAGACCCCTGGGGCGAGCTGTGTGTCCGTGATATATATATATATAGAGTGAAAGGTGTAGAAAGAAGAAGGAGGATAAAAAAAAGGCTGTTGCAACGGGCAGCCGACTCGTGTGGCGTCGCTGGTCCGGCGGAACCGGAACCGGAAAGATATAGATACTGGTCACTATGGAGGGTGAGAATATGTATGGGTGCATAATCATACCATGTAGGATAACTAAGTAGACGGTTGTGCTGTTTCATTCCATCTAGCTACAATGCTCCGCACTGTGTGTGTTTATATATTTACACTACTGTTCAAAAGTTTGGGGTCACCCAGACAATTATTTTGTGTTTTCCATGAAAAGTCACACTTATTTACCACCATGAGTTGTTAAATGAATAGAAAATATAGTCAAGACATTGACAAGGTTAGAAATAATGATTTGTATTTGAAATAATAATTTTTTCCAGATACTCAACCTGCTCAAAGGAAGGTCAGTTTTATAGCTTTTCTAACCAGCTAAACTGTTTTCAGCTGTGCTAACATGATTGCACAAGGGTTTTCTAATCATCCATTAGCCTTCTGACGCAATGAGCAAACACATTGTACCATTAGAACACTGGAGTGATAGTTGCTGGAAATGGGCCTCTATACACCTATGTAGATATTGCACCAAAAACCAGACATTTGCAGCTAGAATAGTCATTTACCACATTAGCAATGTATATTAGATATTAGAGTGTATTTCTGATTAGTTTAAAGTTATCTTCATTGAAAAAAACAGTGCTTTTCTTTCAAAAATAAGGAAATTTCTAAGTGACCCCAGACTTTTGAACAGTAGTGTATATATTTATTCCATCTAGCGACAATGCTCCGCGCTGTGTTTATATACTCATATATTTATTCCATCCAGCTACAATGCTCCGCACTGTGTTTATATATTTATATATCTATTCCATCTAGCTACAATGCTCCGCACTGTGTGTCTATATATATACAGTATATTTATATTTATATGTACATATGTATACTCGCTGCTCTTGTTTTTCTCTTGCCTTCTGATTGTTGCTCTGAGTGTTGCTATCCCTGTGCTGTTGCAATCCTGGAATTTCCCCATTGTGGGACTAATAAAGGCTTATCTTATCTTATCTTATCTTATCTTAAAATCTAATATCAGGCATCCCTGCTTGGAAGGTTTTCCTCACAGACACAGATAAATGATTAGATAGATAGATAGATAGATAGATAGATAGATAGATAGATAGATAGATAGATAGATAGATAATGATATTTGCAAACAAGATTTGATAGTAAAATCAGAAAAAAATCATTAAAACATGTTTTTCTTTAAAGAACTCTTTAAGAAACTTAAAAAAAAGAAAATTTAAATTTCAAATTTCAAAAATTCAAATTAAAAAAATCATATTTTTAAAACCGTGTGAAAAAAAGTAAATAAAAGTTAAGGGGAAAATAAGGGAGACATATATATAGAACAATTTTTTTTAGAAAAAATAAAATAAACACAAAATTAACTAATTTAACCTGAGAAAAATATGACAATTTCTTGGATGCAAGGAATTTTAAACAGCATTACCAATAGAGGGGCACGTTATAAAAGATAGGAAAGACTACTAGGTGAGAGCATCGATTGTTTGTTAGTTACCGTTCCATCTGGAGAACCGTACCAGTCACTATCCTTTAGCTATCTGCGCCCGTTAACAGCCGGAATCCGTTAACCACTACCGACACTTTGCGTTCTTCTTTAATATTTCCGTGGCATCATGTTTTATGGCTGCAGGTTTTCCCTGATATAATCCACCGCTGCAGATGGGTCCTCGAAGCGTTTATCCAACCCGGATAGTAGAGTAATGCGGAGAACTGCCAGAAAGAAGAGCCCATACTTGACGCCTTGGCAGGCCCGAAGGAGCCACTTGGCTTCAGAGAAGGCTGCTCTCTTCCTCGCCACGGCAGCCGTATAGTCCGGGAAAATTCTCACTCTCCTACCTTGAAGGTTGAGCGGAGCCAAACGTGATGCTTTACGGAGGACCTCCTCTCTCTCCTGAAGATAATAGAATTTTGCCACAATCACCCTAGGGGGTTCTCCCTCCTTAGGTGAAGGGCGTAGGCTGCAATGGACCCGATCCAACGTCGGGGTGAAGTCAAGTTTCAGTAGCTCCTGTAGGGTCCTAGCAACGGTCACCGTGGGCCTCTGGCCTTCATTGTTCTCCAGCCCTTCCTTTATACCAGTGGTTCATATATTGCACTGACGTTGTCGCCCCTCCAGGTCTTCCAACTTGAGGCGCAGTGCAGCAACTTCTGATTTTAGCTGGCCAACGTCTCCTTCGAAGCCAAACGTCTTATTCAAATACGTATTAAGGCCATCCTCCAGGTCTCCTAAACGGGTCTCTTGCCTTGCCATATCCTGTGCGATAGAATCCATTTTTGCATCCAAATCTTTCATCTTTAAATCTATATGTGCCAATATCCTGCTTTCACTGTTCACAATAGCAGCCATCACCTCGGACAGATCGGCCGGTTCCCCCTCAGAGGCCTTAATTAAGCCGGAGGCTTTAGCAGCCTGCTCTTTACCAGATTTATTCCTGCTCATGGCACCTTCAGAAAAGTCGTCAGGAAAATATAAGGTCGAAATTCCGGTGCCTAAGCGTTTTAATCTGGTGTATGTATATTCAGCCAGTTCATCTAAAATTGGTCAAAAAATGTTGAAATATTCATTAAAAGTTCACCCTAGCCAGGACCCCAGTAGAAACACGTCCTCACATGATACTGCTCGCCAGCGCCCCCATAAAAGAACTCTTTAAATGAAATGATCCAAAGATCTTTCAGAGCTTCAAACAAGACCGTGCCCACAAAAAATATTTGGCTTGTATTCAGAATTCTGAAAATAATTGTGTGACAATTAAAGCTTTTTAAACTTAATTTTAATTTCAGAAAAATATCAGGAGCATTCTTCCACAGTTTCTTCATTTTAGAGTGCATTTGGTCAATTTCAAATTATTGCATCAGAGAGGAGGATGGATGAAGGAAAGATGGTGAACAAGGAAGTCCCAAGGCAGAAGTGAGTTCATCTCTACAGATGAACCTGAGATGGCTCGGACATGTTGAGAGGATGGACCACCAGCGTCTCCCTCGGCAGTTACTCTACTCACAGTTATGCGAGGGCAAACGCAATCAGGGTAGACCAAGGCTCAGATTTAAAGACACTGTAAAAAGGAACTTGAAGAAGTTGGACATAGACAGGAGTTCCTGGCAGCGGAAGGCTAAGGACAGAGCTGTGTGGAGGAATCTGATCAGACCTAAATGAAACAGTCATTGTCGCCCACGACAGACTGCTATGATGGCCAATTTCAAATTATTGCATCAGAGAGGAGGATGGATGACGGAAAGATGGTGAACAAGGAAGTCCCAAGGCAGAAGTGAGGGGAGCTTTGAAGAGGATGAAGAATGGAAAGGTGGTTGGTCCAAATGACATACCTGTGGAGGTATGGAGATGTTTAGGAGAGATGGCAGATGACTTTTTAACCAGATTGTTTCTGGACTGTCACACTGTAATCTGTAGTGAGAATAGGGAGCAGGTGGAAGAGAATCTTGAAGAAGTGGAGGTATGCTCTGGAGAGAAAAGGAATGAATGGAGAGAAAAGGAATGAAAGTCAGTAGAAGCAACACAACATACATGAGTGTAAATGAGAGGGAGGCAGGTGTAACGGTGAAGATGGAAGGAGTAGAGGTAGTGAAGGTAGATTAGTTTAAATACCTGGGGTTAACCATCCAAATCAATCGAAAATGAACAAGAGAGGTGAAGAAGAGAGAGTGTCAGGGATGATTTGTGTCAGAAGCATGGCAGATAGTGAAAGAGAAGATTTACAAGATGGTAGTGAGACCTGCTATGATGTCTGGTTTGGAGATGGTGGCACTGACAAAAAGACAGGAAGCGGAGCTGGAGGTGGCAGAGGTGAAGATGCTAAGATTCTCATTGGGAATGACTAGGAGGGACATTATTAGAAATGAGTATATCAGAGGGACAACTCAGATTGAGCAGTTTGGAGACAAAGTAAGAGAGACAAGGCTGAGATGGTTTGGACATGTGCAGAGGAGGGATAGTGGAGATATTGGACAAAGGATGTTGAAGATGGAGCTGCCAGGCAGGAGGAAAAGAGGAAGCCTACAGAGAAGATTCATTGATGTAGTGAAGGAGGTCATGGAGACTTGGCGTTACAGAGGAAGATGAAGGAATAGGGTGAGATGGAGGCAGATGACCCACTGTGGAGACCCCTAAAGGGAGCAGCCAAAAGAAGAGAAGAAGTTACTTTATTGAAAAATGGCAGCTTGTGTCTTTCACAAGCTGTGGGAGTATGGGGTATTGAGCTTGTTGTTATGAGCTATCCAGTCCCTATACGACCTTTGGAAGAGTTTGGTTCGTATTGCCAATACCCAGTCAAACTCGTTTCCAGTGAGAGTTGGACTCCGCCAGGGCTGCCCTTTGTTACCGATCCTGTTCATAATTTTTATGGACAGGGTATCTAGGCACAGCCAAGGACTGGAGGGTGTCATGCTCGGTGACCACAGGATTTCATCTCTGCTGTTTGCGGATGATGTTGCTCTGCTGGCTTCATCAAGCAATGACCTACAGGCCTTGCTGGGATGGTTTGCTACTGAGTATGAAACAGCTTGGATGAGAATCAGCACCTCCAAGTCTAAGTCCATGGTCCTCAGCCAGAAAAAGGTGGATTTTCCTCTCTGGGTTGGAGACAAGCCCCTGCCCCAAGTGGAGGAGTTTAAGTATCTCAGGGTCTCATTCACAAGTGAGGGGAGAATGGAGTGAGAGATTGACAGATGGATCGGAGCAGCCTCTGCAGTGATGTGGACATTATACTGGTCTGTTGTGGTGAAGAGGGAGCTAAGTTCTAGGGCAAAGCTGTCGATTTGCCAGTCAATCTACGTTCCTACCCTCACCTATGGTCATGAGCTTTGGTTACTGACCGAAAGAATGAGATTGCGGATACAAGCGGCTGAAATGATCTTTTTCCGTAGGATTGCTGGACTCACCCTTAGAGACAGGGTAAGGAGTTCAGTCATCTGGGAGAGGCTCAGAGTAGAACCGCTGCTTCTCCACATTGAAAGGAGCCAGTTGAGGTGGTTTGGGCATCTGATCTGGATGCCTCCTCGACACCTCACACTTGAGGTGTTTCAGGCATGTCCAACGGGGAGGAAACCCTGTGGCAGACCCAGGACACACTGGAGAGACTATGTCTTCCAGCTGGCCTGGGAACGTCTTGGTATCCTTTCTGAAGAGCTGGAGCAGGTAGCTGGGGAGAGGGAAGTTTGGCCTTCTCTACTTGAGCTGCTGCCTCCGCGACCCGGACCTCTGGAAAAGCGGTAGAAAATGGATGGATGGATTTTTTTTTTTTTTTTTTTGTTACTTATTTGTACCCGTAGGTAGACTTGGTTTGCAGTCTGGTGACAAGCCACCGGCTGCTGGTCGCTGCGTGCGCGAGCGCCCTAAACCTACATGTTTTTGGTGTGCGGGAGGAAACCGGAGAAATCCCGGAGTAAACCCGCGCAACACGGGGAGAACATGCAAACTCCACACAGCTCACTGTTGGTCGGGGGCTGGGATCGAACCCACGATCTCATGATCCCCGCGATCCCCCGGCCGAGGGTAAAACTGTGCTGTCACAGTGCTAAACCACTGCGCCACCGTGGCGCCGATGGCAGCTTGTGTCTTTCACACTTTGTAAACTCTTCCAGTGGGCTGGTTTGGACCCTCTGGCGGGCTGGTTTTGGCCCACAGGATGTATTTTTGACACTCCTTGCTCTAGATCCATGTACAGTTACTGGATTTTGGTCCAGCCCAAAGAAAGGATTACATGGCTCCAGTGTGTCCACCAACCAACCCGCCATTCAGTTTTTCAGATGGACAATAATCCAGAACACCCATGAGGGCTGTTTGATTAAGGAATATCAATCCATTAGCTAGTGTTATTGGCTGATATGAGCCTACATAAATGGTTGTCTCTAAAACTGTTGTTTCAGTGCCATCAACAACACTAGCATAAATAAAAAGAAACCGTTTGCTGTGAGTATTTTGTTGATCTGTCACCCAGGGCAATTTCCCCTGGGAATTCTCCTCCTCCTCACCCACCCCTTGTAGATGGTACATACTATGGTAATTTTGGTGGGAGTTGGTGGGGGCACTGCTAACATTCTTTCTCTGTCCAAATAAAAATTTTTAATTGTTATTTTATATATTTTCAACAATCTGTGTCAACAGTACAATAAAGGCAAGATTACATTCTTTTGTTAAGTGAAGTCTTTTCATATATAGAATTGGACAAAACAATACACTTTTAGTCTGGTTCTGATGGGAATGGCCCAGGAGAGAATGGACGTAGAATTGTACCTGTTCCTGCCTCAAACATGAGCTGTTCTGGAGTCTGCGCAAAGTTCTGTATAACTCAGTTCAGTAGATTTTCCTCTCATCTGCAGCCTGAAAATATAATGCTTCTGGACAAGAATGTGCCACTGCCCAGGATCAAGCTCATTGATTTTGGCCTCGCTCACAAAATAGAAGCTGGAGTTGAGTTCAAAAACATCTTTGGGACTCCAGAGTTTGTAGGTAAGTTATGATGGGCAGCATGGTGTTGTAGTGGTGAGCACTATTACTGTACCTCACAGTAAAGGTGCATTCAGACCAAACACAAACGGGTGAATTTTTCGCACGGCTTGATTACATTTTAACTCAAAGTAAACATGCAAATAGACATGAATTCACCATCTGAGTGAGTTGCAGACAGGCGAAGTTGCCTTTTTAACTTCTGCAGCTGTGTTCATCCTGCTGTGGAAATTCCCAAAACACCGCCATGTTTAGGTTTACATTATCTGGAGGGGTTTCATCTGAAAAAAAATTGTTCCTGCCTCCAAAATTTCACCTGGGTGATGGGCTGTTTACACTGTTAGCCTGCTAGCCTTGTTAGCTCATCCGTGGCAGGAGTCTATGGGTAAAAAACTCCGACATTCCAATTTAGCTGCAGAGCTCCCAGTGTTCTGCCATACTTTGTCAGAATACCATACCCCTGTGGCAAACCAATAGATATAGCTATTGTTTTAGCATATTTTGTTAGAACAGCAAACCTACATACCCGTTGGTACATTTCCACTGTACAACGGAAGGTTTTTTAAAAATTAACTGCAGCCTGACTATATATCATATACACTGCCACAACAATATTAATAATATGCAACTCCATACTGTTATATAACAGTTGTACTGCAAATATGGCACTAACATTACATAATTGCTTACCTTCCGTCAGCTGTATTGAGCATATTTCCTGTTATATGTACTGTATGCGCATTGCTTACCTTACATCAGCTGTCTCTCAGCTGTATCGGTCTCGGGTGTATGCTGCAATTAGAGGGTTTCCTCTGGCTTAAAGACCTTGGCGCAGTGGCAACATATTTTTCTAGGTTGGGGGGGGGGGGTGCAAAAAACACATGACACTATTGGAACTGCAATATGTTAATTTTATACTGTTTATTTCTTTTTGTTTTTTTTAATTTTGCACAATAACTTTGCATATGGAACGTATCCTTTGAAGTATTGTACAGCCAAGGCTTGAATGTTGGAATATTGGGTCATCTGGGGTCCCATCCAGACATCCTTTGTTTACACTTTTTATTGGTGTCATCCTTCTCTCCTTCCTCTGCTCTCACCTCTCCTGGACCCTCTGCCTGAACACTTTCCTCTCCTTGGCTCCTCTCTACTGTCTCATCTTTCCCTCTCTGAGCTCTGTCTAGTTCAGCTTCTGTCTATGGTGGTATACAAACAGGTTAGAAAATATTAAGTGTTTTGTTTTGTCCTGCAGGATTTTTTTTTGTCATGAGTTACATAAATGACAAAAAATGTGTATTTTTTGTATTTTTATTCTACTGTTTCTTTTTTCAATTGAGAGAGTAGGGAAGGTTAGGGAAAAAACATTCATAATAGTAATGTACTCATGCATACTTAAATTATATGATCAGAGGTGGGTATAGTAGCCAGAAATTCTACTCATATATAGCAGTGCTATGAAATTAATAATTAAAAGCAGACAACCAAAAATTTCTAGTTGAGTTAAGGGTACAAAGAGCACCCACTTAAAAACTTGAGTAATGACTTCAGTCTTGAAGGTTTGAGGTTTTTCTCCAAAATTTATTCCAATTTTCTTATAGTTTTCTACGTTTCTCTTTACTTTTTCCTTATAACACTTTTTCACCATAATTTTGCAGAGCCAGAACAGAACAATAATTTAACTCTGATTTCAAAGAAAAAAATATTAATAAAATTGTATTTAATGAAATAAATTAACTTAAATGACCAAAGATGCAGTTATTTCTGTTATAATATTTCTATATATTTATAGTTTTTTTTTTTTTTTTATAACTCTCCTCACCACCCAGACAGCAGGACAAACCTCCCTTATTTTGAAATCCAAATGTTGGCGCGTTTAGTTTGTCTGAAGGCTGCTGACGGGTTAAAGTCATTGACTTCGTGAGTTTCGGTCATCTTAACTCGCCAGGTACATAATAATGAACATAAATTAGACGTCTCTGTGGGTCCAGCTTCGTCACCTGAGATCACCATAGGTCCAGCTCCTCCTGCCAAGGTCATCGTGGGTGCTCCGTCCCCGCCCGCCCAGGACCTCCGTGGGTGCTGCTTCCCCATTAGTTGAGGTCATCGCGGGTGCTCCAGCCAAGTCCGGGCCCTCCGTGGGTGCTACTTCCCTTCCTGCTGAGGTCATTGAGAGTGCTCTGTCCCAGCCTGGGGCCTCTGAGGGTGCAGCTCTGGCCCAGTTTGGATCCACCGAGGGTGCAGCTCTGGGCCAGTCCAGGTCCACTGAGGGTGCTGCTTCCCCATTAGTTGAGGTTGTCGCGAATGCTTCATCCCAGCCTGAGTCCTCTGTGGGTGCACCTTCTCCTCAGTCCGGGTCCACCGAGGGTGTTACTCTGTCCCAGTCCGGGTCCACCGAGGGTGCTGCTCTGTCCCAGTCCGAGCCCACCGTGAGGGCCACTCTGCTCCAGTCCAGAGCCACTACGGGTGCAACTCTGCTCCTACCCGGAGCCACCATGGGTGCAACTCTGCTCCAGCCCAGAGCCGCCGTGCATGCAACTCTGCTCCAGCCTGGAGCCGCCGCGGGTGCTACTATGTCCCAGTCTGGGACCACCGATGGTGCTACTATGTCCCAGTTCAGGACCATCGAGGGTGCTGCAGAGCGGTCGGATGCCATCATGGTTCCCCCTCCTCTACCAGATGCCATCATGGTTCCCTCTCCTCTGCCAGATGCCATTGTGGTTCCCCCTCCTCTGTCAGACACTGTCGTGGTTCCCCCTCTTCTGCCAGATGCCGTCGTGGTTCCTCCTCCTCTGCCAGACGCCGTTGTGGTTCCCTCTCCTCTGCCCGATGCCATCGTGGTCCCCTCTCCTCTGCCCGATGTTGTCGTGGTCCCCTCTCCTCTGGAAGACGTCGTCATGGTCCCCTCTCCTCCGCCTTAAGTCGTCGAGTTTCCCCTATTCCTCCATCCTTCTCATTCTTGGTCATCCCAGTTGGGTGGCCACCCCCTGGACCACCTTTTCTGTGCTGGTGGCTAAAGAACTCCGGCCGACCGCCTGACAAACTGTGCCATTGGGTTGGGTGGCTCATATTCTCTGGCAGGCCACCCGACTCTTACCACCTCACCATCTGTCAGGTCTGGGACTTCGGCCAGCCACCAGAACAGGCTAGCTCCTTAGTCTAGGGGGCCTAGGTCCCTGATTTTGTCTGGTGGGGATCCTGAGTAGGGTTTTGTTCTTTTTCTCTCCTAGCCTGGATTTTGGTGGGATGTGAGTCATGGGAGTTCTTATTATGTTCTATGGTTTGTTTTGGTTCCTCCGTGCCTGGGTCCCCCTCCTCAAGCCCAGGGTGGGGTTGTTTTCTTGTCCTTTGGTGGAGTGGTTCTTAGTGTGGGTGGACCCTTATTTTTCTGTTGATGTTTCCCGGGATGTCTGGTATCAACCTTTTGAGGGGGGCTCTGTCATGATCTGAGCACTGGGGATTTCACCGTGCTCTGTTTCTTTTGGTTTTTCCTTATTGGTATAGTTTTGTATTTTGGAATTCTATGCCTGTTATGTTTTCTAGTTTGTTTTCACGTATTCGGTATTGTTTCTTTGTATAATTCATTTACAAATAATGCACTTCCGGGGTACCCCCCGGGTGCTCCTGTCAAACTGTCATTTTCTCCCCAGCCCGCTCATGTGATTCGCACCTGTCATCATTTGTTTCATTTGTGTTTATTTAAGGGCCGTTATGTTCATTCCTCCTTGCCGGAGTCTTAAAGGGCCTATATCATGCTATTTTAAGCCTTTCAGAGTAAACTATATGTATGTATGTGATAGTATATTACCTTTGGTACACTGGACAATGAATTTCTTATGAAATATGAGTTATTTTCGCGAGCTACTTTTCCAACCCGGAAGTAAGATGCCTCGATCTCTGAGGCTCCGCCTCTCCTTCTTGTGGCTGCCGCCCATTTCATGACGTAACCCCTGAGCCGGCTGCTGCAGCGTGTCGCTGGGTTCCGCCCACGAAAATAACACCTACAGTAAACTTTAGAAAAGATGGATGAGCATGTTGTGGAGCCTTACACATTTACGCTACTTAGAAGGCATTGTCTTACGTAAAAAAGCAAACAGTTGTTGTCACTGAGCAGATTAGGTGCGAGAGGAACTACTTCACAGCGTCAATGCTAAAGTGAAAGAGTTTTGCCGATCACCACTCCATTAGCTGCGCGGAGAAAGTGGGTGTGTGCGTTAGCCTGGGGGCGATGCTGGCAGCACAGGCACTTCCTAGACTGGGCGGCTCACCCACGTTTGTACGTATGAACGTGGGGACCCAATCATTATCAGGGACAGGGTGGAGCAGCAGCTCAGAGAGCAGGGTTGAGGAGGAATACTCAGAGATGCGTGAATGGGGCAAAATACCACTTTGGGGCTGTTTTTGGTGAGGAATTAACATTATAACATGCTTAAAAGCTCAAAAAAGTCGATTTTGCATGATATAGGCCCTTTAAGTTTCTCCTTCTTCGTCTCCACCAGACCCCATCCCTTGCTCTGGTGCACCTTATTTGTAAGTTTGCTCGTTTGTTTGAATTTTTTGTTAGAGCACTGTTTGGGATTTTGTGTTTGTTGTTTTTCAGTAAATCTCACAAACTGCAGTTCTGCATCTGGGTTTTTCTCTCTGCCCTGAGGGGCAATTCATGACACTATACATTAAAATGAATTTAAAACACTTTTAAAAACACTGAAGTGCTGTCGCACAGACAGCAAAGCAAGCCCAAATAAGAAACTACACGTTAAAAAGCAAGTCCAAAAACCCATAACCTGCAACTGTTGAGATTTGCAAGCAACTTAAGAGAAAAACAAGCCCAAAGTCGTTTATAATAAGTGGACTTGGCAACTATGGTCTGAACTCCGCGCGGATGACGGTCATGCGCATTGTTCGTGTGCATGCTTGCGGACCATCATTCCTTCATATTTTTTCTTAAATTTATATTTCCTCTTACAGTGGCAGAATAAATTCAAGCATGGCAGCCGCCACTCGGAAATGTTACCAGAGGAAACCCTGAATTATGGGCTGTCTCGAATTTCCTGTTACACGCATCCGCAGTAACCCAGGGTATGGGGTTCTGATTAAGTATTGCTGATTCTCATTTTCAAACTAGTTTACTCTCCAGTGTTGATACTTTTATTCCACTAATGGCAGAATCTCAAGGCTGGCGTTATTCCTTGGATGTGAACGCATGAATGCACGAGATTCGCGTGTGCTCACTTCTTTCCATTGACTTTGTATGCATTTGATCGACTGTTCACGTTTGGTCTGGATGCACCTTAAGAAGGTCATGAGTTCCATTCCACCAGCCAGCAGGGCCTGTCTGTGTGGAGTCTGCATGTTCTCCCCATGCTTGCATGGGTTTACTGCAGGTGCTCCGGTCTCCTGCCACATTCCAAAAGCATGCATGTTATGTTAATTGGAGACTCTAAAGTGCCATAGGAGTGAATGTGTCTTGATCCTGGGCATGGGTGGGCGCCATGCCCAGTCCTCAGCATAAGTTTAGTCTTTTTCTGTCTGTTTCTCTGTTATGTTGTCCAGTTATTGTGTCACTCTGTATTTGTAGTAATGTTTACATGTTGGGGTTGTGTTGTTGTTTCCGGTCTATGTTTTATTTTGACAGCGGTGTGTGGCTTCCGGTTGTCAGCCGGGTCGGAGACACACAGCTGTCATTCATTCTGTTATTTTCTCCACTCATGCACCCACACCTGTCACGCATCATGAAACCATATTTAAGGGGCACGACAATCTCTCCAGTTGTTGTGTCCTTCTGCTATGCTGTTTCTCTCAGCTGCTGTCCCTAGCGCTGAGTGTATTTTGGTTGCTGTGGAGGAGAACAGGAGAGCTCCGACCAGGTTAGTTTTCCCTTAATTTTCAGCCGTGAGCCCCACATCTCTCTGGGTGTGCTCTGGCTGATTCCATCCCCTTGCCCGGTGTTCCCAGGCTTCATTCCCCTGTAGACATTGAGCCCCCACTCTCCTCCAGCACCTGCATTTGTGTGTGATTTGTAGTGTTGTGTTTTGTGTGTCTTTATGTTAATAAATGTGCGAACTCATAGAGAGCATTTGGTGTCCTGCTTAGCCTGTGAAAAGGAAGATTTGTGACAGAAGGACACGACACCCGTGACACCAGCCTTTGTGGGTTTGCTTTTTTTTCTCTCTCCCGTACCTGCAATTATGTTTTCCCCCTGTTTTTCACACGCTCAACCCAAGCCACGAGTGCGCCGGGGCCCCGCTGACCGAGGTAAATCAGCAGCTGGGGGTCCCACCGTTGATGAACTGTGGGCAGCGGACTTCGCCCAGGACTTCTTGGACGCAATACTCGCCTCTTGCACTCAGGAGGAGATGCGAAGGAATGTGGAGGGGTGGCGGCCATAGCGGAGGTGCATCCGGGATAAGGAAGCTACCCCAGGTACGCAGGCCTGTTGTATTCCATCGCCACCCTCCAGACGGACCCTCACAGCCTGGTAGGCGATCTCCCATCATCAGCACCGAGGGCCAGGTCCACGAGGAAGCATCCCCAGAGCTCTGGTGCCCCGCCTGCCTCACCAGAAGTCCGAGCCTCCGCCTCCTTCCCAGAAGACGTCAGCGATAGCCAGAGTAACATATTCTGGCCCAATTTCAGCAGCAGGAACTATCATGCCCTGGGAAATAAGGCAAGTGGGTTTTCATTCCTCTTTTCATTTTCATGAAATACCTTGCCTTATTCCAGGTGATAAGGCTCAGCAACAGCAGCCAAACTCAGCTATGTCCTTGTCACCTGCTGCTGTTGTCTCACCCTCATCTCCTTCTCCGGTGTTTCCCCCCATTGCGTCCAAGGGTTCGCTGGTCCCGGGAAGGAGCTGCCGGACAACGGAGGAGCCTGCTGCCCTGGGAACTCCCGTTCCAACCCTGCGGCCACGTGCAAGACGGAGGACCAGTGCCACCTCTGCTCTCAATCCTGAGCCGACAGACGAGTGTCCCCTGGGTTCAGCGGCATGGGAGCCTACGCCATTGGTAAGGCAACCTCCAGCATCAGCCATCCCACCAGGAGACCCACCAGTGCGGGGTGCCAAGCCTAGAGTCGTATTGGCTGCATCTACCATCACACCTGCTGCTGGGGTAGTCGCAGCAGAGTCGCCGGAGTCCTGAACGGTGGTGGAGCTCGAGTCCAGGCAAGTACTTTGTTCTATCCTAACACCCACAGATCTAGAAAACTCTTGTCTGGCTCATGGTGAGGAGAACCGGTTGCAGACGTTCTCTGCTCCTGAATTCTCCAAGCCGAGCGCCACCACTGCTGGTAATTCTGTTCTGGTGTTTTTCCCTTCCTCCCCGTCTGAGGTGGCCGTGCCAGGAGTGGATGTCCAGACGGAGAGGACCAAGACCCCCCCCCCACATCAGATGTGGCCTTGTCGGGTGTGGATGCCCAGACGGAGAGAGCCGAGATGCCCCAGCCTGGATTGCCTGAGTCCTGGATGATGGTGGAGCTCGAGCTCAGGCAAGTTCTCGTTTTTGTTTTCAATCTATCTGTCCTAGAGAGATCTTGCCTAGCTCTTGGTGGGGAAGGCCAAGTGCAGCCGTCCGCTGCGCCTGAGCCCTCCTCGCCAGGCTCCACTGCTGCCGGTGACCCTGACCCGGTGCCTGTTTTCCTTGTGTTTGAGTCTACTCCCAGGGTCGCCATGGGTGCTCCCTCTTTGTCCGAGGTCTCCGTGGGTGCTGCTCCCCTTCCATCTGAGGCTTCCATGGGTGGTGCAACGCCTCTGTATGAGGTCTCTGTGGGTGCTGCTCCCCTTCCATCTGAGGCCTCTGTGGGTGCTGCGCTCCAATCCCGGGCCTCCATGGGTGCTGCTCCCCCTCCGTCCAAGACCTCCATGGGTGCTCCCCCTTTGTCTGGACTGTCGTGGGTGCTGCGCCCCAGTCCAGGGGCCTCCGTGGGTGCTACGCCCCAGTCCGGGGCCGCCGTGGATGTGTCACCCCAGTTTGGGGCCTCGACAGGTGCTGCACCTCAGCCCGAGGCCACTGCAGGTGCCAGGCCCCCTCTGAGGTCGCCATGGATCCCTCTTCATCGTCGGGGGTCCACTGGGGGTCGTCGTGTGTTGCTGGAGGTTCCCGCTGATCGGCCACCCATCTCAGGAGGATGCTGTTTCCCGGCTCCCATGCTCGGTGGGGGGTGCTTAGCCCGGCTGCCACCCATTGGGGTGGGTGTTGTGGGCTATGGCTCACTGGCTTGGGGATGCTGGGAGGCCACCCAATGGGCTGCCCCTCTTGCTTGGATGGTTCTGGAATACAAGGAGGCTATCCGACGTGTTCCAGCACAGGCGTCAGTGGTCTTGGAACTCAGGAAGGCCCCCTGAACTGCCTCATCCACTAATCAGTCGGGCTTTTGGTTCCGTGCTACCACCTGTTGTACAGTGTTGTCGGTCATGAGTGTTTTCTTTTTGTTTTGTTTTTTCTCTTTGTTTTTTCTCAGTCCCTCCGTGCCTGGGTTCCCCCTTCTCCCTCCCGGGGTGGGCTTTTTTCCTTGTTGGGGTGGGTCTTCTGTGTGTGGGGGGTTCTTTTTTCTTTTGATGTTGCCCTGGGGTGTCTGGGATCCCCCCTTGGGGGGGGACACTGTCATGATCCTGGGCACGGGTGGGCCCCATGCCCAGCCCCCAGCTTAAGTTTAGTTTTTTTCTGTCTGTTTCTCTGTTATGTTATCCAGTTATTGTGTCACTCTATTTGTAGTGATGTTTACATGTTGGGTTTGTGTTTTTGTTTCTGGTTTATGTTTTATTTTGACAGCGCTGTGTGGCTTCTGGCTGTCAACCAGGTCAGAGCCGCACAGCTGTCATTCATTCTGTTATTTTCTCCACTCATGCACCCACACCTGTCACGCATCATGAAACCATATTTAAGGGGCGCGACAATCTCTCCAGTTGTTGTGTCCTTCTACTATGCTGTTTCCCTCAGTTGTCATCACTAGCGCTGATTTTATTTTGGTTGCTGTGGAGGAGAATAGGAGAGTTCCGTTCATGTTAGTTTCCCCTTAATTTTCAGCCGTGAACCCCGTGTCTCTCTGGGTGTGCTCCGGCTGATTCCGTCCCCTTGCCCAGCGTTCCCAGGCTTCATCCCCCTGTAGACGTTCAGCCCCTGCTCTCCTTCAGCACCTGCTTTTGTGTGTTATTTGAAGTGTTGTGTTTTGTGTGTCTTTATGTTAATAAATGTGCAAACTCATAGAGAGCGTTTGGTGTCCTGCTTAGCCCGTGATAAGGGCAATTTGTGACAGAATGTTGAAGGGATTGGCACCACACTGTGGCTGCCTCATCCATCTGACTGGATTCCTTTGAATTTCCCTTTGGGATTAACAAAGTATACCAAAAAAAAAAAAAGCCTGTTTGTTTATACATACAGTGGTTAGAAGACTGACTGGCTGTTACTGAAGACCAAGCAGCTTAGAAAACCTATCTGCAAGAACTTTTATTTCTCACACATTTTTTTTTGTTTCTGCCATTTTAAGCACCAGAGATTGTGAACTATGAGCCACTGGGTCTAGAAGCAGACATGTGGAGCGTTGGTGTCATCACTTATATCCTGCAAGTGAATCTTAACTGACATTAGCCCAGAATGTCTAACAATATCATATGTCTTATAATGGAAAAGGTTAATAAATGACCCTTTTTGTTTTCCAGGTTGAGTGGTGCCTCTCCGTTCCTTGGGGAGACCAAGCAGGACACATTAGGAAACATTTCAGCAATAAATTATGAGTTTGATGATGAGTTCTTCTGCAACACTAGTGAGTTGGCCAAGAAATTCATCAGCCAACTTCTGGAAAAGGACAAGATGTATGAGCTCCAGCATAACAGAAATGCTTTCACTGTTTGTAAATTGTAGAATGCATACTACTGTCCCATTTGTATATGAGCAACAGCAATTTCATATTTTTTGTGTCACAGGAAAAGATTAACGATTCAAGATGCTCTTAATCACCCATGGATCAAGGTAAACTGAAAGCTACATTTATATATTCATATTTTCAGTGGGTAAATTGTTTATCTACTTATTTTAGCAATCAAAGCAAAAAAGGAGAACAAAGTGCTTCACAGAGAGATTAAGAAATTATGTTTTCATTAGCCTTTATCAAGCTTTGAATGAGTCATCGAGGAATATTTTTTAATTCACGGTGGTACAGTGATTAGCACTGTTGCCTAACAGCTCGAAGGTTCCAGGTTTGAATCCCCAGGCTGACAGGGGTGGGAACCTTTCTGTTTACGTGTTCCTTCTGTGCTGCGTGGGTTTACTCTGGGAGCTCCGGTTTCCTCCCACAATCCAAAGACATGCATGTTAGGTTAATTGGTGATTCTAAATTGTCGCTAGATATCGATCTCTGATAGGCCCTTAGAACAGAGGGTTAGTACTAGTGAAGCGCTTTGAGTGGTCTTTGAGACTAGAAAAAGTGCAGGCCATTATCCCTAATTTGTCCAGTCATATTTCTGGCAAATGCATAAGGGACTGTAAAAATTTCATACTGGGGCGGCTGTGGTGCAGGTGTAGTGTGGCCAACTACTGATCGGAGGGTCAAGGGTTCAATTCACGCTCTGTCTGCAGTCTGCATGTCGAAGTGTCCTTAAACAGGACACTGAACCCCCAGTTGCTCCTGGTGGGTCAGGCCTGCGCTGGTGTATGGCAGCTCTGCTGCCACCAGTGTGTCAATGTGTGTCTGAATGGGTGGATTGCAGGATTTGTAATGTGCTTTGGTCATCCAGAGATGAGCAAAAGCACTATATACATGAATTCCATTTACCATGACTGGTGTTCCACTATGCTGGTGGAAGTGATATTATAACCTGCTTTGCATTAGAAAAGAAGTTGTCTAACATGCGAAAAGGGTCTTTTAACCACAAACACAGTGTGACTCAGGTGTAATTGTGTGAATGCTGTAATGCATTCACTTTGGTGTATTTTCAGCTATTTCATCTTTTCAGCCAGAGGTGTCAAACTCATTCCATGGAGGACCAAGACCCTACAGGTTTTACTTCCACCCACAGTCTTCAGCAGGTGTTTTCACTGATCAGCAATGGTGGGAAGAAATTCAGTGAAATCACCTGTTGAAGACACCAAGTGGGGGTAAAACCTCCAGAGTCTTGGCCTTCCATGGAATGAGTTTGACACCCATGTTTAAGCCAATATACAAGGGCTGCTCATTCAAGATTTCTCCTGACTCATTTCCCGTGGACTGAGAGGACTCAAACTAGATAGTCTTTCTCTACAAAGGTACCACCAAAGGTTACACATTTCTCCCATTGCTTTATGCAGCTGTAGAAAACTGCATATTGCGTCACAAGCCATGACTTGACTTTGGAAATCAGCATTTCATTGTCTTGGAAGTGCTTGCCCTTCAAAAATGACTTCATGGTTGGAAAGAGGTGGAAGTCAGTTGGTGTGAGGTCAGGAGAGTAAGGAGGGTGAGGAAGAATATCATAGCTGCAGGACTGTGCTTCCCTCTGAGCAGCATGCAAGTTCTGAACTGGGCCATTGTCTTGCAGGATGTGAACACCTTTGGTCAGCATGCCACGCCTCTTGGGTTTGCTGGCCTTCCACAATCTCTATAGTAGTGAAGTGCAGTAAGTCCTGGTAATTGCAGTACTCTTTGCCAATAAATCCATCATCAATATTCCATGCTAGTGCCCTGAGCATGACCTTGCCTATCAAGGGTTGGACATGTGCCTTCTTCAGAGGTGGTGAGTCATAATGCTTCCATTGCTTCGACTGGGTTTTAGTCTCTGGATCACATTGATGGACCCATGTTTCATCCTGTGTGAATAGGCTGTCAAAGACATCCTCCTGGTTTTCTTTGCACATGGCCAAAAGAGCCTGGGAGCGTGTGACTCATTTATACTTCTGGAAAGGTGTGAGCAACCAGGGATTCCATTGTGTGGACAGTTTCCACATGTGGATGATTGTTTTTTCCCCAAAGACTCCACACTGATCTTGAGCTACTTGGCAAATGCTTATGTGGTAATCCTGAAAAATGGTGGCCTCAATTTACCAGATGGTGTTTTCATAAATTGTGCACTGTGGTCGCCTGAGAATGGATGCCATTTTCACAGATTTCCTACCACACTTGAACTGTTGATACCAGTACTCCACTATGTCATACATTGGGGCATATGATATGTATTGTTACACATGTGCAATTTTAGCCTGCCACAATAACCAGACATGGGTCAGGGCAAATACCTCAGAAGCTGGTCAGCAAACTCAGAGAACTTGGACTGCCTACTGTACTCTTTTTCCACCAATAGACCACAAACTGTTAGGATAATTGGACATCAGCAGCCATAATCCTGAACGCAGTCATGCCGCAGGGTTGTGTGCTGATTCCAGCTCTCTTCAACCTCTTCACACATAACTGCACCCCCATACACTCCTCCAACACCATAATAAAATGTGCTTATGACATCACTGTGGTGGTGCTCATCTCAAACAATAATGAGCCCTACTACAGACAAGAGGTCTAACATCTGGCTGAGTGGTGCACAGATAACAACCTGGTCTTAAATATCACAAAACCCAAGAGGCTACTGTGGACTTTCAGAAACTCAGAGACTCATTAAAGTTCCATCACTGATAGAGCCGGTTTCAGGTAAGCCTGTAAGGAGTTGGAACTTTCGGAAGGCCAACTGGCACAGTGGTGCACGGCCAGCATGGTGGTGCAGTGGTTAGCACTGTGGCAGCACAGCTACTCACCCTTGGCCATGGGATCCCGGGTTCAATCCCAGCCCCTGACCAACAGTGATCTGCGAGGAGTTTGCATGTTCTCCCCGTGTCTGCTTGGGTTTACTCCGGGATTTCTCCGGTTTCCTCCCACAGGCCAAAAAGAGAGCATCTCAGACAGAACTCTTCTCTTAAATACTCAGGTCTCTCTACATATCAAAGGTCACATTGCATTCACATCAAAGGTCACATTGCATGCACTTCCTTAATCCCTTAACATCCCCCTCGCAGTCTCTGGCACACAAAGGATCCTCCTAGCAGTCTCTGACACACAAAAGATCACACTTTCACAACTTCCTGTTATCTCCAAGGAAACTCTGCTCTTTGTTCTTATCTAAAATGCTACACATTATGTTTTCCCCATGTGCAGCCACACTCTGTTAATATGAAACATCTGATATCCCTCTATTGCCATCAGAGGAGCCTGCTCTTCATTGAGCCAAGTTTCAGAGACTGCGATAGCTGTAAATTTTCTATCTAGCTGTTTTAAATAGTCCTGAATCTGTGGAAAGTTTTTGTTAAGACTTCTGCTGTTGAAGTGTATTATTGATAGTTTACCATCTAATTGCACTTGACTTTTGAATTGCTTTTCAGTATAATATTTAGTGATTATGAATATTATTGAAAGAGTGGTGGTTAGCACAGTGGCAGCACAGCAAGAAGGTCATGGGATCGATTCCACCCTTGACCATCGTGGGTTCGATCCCACCCCCAGACCATCGGTGACCCTTCTGTGTGGAGTTTGCATGTTCTCCCCGTGTCTGCGTGGGTTTACTCCGGGTACTCCGGTTTCCTCCCACATGCCAAAGACATGCAGGTGAGGTTAATTGGCATCAACTGGGGATTCTAAATTGTCCTTAGGTATGGTTGTGAGAGTGAATGGTTGTCTGTCTCTATGTGTTGGCCCTGCGATGGCCTGGCGATCTGTCCAGGGTGTACCCTGCCTCTCGCCCAAAGATGCTAGGATAGGCTCCAGCCCCCCCGCGACCCGAAAAGGATTAAGCGGTAGAAGATGGATGGATGGATGGATGGTTATCAGGATCAATATCATTCTCCATCTCTTGTAGTTTATGTTCAGCATAATGGCATATTTTCAGAGTTTGAATTTCCTCACTTCCTTCAACTGGGGATAATTGATGTCTACTCAAGTCAGTTATAAGTTTTTTGTTTTGTTTAGTTTTTTTTTTTTTTTTAAGTACATTGACATGGTATGTCACACAAGAACTATTCTTGCTGTATGTGTGGATATGGATTATCATAGTCTCTTAATTTTCTTAATCAGTATTCATCTATGTTTATTTAAGTCAGTGAGATCTCTGATTATTATGGCCTTTGCTTCCTCAGGTGTTCCATTTAGTTTGATCCAAACTCTACAACTTCTTGTCCATGTTGCCTGTATCTTATTTTGTCTTTTCAGCATCCGTGCTTGCCGTGCTGTTTCAGCATTAGCCTTTGTTAAATGTTCATTTAGGTAAACTTCTGTTTCCCGTAGCTTTCTGGCCTGCTTCAGTATGTCATTCTTTACCCTTCTGTTCACAGAGCGCATCACAATTGATTTCTTTGTTTTATTATCTTTTCTGGGTAAAGTATGACAGGCTGAAATTGCATTTATTTCAACCTTTATATTTCTGCTTTCAAGGAACTGAAGCACTTGGTTTTCCAGGGAGACTGATTCACTTAGGGGAGCCTCCTCACCTCTCATTCCTGCGGTAACATTGGCATATGATTGGTATTTAATGTCTAGTCCACTTATAATTAGATCATCCATATGAGAATATTGTTCAAGATCCTCGATGCGCCGCTCCAAGTCTGCAGTTTTTTTGTCTTTTACCTTAATTGTTAATTTCAATTCTCAAACTTCTTCCATTAGCCCTAATAGTTTAAACTGTTGATTGGCCACTTTAGTAAGTTCTTCTGACAAGAAGTTCAGAGATTTTTTAATCTCTTCCATTTCCTCCTTCTTTGGTGGGATTTTTACTGACCTGTTGATAATAAAACAATCTCTGCTGGTGTCGTCGGTATCCGATCCGACCGACCTCGAATCGAGCTGGGGCCTCAGCTAGCCCCCTCCGCTGCTAGTCCCGCTGCTTACTGCTGCTGCAATTGAGCTCCTGTCCAGCCGGGGTTCCGGCAGCTCCTCCACCAAGCCCTGCCGCCCACCGCCGCTGTAGTTGAGCTCCGATCCTGCTCCTGTCCAGCTGGGGTCCCAGTAGTTCCTCCGCTGAGCCCCGCCACCAACCGCCGTCTTCCTCAGTAGTTACTCCGCCGAGCCCTGCCACTGTAACTGAGCTCCGATCCGGCTCTTGTCCAGCTGGGGCCCCGGCTGCTCCTCCACTGGTCCCCATCTCCTACCGCCGCTATAGTTGAACTCCGATCTGGCTCCTGTCCTACTGTTGCCTCGGTTAGTTCCTCCGGCGAGCCCCAATCACAAGATTCTAAGAATCTGCTTGGCAGGCTCAGCCGTCATCTACCGGGCTGATGCCGGGTCAGTGAGATGAACCGGGGACAGAGTCCTCCTTTGTATCGGTGTTAGGTGCTACGACTAGCTATGCCGTTAGCCATAGCGATAGCTTAGCACATTAGCTTAGCACATCCCACGGCTCCTTCCATTCGTCCTTCTCTCCAGGACGGTGAGTAGTCCCATAAAGAGCCAGTCCAGTCTCACCAAAAAAACGTGAAATTGCACGGTCCTATCTCCCAATGTTAAAGAAAGTGAAGAAGTGAAAATCACCTGATGTTTATTTCTAAAGGAAATTCAGTGTTTTGGATGTTTTTGATGAAAACATTAAATATAAAAGATTGTTCACACATCCCAGCCACAAGTCCAAATCAAGTCTGAAGTCTTTTGAGTCCAAGTCAAGTCTGAAGATTTTGTATATGCAACTTAAGTGCGACTTGAGTCCAAGTCTCAGATTCACATTCCCATCTCTGGGTAATGGCAATGACAATAAAGCTCCTTATCCATATCTTTAATAATGAACAGCCCTTGTATGTCAGCTTTAAGGGGTTTTTTTTTAAGATTTTAAGCTAATTATTCAGCTTTGAGCTGCTTTGCTTTAAAGCTACAACACTCAGCTTTTGTTGGCTTTCAGTAAAGCATTTTCAGGTTTCAGCATTCACTCCATTTTGTCCAGGAAATATACATTTTCTAATTATTTTTATTATATGATCTTTGGCTGAAGGTTACTAACTGTATTTTCTTTAAATCTTTTAAGCTAAATGAACACAAAGAGGAAAATAAAACCCAGGAGTCGAAGAAATGTGAGCGGCGTCAGTTAAAGACCAAGCGTCTCAGAGAGTATACTATCAAGTCCCACTCAAGCATGCCTCCGAACAATACCTACGTAAACTTTGAGCGCTTTGCCCAGGTCATGGAGGACATTGACCAGATGGAGAGTTCATTCATCAGCCTGGCAGCAGACCATGATTCTCTCCAAGAAGACATTGATGTCATGGTCTCTATATACAATGAAAAGGAGGCCTGGTACAAGGAGCAGAGTGAGGGTGTACGCCAGGAACTCTCACAGATCCGCTACGAGTTCCGTAAAGTAGAGGCCTTGAAGAGGAGCCTGCAAGATGACATGCAGGCTTTCAGCTGTAGCCTCAATGCTGTTAGCGACCGCTACCAGGAGCGCCAGAGCCACTTTGATGCTTTGCATCTGGAGCTTAGCAATGAGTTGAAATGGGTGCAAGAGGTAATGGGATCATCCCCTGTGGAGGGTGGAGGAGGGGGATACCCCAACTGCAGCTTCTCCACCGTCTTCAGTAGTGATGTTAACGAAGCCCTGAAAGAGCTACTGAACCATTCCTGTGGAGGAGAGTTACTCTCTGGGATTAACCTGGACTTTACTGAAAGTGGACAACAGAGATAAGTTTGCTAATTTGAAAAGCACTCACAGTTACAGCAAGTTTAATTCAGAGGCTGGAACAAGTTGGACCCTGACAGACCCATATATTCTCACTCTTTAGAAACAGGTCAGTGTTTTCATGTTGAAAATGATAATAAGGCAGAAGGCTCTGTGTCCTGACATACAGGGAATTTTTTAACAAAAGGTTGCAGCTTTATTTTTAGCAAATGATGAGAAAGACAAATTGGCTATTATTTCAGTATCTGTCGACATTCACCTGGTTGACTGTAATCACTCTTTTGGCAAATAAGATGAGACTCACTGATGGCATTGACTAATATTGTGTGGCAGTGATTTTGCCCTGAAGTGGACACCAGTAGACAACAGCTGCAAATACAGAAAATATCTAGGACTGAACGATTTTAAAGTATTTCTCTTCACTTGTGTTTTCTATGCATATTTCTTTGTCTCACTGACATTAAAGATGGAATTGGTGAAAACAAAACAAAAGATGTGATCAGTGTCAGCCATCAGCCAACTTATTTTAACCCTTATGCCCTGTTAAGATAAATTTGTGTAGTTGTGTGTGCATTTTTTAAGATATTTTTGGCTGCAGTTTTCCCTAGCCATGAAATTAGTGAAGTGTTTTTTCCAATGAATTTTGGAATTTTTGAGTTTCATTTGTATCCACTGTATTTTGAGTATGTGAGATGTTTTTGTTACATTGGAACTGTTAACTACAAGACTTGTATGTTAGACTTCCATTATAATCACATTTTTGACACACAACACCCCCTCCCCTTATTAATGTGAAAATCATTTTGCCTGTAATTTCCCTTTTCTGTGCAGCAAACTTCATGAAGTTTTGTAAAAGTAAAGTCAATCACCAAATTACCCTATTTTAGCCCCTCCCCCACTGACCTTTATAGTGACCCTTTACATCAAATTGTTATCTTTGTGTAATTCATGGCTGTCAACCCAGTTCAAAAAACTTTTTTTTTTTCAACTAAAATGGTTTTGTTGACTTCTTTTCCACAAGTGTGTCTGTGTGTCCATATGTCTTGGACACTCAGGTAAAGAGAGGTGCAGAGCTGTCAACTGATCACCACCTGGTGGTGAGTTGGATCCGATGGCAGGGGAGGATGCCATTCAGACCTGGTAGACCCAGTCGTATAGTGAGGGTGTGCTGGGAATGTCTGGCTGAGGCTTCTGCCCGGGAAGTCTTCAACTCCCACCTCCAGAAGAACTTCGACCACATTCCGCGGGAGTCTGGAGACATGGAGGCTGAATGGGCCATGTTCTCCACCTCCATTGTTGAAACGGCTGCTCAGAGCTGTGGCCGCAAGGTCATCGATGCATCTCGTGGTGGCAACCCCCGAACCAAGTGGTGGACACCAGTGGTGAGGGGGGCCATTAAGGTGAAGAAGGAGCCCTATTGAGCTTGTTTGGCTTGTGGGACTCCCAAAGCAGCTGAGGTGTATCGGCAGGCCAAACAGAGTGCAGCTCGGGTGGTTGCTGAAGCAAAAACTCAGGTGTGGGAGAAGTTCGGTGAGGCCATGAAACAAGACTTTCGGTTGGTCTCGAAGAGATTCTGGCAAACTGTCCGGTGGCTCAGGAGGGGGAAGCAGCTCCCTGTCCACATTGTGTATGGTGCGGATGGGATGCTGCTGACTTCAACTGGGGATATTGTCAGGCAGTGGAAGGAATACTCCGAGGATCTCCTCAATCCCACTGACACACCTTCCGCAGAGGAAGCAGGGCTTGTGGACGAGGGGGACGACTCACCCATCACAGGGGCTGAGGTCGCCAAGGTGGTTAAAAAGCTCCATGGTGGCCGGGCCCCAGGGGTGGACGAGATTGGCCCTGAGTACCTCAAAGCCCTGGATGTTGTAAGGCTGTCATGGTTGACACACCTCTGCAACATTGCGTGGAGGTCGGGGACAGTGCCTTTGGCATGACAAACTGCGGTGGTGGTTCCTCTCTTCAGGAAAGGGGACCGGAGGGTGTGCTCCAACTTTAGAGGAATCACATTCCTCATCCTCCTTGGGAAGGTCTATACTAAGATACTGGAGAGGAGAGTCCGGCCATTGGTCAAACCTTGGATTCAGGAGGAGCAATGTGGTTTTCGTCCTGGCCGTGGCACATCGGACCAACTCTTTACCCTTTCAAGAATCCTCAAGGGTTCGTCGGAGTTTGCCTAACCAGTTTACATGTGTTTTGTGGACTTGGAGAAGGCATTCGACCACATCCTTCATGGTTTTTTGTGGGGGGTGCTTCGGGAGTATGGGGTATCGGGCTTGTTGTTACGAGCTAGCTGGTCTCTATACGACCATTGTGAGAGTTTGGTTTGTATTGCTAACACTCGGTTGGACTCATTCCCAGTGAGACTTGGACTCCGCCAGGGCTGCCCTTTGTCATCGATCATGTTCATAATTTTTCTGGACAGGATTTCTAGGCGCAGCCAGGGAACAAAGAGTATCATGCTTGGTGACCACAGGATCTCATCTCTGTTGTTTGCAGATGATGTTGTCCTGTTGGCTTCATCCAGCAATGACCTACAGGTCTTATTGGGACAGTTTGCCGCTGAGTATGAAGTGGCTGGGATGAGAATCAGCACCTCCAAGTCCGAGTCCATGGTCCTCAGCCGGAAAAAGGTGGATTGTCCTCTCCAGGTTGGGGACAAGCTACTGCCCCAAGTGGAGGAGTTTAAGTATCTCGGGGTTTTATTCACGAGTGAGGGGAGAATGGAGCAAGCGATTGACAGACAGATCGGAGCAGCATCTAACTAACTAACCTGCACTTATATAGCGCTTTTCTAGTCACAAAGACCACTCAAAGCGCTTTCATTAATACTAACCCTCTATTCTAAGGGCCTATAGGAAACAGATATCTAGGGACAATTTAGAACAGCCAATTAACCTAACATGCATGTTTTTGGCATGTGGGAGGAAACCGGAGAAATCCCGGAGTAAACCCACGCAACACGGGGAGAACATGCAAACTCCACACAGATCACTGTTGGTCGGGGGCTGGGATCGAACCCACGATCCCACAATCCCCACAATCCCCCGGCCAAGGGTAAACTGTGCTGCCGCAGTGCTAACCACTGCGCCACCGTGCAGCCCAATCTGCAGTGATGTGGACTTTGTACCAGTCTGTTGTGGTCAAGAGGGAGCTAAGCTCTAAGGCAAAGCTGTCGATTTACTGGTCAGTCTATGTTCCTACCCTCACCTATGGTCACAAGCTTTGGGTAATGACCGAAAGAATGAGATTGCAGATACAAGTGGCTGAAATGAGCTTTCTTCGTAGGATTGCTGGACTCACCCTTAGAAATAGGGTGAGGAGCTCAGTCATCCGGGAGAGGCTCAGAGTAGAACCGCTGCTCCTCCACATTGAAAGGAGCCAGTTGAGGTGGTTCAGGCATCTGATCAGGATGCCTCCTGGACGCCTCCCATTTGAGGTGTTTCGGGCACGTCCCACTGGGAGGAGACCCCAAGGCAGACCCAGGACTCGCTGGAGAGACTGCGTCTCCAAGTTGGTCTGGGAACGCTTTGGTATCCCCTCTGAAGAGCTGGAGCAGGTGGCTGGGGAGAGGGAAGTCTGGGCTTCTCTGCTTGAACTGCTGCCTCCACGACCCGGACCTCCGGAAAAGCGGTAGAAAATGGATGAATGGATGGATGTAGGGTAGCTGCAAGTTAGAAACCCATTCAGTAAGTTATAAATAGGTTCAAAGAGCGTTATTCATATGTTCAAAATAATTTTTGGGTATGCTGGACATTAATCTCAACGTATTTCGACTTGTGAGTAATGATGAGTTGCTGACAAGTAACGTGTGTGAACAAACGCATAACTTCCATATAACCTTTGCTCCACGAATGTGGAACATATCAGTCATATATTGGATACGTCGGAAAATTTTCAGCATGCTGAAAATTTTAGATTTAGATTTAGATTCCTTTATTCGTCCCACAATGGAGAAATTACAGGACATCCATTTTCAGAGGAGCTCAGCGAACTACGCTGTATACCAGCATGGGTCTGGGTGCTTCAGTATTCTTCAGTGTGCTCTTAACTTAGTCATAACTGATTTGACATACCACAGCATATTCTCCAAATTTTTCATACTGTGACGTATGCGAGGTTCACACAAGAAGAGGAGCAGATGGCTGCGACAAAACAGGCTTTATTGAAGACACACAACGAACACAGACAGGATGGGAGGTCATTCTCCCAGACCTTCATTTCAATCAGGGTTACACAACACATAATCAATCTTGCTCTAATTCTGCCTATAACACTGCTGGGTCATTATAACGCAGTTATAATGACACAGCAGTATAATAACACAGTAATAACATTTAAACACACACAATATAACGTCCTCTGCTGGCAACGCATGCCGGGAAAATCCCTGCCCCCCTTAACACAGCCCCGATGTTACATTGCCCCCCCCCCCGGACTGGTTTCTGTCCCCAGAAAAATGAAAGTCCAACTCAAAAGTCCAACACGAATCTGTCCAGGTGTCGGAGCGGCCTCCGTTGCCGACAACCAGCACGTACAGGCCCGCCAGTGTCCATCTGTGTCTCGGTCGGAGTATCTGGTCGGGGTGAAGGCTCCGGCTCGACCACCATCGGGGCGGATGGCTGGTATGGGGCAAGATGGTCATGGTGGAGTACCACAACCCGGCCCCTTTTCTTAAGCCTCACCCTGTACACCACATCCGTCAGTCTCTGCAGAACCATGCACGGTCCCGACCAATGGCTCGCCAATTTTGGTGACCGTCCTCTTTTCCTCTCCAGGCAGAAAACCCAGACTCGATCTCCTGGTGCAAAGTCCCTCCCCTGGCAGCGGGAGTCATATGCCCGCTTCTGCTGACTCCCCGCCACTGTCAGGGCCTCCCAGGCGGGCCGCTGGCCCGCGTCCGGCCATTGCCGAACCCAGGAAATGACTGGATCTCTGTCCTGCTCGCTCTGCAGCTGCTGCGTGCCGAGGGCCTCTGTGACGTCATCGCTGGGGGGAGCTGCCTGATTATCTGAGGGGAACTGTGTGCCGCTGTGTTATTCCTGCTCACAGCGGTCCGGAAAGCAGCAGCCCGTGGGACGGCCTGGTCTCGATCCTCTGCCCGCTGGCAGTGACGACAGTCCAACAGCTCCCGCAGCTGGCGTGTCTGTCCCGATTCCAGCCCGCTGCAGCTCTGCTGGAACAATTCCTCGACCGCCTGCTGTGTTTCTGCTGACTCGTTGACCCGCTCCGCTGCGATCCCCCCCCCCTGCTGCCCCCCCCCCTGCTGTCCCTGTCTGTGTTCATGCTCCCTCTGCTCGTGCTGGTGGCGCCGTTGTGTCCAGTCTTCGCGGTGACCCGCTTAGTCCAGTCAGTTGTGGCGGTCCCTTGATCACGCAGGCCTCTGGTTTCCTTCCCTGGGTCCTGCTGCGGAGCGTGATGGTCCGGGTTCCCAGCTGGAGGGACGGTCTGGTGGCTTCGATCTTCGCGTTCCACGCTGCGAGCAGATCGAGTCCAATAATGCAGGGGTCTTGGATGTCAGCCAGCCAGAACAGGTGGTTTGTGTTCTGGCCGGCCACCCCCACCATGAGAACTCTCCGCCCCCCCAATCTGGTGCGCTCACCGGTAGCTGTGGTGACGTAGCGCCCGGTGGGTTCCCACCCCTGCGGTGTCGTCACGTCCGTGCCCGGCAGCACACCGGGTCAGACCAAGGAGATAGTGGAACCGGTGTCAATCAGAGCCCGGATCGACGTCCTGTCCAGGCTGCACCGTAAATACATCCCTGGCGAGTGTCCAATTCGGTCCACGCGCAACGACAGCTCATCGGTTTGTCGTGGGGTGGGTGCAGGACAGTACCGCGCAACGTGTCCTGGCACCCCACAGCGGAAGCACCCTTCCTCGCGCCGCCGTGGCCGCCTTCTCCATGGGCGCGCTGCCGTGGTCTGCCGTAGCGCCTCCTCCTCCTCGCTCTCAGCTGTGGCCTGAAAAGTTCTTTGCCTTGGTGCCAATGTCTCGGCCGTACAATTTATCAGCGGCTCCACCCGCTCCGCTTCTGCCACCGTAGTCTCCTAGTTGCTTGCGGTGTTAATCCAGACGTGGCTCTGGAGCTGGGCCGGGCAGAGACCCCAGATGAAGTGCCGGAGAGCGAGCTTCTCCATTACTTCTGGCTCAAAATCCGGGTAGCTGCGTCGTGTCAGCAGGCGTATGTCCGCTGCGTAGACTCCCAGGCTCTCCCGGCTGCCTCGCTGGCGGTTGGCCAGCTGTTCCTCTGCGTGCTCAGCGTTGGCCGCTCTCCCAAACTGCCTCCGGAGTTCTCCTTGTAGCGCTGGCCAGCTGCGGCATTCCTCGGGCCGGAGATCGGACAGCATGCGGAGAGCCCTTCCCTCCAGGGCCAGCACAACCTGCACGGCGGTCTCTTCAGGTGGCCAACCATTCAGCGCAGCAGCCAGCTCAACCTGGACCAGGTAGTCGTCCAGCAGGTTTTCACCGTTGAAGCGGGTAATCTTGGCCCGCTGCTGGATGGGTGGGACGGTCACCTCTCCGTCGATCGCCACTCCTGGTTGCAGTGGAATCGCCGGCCCGTTCTGCTCTGAAAAGGGCGGGGAGCGGGGCTGGTTTGCTCTGCTCAGCCCGCCCTGCCTTGAAAAAGGCAGAAGGCAGGGTACGCTGGTCCCGTTGGGTCCGCTGCTCTGTTCATCCTGGCGAGCAACTCCGGGGGTCGGTGTCTCAGCTCTGTCGTCTATCCCCAGCTGAGCGATGAATCGCTCCAGCTGCTGGATCTCCACTCGGATCCTGGCTTCCATCTGCTCCATCTCCCACTCCTGACACCAGTGTGACGTATGCGAGGTTCACACAAGGAGAGGAGCAGATGGCTGCGACAAAACAGGCTTTATTGAAGACACAACACTGAACACAGACAGGAGGGGAGGTCATTCTCCCAGACCTCCGTTTCAATCAGGGTTACACAACACATGATCAATCTTGCTCTAATTCTACCTATAACACTGCTGGGTCATTATAATGCAGTTATAATGACACAGCAGTATAATAACACAGTAATAACATTTAAACACACACAATATAATGTCCTCTGCTGGCAATGCATGCCGGGAAAATCCCTGCCCCCCTTAACACAGCCCCGACATTACAATACGTTTTGCAAACACTGCCTAAATTGTCTAGGTGTGACAGGGCCTTTAGGAGGATCACACTCCTCAGCTTCAATGGGAAGGTCTATGCCAGAGTACTGGAGAGTCCGGCCGTTGGTCGAACCTCGGATTTAGGAGGAGCAATGTGGTTTTCGTCCTGGCCATGGCACATCGGACCAACTCTGTACCCTCTCAAGAATCCTCGAGGGTTTGTGGGAGTTTGCACAACCAGTCTACATATGTTTTGTGGACTTGAGAAGGCACTCGAACACATCTCTCATGGTTTTTTATGGGGGGGGGGGGTGCTTCGGGAGTATGGGGTATTGGGCTTGTTGCTACAAGCTATCCAGTCTCTACATGACCATTGTGAGAGTTTGGTTAGTAGTGCCAACACTCAGTCGGACTAATTTCCAGTGAGAGTTGGACTCCATCAGGGCTGCCCTTTGTCACCAATCCTGTTCACAGTTTTTATGCCTCAGTGAAACAGAGAGGCATACGGTAGCCACTTAATACGTCTGTGTGTGTGTGTGTGTGTGTGTGTGTGTGCCCGCACGCGTCTGTAAATGAAGTTAAGTAACAGTTTGAACCACCTCACATGGCAGTCATGGTAAAGTTACACTCAGACTTAAAACACTTGAAACTTTTGATGTGTGGATGTACAAAAGAATCCTATGTCACTATAATTGTCATAAACTCTCCTGTGCGCTTTTACACAGTGCACGATGAGGGGTACAATGATGAGGGTTTACGTGCAGGGATACATCAACACACATTTATTAACATAAAGACTCATGACAAACGGTTTCGAAAGGTGAAGACTTACAAAAAGGTACGAAAATACACTTACAGTGGGCATTCAGGGGCCGGCATCGTCCCACGAGCGCATGAGGAGAGACGTGTATCCACGCTGGTGTCCCACAGCCAGAATCGTTATGAGAGCGCAAGAGAACCACGGACTGTGCGGAGTGGACACACGTCATAATGGAGCTGACAGTTCACTGATTCAACACACAATCAGTCAGTCGATCAGTTAGTCAAAGACCCAGCAGTGCATGACTGGCAAAAGGCACTTAAGTACACGCACTGCTGGTGATAATGTGATTAGGAGCACCTGGGCAAGGACCGGAAAGATGATTAACGGGGCTGGGAACAGCTGATGGTAATGAGAGAGAGAGGGGGCGTGGTCGGACTGGCAGACTGTCAGCAGTGCTCACAGAAAGTTGGTCACAGCTGCTGTCTAACAGCTGCCGGTCAGACAGTGGCTATGGGTAAGGAAGGCAGACTGAAATACATAATATAAACATAAACAGTGGCACTTACCCCCACAGGGAGGTCAGGACCGAGCCAGCGGAAACCAAGCCGGCTCAGTTCCTGACAATAATCATTTTATTATTTTATTATCTTATTTATAGACTGGTATAGATTATGTAATTGACTTCTCCCCTGCTGCCATTGATTGTAATTTAAAAAAAAAAAAAATCAGTTAGCAATAAACATCCTTGTCTGTAAATGTTCCAGCTGTAGACTCCATGAATGCTGCAGAACACCCTTCTTTTGTTATGATTCCGAGCACGCATCACAGTCGTGCTCAGGTCTCTTGGTTGCTGGTGATTTTCTGTTTATGTATTTGTTCTTGTTGTTCATCCATGATGGTTTGGTGTTCTTTATCATTAAATGTGCAAACTCACAGCAGGTGATTGGTGCCTTATTTCTGCCCTGAAAGGGCCGTTTATGACATCTTTAACACCACCAGGATATACTGAATTTGATCTAAAGACCCCATGCAGACGTTTAGATGAAATCAAAGTCAATACATCTACTTTGCAAAAAGTGATTACCCTTTTTATGACAATGCTTAAAAACATCACGTTACATCACAAGGATTCTTAACTGATTAATTAATCTGAGCAATGAAACATTGGGCGAATAAAGACTTTAACTCATTTACAAGCTTTTTTTTTTTTTTTTTACTTTTTTCACTTCTAAAAGTGTATAAAGTGTTTATACACTGGCTGCAGGGTTATATTTTTTGTTTGTTTGTGGTTTTACAGCATTGCTGCTCAGATGCTCGCTCCCGCGAAGGGGATGCTTTCCACGGCAGACATGCTTTTCACGGCATGACAGTAGGCTGCAGAAATTTGAATTAGCTGAAGTGGATTGACAGAGCATTTTGGTAGACCAGACGGGAGAGTTACAATAGTCTAATCCAGTTGAAATAAAAGTATGTATCAGTTTCTCAGTGTCAGCCAGTGAGAGAAATGGTCGCACTTTGTTGATGTTTTCAAGATGATAAAAAGCAGATTTAGACACAGACCTAACATGGGCTTTAAAATTAAGGTCTGTGTCAAAAATGACTCCAAGGTTTTTTGCTTGTTGGGTTGGGGTCAAACAAAGGGAAATTAATTTTGTGGCTAGTCTCTCTCGCTGAGTTTCAAGACCTACGTATGTCTAAAATTTCAGTTTTTTCCTAGTTCACCTGTAAAAAATTCTGTGACATCCAATCATTAATATCTAAAATATGATTAAAAAGAGAATCAATTGGCCCTGCGTCATCTGGGGATACAGCTACATATAGCTGTGTGCCGTTAGCATAACAGTGAAAACAAATGCCATGTCTCCTGATGATGTTGCCTAGAGGCACCATGTAAAGATTAAAAAGAAGATGCCCTAAAATTGATCCTTGTGGAGCCCTACGGGTTATTTTGTGGGTTTTGGAGAAGTTATCATCAATTGCAACAAAGAACTCTATTGGTAAGATAAAATGAAAACCAGTTAAATAGAGTGCCCGTCAGCCCAATATATCTCCTTAATTTATTTAAAAGAATTGTGTGGTCCACAGTGTTACATATGGGAATTGTACTTTGGGAACTGCCATAGCTCAGCTGGGATTTGGGGGTGAGTGATGTCAGGCAGGCTACGACTGGGATATACAGGAATGGAATTGGAATGTATATACAGTATATACAGGAATATATACAGGAATTGGAATGTGAAGTTCAATAAAGGGAGTTCAATGTTCAGCAGAGAAAGCTCTCTGTTCTCCATTATTCAGTTATAACATTTGGAACTAGAAAAGCACTCATAGAGCGCATACCTCCGCCAAGGCTCTTTCCGTTTCTCATGGATCACCTCCAAAATGTAATGGGTTTGTGTGTAGGCCTATAGCCACTTGTGGTGAAAATTGCATCAAAGTCTATCCATCAGTTTTGGAGTATTGTTGCTAACACACTGTGAGAAGACAAGAGCTTTGGCTGAGGTATGCATTCTCAGATCATCACCAAAATACAGTATAATGGGTTCCTCTCTAGCCCAAGAACCACCTCTGATGAAAATGTCATCCAAATCCATCCAGTAGTTTTTGTGTAATCCTGCTGCCCAAATACAAGCAAAGCCCTTGGTGGAGGTATGCACTCTCAGATCATCACCAAAATCTAATCATCTGTTCCCCGTGCCAATACACACCTTTCCTGAAAATTTCATCAAAATCCGTTCATAACTTTTTGAGTTATGTAGGTAACAGACAGACAGGCAAACAAACAGACAAACAGACAAACCCCGGTAAAAACATTACCTCCTTGACGGAGGTAAAAATGGGCACGTGCATCAGGGAGCCACCTCCATTCCTTCAGTGCTAGGATACACCGGCTATACCGTGGGCTCACTGGAGGAACATGTTCGAGGTGTATGTGACGGCGGCCGGGCTCGGTAGCATCAGCAAGGAGAGACGGAGGAGTCTGTTAGTGCATTACCTCGGCATGGAAGGGCAGCGTATTTTCTTTGGGCTATGTGGTGGCAGCTCACTGGAAGACGGGTTGACACTAATGGACAGTACCTTCGGTGACCACTCGACCATCACCGAAAGGAGGTATGAATTTTTCGACCATCAACAGCGAGCGGGTGAGTCCACACAGGCATTTGTCATGGAGCTACGCAGCTTAGCGAGGGAGTGCGCCTTTGGGCCTATTGCAGATGAGCTAGTGAGGGATAAGTTAGCTCACAGCACCAGCAACACCTGGCTGAAAAGCTTGCTAAGTTAACACGGGAAACCCTACCACTGGAAGGTGTGTTGGACTTAATTAAGCAAAGGGAATCCATGACCCTGCAAAAGCTAATAACATCGGCTAGTGAGGAGCCAACTGTTTGTGGCTTCCCGCTGAGAACAGCGGTTAGCATGCTAACTAGGCCTTGAAGACGAGCTAAGAAGAAGAAAAGGTGGATAAAGGTGCGTAACTGTGTGTCTGTGTGTGTGTATATATATATTTTATAGTAATTTGTACATATGTATATTAGCTGCTCTTGCTTGCTTGTTTTTTTTCTTGCCTTCTGACTGTTGCTCTGAGTGTTGCTATCCCTGTGCTGTTGCAATCCTGGAATTTCCCCGCTGTGGGACTAATAAAGGCTTATCTTATCTTAACAGGGCCCACAGGTATCTCCTGGCTCACTGTTGGTGGAGCCCAGTGGTACCAGACAGGTGTGCGTAGCACGCATGGGAAAGCGGCCACTAAAGTGGTACGTGCTTCAGCTTGACGGGGTCGACGTGCCCCTTATGGTGGATTCAGGGGCCGGGAGGTCTATCTTGTGCTTGGCTACGCCAAGGAGGCTGTTCCCTATGAAGGCTATCAGCACGGGGGCAGTGAAGATGTTCGGGTATGGACATGTGGAAATTGAGATGGTGGGAACAGCAGAATTCTCGGTAGCATGTGAGCCAAAGACGGTGTCCAGATTCATCTTCCAGATGGCACGCCAGGGGGCGGACCTATTGGGAATCAACCTGCTGAGGGTGCTAGGTTTTTCCATAAGGGACCTGGAGGGCTCGACCTTGCTAACGGTGTACCCCAATTGGCACCTCCACTGGCCGGCATTGTTCAGCCCTCTCACTGACAAGAGCATGACACTGAAGATTCAGCCACTGCAACGACTCCCCCTCGCGCTGCGGGATGAGGTCTCAGCGGAGCTGTCCAATCTCCTAGAGTCTGGCATCATTGCGAAAGTGGACGTTTCGCCATGGATCTCCAACCTGGTGGTGGCCAAGAAAAAGGGGGAGGCATCAGACCGTGCATAGATCTCCGGATGGTGAACAAGGCGGTTATTCTGGACAGAATCCTGCTCCCGACCATGGAGGAGCTCACAGCAACATTGAGCAGGTCTCAGATCTTCACGAAGCTGGACCTCCGCTAGGGCTACCTGCAAGTACCACTCCACCCGAACAGCAGGAACCTGATGGCCTTTGTGACCCACATGGGGTTTTTTAGGTATACCCGGATGCCGTTCGGCCTGAGCTCAGCACCAAGTTGCTTCCAAAAGGTCATGTCAACTATGCTAGCTGGTCTCAAGGGCGTGGTGGCCTATCTGGATGATATAGTGTGTGACGATGGGATGTCACCACTGTATGTCTGGTTATATTGTGTGATTATGTTGTATCTGTATTGCTGTAATGTCTGTATGATTGTTTGTTTAAGATGCACATAGTAGTTTAGGATTTGTCTTGTTAATCTGAATGCCCTGGGAGATAATTAGTATGATTAAGAATTTGGTAAAATGATTGTTAAGGGATTTGTTGCACATGCCTTTGCCAACATGCTTCCTGTGCGTGTCCAGGCAAAAGACTCCATTAGGAGTTGAGGGCCTTATATAGGACACCAGCAGGGAGCAAATATGTATGGTAGGTTAGAGGGGTGGTTTAATATTTGAAAATAGGGGTTAAAGTTATTTATTGAACTATTTATATTACTATTTATTGTGTGTTATTTATATTTGTATTGTGTATGTTTGGGGAAAGTATTTATGTATTTTAGATGTTAGTGGGTATGTGTTTAGGATAGGAATGATGATTGTTTTACCTGGGATTATGGTAGGGGCTAATCACCTCTAATTATCCTGTCCATTATATAACAGGTGTGAGATATCGAGTAAGAAGTTACTTTGATGAAGTGGTTATTGAGGAATTTGGTATTGCTTGATATGCTTCTTGACTGAGGAAGTACATTTTTGGTTTGCAAGACTGTGTCAGATGATATTCCTGTGAGTTAAATAAATTGGATTAATTGAAAAGAAAATTTTGCCTCGCCGCTTCTTGCCACACGTTCACATTTGGTGGCAGTGGTGGTCCATGCTGTGGACGCCGTGGCGTTCAGTGGACGGAGGAATCCATGGCCAGAAGAAAAGTGAGGCAGGAGGAGCGGTCTGACCTGGATGCAGGAATGACGAATGAGGAGTCAGGAGTCAGCGGACTGGGCGAGCTCGAAGAGCTAACGAACCTGGTGAAATCAGTGGTACGTTTGCTGACGGTCAGAGACCGGCAGATGGAGGAGGAAGCCGCTTTCCATGACCAAAGGTGGCAGGCTGTAAATGAACAAATTCGTCGGGTACAGTCACAGGTTGCGGAGCTGAGAGAGGAGTACGGGAGCCGGGCGGAGCATGGCGGTGACGACGGCGCTCCGGGGGAGGACCCCAGGGTGACGGCCAGTCGGGTCGGCCCGCAGGAGGAAGATTTGCCGCTGCAGGTGCAGCCGAGGAGTACATCAGTACACCACGAGCCCAGGCTGAATCCTCTCTCACCCGAGGACGACATAGAACAGTACCTGACGACATTCGAGAGGATCGCTACAGTCTGCCGCTGGAGGGAAGAAGAGTGGGCTATCCATCTTGCTCCTTTACTCACAGGTAAAGCGCGGAGCGCGTATGTTTTGATGGATGTGGCTGACACAGACAATTATGCAAGAATTAAAGAAGCTATTTTGAGTAAATTTGAAATAACGTCTGACACTTATAGGAGGAGGTTTCGTTCCATGGACATTTATCAGGACGAAACCCCTCGCGAACTGTATGTACGCTTGAAAGACCTGTTCAATTCAATTCAATTCAACTTTATTTATATAGTGCCGTTTCACAACAACAGTCATCTCATAGCACTATCAACTGTAGGGGGAACCCCCACAGTTGCAGAAAGACCCCAGCAATCAGGCGATCCCCTGTGAGCAAGCACTTGGCGACGGTGGAGATGCTGTTGTATAAATGGATTAAGCCAGAGACCCGATCGTTAAAAGACATTATGGAACAGCTTATTTTGGAACAGTTTTTGCACATGGTGAACACAGAACTGGGAGTCTGGATACAAGAGCGGGACCCGAAGACTGCAGAGGACGCTACTCGTCTGGCAGAGGTTTTTCTGTCAGCCAGGTCTGGGAGCAGGAGACCTACTCTCGGCCGTGACAGATTTTTCACCACTCGGAGTGAGTTTAATGAGGGTGAAAGGGGTGGCCCAGCTCGAAATAGGTTGTATTCCAGACCCAGTCAGAACACAAACAGTAGCTATGATAATAGTAAAAAGTCACGTGTGGTTACAAATAAAGATATACGCTGTTATCACTGCAATAAAATCGGTCACACCCAATATGCATGTCCTGCCATAAGGAATCAGAAACTGTCACTTTTATGTTCAGTTCCTAGACCCACTTGTTCAGCCTCAGTGTATAGTGGAGTATATAAAACAAAAGTGTTGCTTAATGGTCAGTGTGAAGAGGCCCTGTTAGATTCAGGCTGTTTTCAAACAGTTGTGCTACCTAGTTTGGTCCCTAGGGATTTATGGAATGATTCAGGAATAAACATCAGTTGTGTCCATGGGGATAAGAAACTGTACCCGACCGCTGAGGTTTATTTAACAGTAGGGGGTCAAACTTATCTCCTTTCTGTAGCTCTTGTGCCTGATTTGCCGTATCCTGTTATTCTTGGCAATGATGTTCCAACTCTGTTAGACATCATACAACAGGTTAGAGAGGAACAAACAGAGGAGAGACAGACAGGTGGCGCTGTTGAACAGGGAGTAAATACACCTGTGGTAAAAAATTGTAATATGGTGACAACCAGGGCACAGAGGGCTGCCAATGCTCTTCAGGAATTACCATTTTATGATTCTGAGATAGAGGCAGGCCCTATTAAGCAACACAAATCCAAGGCTCAGAAGAGAAGAGATAAGGTGTTAGTGTCAGCAAAGGATTTGGGTGAAGAAACACCACAATTAAGCCAGTCAGTAGAGTTTGACATCCCTCCTGACATAGCTATATTGCAGAAAGCTGACCCAACACTTAAGCCCTGGTTTGATAAAGTCTCGGAGATTGAGGGTGTGAAACGGTAAAACCGATTGTTTGGCTGAGGCCTTGTATGTCATAAAAAAGGGCATTCTATATCAACAGCACGGTGGAGTTATGGCCATAGCTTTACCACAGGACCTCACACCAAAAATTATGGAACTAGGACATGTTATCCCTTGGGCAGGTCATCTAGCATTCCAAAAAACTCTACAGAGAATTGCTAAAAGGTTTGTGTGGCCGGGAATGTATACCCAGGTAAAGGACTTCTGCACGACATGCTCAGTATGTCAGATTACAGCATCTAGGGGAGTAGCACGTGCCCAACTGCAACCATTACCCATTATTGGAACACCATTCGATAGAATAGGGATGGATATAGTTGGCCCCCTAGAGAGAAGCTCCTCGGGTAATAAATACATTCTGGTGATTTGTGACTATGCGACTCGGTACCCAGAAGCTTTTCCCTTGAAATCTGTTAAGGCTA
This sequence comes from Pholidichthys leucotaenia, assembly GCA_020510985.1. Lineage (NCBI taxonomy): Eukaryota > Metazoa > Chordata > Actinopteri > Cichliformes > Pholidichthyidae > Pholidichthys > Pholidichthys leucotaenia. The sequence goes on from CM035847.1 coordinate 299,938,082, forward strand.
GGCAGGTTGCCAACTGCCTTATCCAGTTGTTTTCAAGGGTAGGCATACCTAAAGAAGTTCTGACAGACTGTGGAACAAATTTCTTGTCCAAACTGTTGCAGCAAGTGTATAAGCTGTTGGGGATTAAGGGCATTAAGACCACCCCTTATCACCCGCAGACTGATGGACTAGTAGAGCGATTTAATCAGACTCTTAAAAACATGCTGCGGAAATTTGTTTCTGAAACGGGCTCAGATTGGGATCAATGGGTACCTTATTTACTGTTTGCTTACCGGGAGGTGCCCCAGGCTTCAACAGGGTTCTGACCTTTTGAACTACTTTATGGTCGTCAGGTGAGGGGTCCATTGGATTTATTAAAGGAGCACTGGGAGAGTCCACCGAGTGATCAGTACAATGTGGTCTCTTATGTCATTAAAATGAGAGAGAAACTGGATCGAATGACTGCTTTGGCTCAGGAGCACATGAGGACGGCGCAGGCTAAACAAAAAACCTGGTACGATAAGAAGGCCAGGAAAAGGGTTTTTCACCCAGGACAACAAGTTTTGTTATTGCTGCCCTCGTGTGACAGTAAGCTGTTGGCTCGATGGCAGGGGCCATATGAAATTTCTAAAAAACTAAGTTCAGTGACATATGAACTATATATGCCTGACAGGAAGGTAAAGTATCAGACCTTCCATATTAACTTATTGAAAGAGTTTCAGCAGCCTGGTCATCAGCAGCGGCAACCTGCTCTTCAGGAGACACATCAGCTCTTGATCTGTGCGACGGAAGTGGATGAGGAGAAGGAACAGTCCTTTCCCACAAATGTGTCAGAGCCTTATTCATTTCAAGTATCTCATTTGCAGGTGGATCAGCGGAGAGAGTTAGAGACATTACTGGATCCAGATTTGTTTCAGGAGAGACCTGGTTTCACCACGTTGGTACGTCATAAGATTTATTTGAAAGAGGAAACTGTTCCACGGAGAAAATCATATAGGATCCCGGAACGATTGGTCCCCAAAATGAAAACAGAAATTGACTTGATGTTACAGCTGGGAGTGATTGAGGAGTTGGTCAGTGAGTGGTGTAGCCCGATTGTGCTGGTTCCAAAAAAGGATGGCTCATTAAGATTTTGTATTGACTTTAGATACCTTAACTCAGTATCTAAATTTGAGTCATACCCCATGCCCCGGATCGATGAATTATTAGAGAAAGTGGGCAAGGCTAGATTTATTTCTACTTTGGACCTATGTAAGGGGTATTGGCAGGTGGCATTGGCACCAGAAATAAAGGAACTTACAGCCTTTAAAACACTGTATGGCAGTTTTCAATTTAGGGTCATGCCATTTGGCCTTCAGGGGGCACCTGCAACGTTTCAGCGGCTGATGGACCAAATATTAAGGAGAGTATCGAACTTTGTGGCTGCCTATTTGGATGACGTGGTCATTTATAGTCAGACCTGGGAAGAACATCTGATACACCTTAGGCAGGTCCTTCAGCTAATTAAGAGGGCAGGACTGACAATTAACCCACGCAAATGTGCATTCGGACAACAGCAGGTGGAGTACCTGGGACATGTGGTTGGTCAGGGGGTCATTAGACCATGAATAGGTAAAGTGGATGCCATTTGGACATACCCTGTACCCACCACTAAGAAGAGAGTGCAATCATTCATGGGAATGGTAGGATGGTATAGTAAGTTCCTCCCCCATTTTGCTGAAAGAGCCACAGTATTGACTGACCTCACTAAAGCTGCAGCACCGAATAAGGTAAAATAGACAGAGGAGTGTGACAGAGTGTTTGAGGATCTGAAGAGGGCTATTTCTGGGGAGAAGGTTCTCTTCAATCCAGACTTTGCTCGCCCGTTCATTTTACAGACTGATGCTTCAGGGGTTGGCATTGGAGCAGTACTTCTCCAGGAGGAGAAGGGAGAGAGACACCCAGTACTGTTCTTGAGCCGTAAATTGTTGGACCGGGAGACAAGATATTCTACGGTTGAAAAAGAATGTCTTGCCATAAAATGGGCAATAGGGTCCCTAAAATATTATTTATTAGGGCGTCATTTTTTGTTAGAGACAGATCATCGGGCTTTACAGTGGTTAGACAGAATGAAGGATGTGAACAGTCGTCTTACAGGGTGGTATGTGTCCCTCCAACCATATAATTTTACTGTTCGGTATGTGGCAGGGAAAACCAACCTTGTGGCTGATAGCCTCTCTAGAATACATGACTCATAAGAGTACTGTATTCTCGGGAAAGGGGGGAGGAAATGTGACGATGGGATGTCACCACTGTATGTCTGGTTATATTGTGTGATTATGTTGTATCTGTATTGCTGTAATGTCTGTATGATTGTTTGTTTAAGATGCACATAGTAGTTTAGGATTTGTCTTGTAATCTGAATGCCCTGGGAGATAATTAGTATGATTAAGAATTTGGTAAAATGATTGTTAAGGGATTTGTTGCACATGCCTTTGCCAATATACTTCCTGTGCGTGTCCAGGCAAAGACTCCGTTAGGAGTTGAGGGCCTTATATAGGACACCAGCAGGGAGCAAATATGTATGGTAGGTTAGAGGGGTGGTTTAATATTTGTAAATAGGGGTTAAAGTTATTTATTGAACTATTTATATTACTATTTATTGTGTGTTATTTATATTTGTATTGTGTATGTTTGGGGAAAGTATTTATGTATTTTAGATGTTAGTGGGTATGTGTTTAGGATAGGAATGATGATTGTTTTACCTGGGATTATGGTAGGGGCTAATCACCTCTAATTATCCTGTCCATTATATAACAGGTGTGAGATATCGAGTAAGAAGTTACTTTGATGAAGTGGTTATTGAGGAATTTGGTATTGCTTGATATGCTTCTTCAGAATCAGAATCAGAATAAGTTTATTGCCAAGCACATTTACAAGTAAATAACAGGTAAATATACGAGGAATTTGACTTGACACTGAAACGTCATAAATGACATTCTCAGTGACGCGGCGAGCTGTGGAGGCGCCTGTCAGCAGGAGGGGAACAGAAGAAGGCAATGGGGAGGAGGGAGAGGTGGACACAATAGGAGAGAGAAAAAAGCATTGTTTATGAGAATAAAGTTCATATATGACCGATATTATGATTACAAGAAAAAAACTCTCATTGCACAATTAGCAGACAATAGAATCCACACAATGACACAAAGAGAGCAGTGATGACTGAGGAAGTACATTTTTTGTTTGAAAGACTGTGTCAGATGATATTCCTGTGAGTTAAATAAATTGGATTAATTGAAAAGAAGATTTTGCCTCGCCGCCTCTTGCCACACGTTCACGTAGTGGCACATGGTGCATCATGGGAAGAGCATGACGAGAGGCTAGAGAGGGTCCTGGCAACACTCCAAGAACACGGGGTCACCCTGAACGACAAGAAGTATATCTTCGCAGCGGACACCATAGAATTCATGGGGTTTCGACTGACTGGAAGGGGGCTCCAACTGCTGCAGTTCATTCCTTGTCATTCAGAAATGACTGAACCCCTCCAGGCTCTGTTGAAGCAGGATGCGCCATGGAAATTGGACCCCAGTCTGCTCAGCGACATCACCAAGTTGAAGCAGCAACTCACCTCCCCACCGGTATTGGCTCATTTAGACCCCAATCAGGCGACCATCGTGACCTGCGACACGTCTGGTTCGGCACTGGGGGATGTCATGTCCCAGGTGCAGGATGGCACAGAGCACCCAGTGACGTTTGCATCAAGGTCCCTCTCGGCAGCAGAGCAGAAATATGCTGTGGGTGAGAGGTAGGCGTTGGCCTGCGTCTGGGCATGTGAGAGGTGGCACATTTACCTCTATGGGTGTCAATTCATGCTAAGAACGGGCCACCGAGCGCTCACAACTTTGCTGGAGACGTCGGGGTCGGGGCACAGACTGCTGAGGATCCACAGATAGTCCAAAAGACTGAGAGCTTATAATTTCACCACCAAGTTCACCCCAGGCAAACAGAACATTGTGGCAGACCTTTTGTCCTGTGCCATGGTTAATTGCTTCCAGCCGGACAATGGTGACGATGACCCAGCTGAGGCGGACCTGATCCACGAGCTACACGGAACCCCCCAGAAGAGTGTATCCCCTCAGGAACTCAAGGAAGAATCGGAAGGGGACCCGGTGCTGGCGAAATTACGCTCAGCAATCAGAGAGGGTTGACCAGCAGGGGTGCAGGGCAAGTTGGCACCTTACTACTGAGTCAAAGATAAACTGAGCTGCTGGAATGAGGTGTGGGTGGCCAAAGGACAATGTGCCCTGATCCCATCATCCCTGAGGGCAAGGGTCCTGATGATGCTGCACAAGGGTCATCTGGGGTGATTAAAGTGAAGCAACGCAGCAGGGACTCTGTCTGGTGGCCGGGTATCGACAAGGACATCAAGGCCATGATGAAACACTGTGTGCCATGCCTGCAGAGTGGCAAGACTGGCGGACAACCTCCCCCGCCCCTACGGCAGGTGCCATACCCCGAGGGACCCTGGAGACATGTCATGCTGGATATCTGCAGCGAGCTGCATGCAGCGCCTTCGAATAGCCAGTTCCTGCTCATGGCCTATGATGTGTTCTCAAAGTGGCCGGAGGTACTACCAACCAACTCTGTCACAACGGAAGTGGTCACGAGGTTCCTGGCATCCTTGTTTGCTAGGTGGGGGACCCCAAACATAATTACGATGGATAACGGCCCGCAGTTCGTCTCCGGAGCTTTTGAGGAGTTTCTGGATAGCAGAGACGTGGAGCATGTTAAGACAGCGTTCTACCATCCTCAGGCTAATGGAGGTGCTGAGCAGTTCAACAAAACATTGAAGAATGGACTGAGAGCCCACCTGGCGGACGGTTTTGCATTCTCGGATGCACTGCAAAACACGTTATTGCACTATAGAGCGTCTGTCCACGCCACGACGGGCTGTTCCCTGGCAGCCCTCATGCTGGGGTGTGAGTTAGCCTTGCCGGTGAACCCGCTGAGACCTCCAACGATGGGTCCCCAGGATGAGACGGAAGCAGTGCGGAACCAGGTCACCAGACAGCAACGCAAAATGAAACGGAGATTCGACAGGAAGTACAGGGCGAGGGATCACAGACTGTGGGAAATGCACCGGGTGTGGATTAAACACCCTGTCCGCCACCACAAGCTGCAACCACTGTGGATGGGAGCCGCAGCAGCTCATGAGACGACGGGGCCCGGACACATTTGAACTTGAGGACCTGTCTCGGTGGCACGCCAGCAGACTGAGGAGGTCGCCACCGGAGCAAAGGGCTGATGTTGAAGCTAGCTTGATGTTTCAGTGAGAGCTGGGACTGGGGGGCCTTGACTGATGAGGGCCCGCAGGCTAGGCCGACGGTGCCAGGTGCAGGGTCCCCTCCTAGGGGATGCCTGGCTAGAATTCGTTGGAGCCTAGGAACCTGGAGAACTTTGTTATAAGGACTGTTATGTTTGACGCCGGTTGGGACTAGCGGCAGAATAATCCACTCCAACTAGGCGGGGCGTTCTGGCAGTCTACCCAGACGCCCGTAGAATTCACCTGTTTATAGTTATACATGTATATATGTTAAAAAAAAACATTCTTTGTGATGTTTATGTGTTAAGTTGCACGTTGATTGGTTTATTGAAATGGGGTGGGGCCTGGAACTTTGTAGGGGGGGAGGAATGTTACATATGGGAATTGTACTTCGGGGCTTGCCGTAACTCAGCTGGAATTGGGGGGCGGGCTATGGCTGGGATAAATATTGGAATATGAAGTTCAATAAAGGGAGTTCAATGTTCAGCAGAGAAACCTCTCCGTTCTCCATTATTCAGATATAACACACAGTATCAAATGCAACACCCAAGTGAAGTAGCACCCAAAGTTTACTGGCATCTAGATGGATCTTTATATCATTGATTACTTTTATGAGGGCTGCTTCAGTACTATGAGTAACTCTAAAACTGACATAATGCACGGCTCAGGAGACACACACGCAGGCTCAGGATAAATCCAATAGCTTTATTGACAACAAGTGTGTATGAGTGCGTGTCTGCGAGATGAGTATGTGTTGGTGATGGCGTCTGCGTCAGGCACGGGGGCAGGAAGCCGTTCAGCCGGACAACCATATGGGAGAAGCAGAGGGAGAAGGGTAATGGGCACCACACCAACACAGGAGATATGATAATGACTGTTGGCTTACTTGGTTTGGGCAGGTGGCTGGTGTTAGCAAGGGCGTAGCCCGGTAGACAGCGACCTGGAGCACCTGATGCAGCAGCGAGGAGATGATGGCTGGAGGACGTTGTCCGCTGCCGGGAAATCCACCTGTGCACAGGGGAGCAGACTGGGAGGAAAAGGTAAGAGATCCTTACTTAGTATCTTGCTTGGTGAAGGGGGTTCCTTGCAGCAAGTGATGCCGATGTGAACAGACGGCTTCAGGCCGAAGCCCAGGGCGAGGCGGCTTAAATCCTTCGCCGCTGACGAGGTACAGGTGTGCGCACAGCTGGCGCCGCTGATGAGCGGCGAGACGTGACAGTACTCCCCCCTCTAGCAGCGCCTCCTGGCGATGGTTTCTCCAGGTACGCTCGGTGGAACTCAGTGATGAGGGACGGATCCAACACAAACGAAGAGGGCACCCATTGCCTATGTTCAGGTCCGTGGCCCTCCCAATCTACTAGGTACTGTAACCTGCGACCCCGGCGCCGAGAGTCCAGGATGGAAGAGACTGGCCAGGCTGGATGGCCATCAATCATCCGGGGCGCGGGCTGCGCAGCAGGGGGAGGGCAAAGGGGGTCGGAGACTGCCAGTTTAACCTTGGATACGTGGAAGGTGGGATGGATGCGGAGGGAGGGGGGAATAGCCACACGCACAGCCACCGGGTTGATAATCCTGGTGATGGGGTATGGGCCCATAAAACGCTGTGCCAATTTTCTCCTCTCACCCTTAAGAACGACGTCCTGAGTGGACACGTAGACACATTGGCCTACCTGATAGGCAGGGGCAGGTCTCCTGTGCCGGTCCGCCGTAGACTTGTTGTGCTCCCGTGCGTAAAAGTGCACTGCGCGCCGAAGACCAGATGGAGCGGCACCGCCTGAGGTGCGCCCGAACTGAGGGGACAGTCAATTCACTCTCCTGCATAGGGAACAGAGGGGGGTCGTAGCCTAGGGATGCCTTGAACGGGGACATCCCGGTAGCAGAAGAGCGGGCGGTGTAATGGGCGTATTCCACCCAGGCGAGGTGTGTGCTCCAGGACGCAGGCTTGGATGTAGTGACGCAGCGGAGCGCAGCCTCCAGCTCCTGATTGGTCCGCTCACACTGCCCGTTGGATTGGGGGTGATGGCCGGAGGAGAGGCTTACCTTGGCTCCCAGGGCGTTGCAGAAGGACCTCCAAACGTCCGAGGAAAACTGGGGGCCCCGGTCCGAGACCACGTCTACCAGAATCCCGTGCAGCCTGACCACGTGCTGGATGAGGAGGTCCGCCATCTCCAAGGCAGATGGAAGCCCCCGTAATGGAATGAAGTGAGCGGCCTTGGAGAAACGATCTACGATGGTCAGGACTGTGTCGAAGGTGTTGGAGACAGGGAGACCGGTGACCAAGTCCAGGGCGATATGCGACCAGGGCCTGCCAGGGACGGGCAGGGGCTGGAGCAGGCCCGCGGCGGGGGGGGCGTTACCTGATTGCTGGTGGCGCAGACGGGGCAGGCGCGGACGTAGCGGGCAGCGTCCCTCCGCAGACCCGGCCACCAAAAGGATCGTTGGAGTAGGTCGATCATCCGGGAGGACCCAGGATGGCAGGTGAGCTTAGATGTGTGAAGCCAGTGGATGACCTCCCCCCGGACAGTGGACGGCACAAAAAGCCTCCCCTCCGGTCCGCCGCCAGGGTCCGGTTCCAATTCCTGCGCCTTCCGGATCTTGCTTTCGATGTCCCACGAGACAGCCCCCACGATGCACGACCTGGGCAAGATGGTGTGGACTGCGTCCTCTGATGCCTCAGGGGCAAATTGCCTAGAGAGGGCGTCGGGTAGGCCGTTCTTGGAGCCAGGCCTAAAGATGATGTTAAAGCAGAACCTGGCGAAGAACAAGGACCAACGCGCCTGGCGGGCGTTCAGATGTTTGGCAGATCTTAAATATTCCAAGTTCTTGTGATCGGTGAGAACCACGAACGGCAGGGCAGCCTCCTCTAGCCAGTGGCGCCACTCCTGAAGCGCGAGCTTGATGGCGAGGAGCTCTCTGTCCCCCACGTCATAATTACGTTCCGCCGGGGACAAGCGCCGAGAGAAGTAGGTGCAGGGCCGTTTGATCCCGTCGGTATGTGACCACTGAGACAACACCGCCCCCACCCCCATGTCCGAAGCATCCACTTCAACGATGCACTGCAGCACGGGGTAGCCTTGGCTGAGGACCCGGGAGGAGAAGAACTCCGCCTTCAGCGCCTGGAAAGCAGCTGCGGCCTCTTCAGTCCACCGGAACGGGGTCTTAGGGGAGGTGAGGCGGGTCAGAGGACCGACGATGGCTCCAAAGTTCAGGACAAAGCGGCGGTAGAAATTGGCAAACCCAATAAACCTAGGGCCCAGGCCCCAGGCCCAGGTTAAGCCCAGGGTGAGGCGGCTTAAATCCTTCGCCGCTGACGAGGTGCAGGTGTGCGCACAGCTGGTGCCGCTGATGAGCAGCGAGACGTGACAAAAACCAGACTGAAGCATTTCCAATTTGTTATGTGAATTGATAAAATTTAATTGTGTGTGCACCAATTTGTCTGAAATTTTACTTAAAAAGGAAGATTGGAGATTGGTCTGTAATTCTTTGGTATCAAGGGATCCAGGCCAGTTTTCTTTAAAAGAGGCTTCACAAGTGCAGTCTTTAAATGCCGTGGGGAATATGCCTTATTGTAGTGAATGATTACAAATAATAAGGACCTCCTCAGACAATGAATTAAAAACATTTTTAAAAAAAGAAGGTTGGGATTGGGTCAAGGGTACATGTAGAGCACTTCAGTGCTGCTGCTACTTCACTAAGCATTCACAGATCAATCAGAATAAAACTGTCCAAAGTGCTTTCTGTAATCGTTCTGTGTGTACTCTGCCTTCCTGTCTCCCTCTGATTAGGTTCATGCCCTGCAGCCTTGTTCCTCACCTACTGCCAATCAGAGAAGCCCTTTAAATAGCACACTCTCCCTTCACTCTGCCTGGTGACGTTAACCTACACATAGCTCGTACCATGCTCTGAGCTCAGCTTCATGTCATTATTTTGCCTTGCCCTGTTTTGACCTTTTGCTTGTCCTAGACCAGGCCTATTCAATTAGCGGCCTGCGGGCCACATGCGGCCCAGAACCAACCTCCGAGTGGCCCAGGCCATGTAAGAAAAAAAATAAGCAGGAATGATGATCCGCAAGTGCACACACGAACAACGCGCATGACCGTCATCAGGGCAGGGTTCAGAAGCGCCCCGCCCATGTGAGCGTTCCATTCAGCAGGCAGAGTGGTTTTCTAATGTTGCTGTCAAAGAGAAACATGAGCTTATTAAAGTACTTTAAACATGGAAAAAAAAGCAGAAGAGATATGTAAGCAATGGAGGCATTTATGGTGGTTTTAACCCGCTGGTAACAGGAGCAATAATGAAGAGTCGCTTAGCAAACATGTGTGGTGAGGCTTCATACTGTATGCAGAGAAAGGCAAGAGTGACTAAATTGCTTAGGACTGACTTCACCAGCTACTACAATATCCACCCATCCATCCATCCATCCATTCATGGACGGATGGATATTATGTACCTGGCAAGTTGAGATTACCAAAGTTCACGAAGTCAACGACTTTAATCCGTCAACAGCCTTCAGACAAACTAAACATGCCAACATTTGGATTTCAAGATAAGGGAGGTTTTTCTTGCTGTCTGGTTGGTGAGGAGAGTTCTAAAAAACTAAATATATACTGTATGTGCTGGCACACTTATTGTGAACTGCAGTGTGGTGCCACCGGCTTCCGGCTGTGTCACTGCACTGCCCTGTATAGCGGGGTGGGTCACCATTGGCATTTCCTCTTGTGCCGGATGACCACGCTAGATGCTTGCCATGTACTGCTACTCAGTTCCACCAGTAAAGCTGTGTTTGACGCTACTCCGCCTCATTCATCACCAGGTTTGTGGACATAACATTTGACAACTGAGGATTAACTCATGGAGGCGTGCATTACATCACTCCATCCCTTCCTTGAGCTCCCGGGCGGACCGCCGGTGCCTTGGCCATGTTGGTTTGAGGCTTTTCAAACCTACATCACTGTGCTGGACTTCAGGAATCTCAATAAGGTGAGGGCACGTGCACTGCTCGTCCACAACCTGGGTATCGAAGGCCAGCAAGACCTATGTACACTCAGTGTGTCGGACTCGTTTGAGGACATTATGGAGCTGCTAGCTAACAATTTCCATACTCCAGACAGCATGACTGTACAGAGAATTCGTTTTCACCCACGACACCAACGTGGAGGTGAGCCCATCCACCAATTTGTCGCTGACTTAAGGCAGCTAGCTAGCGAGTGCCGTTTTGAACAGCTCTTAGATGAAATGGTATGTGACCAGCTAGCAGAGCACATGTGCTATGCTGCATTGCGAGCTAAGCTACTAATGGCGTAGAATGATTTAACATTAGCCAAAGCTGTCGAGCTAGCTCTCCAGTTGAAGGCTGCAGACAAGCTAGCTTTAGAGCTAACCTGGCACCAGTCACAGAGGCCGCCAGAGTCGCCCGCCACAGCAAATGTTGCAGATTTGGATAGCAAGGATAGCTTGGATGACGACGTTACAGAAACCAATGCTGCCAGCTGAAGGTCTGCCCTGGGAAAACACCCATGCAAGGGTTGTGGGTCCGCAACACACCAACATAAGGCGAAGGAATGCCCGGCAAGAAGAAAACATTGTAGCAGATGTGGACTCTTGAACCATTATGCCAGAGTGTGTTGCTTATCTGAGCCGGAGAGCCCAAGGAAGAAATCACTCCGCTCGCCCCCGACAACCATCCATACAGTGAGTCCCAGTACAAATGGATACACGTATTGCTCAGTGGAGTTAGACAGCATGGAGGTGCCACTGTTGCTCGATATGGTGGCAGTGCAGTCGATGCTGAACTGGGCCACGGTGGAGAAGTTCATTCCCCACTATATGATAAAGAGTAACCCGGTGTCGTTGTATGGCTACGGAGGTAGCAGGCTGTGCACAGTTGGGACTTTGGAGTTAATAGTTCGTTACAAGTCTGCGAAGATGGTTGACTTCACATTCCAAGTGGCGGCGCACAGCAATAATATCATGGGCTGTGACCTATTCTACAGATTGGGTTTCGCCATCAAAGACGGTAATGGTATGAGTGATTGGGTTCTACAGACTGGGTTTTGCCATCAAAGACGGTAATGGTATGAGTGATTGGGTTGTGGCCGCTGGAACCTGCCAGTTCCAGCGGTCGAAGAGGATGCGGTGTGGGACGAAGAGCTACTGGACACTCTAGCGGTCAAGCAGAACCAGCCTCACTCAGGTTTGGCACGGGAAATTCTCAGTGCCATTGTTATGGTAGAAGGGGGTACCGAGCGTGGCGGCGGGGCACCCACGTCGGCGAGTGACACCATACTAGCCCCAGATGCCTCCGGAGCTTGGCTGCAGGGGGATGTGGGGTCTGCAGCTACGACAGTGACCACTACGATGTTCTTAGAAGAGGACGGGGCAAGACCAACGAGCATGGAGTTACTGCATGCTCAGCAGCAGCACACCAGGCCGAGCAGGGCCCCACTTAAGGTTTTGGACTAGGTTCGGGTTCAGGGTGATGATCGACCACAGTGAAGATGGGCGAAACGACAGCCAGCGAAACACCAAGCAGGTCTGCGGATAGTGGCAAAGTTGGGCGCAGCATACTTCTGGTTGTCTGACGGCTCATCGAGACATGCCAGTCAGCTTCATTCTGTCCAGGAGGATGCTCCAGGTGGGGTCTGGACTCCATCGTACAGAAGATCAGCCATCACTCCAGGGGCCTGCTGCCTCCAGGGGCGTGCCTGCTGAGGAGCTGCCCAGGGCCCCCCCATGCCAGTTCCACCTTTCTCACCCAAGTGACTGTGCTGTAGCAATGTTGTTTATAGTTCTGTTGTAGAGAGAGAAATGAGCAGGCGAGGTAGTGAGCTGGATCAGAGTAGACTTTATTCTCTCTCTATTCATCAGTCAACAAGAAGCCTAACCCAGGTCGCTGGCATCTCTCTTTTATACCTTACATCCTCGCCGAGCAACCTGGGGGGTTCACATCACAATACATACAATTACAATCCCCTTTGTCACCCAGCCTGTTGGCACATTATTATGCAGTCCTTTGGAGAATGTGTATTATCATTCAGTCCGGTGGAGAATGCGTATTACCATTCAGTCCGGTGGAGAAGGCGCATTCTTATGCGGCCCTATGGAGAAAACCACAGTCTGCCCTGCAGATCCGTTTAGTGTCTCTTCCTGTGCCATTCAGTCTGAGTGGAGCATGTAATGTCTAGGTCCCCCACAGTGTGACATTTGAATGTTTTGTTTTGTAACACCTTAGCTCTTGCACTTTAGCATATCCACTTTGTACAGTTTCATTGCAGTTGTTCTGCTTATGTATGATTGGTTGTGTGTTTTTGCGACCCACTGGGGGACTACAGATGCAAACTAGAAAAGCACTCGGAGAGCACAGACCTCCGCCAAGCGCCACAGTTCCCCTGTGGGCATGTTGTCCTGTATTTTTTTTTTTCCAAGTGTTCTGACGATTTTTTGGCAGAGTTACATGCACAAAAAAAATATATTGAAAATGGCCCTATCTCGCAATGTTAAATTAAAAAAAAAGAAAAAAGAATCCTTTAAAAAATTCCTGGATCCAGACGGTGATCCGGACCACCACCAAAATCTAATCATCTGTAAGATACCCCATTTCTGACAATCTGTGAAAATTTCATGAAAATCCGTCCATAACTTTTTGAGTTATCTTTCTAACAAACAAACAAACAGACAGACAGACAAACCAACGCCGATGAAAACATAACCTCCTTGGCGGAGGTAATTAGCAGTATTGCTAAATCTGGCATACTTACATTTGTATTGATGTTCATTAGTATGTAATGTCCCTTTCAAATAAATATTAAATTGAAACTAAAATTACAGCAAGTTGCAAAAGGAATACACAAGAATTTTAAAGCAAACTAAAAAGTAAATTAAAGAGAAACTAGAAAAGCACTGGGAGAGCGCAGACCTCCGCCAAGCGCCACAGTTCCCGCCATACAGTGTTTGTGTGTACGTTTTCAGATTCCTTGACCATGAAAACATGTGACTAGCAATTGGATTCACAATGATAGGATTAGTGGTTCAGTAGTTATTCGCGAAAATCACATTTTCCATAATAGCGGTTTTCTCGCCACAGTTCCCCCCATACAGTGTTTGTGTGTACGTTTTCAGATTCCTTGACCATGAAAACATATGACTAGCAATTGGATTCACAATGATAGGATTAGTGGTTCAGTAGTTATTCACAAAAATCGCATTTTCCGTAATGGTGGTTTTCTTCTGGACGGTGATCCCAATCACCACCAAAATCTAATCATCTGTAGGATACCCATTTTCTGACAATCTCTGAAAATTTCATGAAAATCCGTCCATAACTTTTTGAGTTATCTTGCTAACAAACAAACAGACAAACAGACAGACAGACAAACCGGCGGCGGCGGCGGCGGCGGCCTCCGTCGGTCTATGATGACCATGGAAGAGAACCCTAAACGTCTACTCTGCTAGAACAGCACCGCCTGTGGCTGAACAGGCCGATGCACGAATGGCAGTCCCTGTCACACAGGTCGCACTTGTGGGTGGTCTCCGTGCTGCTGGGTCTGTGGCGGTTCTTCTTGCGGGTCCTTTTTTCATCTGCTGCAGCAGTCAGTCTCTCTTCACCCACCTTGAGCTGTCTGGTCAGGGCGCCTCTCCATTTGGAGCGGTCCGTTGCAAGGTCCTCCCAGCGCTCTGTGTTGATCTCCAGGGCCTTCATGTCTCTCTTGCAGACGTCTCTAAAGCGCAGCTGTGGGCGGCCAACGTCTCTCCTGCCAGTCGCCAGTTCTTCGTAGAGGGCGTCTTTGGGGATTCTGCCATCCTCCATACGGTGAACGTGGCCTAGCCAGCGGAGCCTGCGCTGCCTGAGTAGAGTGAACATGGAGGGAAGGCCGGCACGAGACAGAACTTCTGTGTTGGACACTTTGTCCTGCCAGGATATGTCCAGGATGTGGCGAATGCAGCGCAAGTGGAAGAAGTTCAGTCTCTTTTCCTGCCGGGCGTATGTTGTCCACGTCTCACTCCCATAGAGCAGTGTGCTGATGACGCAGGCATTGTACACTGCCATCTTCGTCTTGACAGAGAGTTTGGGATTCTCCCACACTCGTGTGGTGAGGCGAGCGAGTGTGAAGGCTGATTTTCCAATCCTCTTGTCGATCTCTGTATCAAGGGAGAGGTTGTTGCTGATCGTGGACCCCAGGTACGTGAACTGATTCACGACCTCCAGCTCGTAGTCGTCGATGGTGATGGTTGGCGGTGTTTCCGTGCCTTGCGCCAAGACGTTAGTCTTCTTCAGGCTGATGGTAAGCCCGAAGTCCTTGCATGCCTGGGAGAAGCGGTCCATCAGGGTCTGAAGCTCCTGTTGTGTGTGGGTTGCGACTGCAGCGTCATCTGCGAACAGCATGTCTCTGATTAGAGCCTCGCATACTTTGGTTCTGGCTTTCAGGCAGGCGAGGTTGAAAAGCCTGCCGTCAGATCTTGTGTGCAGGTAGATTCCCTCTGTTGCTGTGCTGAAGGCATGGCTCAGGAGCATAGCAACGAAACTCCTGTTTCACTCCGCTGCGTATGTTGAATGGCTCTGAGACGTTGCCGTCGTGCTGCACTATCCCCTGCATGTTGGTGTGAAATGATTCGATGAGGCTTTGCAACTTTGGTGGGCATCCTATCTTTGGCAGGATCTTGAAAAGGCCCTCTCTGCTGACCAGATCGAACGCTTTGGTGAGGTCGATGAAGGCGACGTACAGGGGCATGTTCTGTTCTTTACATTTCTCCTGGAGTTGGCGGATGGAGAATATCATGTCTACCGTTGATCGCTCAGCGTGGAAGCCACACTGAGACTCGGGGTAGATACGTTCGGCAAGCTTCTGTAGACGAACGAGAACAACTCGTGCATAGACTTTGCCAACAACGCTGAGGAGGGAGATGCCCCTGTAGTTGTTGCAGTCGCTTCTCTCCCCTTTGTTCTTGTAGAGGGTGATGATCTTGGCGTCCCTCATGTCCCGTGGTACGGCACCTTCCTTCCAGCACTGGCAGAGGACGTCATGCAATGGCAGCAGTAGGGCGGTCTTGCAGTGCTTGATCAGGTCGGGGGGTATGCCGTCGTTGCCGGGTGCCTTGCCAGCGGCCAAGCTATCAATGGCCTTGCTGAGTTCGTCGATGGTTGGCTCGGCGTCAAGTTCGTCCATGGATGACCCTTTTTTTTTTTTTTTTTTTTCTCTTCTTCTTGTTTCCCACGATGCTCATCGTAGAGAGGGGCCCCACCTTGTGGCCAGTCCTCTCTTTTTTCAAGGCCTACATTGTATCCTCCTTGTTGGAAGCCCAGTTCAGTGTTACGTCGTTTTACTGTTCACCATGTTTACGTTTTACAGTTGTTGTTCTGAGGTCTGGGATGATATTTTGTTCTTACATGTTAAGATATGTCTCTTAAATATTATAATATACTGTCACTAAATAGAGTGAATAACCCTGTAAAAAGAAGTAAACTGGTGGTAAAGATGAAAAAAGAGAAAGTAGATATTGCATATTGGCAAGAAACTCATCTATCCAACACAGAGCATGATAAATTAAAAAAATGGGTTTCAAAAATACATACTATTCCTCTCATAGAAGTGGTAAAAAAAGAGGAGTAGCTATCTTGATTTCTAATAGAATTAATTTTGAATTCATATCTGAATTGAGTGACAAAGAAGGCAGATATATTTTAGTGAAAGGTAAAATTGACCATAAAGAGGTCACATTATTGAATGTATATGCTCCCCCCGGGAGTAATATTGGTTTCTATAAAAAAGTTTTTGATTTGACTACTAAAGAATTGACTCTCGTGCACCATGTACAGCAGCTCAACCAGACTCATGTCAATCATCACTGTTTTCTTCCTGCATTACCGACTGCACTATATAGTTCTCCACAGTATCTGCTGCTGGCTAATATATATTTTAACTGTTGACCAGTATCACTTAATCTTATCCTACACTTTATTACATGTATAGTTTATTTCTCTTATCTTATCATGTTTAATGTTGCAGCATTGTACCGAGACAAATTCCTAGTTTGTGTACTACATGAACAATGGCAATAAACCTGATTCTGATTCTGATTCTGAAAGAATCAGAAGGAAACGTCTGCCTATAGAGAAACGTGTAAAAAAAAATGCTTTCAGATTTAGGACTTATTGACGTATGGCGCTCTGTACATAGATCTACCCCTGGATTTACATTTTACTCTGCACCCCATTCTTTTCACTCAAGGATAGATTATTGCTTCACGTATAATAAAGACTTAAACAGGATAAAAGAATGTAGAATTGGTCAAAGAGATATCTCTGATCACTCTGGAATTTACCTAAGTTTACATCTTGATGTCAGACAGAGAAAAACACTATGGAGATTAAATACAGGGATGCTAAATGATCTCTCCTTTCTACAGTCCATGACAACCGATTTAAATTCATACCTACAGGATAATAACAATGGCGAGACAAACCCTAGCATCGTGTGGGATGCAGCTAAAGCGGTTCTGAGGGGGAAAATAATAGCAAGGTCGGCTATGCTTAAAAAACAAAAGACTCAGGAATTGCTACGACTACAAGAGAGACTGAAAGATCGAGAGAAAACACAACTGACAAAAAAAAGTCCCACTATAACACAACAAATAAGACAAGTTAGACAGGACATAGACAGGATACTAGGTGAGGAAGTAGAGAAAAACTTACGGTTTATGAAACAGAGATATTATGAGGCAGGATCTAAAGCATCTAAATTGTTGGCATGGCGACTTAAGAAACAACAAGCAGGAAATTCAATCTACAAAATAAAAGACCCTATAAGTTGCAACATTTTAACTGATTTGGATGGTATTCAAAAATCATTTGAAACATATTACAAAAATCTATATAGCCAATCTGTGCCGATTAATAAAAATGCAGTAGTTAATGTTTTTGGACTCTTTGGATCTTCCCTCACTCGGCACAGATGCAAATAATAAGCTTATGTCACCAATAACATGTGAGGAAATTGACAAGGCCATCTCTAACCTTAAACCTAACAAATCTCCTGGTACTGATGGGTTCCCCCCTGAATGGTACAAGAAAATGAAAGAAAGTCTGATACCTCTACTAGAAACTAGTTTTAACTATATTCTGAAAGGAGGCCCTGTACCTCCGTCCTGGAAGGAAGCCTTTATATCTGTTATACCAAAAGAGGGAAAGGATAAAATAGACTGCAAATCATATAGACCAATAAGTGTATTGAACACGGATTACAAATTATATACAACTATTTTGGTCAAACGAATGGACACTGTGATGCCCTTACTGATTGATGAAGACCAAACAGGCTTCCTTAAAAATAGACAAACTTCAGATAACATAAGGAGAGCTCTACATATAATTGAACAGATTACATATAATTGACAGGCGCCTTCATGGCTGCTGCGTCATTGGTATGCGCTTATAGAGCGCGCCCAATGTCAAGTCAAATTCCTCGTATGTTTATTTTGTAAACATGCTTGGCAATAAAGTGATTCTGATTCTGATTCTGATTAATAAAAGAAAGATAAACTCAGTTATCCTTAGTCTTGACGCTGAAAAAGCATTTGACTCAGTTCAATGGGACTTCCTCTATTTAGTAATGAGGAGATTTGGATTCTGTACTGACTTTTTAAAATGCATTCAAGCCCTTTACTCTTCCCCTACTGCTAGAATAAAAATAAACGGGAGTCTTTCTAATTCTATACAACTACAACGTGGATGTAGACAGGGTTGCCCCGGTAGCCCCAATTTATTTAATTTATTTATAGAGCCTTTAGCACAAGCAATACGCCAAGAGACTGCACTAAAGGGTGTTCGGATTGGTGAAGAGGAATATAAATTGAGCCTGTATGCGGATGATGTAATGAACACAATCTCAGATCCGGACTCTGGTTTACCAGTGTTGATGGAAATCTTAGAAATGTATGGTTCATTTTCTGGATACGCTCTTAATATCCATAAAACTCAGGTTATGACCTTCAATTTTCACCCTGGACAAGAATTAATATCTAAATATAATTTTAATTGGCATTCTGACCATATAAAATATTTAGGAGTGTACCTACCCAAAGATTTGTCACAATTGTATGATATGAATTACAACCGACTAAACAAAGAAATAATTGATGATCTTGATAGCTGGAGTCTGCTCCCCCTTGACTTTGGCAGCAGAATACAGGCAATCAAGATGAATATCCTCCCTAAATTGCTATATCTCTTTTCATCTCTTCCAGTATCAATTCCTGACAAACAATTTAGGAAATGGAATAAATACATTTCAAGGTTTATTTGGCTTAAAAAGAGACCAAGAGTTAAGTATTCTACCTTACAGCTGCCGAAGGATGGGGGGGGCGGGGGGGCAGGCTCTGCCTTCTTTACGAGACTACTACATATCAGCCCAACTGAGACCACTGGTTTGTCTGTGTGACCCATCTTATTATGCAAAATGGAAAACAATTGAGATGTCTTTATCTGAGGTCCCAATCCAATCTAAACTAGGCACCCTTGAAAGCGAAACTACCCCAACAACTAGTCAGTGGACTAATCTGACATTTAAAATCTGGAAATCAGAGATAAGAAAACTAAAACTCCAGGAAGAGGTTAAAATGCTCAGATGGCCAGCATATGACCCTGACTTTCTGCCCGCCTCACATGACTTTAGATTTAGACAGTGGACATTCAGGGGCCTTACCGCAGCATGTACAATGTACGAGAAATCAAACCTAATGTCATTCGATACTCTACGAAGGAAGTACAATCTGGAGAAGCAAGATTTTTTTAGATACTTGCAGCTTTGCAACTTCATTAATAAAAAGATACAAAGCAGTAATATCAAAGAATCGTCATTATTTCTTGATATCTTTATTAATGCATATAAGTCAACAAGTCTTAAAAACCTTATTAGTAAATTATACCGCAGTTTAATGACACTTAAAACAGACTCAACAACATACAGTATATAAAGCAAAAGTGGGAAAAGGAAATGAACATTGTAATAACTGATGATATGTGGTCAAGGGTTTGGGAGGTGCAATCCTCATCCACCAATTCCGGCACCTGGAGGGACTTTTGCTGGAAGACTCTTATTCGTTTTTTCATAACACCCAATCAGAAATCTAAGTACAGTGGAGTTCCTGCTCACTGCTGGAGAGAATGTGGGGAAACAACAGCAGACCATGGGCACGTATTCTGGTCTTGCCCACACATTCAGCCTTTTTGGACAGACGTAGCAAATGTCATTTCTAAGGCACTGGACTTTAATATCAGCTGCTCTAAGTGCTCCGGCCAATGAGTTACAGTCATCTAAACATAGTGAACTTGAACAAAATAAATTTGCCCTGGGTGTTTTTTTGGATACAAATGCTTGCAAATAACACACAGCTTCAGATCCGGGCTGGAAAATGCAACAGAAATGTAGAACCAAGTGTTATCCAGCTGAGGTCCAAATTTTGTAACAATACCACAAAAAATGAATATATTACACAGCTTTTTCCTCAGGTAGTTCCCAGGCATTTTGGAACTGTGCCAAATTGTGCCAAATGGCACAGTTTGGAAAAACGTCTGTAACTTTTGAATGATTCAACATAGAAGCTTCATCTTGGGCTCAAATGAAAGGTCACATTCAGGGCTGTGTCTGTGTGTGTGTGTTTCGGGGGGGGGCTACAGAGGACGGAGATCCGTCCTCGCTACATAACGGATTCCATTCGGATGTGGTGATGTTTCTACAGCACCGCTGACACCGCGGCTCCCCCCCCCCCCCCCGCGACAGAATCATAGCAGCGGGGGGGGGGGGGGCGTTCACGGTCCGGAGGCGACAAATGAACCGTGTAACGCGGCGCACGCACTTCAGACATCGTGCGCTGCACAGTTGTAATTTACCGATCGGTCAAAAGTCATTTTTGATTACAATTTTCAGGGATAGAAAATAATTTGGCTTATAACACCTTACCTCTTCACAGCCACATTGTCCTGGCCAACTTCTCTTCCTCATTGTCAGACGAACCGACGTTGGTCCGCTCTGGTTCTGGTCTCGCGACCTGGTCAAAACATAATTCCATGATTGCGGTTTTGGCAAATGATTTACGACCTTTGTCGTCGGCCTCCGTCGGTCTATGATGACCATGTAAGAGAATCCTAAACACTCTGCTGGAATTAAAAAAAAAAAAATAAAGCACTGCCTGTGGCTGCTGAAGCAGTCTCTCTTCACCCAGCTTTAGACAACAGCTCAGCCAACTTCTGTGCTTCAATTGGCTCGCAGCCGTTGGGAGGCGGGTCCTTCTGGCTAGGTTTTCATTCATTGGCTCTTCATGGTTTCAGAAACCCAATTCAAGGCTCTTATTAGTTGAATGACAGGTCAATCAGATGAACTAATCTGTTCGCGGCTGTGTCTGCAGCTTTTATTTTCAGTGTGCGCTTGGACGCCATCACCATCTCCATCTCCACCATCAGGATCATGTGTCGAGAGCGCACGAGGGCGCACAAGAGCGCCCCCATGCGCTCTAGGACGCAGAGACTTGCCCGTCCGCGGTACAACGGAGCGCAAGAGGTTAAGGTGCAGTAGTATAGTTCGGTTCCAAGGTTGTCATAGCCAGGAGCGGCACTGGGGTTAAGCTCCCAGTGCTCATAAAATGCTCCTTACAGCGTGCGTCTCGAAAAGCCTCTGACAACTAAGTCCAACTCCTAGCCTGCCCGTGTGGTTTAGTCTCTAAGCCCGGCGGAACTGCTTTTACTAATAGGAGAAGGGGCGAGGGCGGATCTCTGGCGCCTTAAAACCAGATACTTTGGGTAGATGGTGGCTTGTCAACCTGGGAAGGTAGCCCATCTAGGGGAAGGTAAACCCTGATTTCAAACCTCCGCTGCTTTGCGGCACACCCGGTCACGGGAAAGGCTTCGGGAGTCAACCCTGAGGAAAAATCCGGAGTCGGAGCTCCTAAGGCAGTTTTCTGTTGTGCTCAACATCGTTCTGGCAGCTCCTGCGACGGCGCTGGTGCCAAACTGTAGCAGCCCTGCTGTTCCTTTGGATTCATCAGTGACGTGGAGAGGGGGGACATTCTGCATGGGTAACATCTTGTCCTCCATATCTTCCTGCCCAGGCTTGAATCCTACCAACGCCCAACGCTGGAAGGTAGAACACCGGTGCGCATCGGCCTGTTCAGCCACAGGCGGTGCTGTTCCAGCAGAGTAGACGTTTAGGATTCTCTTCCATGGTCATCATAGACCGACGGAGGCCGATGAGCGAGACGAGTAGTATAGTTCAGAACATCTGGTTTTTAAGTACAGTAGAACATCTATCACTTTTGTCTGTTTTCTACTGCAATAATACTTTAATTAAAGAGTTATTACTGTAAACTACTTTGCTTTAATTAACAAAGCCTATATAATTTATGCTGTATGTTCTCTACCTGTCCTCTTTGTCCAGCTGTCCTCCTCCTGGTCCTGGCTAATTGCTGGCTCTTCATCTGACTAACCAGGGGGTTGGGTTTTTTGCTGCCCAGATGCTACAAAAACATTTAGTAAAGCTGTTATTTTACTGCAAACACAGGCCATAAATCAACATTTTCTAAGTAAAATTCTGTGATATGTTTTACTGGGCCAAATATTATTTCATTTCAGTTGGCATTTTTCTTGGTAATAGCTGGCCACATGATAATTAGGTCTACAGCTTCACCATCCTTCGTCTGTCTTTACCTTTAGTCGCCACTTCTGTGCCCTTTGAAAATAAATCTGTTAGTTTAGCACATTTTGCAGCATCGTTATCCAAAGCCCTCTTTAAAAAAATAAATAAATAAATAAATAAATTCTGGCCTATTCTGCTCCTTCGGGTCTTTTTTTTCCTTCCATGTTAGGAGTTGCAGCGCTGCTGCTGAACTGTAGGGTCTGACCCACTAAGGTAGGGAGGGGGGAATTCCCGCAGAGGGAAGAACATCTATTTCACCCACTTCCATGTATCCACAAACTGTGGTGCAGTGTCTCTGCTGTAGAATGCAAAACGTCATGTGTACTTTTACCGCATGTTATCGGATTAAATTGATAGTTGCTTTTTTTTTCCCCTCACCGGAACACCAGCCCAATAGTGGACCGGCCCACTGGGAATCCTCCCGACTCTCCCTGTGGGACACTCCAGGCCTGATGTTGGAGGTGATCCATGATGGATGGAAGGAGCCTTGGCAGAGGTATTTGCTCTCTGGGTGCTTTTCTACTTTACAGTATTTGATTGTCATGGTATTACAGTTTTAACCATAAAATTTTTACCAACTTTTTTTTACAGTGTACCTTTCAAATTGAAGTCATTTAGACTGTAGATAAAATGTAGATTCTATGGGGTCATCTGTACAGGTTAAGGTTGTGCTTACAATTTTCTTTCAAATAATTGATACAGAATCATTCTTTTATCAGTTGCAAAAATGGTTTGAATGTGTTTATGAGTTACAGCTCCAATAAGCAACAGTTGCAAACAGTTACTCAGCTGCTGGCCAGAGGAGCTTATAAGTCGTTGGGGCATTATTTTGAAGAGCAGAAGTCCTGCAGCAGATCAAAGATTATGTCCTCTGAATGCACATCAAGACTTACAAAATCCAGAGAAAGTGCTTATGGGATGCAGACAAGATGTGCTAATTTTATTGGACCATAGATTTTTTTTTTACTAATTCTAAAATGTTACAGCATAATTTCCCCAAAAGTGAATAATCACTTCTGTGCTAAACCTACAGTCATATCACAAAACACAGTAGTATATGAACAATATATGAAGAGTTTGTTTGCAAAAACCGATAAACGCCACTTCCATGAAAATTTCCCTCTTTACATCAAACAACTGTTAATATTACCTACTTATAGAAGTTCAAATCATTTTGTCTCAAAAGTCGATATGTCCTATGTTATAGATAGATAGATAGATAGATAGATAGATAGATAGATAGATAGATAGATAGATAGATAGATAGATAGATAGATAGATGTACTTTATTGATCCCAAACTGGGAAATTACAGATTTGATAGATGCTACAAATTCATGTTGTTGTTTTTTTGTTGTTTTTTTTTCAAAAACTGATAAACGCCGGGAGTGTTTTTTTGTTTTTTTTCAAAAGCAGAAAACTCCACAGGGCAAATCAGCACTTGGTATTTGGGTCACGTGACTCATCTTGGCTGCCTTCCGGGTCTGCTTGCTCTGGCTGATTTCCCTGGCTGTGTTCGGAATGTTCACTCACTCCCTACTCGCTATATAGTGAATTTAGATATAGTGGACTATACAGGACTGTCTACAGAGTGCAGGTAAAGAAACTCCACGCGTACATGATGAGACCCCTTCGAGCCATAATGAACATCTCATGGAAAGACAAGATAACCAACATAGAAGTGTTGAGACGAGCTGGTCTACCATCAATGGAGGACATGCTAATACAGATGAACCTGAGATGGCTCGGACATGTTGAGAGGATGGACCACCAGCGTCTCCCTCAGCAGTTACTCTACTCAGTTATGCGAGGGCAAACGCAATCAGGGTAGACCAAGGCTCAGATTTAAAGACACTGTAAAAAGAAACTTGAAGAAGCTGAATATAGACAGGAGTTCCTGGCAGCGGAAGGCTAAGGACAGAGCTGCGTGGAGGAATCTGATCAGACCTAAATGAAACGGTCATTGTCGCCCACGACAGACTGCTATGATGATGACAGTAAACTCAGTATAACAATAAAATTAACCACTTTCGGACACTACTGGGCTTGTTTTCGCGGCACGGTCAATGACGTCATCACGTGAGAATAAAATGTAACAGACAGTGGTAAAAAAAAAATGAATACCTGCATCTAATTTGTAGTAAATATGTATTAAATCAAATCGTTTCTGCTGAATTATAAAATATAAATACCTTAAATACCTTAAAGTAGTTTATGCTGGGATGTGAAGCTCTTCTCTCACTGCTCTGTTGGCTGCACATTCACTATATAGTGCACTATATGGGGAAGGAGTCTCTTTTTTTCTAGCTTTATTCCTTTTCTTTTTATACTGTGTACACCAATGAAGACAGAGAGAAACGCCATTTCAATTCTCCTGTAATGTCCTGTACAGATAGTAGGATTGACAATAAAACCTTTGCTTCCTGAATCTTGAATTATAGCTTTAGTATAGAGGTGCATCTCGATAAATTAGAATGTCATCTATTTTAGTAATTCAGTTCAAAAATTGAAACTCATATATCACTCTATTAAAGCAAGAAATCTCTGTGTGTCTGTCTGTCTGTGTGCCTGTGTGTCTGTCATGTTTATAGGACATCATAGGACAGCCTATGATCTCTGTCTATTGGCTCAAAATTGGCAAGGTGAATAAGTCGTTGGTGTCTTCCTGAACAGGGTCAAAAGCCTCTTTTTACTCAGCTCTATTTTCATGATCCTGTCCATGAACTGGAATTACAACGCACAGTGGTCTCAACGAAGAAGAAGAAGAAGACCCACCAGATGGCGAGCAATAGAATGAGGAGAACTGCTGCATATCAGAAAAGATTCCATGAAGATGAAACACCTGAAGTTCCAGCAGTACATCGCACGCATTACTCTGAACAACACACCCGTCTGAGACAGGAGGAGACCCTTCACCAGCATAAGGTATGACAGACAAGGGATGCACAAACAGACAGGAAACATGTGGCAGTGCACCATGCATGTGCTGAGTCACTTGAAGTCCGAAATGCCCGCAAAGCAAGCAACGCTGCATGCCAGGTGACACACAGACAAGCTGATACCGAGAAGATGCGGAATAGTCGGCTGGCCAGGGACAGTGAATTCCATGCAGCTGGCCACCGACGCTGCACGCCAGGCAACGCACAGACAAGCTGAGACCAAGGAGATGCGGAATATCACATGCGCACACTGTGTTCCTATCATTTCACATGACCATATAAGGAGTTCTGAACAACTCCTCCTATGATGTCATATAGACATCATAGGCACATTGTGAGGTCAGAACACTTTCTACGGGCATGCAGAAATACTTGCTTAACCATGTCAAAGATCAAAGGCAGGCATCACCATGGTTACTGCTGCCATGGTAACAGTAACTTTCGACGGGCAAGCACAAATGCTTGCTTACACCTGCTTTCTATGGGCATGCAGAAATACTTGCTTATATTTGGTTTCTACGGGCATGCACGGGTATGCACTAGTCATAATTCAAGAAATCTCTGTGTGTGTGTCTGCGTGTGTGTGTGTGTGTGTGTGACGCTCATAGGACTTTGTGTTGCCATGGTAACCATATCAAAGATCAAAGGCAGGCATGCAGCAAGGGTTATACAGGCATGCACGGATACCATGTCAACATCCCCAAATTTCAGCCTCCCCAGATATGTGGAAGTTTGGGAGGGGAAATAAGATAAGATAAAACAAGATAAGCCTTTATTAGTCCCACAATGGGGAAATTCCAGGATTGCAACAGCACAGGAATAGCAACACTCAGAGCAACAATCAGAAGGCAAGAAAAAACAAGAGCAGCTTTATATGTACATATGTACATATAAACATAAATATATAGACACACAGTGTGGAGCATTGTAGCTAGATGGAATAAATATGTAAATATATAAACACAAACAGTGCGGAGCATTGTTGCTAGATGGAATAAATATATAAATATATAAACACACACAGTGCGGAGCATTGTAGCTAGATGGAATGAAACAGCATAACCGTCTACTTAGTTATCCTACATGGTATGATTATGTACCCATACATATTGTCACCCTCCGTATTTTCCTAGTTGTATACCGGAGGGGACCATTGTGTAAGTCTATTGCGTCTTTTGCATTCAATACTATTAGGTTGTCACGTCTTTTGCTATCTCTGCGAGCAGCCCTGCTTAGGTTGTACAGTCTGACAGCCGTAGGTAGGAAGGACCTGCAAAACCTCTCAGTTGTGCACCTAGAATGATGTAGTCTGCTGCTAAATGAGCTCCTCAGTGCATTCAGTGTGTCCTGCATAGGGTGGAACTCGGACTCCAGCAGAGATGACAGTTTAGCCACCGTCCTTCTCTCTCCCATCTCTTCCACTGGGTCAAGGCGCTGCCCCAGGACAGAGCTAGCTTACTTGATCAGTTTGTTCAGTCTCTTCCTATCGGCTGCTGTAATGCCACTGCCCCAGCAGACCACTCCAAAAGTGATGGCTGATGCCACCACCGTGTCATAGAATGTCTTCAGCAGCACCCCTTGTACACCAAAAGACCTGAGTCTCCTCAGCAGGAACAGCCTGCGCTGTCCCTTCTTGTAGAGTGCGTCAGTATTGTGTGACCAGTCTAGTTTATTGTTCAGATGAACACCCAGGTACTTGTAGGATGTCACCATCTCAATGCCTGTTCCCTGTATATTTACTAGTGCTGTGAGGAGTTGTCCTTGCCTTCGGCAGTCCACCACCAGCTCCTTAGTTTTCCTCGCGTTGATCTGGAGGCAGTTCCAATGGCACCAGTCCACAAAGTCCTGGATAAGCCCTCTGTACTCAGCTTCATCTCCGTTGGAGATGAGGCCAACGATCGCAGAGTCGTCAGAGAATTTCTGTAGATGGCAGTGCGTTGTGTTGTGTGAGAAGTCCGCAGTATAAAGGGTGAACAGGAAGGGAGCCAAAACCGTTCCCTGGGGGGCCCCCGTGCTACCGATGATCATGTCAGACACACAGTCCCGGGTTCTCACAAACTGTGGTTGGTTTGTGAGGTAGTCCAGGATCCATGATGACAGGTGCTGGTCCACCCCTGCGCACAGCAGCTTGTCCTTCAGGATCATCGGATGGATGGTGTTGAAAGCACTGGAGAAGTCAAAGAGCATGATCCTCACTGCATTCCCGGGCTTCTCCAGGTGGGACAGAGAACGGTGAAGGAGGAAGATCACCGCATCCTCAACCCCAATGCCATGCTGGTAGGCGAACTGGAGTGGATCCATCACTGGTCCCACTAGGGGGCGGAGGTGAGCAAGGAGCAGTCTCTCCAGGGTCTTCATCATGTGGGACGTCAGGGCCACTGGTCTGTAGCTGTTCAGATCTTTGGGGTGGTAAGTCTTTGGTACAGGTACCACACAAAATGTTTTCCACAGCTGTGGTACCCTCCCCAGCTTCAGGCTCAGGTTGAAGATGTACTCCACAATCCCACACAGCTGGTCTGCACAGGACTTGAGGAGCTTTGCACTGATGCCGTCCATAGGGTAGCTGTGGGCGTTCATAGCTATGACATCACAGGCACACACTGTGTTCCTATGTCACATGACCATATAAAGAGTTCTGAACAACTCCTTTGAACAACTCTACTACCAACTCGACTACCCACTACGTCACTTGTGGTAATGTATCGTCACTTCCTGTATTGCTGTCTGTCCATGTGGTTTGCTCTCCTCATTCTCCTGAGGATTTTGCTTTTAACTGTAGTTTAACCACTTTTTTCATCTACCATTAGCTCTCATTTCTGTTTATCAAGCCTCTTGCACTTGTGTGCGCACTCAGTGTCACCTAATCACCCTCTTCAGCCTTCTGTTCACCTTTTATCAGTGTTTTTGTTAGCTTCAGGTTAGCCACTAGCTATGGCTACTAGCTCTCCTTCCTCTACTCCTCTGGTGTGCACTCTATGTCAGATGTTTAGCTACACCTCTGCCTCTTTTAGTGATAACAGTAAATGTAATAAATGTTGTCTTTTTGAGGCGCTCAAGACGAGGTTGTCTGATTTGGAATCCCGGCTCCGCTGCATTGAAACACCGTCTGCGCCAGTTACTCTTGACGGATGTCTCTTAGCTGCAGCGGAGCTCCCTAGCTTAGGGCGACCTGTTAGCGGTCCTCCGGTCCTCCTCAGCAGCGAGGAGACTGGGTGGGTGACGGTGAGAAGGAAGCCTAGTCGTAAAGCCCCGGTTAACCACCAACCTGTTCATGTTTCTAATTGTTTTTCCCCGCTCAGTGACACACCCGCTGAGGAAAAAACTCTGATCATTGGCGACTCTGTAGTCAGAAACTTGAACCTAGAGACTCCAGCGGCCATAGTCAAATGCATTCCTGGGGCCAGAGCAGGTGACATCGAGTCAAATTTGAAAATGCTGGCTAAAAGTAACTGTAAATACTCCACAATTGTTATCCACGCTGGCATTAATGACATCTGTCTCCGGCAGTCGGAAGTCATGAAACTTAATGTAGAATCAGTGTGTGACTTTGCAAAAACAATGTCTGCCTCTGTCGTACTCTCTGGGCCCCTCCCCAATCTGACCAGTGATGGCATGTTTAGCCGCTTGTCATCCTTCAACCGCTGGCTGTCTGTGTGGTGTCCTGCAAACAACGTGGGCTACATTGACAACTGGAACTCATTTTGGGGAAAACCTGGTCTTATTAGACGAGACAGTGTCCATCCCACTTTGGATGGTGCGTCTCATTTATCTAACAATCTGGCACCTTTTTTTATCCAAATTTCCAAAATCTTGACAACTCAGAGTTGGGACCAGGAAGAAGAGCCTCTCTGCAGCTCCTCTTCAAGCCTCTCTGCCTCTTCAAGCCTCTCTGCCTCTTCAAGCCTCTCTGCCTCTTCAAGCCTCTCTGCAGCTCCTCTTCATCTGCCACCCCTCAACTTAGCCCCTGTCTTCCCCATCAGAGAATCACTGTCTGCTCCCTCCAAAGCAAATAAAAATATAATGTATAAGCATCCTGTTAGATCAAAAATGAATTGACTGAGACTGAATCAATAATCAATAGGTGGTTTTCCAAGTTCTGAGCCATTTATTCTCTTTCTGATCAGAAAGGAGGTAATTGGTCACAGCAAAACTTGCCTCAGAGCTCACTCACACCAACTCCCTAACATGTGTTCAAGGATGTTGCTTCTTATACCTCAGGCAGGGTCCCTGACTTTATCTAAGCTAGACTGGCTGGAGCCATCTCTCCAAGAGACTGCTTCTAATCTATGGACAGCACTGAACATTCTGCTATGATCTTTACATGACCTGGTCAAGCTAAGTCATCCTAACTTCAGGCATTTAGTACAGAACAGCTTGGTATGATAAAACAATAAAACCTTCATCATTATTTACAATCTTGCTCAATCTAATCTTCCAGACATTCTTTTCAAGCTCTGAGACAATGGAAAAACACAGTGAATCAGACATTGGCTCATTATATGCACCAGAAACATTTATAATAAAAAAACAGAATAATACAGCATTAAAATCATATTGAATAATTAATGAAACCTGAAAATATCCTATCACATCCCAAAGTGATTAAACAAAAAGTTGGTAAAACTCAAATTAAACATGAAGCCTCTAAATTGAATGATTTGGCCTCTCTTCCTCCTCATAATTTAAAAATTAAATGCGGTTTGTTAAATATTAGGTCTCTAACTCCCAAGTCTCTGTTAGTCCATGATCTGTTAATTGATCATCAGATTGATTTAATATCCCTTACAGAGACTTGGTTAGGGCAAGAGGATTATGTTGGTTTAAATGAATCAACTCCCTCTGGTTATTTAAACTGTCAAAACCCCAGAAGTTCCGGTCATGGAGGAGAAGTAGCAACAATTTACCATTCCAAACTATTAGTTAATATAAAGCAAAAAACATGTTATAATTCCTTTGAGGGCTTGGACCTCAGTATTGGGCACTTTAGCAATTTTAAGCTAAACCCAGTTTTATTTGCCATAGTTTATCGTCCTCCATCAACCTACTCAGAATTTTTATCTGAATTTGCCAAATTCTTAGCTGATTTAGTGTTGAAATCAGATAGAATAATTATAGTAGGGGATTTTAATATACATGTAGATGTAGATAGTGATTGCCTTAATGTGGCATTTAATTCAATATTAGATTCGATGGGGTTTTCTCAGAAAGTAGGAAATTCTACTCATTATCTCCACCATACGTTGGACCTTGTTCTGACATATGGCATCGAAATAGAAAATCTGGTAATGTCTCCTCATAACCCTGTACTGTCAGACCATTGTCTGTTAACCTTTGATTTTACTATTTCTGACTATTTGGCTCCTAAAGAAAAATATTACTACAGTAGATGCCTCTCAGATGATGTTGTTACCAAATTTATGCAGATTGTTTCCCCTATGTCATGTGTCAACACAATGGAAAAAAGCTATAGACAGCTTGCTCCTTCTGTAATTGATAGCGTGGTAGATAGTGTCACAGCTTCTCTGCATCAGACGCTAGACTTGGTGGCCCCCTTAAAAAAGAAAAAGTCTAATCAGAGATTTCTAACTCCTTGGTTCAACACAGAAACTCGTAGTTTAAAACAGAAGACTCGTCAATTAGAAAGAAAATGGTGCTCCACTAATTTAGATGAAATCTATTTAGCTTGGAGAAATCATCTTTTAATTTATAAAAAATCTCTTAGAAAAGCTAGAATGAGTTATTACTCTGCATTAATAGAAGAGAACAAGAATAATCCCAGGTTTCTTTTCAGCACTGTAGCCAGGTTGACAAAGAGTCAGGACTCTGTCAATCCTAGCATTCCCTTAGAGCTTACTAGTCAGGACTTTATGAACTTTTTCAATAATAAAATTTCATCCAGCAGAGATAAAATCAATCAGATTCTTCCCACCGTTAACTTAAATACAGTAACTACTACAACTCCTTCAATTAATATCTGTCTTGATGAGTTTACTCCAATTGACCTTTTAGAGTTAAACAAAATAGTTTCCTCATCCAAGCCTTCAACTTGTCTTTTAGACCCTATTCCTACCAGGTTATTTAAAGAAGCCTTCCCACTTATTGGCAGCTTTATTCTTCATATAATCAATTCTTCATTAACTTTAGGCCATGTACCGCAGGCTTTTAAAACAGCTGTAATTAAACCCGTACTCAAAAAGCCAACGCTGGATTCAGGAGTTTTAGCTTACTATAGACCAATCTCTAATCGCCCTTCCACCTAACCCACTCTGCTAGGTGGAAGAAGGACTGTTCTCCTGACCTGTGCTGGGTCAGCTCTTTGAATGGGACGCCATATCCTACACAGATCCTCATTCTTGACGATTTTCCACACAGCCAACACCGGCCCCTGCTTGTACACATTGGCCTACAACTTCCAGTCATAAACAGCCCAAGGAAGATGCGCTGGAACTTCCGCAAAGCCAACTGGAAGAAATTCAGTGAAACCCTGGATCGGAGTGCTGTTACCATCCCACTCCACACCATCACTGTAGATGAAGCATACAACCGCTTCTGCAGCGCAATCTTCAAGGCTGCTCACACTGCAATCCCACGAGGCTACCGACCCCTCTATGTCCCATGCCTGGACAGAGAAAGTGCTGCCCTCCTACAATCCTATCAAACATCAGGGGACCCAGAGATAGCAGATCATCTCATTGAATCGCTAAGTACAGCCCGGCGAAAGAAATGGGAGGAGACAGTTGCTGACCGGAGCTTTACCCACTCTAGCAGGAAATGTTGGAGCCTCATCCGTCGCCTAGGAGCTGCACAGAAGCCCCCTAGCCAAAGTCGAGCATCTGTCACACCCAACCAAGTTGCATCCCACCTACTGACCATCGCCAAAGCACCCCAAGACAAAGATACCAGAAGAGCAGTTACAACTGAGCTAAAAAAAACACCAAAAAATGCCTGTAAAGGAAACGAACCCTGAACCCTTCGAGACTGCTGAACTGGAGAAAGTCCTACAGGGCCTGAAATGTGGAAAGGCAGCAGGATACGACAACATCTTCCCAGAATTCATGAAAAATCTTGGCCCCCGAGCCCTAACCTGGTTGACACAACTCTACACAAGGATCATACAAACAAACTCGATCCCAAAGAAATGGCAGACAGCAAAGGTCATTGCCATACCAAAACCTGGCAAAGACCACAAACTACCAGCAAGCTACCGCCCAATCTCCCTACTCAGCGTTCCTTCTAAAATCATGGAGCGCCTAATACTGCAACGTATTTCCCCAGGAATAGAGGAAAATTCTGAGTGTGGATCAAGCAGGTTTCCGCAAGGACCGCAGGACAGGAGAACAAGTACTGGCCCTAACCACCTTCATCGAAAATGGCTTCGAGAGCAAACTGAAGACAGGGGCTGTGTTTCTCAATCTTACAGCCGCCTATGATACGGTCTGGCACAAAGGCCTCCTCCTGAAACTTACAAAGGCAATCCCTGCCTGGGCAACAGCAATTATAAAAACCCTGCTGACCAACCGAAGGTTCAGACTCCACCTCAGTCAGAACACAAGCGCATGGAGAACGCAGAAAAACGGACTCCCACAAGGCTCAGTTCTAGCTCCAACCCTGTTCAACCTCTAGATAAACAACCTGCCCACTACAAAATCCCGCAAATTCATCTATGCAGATGACATCTGTTTGGCACTCCAAGCACCAGACTTTGAGTCACTGGAACGGGTGCTCACGGAAGATCTTGCCAAACTGGACCAGTTCTGCAAAACCTGGCACCTAAAACCAAGCCCAGCAAAAACCGTCTCCAGTGTATTCCATCTCCACAATGTAAAAGCTGCCAGAGAACTAAACATCCACCTGAGCGGACTCAAGCTTAAGCATGCCTCGAATCCAACATACCTTGGAGTGACCCTTGACAGGACCCTATCCTTCAAGGAACATTTAAAGGGGACGGCTGCTAAGGTGAAGGCACGAAACAACCTGCTCTGCAAGCTCGCTGGTGCAAAATGGGGGGCGGCAGCCTCCACCCTGCGCACCTCAGCACTGGCCCTTTCATACTCTGTAGCAGAATATTGTGCCCCTGTCTGGTCCAGGTCATCCTACACCCACCACGTAGACACCCAGCTCAACACAACCATGAGAACCATAACTGGGACAATCCGCTCAACACCCCTCCCCTGGCTCCCTGTATTGTCAAACATAGCCCCCCCACACATCCGGCAAGCAGCACTAACTCAAAGGATGCTTCAAAAAGCCAAAGACTCTCCTCACTTACCAATCCATGCAGATATCTACACCCCACCCACTGCCCGACTTCCATCCAGACGGCCGATTTGGAAAAACCCTCCCCCAGCTGACTTCACCATCCAGACAGCTTGGCAAGAGGAATGGGAGACCAAGGAGGTCCCAAACAAACACCTGGTGACAAACCCCAACCAACAGGTCCCGGGCACCAACCTCCCAAGGAGACAGTGGTCTACACTCAATCGCTTCAGGACTGGACATGACCCCTGCTTGGCCAGCCTTCACAGATGGGGCAGTAGCCCTAGCCCACTGTGCGCATGTGGAGAGGAGCAAACAATGGAACACATCATAGAGGCTTGCCCGCTCCAAAGACTGGAAGGAGGATTACACACCCTCCATACAGCAAACCAGGAGGCAACTGCTTGGCTTGAGGACTTTGCATTCGCTAAATAAATAAATAAATCATCCTTTCATTTCAAAAATCTTAGAAAGAGTTGTTGCTACGCAATTATTTGACCATCTGCAGGGAAATGGTTCACTTGAAGAGTTTCAATCTGGGTTTAGAATCCATCATAGTACTGAAACAGCCTTAGCGAAGGTCACTAACGACCTCCTCATCGCATCTGATAATGGGCTTGTTTCTGTACTTGTCCTTTTAGACCTTAGTGCAGCTTTTGATACTATCGATCATAATATTCTACTTGATAGATTAGAACACTATGTTGGACTTAATGGAACTTTGTTGCAGTGGTTTAGATCTTATTTATCTAATAGGTTCCAGTTTGTTCATGTCAATAATGAGTTTTCTTTCAACTCAAAACTCAGTCATGGAGTTCCACAGGGATGTGTGCTAGGCCCTACTCTTTTTAGTTTATATATGCTTCCGTTAGGCAATATTATTAGAAAGCACTGTACACATTTTCATTGTTATGCAGATGACACACAATTATACCTGTCAATGAAGCCAGATGATAGTAATCAATTAGCCAAGTTGGAAGCCTGTCTAAAGGAAATCAAAGCTTGGATGACTTGTAATTTCCTGCTATTAAATTCAGATAAGACTGAAGTCATTCTTGGTGGTCCATAAAACCTTAGAAATACCTTTCCAAATCAAACTTTCAGTTTGGATGTGGTTACTCTTTCTCTTAATAGCTCTGTGAGGAACCTTGGAATTATTTTTGATCAAGATCTGTCTTTCAACTCACATATTAAATTTGTTTCTAAGACTGCCTTCTATCATTTGCGTAATATTGCCAAGATTAGGAGCATCTTGTCTCAGAGTGATGCTGAGAAACTGATCCACGCTTTTGTTAGCTCGAGATTAGATTATTGTAATTCTTTATTATCAGGTTGTTCTAAAACATCTTTAAAAAGTCTTCAGCTGATCCAAAATGCTGCAGCAAGAGTTTTAACAGGGACTAGAAAGAGAGATCATATCTCTCCGGTTCTGGCCTCCCTTCACTGGCTTCCCATAGAGTTTAGAATTAAGTTTAAAATCTTTCTTCTTACTTACAAAGCTCTAAACAATCAGGCCTCTCTTTATTTAAAAGATCTGATGCTACCGTATTATCCTAACAGAGCACTACGCTCCCAAAATGCAGGATTACTTGTAATACCTAGAATCTCCAAAAGTACAATGGGAGGCAGAGCCTTCAGTTACCAAGCTCCTCTCCTGTGGAACCAGCTGCCAATTTGGATTTGGGAGTCAGACTCGATCTCTGTTTTTAAGAATAGGGTTAAAACCTTCCTTTTTGATATAGCCTACAATTAGGGAGGGATCATGTGTTTCTGAACCCTCCCTTAGTTATACTGCTAATAGGTTTAGTCAGCCGGGGGACCTCCAATAATGCACTGGGCCTCACTCCTTTCTTCACTCTCAATGAATTTTTTTTTTTTTTTTGCTGGTCATTAACATCTGTTTGTTCTCTCCCATAGACTGAGTCTCCATCGTGCTGTTTGCTCTCTACATGTCTGTTCTTTTCACCTTCTCTATCCCCTCACCCCCCAGCCAGTCGCAGCAGATGACTGCCCCTCCCTGAGCCTGGTTCTGCTGGAGGTTTCTTCCCGTTAAAAGGGAGTTTTTCCTCTCCACCGTCGCCAAGCGCTTGCTCACAGGGGATCGCCTGATTGCTGGGGTCTTTCTGCAACTGTGGGGGTTCTCCTACAGTTGAAAGTGCTATGAGAAGACTGTTGTTGTGAAATGGCGCTATATAAATAAAGTTGAATTGAACTGAATTGAACTTCTTCTATGATGTCATACAGACATCATAGGCACCCTGTGAGGTCAGAACACTCTTTTTACAGGCATGTAGAAATGCTTGCTTACATTTGCTTTCTATGGGCATGCAGAAATATTTGCTTAACTATGTCAAAAATCAAAGGCAGGGATCACCATGGCACTGTTGCCATGGTAACAGTAACTTTCTACAGGAATGCAGAAATGCTTACTTATACCTGCTTTCTACGGGCATGCAGAAATACTTGCTTATACTTGGTTTCTGCGGGCATGCACGGGTATGCACTAGTTATATAGATTCATTACACACAGAGTGCCATATTTCAAGTGTTTATTTCTTTTAATTTTGATAGTTATGGCTTGCAGCAAATGAAAACCTCAAATTCAGTTTTTCAAAAAATTAGAATATTATATCCACCTTATTCCTGAGGGTGCCGCTGTAGGAACGATTATGGGCGGAGCTTCCGGTTTCAGCTGACCTAGTGTTAAATCAGTCATTAACAGTGGAGTAGCATGGGGCATTTAAAATAGCATTTTTAAAAGTTTTTCAAATTCATTTTAATGTATAGTCCACATACGTGTTTTGCACTCAAGTGGCAGCTAATTTCAGCTCTTCTAGTTATTGTATTTTTTGAATGTTTTGGCGTAGTTCTGGTACTTGTTGCTGGTGTTCGTGGTTGTGCCAATAGACTGGAGAAATGGAGGCTTCTCACCACACGCTGACAGACGACATCCAAGCACGGTGTTGTGGCGTACGTCTGTTCTAAGGTAAATCTGATTATGTCCAATATATTTTAACAAAATGCAACCGACTTCACTGTGGTGGAGACGTGCTGGTTGGAATGCACACCACATCATTATGAGTACAGGCAACAAGAAGTCATAAATCATCACTCTTTCTTTATTTGGTAGCAGCAAAGTCTCAGGAAAACCCCCATGAGTGTCTGGTATCATTGGAAAGCTTAGAAATCGTGCTTTCTAAAAATACCTGTTTTTGCGGAAGACGTAACTGCTGACCGATCAAACGCGAGTTTTCAACCTAGCTAAAATATAAACAAATCGTCTTTTTTCTGGGTCAGATTTTTTTTTTTTTTTTGTTACTTATTTGTACCCGTAGGTAGATTTGGTTTGCAGTCTGGTGACAAGCCACCGGCTGCCGGTCGCTGCGTGCGCGAGCGCCCTAAACCTACATGTTTTTGGTATGCGGGAGGAAACCGGAGAAATCCCGGAGTCAACCCACGCAACACGGGGAGAACATGCAAACTCCACACAGCTCACTGTTGGTCGGGGGCTGGGATCGAACCCACGATCTCATGATCCCCGCGATCCCCCGGCCGAGGGTAAAACTGTGCTGCCACAGTGCTAAACCACTGCGCCACCGTGCAGCAATCTTTGCACACTATCTACAAATTAAATATCATTTTGAAGATCTTTCAATACAGAATGTGGAAATAACATCACATCAGTTTTGAAAATGTCCTCAAAGTGACTCATTTTGCCAGCACAGGTCATTTGTTTAGGGCAGCGCGGTGGTGGAGTGGTTAGCACTGCGACAGCACAGTAACTCACCCTTGGCCGGGGGATCCTGGGTTCGATCCCAGCCCCCGACCAAAAGTGATCTGTGTGGAGTTTGCATGTTCTCCCCGTGTCTGCGTGGGTTTACTCTGGGATTTCTCCGGTTTCCTCCCACATGCCAAAAACATGCAAGTTAGGTTAATTGGCATCAAACTGGGGATTCTAAATTGTCCGTAGGTATGACTGTGAGAGTGAATGGTTGTCTGTCTCTCTGTGTTGGCCCTGCGATGGACTGGTGATCTGTCCAGGGTGTACCCTGCCTCTCGCCCAAAGATGCTGGGATAGGCTCCAGCCCCCCCACGACCCAAAAAGGATTAAGCGGAAGAAGATGAATGAATGAATGAATGAAAGGTCATTTGTTTAGAGTGTTAGCATCTTAGCAGCGGCGCTAACTAATGGAGCTACTGTCTACAAGACCACTTTATAAGGCCATCTTCCCATCCCTCAATAGTTGTGGGAAGTGGTATGATTATATTACTGTTTTGAGGTGCAAGAGGCCGTGCTCCCGCATTTCTGATCCCGAAGTCTTTGATTTTTAACAAGGAAAACTGTCCGTTTCAGTGACAACCATATGTTCTAAACTAGTACCGGAAGTTGCTACCATAATAATAATGGAGCCTAGGAATAAGGTGGATAATTCAAATTCAAATTCAAATGTTTATTTCAAACTCAGGGTTCATATTAAGAGCAAAACTAAAACGAGTAGAAAATAGATAAATGAATAAATAAAAGTATATACAGATCAGCAGACACTCGGCGCTCTTATAACAACAATAACATACAATAATGGGCTCAGTATAAAATGGAACGCCACCATTTCCAAATGCTGGAATGAAGTGTGAGTGACGAGTTGACAATTGCTGATATAAGATGATTGTTACATGCCAGCAACCTTCTCATAAAACTGTAAACATTCTTACGTAACAATTCGCCAAAAGACGGAATGTTCACAGACACAAACATCTTGCTTGCACTCGACCTTCGTGGTACATCTAACAACCTTCTTAGGGAGTTATTATATGCAATGCAGATTTTGTTCCTAACAGCAACATTGCTATTAAACCATAAAGGCGAGCAGTACATTGAGGTACAGAAGGTCTTGAACAACATACATTTGACATCAGGGGAACATCTATGGAAATTTCTCAACAGTAAATTTGTTTGAGCATACAGTTTCCTGAGATGCCTGTTACAATCAACATTGGTCTTATCAGATTCAATCCACACACCTAGGTATTTGACTTTTTCAACAAAGTTCAAGCTATTACCACAAAGTGGCATAACAGGATTCGACGTATTGACACCCTTTGGTTTGAAAGCCATACACATAGATTTAGTACAGTTGAACAAGATGTCATTTTTTTCACCAAATTTTTCACAAACCGAAAGGAGATGTTGCATCGCTGCAGTAGACAAACTTAACAAACAGAGGTCATCAGCGTAGAAAATGTGATTTAACAGTGCACCGTTAAAGGAGCCGCCCACATTAGTATTGTTCAACAGTACACTGAGATCATCAACATAGACATTAAACAACAAGGGTGACAGTATACCACCTTGTTTAACACCGTTGGTCACATGAAATTTGGATGAGGTGACATTGCCCCATCTAACAACCATAGACTGCCTTCTGTACCAGTATAACAGGATGCTAACAATGTAAATAGGAATATCTCGATCGATCAATTTTCTGAACAAACACCAGTGGTTAATCCTGTCAAAAGCTTTGCTAGCATCTAGGAACGTAGCATAGACACTAGTGGAATGGCTTCTGAAGTAGTCAACAAATTCATGGAGTAGGTAAACAGCCTTGTCAGTTGAAAGAGCTGATTTGAAACCAAACTGATTGTCGTTTGTCCACAGATAATCTTCAATTCTGTTCAGGAGTAAACCCTCTAACAGTTTAGATATAACATTTGCAATAGCTATAGGTCTGTAGTTGTTCATATCAGAAAGACTGGCACACTTGTTTTTCACCAAAGGAATAATAACAGAGTCCATCAACATATCTGGCATGTAACCATGAACAAACATACAGTTAAAACACAATGACAACAGAATACACAAATTGAAATCAGCGTTGATGAGGCATTCACTGGTGAGACAATCAGGGCCAGCTGATTTGCCTTTCTTGAGAACTTTGATCAGTGAATCAACTTCAACAGGAGTAACAGCAGAAATATCAGAGGCATCAAACATGTCGTTATACAGACAAATATCGTGCATAACAGAATCCTTCATTGAAACATTCTTGACTGAGTTGAAAATAGCTTCATATTGACATTTCCACTTTTCAGCAATGTTAACGTCACCAGTCACACCATCAATAGTGTTTGATCTGACAGACCGGTGGGAGCTCATAGCCTTCATTTGTTTCCAGAATTCTACCATGTTCAGATCACTCATGTGATTAGCTAGCTGGTCACATTTGATACTTTCTTCATTGCGCTTGCATGCTCGTAGAGCATATTTGAACCTAGCCCTGCAATTTTTCATGTTTTCAAATATTGGACCAGAACGTGGTTTGCTATTACTCCTCCACCACAAAAAAGCATCCTGAGCAGCTGTGTGAGCCTCGCTAACGACATCATTCCAGCCTGGGACGTTATATTGGGTGGCCACACTGTGACTAGGAATGCATTCACTCACACAGTAATTTAAAGCATCAATAATATCACTGTAGAACCTGTCAATATCGTCCCTGTGTGCCGCACAATTGCGGTCGTGACACCTGATGGCGTCCATAGGAGCACGGATGTTACAGAGTTTCCTACGAGTAAGTTTCTTATATCTGGACAGGTCTGACGCTGTGGCATCACGCCATTTGTATGATCTACTGCCCGTTGTGGCTGAGGGAGCTTCCCGGAGGTCACTTACAGCACTAGATACCTCAATATCTATAGATAAGGGTACATGATCAGAACTCACATAGTCATACAGAACTTTGATATTGGACACGTTATCGTGCCCCGAGGATGTAGTCACACGGTGATCAAGCCATGATGTAGAGCCATGAGCCATGCTAACATGAGTAAAGGTATCACCTGGTAAGATAATCCTGTCCGAGATGTGTAAGGAGTAACTCTCACAAAAAGACACCAGTTCGTCTCCAAAAAAATAAATTAATAATAAAAAAAAAGATTTTTAATAGAAATGTTGGCTGGGGACTTCCGGTTATGGCGGCCACGTAAGAAGGACACGTATCACTCTGCTCTGCTCCTAGAGAAAAAAAATCGGCAAATAACTCTCTCATTTGGGACAGAACCTATCCCAGCGTTTGGGCGAGGATATGTCGGTGAAGCCTAAGGCTGGAAAATTAGGTCGAGGAAAAAGTGAACCGCCGAAACAGTCCAAATTAACGGACTTTCACGTCCGTGACGCAGCAAATAAAGCTCCAGATATGGTGGAGGAAGCTAGCAGCGGTGCGGTGACTGCGGGCAATGGCACAGGTGCAGTGCTCGCTGCCATTAGTTCAATGAGAGCAGACTTTTCCGCTGAATTTGATGGGATTATGGCAGCGTTGGAAGGAATGAGAAAAGAATTGGGTGACTGTGTGGAACGAATGGCGCAGGTGGAGCTTCGTGTTTCCAGTGCTGAGGATGACGTCGCCGGCCTTCAATTAAAGGTGTGCACTTTGGAAAAAAAAAAAAATGTCTGGAAGATAATGTCTTGGACTTGGAGTCCCGGTCGAGATGGAACAACTTGAGGCTGGTGGGTCTACCGGAGAGAACCGAGGGTCAGGACCCATGTTCCTTTTTGGAAAAGTGGATTCCAGAAGCGCTGAACAACACGGAGCTGCAATCATCAGTCGTCCTAGAAAGCGCACACCGAATTGGCCCACCGAGAGATAAGGGACCACCGAGGACGCTAATTATGAAGTTCCTCAGCTACAGAGACAGGATGAAGATCTCCAACGCTGCGCGAGCCAAAGGACAGATTAAACACCAGGACCGGCAGGTGCGGTTCTACCCAGATTTGGCCACAGGAATCCAACAATTGAGGAAGCAGTTTGACCCCGTACGTAAAGAGCTGCGCAACCTTGGGATTCGTCATGGAGTGATTCACGCTGCAAGACTGTTGACCACGTATGGGGGCAGAACACACATCTTCAAGACCCCAGAGGAGGCGCAGGAGTTCATCAAGAAGATCCAAGAGGAGACTGGTGGGAGCTAAACATGAACAAAATATAAGGTAGAATATTTAAGCATTTGCACAGGCATCTGACTGATCTGAAGCAAATAGCAAGTTTACAAAATATAGATTGTATTATATATTAAAAAAAAAAACTATGATGTACAAAGTTGCTATAAAATTTTGGAGTTAAGTTGGAAAACTACAGAAGAGAGTTAATGTTACATCATTAAAAGCAGTAGAGTTAGGGTGATTGGGAGGATGAAGAAGGAGTGGCTTTGGCTGGTCCTCGTGGGTGTGGAGCAGTCGATGGCTATATCGGGAGACAGAATTTTTCTTTTGATTTTAGGGGGAACACCACAAATGTGGGAAGGGGGAATTTGTTTGTGTGTAGTTTGTAGGATGAATGTTCAACCACTCATGTTTTTGCTTCTCTGTATGAGCATGTCTACACTGCAAGGTAATCCCAAACTCCCTATTGATCATAAACCAAAGCGTTAATCTTAATTTAACTTCATGGAATTGCAGAGGTCTACAAAATTTAAAAAAACTTAAACAAGTTATGAATAAAATAAAAGACATGGGTTCAAAACTTGTGTTTTTACAAGAAACTCATCTAATAGAGGAGGATGTAAAAAGAATTAGGAGTAGATGGCAAGGAAGTGTATTCACCTCATCATTTTCATCCCGAGCCAGGGGAGTTATGACTCTCATACATAAATCAGTCCCATTTCAAGTGAAAAATGTAATTGGAGACAAATTTGGAAGATATTTAATCATTCAAGGATCTTTGCTATTAGAAAATATAAATCTGGTGAACTTATACGGTCCTAATATAGATGATCAAAAGTTCTTTGCTAATTTATTTCTTATCTTATCATCACTTACAAGGGCAACATATAATAGCAGGGGATTTTAATTGTACATTGAATCCCGGTATAGATAGATCAACAGGACTGGACTGGACGCACAATGGATGTAGGATGATCATTAATCATTTTATGAAAGAATTGAGACTGCTAGATATATGGAGAGAAAGGAAACCACAAGTTAAAGCCTACTCTTGTTATTCTAATACCTACAAGACATTCTCACGTATTGACTATTTTTTGATCTCCACAGAATTAAGGTCCAAGATTCAAAACTGCTTTTATGATAACATTGTGATCTCTGATCATGCACCCTGCTGTCTAATATATGTAGATAAGAAATTGACAAAGGAACCAGGTAGATGGCAATTTCAGCATAAATGGCTTCAGGATGAGGAATTTGTTAAGTACATAGAAAAACAGATAGATGAGTTCTTTGATATCAATACTACACAAACATCAGCATGTATAAAGTGGGAGGCTTTCAGAGCTTTTATTAGGGGACATATTATTAGTTATACAGGTTCAAAATCTAAGAAGACTCGAGAGGAGAGAGTCCAATTGGAACATAAACTAAAAATTCTTCAAGAAAAAGTGTATGCAGGAAGTGATCCAAAGTTAGAGAACGAATTACTGATTTTGAGAGCTGAATATGACAAAAAATCAGCGAATAGAGCTGCCTCGAGTCTTCTAAGATTGAAACAATCTTTTTATGACCAAGGTGAAAAATCAGGAAAATTATTGGCATGGCAGATTAAACAATTAGAATTTAAAACACCAATTACCAGTATTATAAGTAATGGACAGGTAGTTATAGATCCTTTAGAAATTAATAGAGCCTTTAGAGATTACTATGAAAAATTATATGATACCAAAAATGAATCTGACTTAACAAAACGAAATGGGTTTTTGAACGGACTATCTATACCATGTATTCCAGATGAAAACAGGGAGATACTGGAGTCTAAAATTAGTCAAGAAGAAGTTGGGCTAGCCATTGATAATATGAAATCAGGAAAAAGTGCAGGATCAGATGGTCTTCCAGTTGACCTTTATAAAAAATTTAAGAATAAATTAATAAAACCTTTTTTGGAAATGGTTTTAGAAGCATTTCAAAATAATAATTTACCATCATACATGAATAATGCCTTAATTATACTGTTGCCAAAACCAGGTAAACCTTCTAATAAATGTGAAAATATGAGACCAATAAGCCTATTAAATGCCGACCTTAAGATAATCTGTAAAATTTTAGCAAGACGAATACAAGAAATTTTACCAAATATTATTAATCGAGATCAGAATAGCTTTATAAAGGGAAGACAAGGCTTCCATAATGTGAGAAGACTATTTAATATTATTTATTCTAATAAAGAAGCACCGGATACAGCTCTCCTATCACTGGACGCCGAAAAGGCCTTTGATAGAGTCGAATGGCCCTTTCTTTTTGAAGTCTTACAAAGGTTTGGACTTGGAAATAATTTCATAAAATGGGTTCAGATAATATACAATAATGCTACAGCAGAAATCCTAACAAATAGCAATATCTCAAAATCAATAAAAATCAATAGAGGATGTCGACAAGGCTGTCCACTTTCACCTTTACTGTTTACTATGGCAATTGAACCTTTAGCGATGGCAGTACGTTTACATTCACAAATATATGGAATTAAAGTTGGACCAACAGAACATAAAATCTCCCTGTATGCCGATGACATAATTTTGTTTATGTCGAATCTTAAAAAATCAATTCCGACCTTGTTGAATTTAATAAAGAATTTTGGGGAAATATCAGGATATAAAATAAATAAAACTAAATCTTCAATATCAATGCTAAATGAGACCCAGAGAAATCACCCAGCTCCTGAAGTAAATCAATTCAATGTTGTAAATCAGTTTAAATATTTAGGAATCCAAATTGTGCCTAAGCTAGAATTAGTTGCCAGTGCCAACTATGAAGCCTTAATGACAGACATTAATGAGTTAATTCAGAGATGGATGTCACTACCAATGTCGATGATCGGGAGAATCAATATACTTAAAAGTAATATCTTACCTAAAATACTTTATTTATTTCAATACATTCCTTTACCACCACCTTCAGATCTATTCTCAAGAATTAAAAAAAAGTTAGTGGAATTTATATGGAACAACAGGAGGGCTAGATTACGTCTGTCCTTACTATATTTACCATTTGATCGTGGAGGTCTGAAATGTCCAAACTTTATGTTGTATTATTGGTCGGCACAACTGAGGTCTATGACATATTATTTTTCATCAAATGATCTCCCTCACTGGACTGAAATGGAATCATACAATTTACCTTTACCTCTTCCCATATTCATATACTCAGATTCGGCAAAAAAATTACAAAAACAAGTTAAAAATCCATTTGTAAAGCATATGATCAAAATATGGTGTGAAACTAAAAACTCTTTAAAAGAACCACACTTATTGTCACAATTTAGCCC
Source organism: Pholidichthys leucotaenia (assembly GCA_020510985.1). NCBI lineage: Eukaryota > Metazoa > Chordata > Actinopteri > Cichliformes > Pholidichthyidae > Pholidichthys > Pholidichthys leucotaenia. Next base: position 299,982,503 of record CM035847.1, read on the forward strand.
AATATGGGGTAATCAATATTTTAAACCAGGGAGAGCGGACGCTGTATTTAAAGTATGGAATTTAAAAGGGATTCAAAAGATTCAAGATTTATATCTGTCATGTGCAGATAACATAATGTCTTAATCTCAATAGAACACATTTTTTTTAAATATCTTCAGCTTAGGAACTTTATTCGATCAAATCAAAATAATGCTCTCAGTCGACCTATTTATTTATCCTTGGAAAAAATGTTGATGAAAGATAGTAAAAGAAAGGGTATTATTTCAGAGTTTTATAACTCATTGACACTATCCTCAAGTGAAAACTCACAGAAAAGATTGAACTACTGGAAAGAAGACCTGCAAACTGAAATTTCAGAGGAACAATGGGAATTGGCTTGTACAGAAGCTCAAACCAAATCAATAAATGTACGTCTTAAATTGATACATTTTAAATGGTTAATGCGGATGTATGTTACACCGGTGGAGTTAAATAGATATAACAAAAACATACCAGATACGTGCACAAAATGCATGGAAAGTAAAGGAACCCTATTTCATTGTGTATGGGAATGTAGAATAATTAGAATGTTTTGGGAAGAGGTGAGGGTAACAATTGAAAAAATAATTTCAAAACAAATCATATTGAATCCTAAATTGTTTTTGTTGGGTCTGTACCCAGAAAAGCATAACTTTAATAAAAGTGAAAGAACATTCATAGACCTCAGTTTGCTTAATGCCAAAAAATGTATTGCACTACTGTGAAAAAGACTCATAGACCAGATGTGACTCAGTGGTTAAGACAGATGTTAACAAACCTTCCATTAGAAAGAATAACATATATACTGAAATCAAAGGAAATTGTGTTTGAGAATATATGGAGACCTTTCATTGATTATGTAAAGAATTTAAACATAACTTTTGAAGAAGAAGGTGAATGATGTGTGTGGACCTTGTAAATTCCAAACTGGTGAATGTATAATATGTATACTTATGTAATGGATTGCCTAGACTAAACAGAGGAGCATTGTTGGTGGTTGTTGGTGTTTTTAGTGCATTTTTTTTGTAGTACTTTAGTGTTAGTGTTTGATTGTTTGTGTCATGTTTGTTAAAAAAAAAAGGTTCAATAAAGATATTGTGGAAAAAAAAAAGAAATGTTGGCTGATTGAAAAGTATGTCCATATACACACTCAATACTTGGTCGGGGCTCTTTTTGCATAATTACTGCATCAATGCAGCATGGCATGGAAGCGATCGGCCTGTGTTACTGCTGAGGTGTTATGGAAGCCCAGGTTGCTTTGATAGCGGCCTTCAGCTTATCTGCATTATTGGGTCTGGTGTATTTCATCTTCCTCTTGACAATACTCAATACAATACAATACTACCGACCCGGCATCAGCCCGGTAGATGACGGCTGAGCCTCCCGCACAGATTCTTAGAATCTTGTGAATGGGGCTCAGCGGAGGAGCTAACCAAGGCCCCAGCTGGATAGGAGCCAGATCGGAGCTCAACTACAGCGGCAGTGGGCGGCGGGGCTCGACGGAGGAGCTAACCGAGGCCTCAGCTGGATAGGAGCCAGATCGGAGCTCAACTACAGCGGCGGTTGGCGGCAAAGCTCAGCGGAGGAGCTAACCGAGGCCCCAGCTGGATCGGAGCTCAACTACAGCAGCAGTAAGCAATGGGGCTAGCAGCGGAGGGGCGAGCTGAGGCCCCAGCCAGATCTGAGATCAGCTGGACCAGATACCAGCAACACCAGCAGAAATTATCCTGCTATCATCAGGTCGGATAAAATGCCACCAAAGAAAGAGGAAATGGAAGAGATTAAAAAATCTCTGAACTTTATGTCAGAAGAACTTACCAAAGTGGCCAATCAACAATCTAAATTATTAGGGCAAATGGAGGAAGTCTGAGAGCTGAAATTAATAATTAAGGAAAGAGACAAAAAACTTGCAGACTTGGAGCGACACATCGAGGATCTTGAACAATATTCTCGTATGGATGATTTACTCATTAGTGGACTAGACATTAAATATCATATGCTCATGCTACAGCAGGAATGAGAGGTGAGGAGGCTCCCCCAAGTGAATCAGTCTCCTTGGAAAGCCAGGTGCTTCAGTTCCTTGAAAGCAGAAACATAAAGGTTGAAGTAAATGCAATTTCAGCCTGCCATACACTATCCAGAAAGGATAATAAAACAAAGAAATCAATTGTGATGCGCTCTGTGAACAGAAGAGTAAAAAATGACATACTGAGGCAGGCCAGAAAGCTACGGGGAACAGAAGTTTACCTAAATGAACATTTAACAAAGACTAATGCTGAAATAGCACGGCAAGCACGGATGTTGAAAAGACAAAACAAGATACAGGCAACATGGACAAGAAACTGTAGAGTCTGGATTAAACTAAATGGAACACCTGAGGAAGCAAAGGCCATAATAATTAGAGATCTCACTGACTTAAATAAATATAGATGAATACTGATTAAGAAAATTAAGAGACTACGATAATCCATATCCACGCACATGGCAAGAACAGTCCTTTTGTGACATAACATGATAATGTACTTTAAAAAAAAATCTCATGACTGACTTTAGTAGCCAGCATCCCCAATTGAAGGAAGTCATTTGACACAGGGAGACGAAATTCAGACTCTGAAAATATCTCATTATGCTGAACATAAACTACAAGAGATGGAGAATGATTATTCAATCAATTCAATTCAATTCAATTCAACTTTATTTATATAGTGCCATATCACAACAAAAGTCATTTCATAGCACTTTCAAATGTAGGGAAAACCCCACAATTGCAGCAAGACCCAGCAATCAGACAATCCCCTGTGAGCAAGCACTTAGCGACGGTGGAGAGGAAAAACTCCGATTTAACAGGAAGAAACCTCTAGCAGAACCGGACTCAGGGAGGGGCAGTCATCTGCTGCGACTGGCTGGGGGTGAGGGGATAGAGAAAAATGAAAAGAACAGACATAAAGAGAGATATTGATCCTGATAACCCCTTCTTCAATAATATTCATCATCACTGTGAATATTACACTGAAAAGCAATTCAAAAGTCAAGTGCAAGTAGATGCACAATAATCAATAATACACTTTAACAGCAGAAGTCTTAACAAAAACTTTCCACAGATTCAGGACTATTTAAAACAGCTAGATAGAAAATTTACAGCTATCGCAGTCTCTGAAACTTGGCTCAATGAGGAGCAGGCTTCTTTGATGGCAATAGAGGGATATCAGATGTTTCATATTAACAGATCTCAAAAAAAAATGGTGGTGGTGTTGCACTGTATATTGATGAACTGTATAGGTGTAAACTTGTAAATGGAATGTCCTTTGCACTACCAGGGATTCTGGAATGTGTTACTGTTGAGATTGACCAAGATAAAACAAAAAATCTAATTATAAGTTGTATATATAGAATGCCGGGAACTTGCGTTGAGACATTTAGAGATAAGTTAGTTGAGCTGTACAATAATATAACTAATAAGAAAATGGTTGTAATCTGTGGAGACTTCAATATTGATTGACTAAATCCATTTCAACAAAATGTAATTACAGAGTTCATGAATTCTATGTACAGTATGAGTATATATCCCACAATAACACATCCCAGTAGAATCACAGTCCACACTGCTGCACTTATTGACAACCTGTTTGTTAATATTATTGTTAATATTATTGATAAGAAAACAGAAAGTGGATTATTGATAAATGACATAAATGACCATCTGTCAGTCTTTGCACTTATCCATGGCCACACGGGGGCCAATATAGAAAAAAACTTTAAAATCTTTTAGATACAAATCACAAAATGCAATCAGTTCTTTTAAAGAAGACCTGCTGAAGCAAGACTGGACAAAAGTCTATTTATCAGATGTAAATGAAGCCTACGATACATTCATGAACATTGTAACCGCTCTTTATGAAAAAAAGTGTCCATTAGTAAAGAAAAAGCTTAAACAGAAATTTGTCGACAAGCCATGGTTAACCAAAAGATTACAAAAAGTGTGTAAAAAGAAAAATTCCCTATATAAAGCTTTTCTAAAGAAAAGGACAAAAGAAGCAGAGCAGTGGTATAAAACATACAAAAATAAGTTAATATATATCATGAGATGTAGTAAAAGAAACTATTACGGTAAAGAACTGGAGAAAAACAGAGATAACACTAAAAGTACATGGACAATGCTTAACAATATTCTTGGAAATAAAAACAGAAATACAAGCTACCCAACCAATCTTTCAAAAAAAAAAAAAAAGACTCAGAGTGTGAATGCAGTCTCGCCTGCAGATGAATTTAATACATTTTTTAACATTGGTTCCAATTTGGCTCTAGAAATACCCATTACAGCACCTACAGGTGATACAATAAGCAAAAACATTGCTATAAAAGACTCCATCTTCATAAAGAACACAGATGAGAGAGAGGTCATTGAAACTGTTAAATCGTTTAAAAGTAAAACATCTACGGATTGTGATGGTATTGACATGCTTTTAGTCAAAACTATCATGGAATGCTTAGTGAAGCCACTGACGTATATTTGTAACCTGTTTCTCCAAACAGGCATATTTCCCAATGCAATGAAAATAGCCAAAGTAATTCCGATATACAAGATGGGTGACAGAGGGGAATTTTCAAACTATAGGCCTATTTCACTATTGCCACAATTTTCAAAGATAAATATTCTGTGAGAGAATTGACAACTTTATAATGAAGAATAATTTATTGTGTGAGCAGCAATATGGGTTCAGACACAAGAGGACAACTGCATTTGCTCTAATGGAATTTATAGAAAAAATTGGAGTATTCCTGGATCTTAAAAAAGCATTTGATACTGTGGATCATAAATTATTGTTAAAGAAACTACAAAATTATGGTATTGGGGGGTAGCACTGTCCTGGCTATGTAGTTACTTAAAGAACAGATATCAGTATGTATGTTTTGGTAGCAAAAACTCGCAGTTACTGAAGGTTACTTGCGGAGTCCCACGGGGTTCAGTTTTGGGGCCATTGTTATTCAATATGTATATAAATGATATTTGTAAAGTTTCAGAAAAAATTGATTTAATATTGTTTGCAGATGACACTAATTTATTATGCAGTGGAAGCAATTTGGAACAACTTTTGGATACACTCGGAAAGGAATTAGGAAAGCTTAAACTGTGGTTTGATTCAAACAAATTAACGCTCAATATAAGTAAGACAAAATTTATAATTTTTAACAATCATCACAACAACTCAGTATCTAAACTCAGTGTAAATGGTGTAGAGATTGAAAGGGTATCCGAAATTAAATTTCTTGGAGTAATAATTGATAATAAACTGTGTTGGAAGTCACATATTAATTATATTAAAGGTAAAGTATCCAAATCAATCGCAATACTACACAGAGTGAAATATTTGCTGAATCAACCCACACTATATACTTTGTACCATTCATTAATACTCCCATACATGACATATTGTACTGAAGTATGGGGAAATACATACTGTATAAAACAAACATATATCCAGTCTTTATGCTTCAGAAGAGAGCTATTAGAATAATAAACAAAGCTGCTTACAGGGAACCAACAAACTTACTTTTTCTTAAATTAAAAGCTCTCAAGTTCAAAGATCTGGTTGATTTTAAAACTGCAGTAATAATGTTTAAAGTGAAGAATCTGTCACTGCCCGCAAATATCCAGAAGTTGTTCCAAATAAGGGAGAAACAATATCATTTCAGAGGAACATGTATATTTCAAAAACCTTCAGTGAGAACTACCACCAAGCAACACTGTGTCTCAGTGCAGGGGGTCAGACTGTGGAACGCTTTTGGACCTGAATTAAAATCATGTACAACGCTTGGACAATTTAAACAAAAACTAAAGGAAGAAATACTCCAAACATATATACAAAACAACATGTAAAATCACATAAGGATTATCATATCCAGTCTGTGTTGTGCTGTTGCTTCGTTTTGTTTTGTTTTGTCATGTTTTGTCTTAGCTTTGTTCTGATTTGTAATCACTTTTATTTTATTTTTGAATTCTTAGATGGAATATGGGTGGGTAATATAAGCTGCGGCTTCAGCCATCACCCATTTCGGATAACTTATGTTGAATTGTATAATCTGAGGAGTGATTGTTTAATTTGACCTTGTTGGATTTTTTCCCCCTTGTTATATTATTCTGTTCCTTTCTTTTAATCTTTTAATCTAATCTATCCAAAATAAAGATTCATTCATATTCCATAGATTCTCTATGGGATTTAGGTCAGAAGAGTTTGCTGGCTAATCAAGCACAGTGATACCATGGTCATTAAACCAGGTATTTGTGCTTTTGGCAGTGTGGGCAGGTGCCATGTCCTGCTGGAAAATGAAATCAGCATCTCCATAAAGCTTGTCAGCAGAGGGAAGCATAAAGTGCTCTAAAATTTCCTGTTAGATGGCTGCACTGACATTGGACTTTGATTAAACACAGTGGAAAAACAGCAGCAGATGACATGGCTCCACAAATCATCAACTGTGGAAACTTCACACTGGACCATAAGCAACTTGGATTCTGTGCCTGGTCACTCTTCCTCCAGACTCTGGGACCTTGATTTTCAAGTGACAGGATTTGGCACCTGACTTGGGGAGCCATGTTATCTGCTGGTGTTAGTTCACTGTGTTTTATCAAGTCCAAAGTCAATGCAGCTGTCTACCAGGACATTTTAGAGCACTTCATGCTTCCCTCTGCTGACAAGGTTTATGGAGATGCTGATTTCATTTTCCAGCAGGACTTGGCACCTGCCCACACTGCTGCCAAAAGTACCAAAGCCTGGTTTAATGACCATGGTATCACCATATTTTACTGGCCAGCACACTCTCTTGACCTAAACCCCATATAGAATCTATGAAGTATCTGTTGTGTCCATAATTATAAGGAAAAACGAGATAGCAATGATTCGGTTAACAGGGCTTTAATACAGGATGCCAACTATGTACACACGTGGACAAAATTGTTGGTACCCCTCTGTTAATGAAAGAAAAACCCACAATGGTCACAGAAATAACTTGAATCTGACAAAAGTGGTAATAAATAAAAAATTATATGAAAATTAACCAATGAAAATCAGACAATGCTTTTGAATTGTGGTTCAACAGAATTATTTTAAAAAACAAACTCATGAAACAGGCCTGGACAAAAATCATGGTACCCTTAACTTAATATTTTGTTGCACAACCTTTTGAGGCAATCACTGCAATCAAACGATTTCTGTAACTGTCAATGAGACTTCTGCACCTCTCAGCAGGTATTTTGGCCCACTCCTCATGAGCAAACTGCTCCAGTTGTCTCAGGTTTGAAGGGTGCCTTCTCCAGACGGTATGTTTCAGCTCCTTCCACAGACGTTCAGTAGGATTTAGATCAGGGCTCATAGAAGGCCACTTTAGAATAGTCCAATGTTTCTTGGGTGTTTTTAGCTGTGTGTTTTGGGTCATTATCCTGTTGCAAGACCCATGACCTTCAATCTTTTCTAGGGGTACCATCATTTTTGTCCAGGCCTGTTTCATGGGTTTGTTTTTTAAAGTAATTCTGTTGAACCACAATTCAAAAGCATTGTCTGATTTTCATTGGTTAATTTTCATAGAATTTTTATTTATTACCACTTTTGTCAGATTCAAGTTATTTCTGTGACCATTATGGGTTTTTCTTTCATTAACAGAGGGGTACCAACAATTTTGTCCACGGCTGCACAAAAGGCTTGCGGCACTCGCCTGCATGCCAGGTGGCTCCCACGACGAAAGAGGCAGAGCCTCTTCCGCCCACCTCCATTATAGCCCGAGTGGCGTCACCACCAGAAACCGGTAGTGGGGGTCACCCCCACAGCCTATGGACAAGCAGAGCGCTCGGCTGGAGCAATTAGCAGAACAATGACTGATATCAATAGGCAGCCTCTCTTTGTCTAGTTCAGGCGCCATTAATCCTGCTGTTGATATGTATGACTCAAATGCAAATGTTCATGCCTTCCTGCTCTGTACTGTGATGCAAATGTCCATGCTTACTGCTGTGCATGTATTGTCTGTAGCTGGGTATATAAGCAACTGAATATCGCCTGCTCACTCTCTCTTACTGCTCATCTGACACACGCATTCCCTGTCTCCTGACGAGAGCCTGAGAGCTCGCTCCAGCATGCTTACACAGTGCTGGTGTGAGCTCCGTGATGGCGATGAATAAAAACCCACTTTTAAACCTCAGTTCACCGTGCCTTATTTTACCATCGCCACATTGGTGACCCCAAGAAAAGAACACGCTAACAAACGCAGCACCCGGCGGTGACTCCAACGACAAGCGAATGCAGCAGCGACAAGCGAACGCAGCAGCCTGACGCAAATGGACTGCCCTCCCTTCTGCTACAGGGAGACCGCAACGCAGAGCCACCACCAGGCGAACTCTCCGGAGCTCATCCACGACCGGGAAGGCTGCAGAAAGCGTCATTGTGCGATCCTCGCCTGAGATCTGCACATCCGCCCGAGGATGTGAGCCCGAGGGACAAAGATCGTCTACTCCCTCTCACCGCTCCTCCGCATCGACACGAGCGTGCACGCACCTCGTCCTTTCTCCACGACGGCGACCTCCAGGGCCGACGGAGAACACAGCGCGTGGACCTGAACGCACTATGACCCGGCATGAGCGAACGACAGCAACAGCTTGAACAGGGATGATCATCGGCGCCAATGACGTTGATCTCCATCAAGCTCCCTGATCCTGATTCGCCTCGCGACAGCGGACCTGCCATGCACAGAAGCCCCGCATCAGAACAGCGCAGCGGAAAGGTACGTGGCCGCAGCGCAAGCCGCGCACCAGAGACAAGCTGGCTCTACGGACTTATACATCATCCCCCGCTGCTGCGCACACGGCTCTTCAGGGCTGCTCACACACCTGAAGCACACACGCAGCCCGCACACAGGATTTTGTATGGGTCTCAGCCGCGGCGCACAATGGGAATTCGGCCGTCAGCTGTCCCCGAGGGCTTTAGGGCTGCGCGCGCACCTAAAGCCAACACGCCAAGTCCCTCACACTGCTGCAGCTCCTGTTTTTCTTCATAGCCACGAGAGGAGTCAGAGACAAATTTTTTCTTCTCACAGCCGCTGTGGATTTCTGTCACGTTCAACAGGACAGCCCCTCAACATCGTGGATCCACATGCAATTTTTGCGCGGCCCAGACAATTTCGCCGTCCCGGGCTGGCACTTGCTACCCCCACCCTCCTCCCTCCCCCTCCTCCGGCACAGACTTTCCCCGCAGCTCGATACCAAAGCCGGGCGATCGAGGCCTCAGCCCCCTGCTGAGCCCTCTGGGGGGGAGTGTGTGGGTCACCCCCACAGCCTACGGACAAGCAGAGCGCTCAGCTGGAGCAATTAGCAGAACAATGACTGATATCAATAGGCAGCCTCTCTTTGTCTAGTTCAGGCGCCATTAATCCTGCTGTTGATATGTATGACTCAAATGCAAATGTTCATGCCTTCCTGCTCTGTACTGTGATGCAAATGTCCATGCTTACTGCTGTGCATGTATTGTCTGTAGCTGGGTATATAAGCAACTGAATATCGCCTGCTCACTCTCTCTTACTGCTCATCTGACACACGCATTCCCTGTCTCCTGACGAGAGCCTGAGAGCTCGCTCCAGCATGCTTACACAGTGCTGGTGTGAGCTCCGTGATGGCGATGAATAAAAACCCACTTTTAAACCTCAGTTCACCGTGCCTTATTTTACCATCGCCACATTGGTGACCCCAAGAAAAGAACACGCTAACAAACGCAGCACCCGGCGGTGACTCCAACGACAAACGAATGCAGCAGCGACAAGCGAACGCAGCAGCCTGACGCAAATGGACTGCCCTCCCTTCTGCTACAGGGAGACCGCAACGCAGAGCCACCACCAGGCGAACTCTCCGGAGCTCATCCACGACCGGGAAAGCTGCAGAAAGCGTCATTGTGCGATCCTCGCCTGAGATCTGCACATCCGCCCGAGGATGTGAGCCCGAGGGACAAAGATCGTCTACTCCCTCTCACCGCTCCTCCGCATCGACACGAGTGTGCACGCACCTCGTCCTTTCTCCACGACGGCGACCTCCAGGGCCGACGGAGAACACAGCGCGTGGACCTGAACGCACTATGACCCGGCATGAGCGAACGACAGCAACAGCTTGAACAGGGATGATCATCGGCGCCAATGACGTTGATCTCCATCAAGCTCCCTGATCCTGATTCGCCTCGCGACAGCGGACCTGCCATGCACAGAAGCCCCGCATCAGAACAGCGCAGCGGAAAGGTACGTGGCCGCAGCGCGAGCCGCGCACCAGAGACAAGCTGGCTCTACGGACTTATACATCATCCCCCGCTGCTGCGCACACGGCTCTTCAGGGCTGCTCACACACCTGAAGCACACACGCAGCCCGCACACAGGATTTTGTATGGGTCTCAGCCGCGGCGCACAATGGGAATTCGGCCGTCAGCTGTCCCCGAGGGCTTTAGGGCTGCGCGCGCACCTAAAGCCAACACGCCAAGTCCCTCACACTGCTGCAGCTCCTGTTTTTCTTCATAGCCACGAGAGGAGTCAGAGACAAATTTTTTCTTCTCACAGCCGCTGTGGATTTCTGTCACGTTCAACAGGACAGCCCCTCAACATCGTGGATCCACATGCAATTTTTGCGCGGCCCAGACAATTTCACCGTCCCGGGCTGGCACTTGCTACCCCCACCCTCCTCCCTCCCCCTCCTCCGGCACAGACTTTCCCCGCAGCTCGATACCAAAGCCGAGCGATCGAGGCCTCAGCCCCCTGCTGAGCCCTCTGGGGGGGAGTGTGTGGGTCACCCCCACAGCCTACGGACAAGCAGAGCGCTCAGCTGGAGCAATTAGCAGAACAATGACTGATATCAATAGGCAGCCTCTCTTTGTCTAGTTCAGGCGCCATTAATCCTGCTGTTGATATGTATGACTCAAATGCAAATGTTCATGCCTTCCTGCTCTGTACTGTGATGCAAATGTCCATGCTTACTGCTGTGCATGTATTGTCTGTAGCTGGGTATATAAGCAACTGAATATCGCCTGCTCACTCTCTCTTACTGCTCATCTGACACACGCATTCCCTGTCTCCTGACGAGAGCCTAAGAGCTCGCTCCAGCATGCTTACACAGTGCTGGTGTGAGCTCCGTGATGGCGATGAATAAAAACCCACTTTTAAACCTCAGTTCGCCGTGCCTTATTTTACCATCGCCACAGTTAGCCACCACGGTCCAACCCACGTCCAACCCGGCCGCCATCTTACTAGTACCAGCCGTTTCCATATCTAACAGTATCATCAACAGGGAGATGAGAGACACTAGACCCAACAATGCAGACGAGCTGAAGGCCACTATCAAAGCAACCTGGGCTTCCATAACACCTCAGCAGTAACACAGGCTGATCGCCTCCATGCCATGCTGCACTGATGCTGTGGAGATGTGTTGAAGGATGAGACTGAGTTTATTCCTCAGGTTCAGCTTTATTCACAATCACATACTCCAACATTCCAAAGCAGAAAAAGAGGATGAATCTTCTCACATCTGTCCTTTTATACCCAGGACCTCAAACCTACAGTCACATGGTGTTTAATCAAACATACAGTCACATGGTACTTAATCCCAGTCACAATGTAACTTCCCCCGATCTTAATGCCATCCACCCCCTAGTCTCCGGTGGTCAGGAAATCTCTCAAGGACATCTCCTTGAAACAAAAGGCCAAATCTCACACCCTCCCGTTACCCCTAGGAGGCTCAGTCCCTTTGTTCCCCTGAGACGTGAAGCACACAATAAACATACAATAATATATCTGTGGAGCATATGAAACCAACATATGTGCCCCACATGACCCCCCCCCCCCAAACGTCTAAGATGGAACAATCATAACTAAAGATGCATGTCATAATAAAATCACTACATATCAGTCCACATGCCGCTTAGGCTTTAGTCTTCTGCCGTATTTGCTGTAAGCTGGCTTTACTGCCTCCGCAGTGTCCTCCTGCTGTGGGGCTGCTGCCTGTGGGTTAGAACTGTTAGTCAATCTCTGTGGGTGTTCTGGGGAATGCCGTCTAGGGGGTCTGCCGCGCCGGGGGGCCCTTGCCAACTGCACAGCCTCGTCAGCCATCACAAAAGCGGGTTTGAGCCTGTTTATGCCAATCACTTCCTTTCTGCCTCCCAAATCTAGCAAAAATGCTTCTCTCCTGTTTCCAGCACTCTAAATGGTCCATCATAAGGCGGGCACAAGTTTGGGCAATGGGCATCATGTCTGATAAAAACAAACTCCGCATCTTTTAAAGCTTTAGGCACAAAAACGCGCGGGAAGCTGTGATGAACTGGGCCAGGAAGCGTGCTCGATCCCGTGTTGCTCTGCAACCGCTGAGCGGGGGGGCACTCTGGCGCAGGATTATCTGGGAGAAACTCCCCGGGCAGCCGGAGTGGCTGCGCAAAAACTAACTCAGCTGGGGAGGCTTTTAAATCCTCTTTAGGTGCAGAACGCAACCCCAATAAAACCCATGGTAGCCTGTCCACCCAATTTGCATCCGTAAGCGACGCTCTGAGGGCTGCTTTCAATGACCTATGGAAACGTTCGCATAAACCATTAGCCTGCGGGTTGTACGCGGTAGTGCGGTGGATCGTTACCCCCAGGCTGGGGGCCATCGCTGACCAGAGCTCGGAAACAAATTGAGGACCTCTGTCGAACGTCATGTCCTACGGAACTCCAAAATGCGCTACCCATGCTGTTAAAAACGCGCGCACCACCTCCTCGGCTGTGGTTGATGCCAGTGGGACCACTTCCGGCCAACGCGTGGTGCGGTCCACCATTGTCAAAAGCACCCCTGTGACGGTGGGAGGGGGCCTACGAGGTCAACATGCACATGATCGAACCGCTTAGCCGGGATGTGAAAAGGCTCCAAGGGAGCTCTAGTGTGTTTGTGTATTTTGGCTCGCTGACAAGCCACGCAGGCTGCCGCCCACTCCTTGACTTGCTTGCGCAGGCACGGCCATACAAATTTCTCTCCTACCATTTTGATCGGCGCGCGCACCCCCAGGTGCGCCAGAGAATGGACCGAGTCAAAAACGCGGCGGCGCCACGCGGCTGGCACAACTGGACGCGGTCGTCCAGTGGAAACATCACAGATTAGGGGGGGCATACCGTCTTGCAGCACCCTGTTCTCCAGCCTTAACCCTGTTGGTCCAGACTGGAGCGCGCGCACGTCCGCATTGCTAACCTGCTCCGCGGCCATGGCTGCATAATCTATCCCTACGCGGACCGGGGCCGCGTGCGCTTCCGCGTCGCTACCCTGGTCTGCGGCCATGGCTGCAGAGTCTGCCCCCACGGGGCCTGGAGTCGCCACAGCACGTGAAAGGCAGTCTGCCACTACATTATATTTACCTGCCACATGCTGGATATCGGTAGTAAACGCCGATATCGCGGCCAGCTGTCTCTGCTGCCGGCCCGACCAAGGTTCCGAAATCTTGGCCATTGCGAAAGTCAGCGGTTTGTGGTCCACGAACGCGGTGGAATGGCGTCCTTCCAGCCAGAACTGGAAGTGGCGGATGGCCAAGTGTAGAGCTAACAACTCCCTGTCGAACGCGCTGTATTTTCGCTCGCTATCGCGCAAGGTTTTGCTGAAAAACGCAAGCGGTTGCCAGGCCCCAGCCACGTACTGTTCAACGACCGCCCCTATGGCCACATCTGACGCGTCAGTAGTGAGCGCCATGCGGGCCGTTGGGATTGGGTGTGCCAACAATGCAGCGTTTGCCAGGGCTGATTTGACTTGAGAGAATGCGCGCTCCCGCTCAGGAGACCATTCGATTTTATTCATGGGTTTTTGTTTTTTTAGTGCAGCATACAATGGTTGCATGAGCTGCGCTGCGCGGGGGAGGAAACGGTTATAAAAATTAACCATTCCCAAAAACTCCTGTAACACTTTGACCATCTGTGGTTGAGGAAAATTTGTTATTGCGCACACCTTATCGGGCAGAGGGACCGCTCCTTCTGGCGAAACGCGATGCCCCAAAAAAATCAATCTACGCCACCCCGAACTGACACTTCGCTGGGTTGATTATTAACCTGTGCTCTGCCAACCTCCGGAAAACTGCTGTGAGGTGGCTTTCATGTTCGTGTTCGGACGCGCTGGCTACCAAAATGTCATCCAGGTAGACGAACACGAAAGGGAGATCGCGCAGGACCGCGTCCATCATGCATTGGAACGTCTGCGCCGCTCCCTTAAGCCCAAACGGCATGTGCAAAAACTCAAAAAGCCCGAAAGGAGTTATTACCGCTGTTTTGGGTATGTCCTCAGCGCGCATTGGAACCTGGTGGTAACCGCGTACCAAGTCTATTTTAGAAAAAATGCGCGCCCCCGCCAAATGAACCGAAAAATCTTGGATGTGCGGGATCGGGTAGCGGTCGTGCGCTGTGGCGTTATTCAACCTGCGGAAATCACCGCAAGGTCGCCACGAGCCATCAGCCTTTGGGACCATGTGCAGCGGTGAAGCCCATGGGCTCTTCGAACGCCTGATGATGCCCAGTCTTTCCAGGTTGGCGAACTCCTCGCGCGCTATTGTCAGTTTAGCTGAGTCCAAGCGCCGAGCTTTTGCAAAAACGGGTGGGCTGGTGGTAGTAATAAAATGTTCCACCCCATGTTTAGCCACTGTCACCGAAAACGTTGGGACCGTGAGTGCTGGGAACTGAGTGAGGAGTGTGTGGAACTTACCACCTGCAGCTGTGACGTTGGCTTGTGCAGTTGGCGGGGCCACTCGAGCTGTGCAGGGAATAGAGTGAAAGGAGAGTGCATTAACCAGACGTCTGTTAGCAAGATCAACCAATAAACCATGTGAGCACAAAAAATCAGCCCCTAACATGTTGAAATTGACTGCCGCTACAACAAAAGTCCACTCAAATGCACGGCCCTGCAAAGACAGAAGCAGAGTCCTCTCACCGAAGGTCTTAATCACTGAGCCGTTCGCTGCTGACACCCGGGGACCACTGGAAGGCGCCAGCCGGTCCGCGTAGGAAGGCGTGATGAAGCTCAGCTGGGAGCCTGTGTCCACGAGGAAATGCCTCCCCAAGCATGCATCCTTCAGGTAGAGCAGCTTGTTCTCCTCCCCGAGGGCCGCAGCTGCTACCGACCCCCGGTCTTGGCGTTTCCCGAGTGCTTGAAATGGCACGGTGGAATGCACTTGCGCGCCCTCTCTGCAAAGCGGCGATGGTAGAAGCAAAGGACGTCGTCCGCTCCGTGTCGCCTGGCCCTTGCTGCTGCCGTCATTGGTGAGTCTGGTGCTGCAGCCTCTGGCCCCATGCCGTCTCCGGACATTGCACCTAGCTTTGCTGCCGCGGCCAAAGCCGCACTCCGTTTGTGGGCGTCGACGAGTCGTTGCGCCTCCTGGCTCAGCTCGTGGTAGTCTCGCCGGGCCAACAGAGGTGAACCGGCCAGGGTCACTCTCACCGCTGGCGGTAGGGTCCTGAGGAAAAGGTGGGTGAAGATAAAGCTGTCATCTTCGGAGTCTCTCAACCTCAGCATTTTCCCCATCAGGTCTACAGGTCTGTCGTTCTCAAACTCTGTCAATGCCAGGAGCCCCTCTGCTCGCTGTTGCACCGAGGGGGTGAAGTGGCTGATAAGCGCAGCCTTCAATGCGCTGTACTTGTCGCTGTCCGGTGGGTGGTTGACGAGGTTCTCCACCCTCTGGACCGTGTGGTTGTCCAGCTTCGCCACCACATGGTAGAACTTTGTGTCGTCTCTCGAGATTCTCCGGAGGTTGAACTGCGCCTCGACCGCGCTAAACCAGGAGTGCGGACTATTCTGCCAGAAGTCCGGCAGCTGGAACGTGGCGGCATTCATCAGGCTGGCTTCTGACGAGTCCGGCTCGGGAGAATTACTCCTGCTCATGCTTCGTCGTAAGGTCACCGGTGTGGAGATGTGTTGAAGGACGAGACTGAGTTTATTCCTCAGGTTCAGCTTTATTCACAATCACATACTCCAACATACCAAAGCAGAAAAAGAGGATGAATCTTCTCACATCTGTCCTTTTATACCCAGGACCTCAAACCTACAGCCACATGGTGTTTAATCAAACATACAGTCACATGGTACTTAATCCCAGTCACAATGTAACTTCCCCCGATCTTAACGCCATCCACCCCCTAGTCTCCGGTGGTCAGGAAATCTCTCAAGGACATCTCCTTGAAACAAAAGGCCAAATCTCACACCCTCCCGTTACCCCTAGGAGGTTCAGTCCCTTTGTTCCCCTGAGACGTGAAGCACACAATAATCATACAGTAATATATCTGTGGAGCATATGAAACCAACATATGTGCCCCACAATGCAGTAATTATGCAAAAGGAGCCCCGACCAAGTACTGAGTGTGTACATGGACATACTTTTCAGTCGGCCAACATTTCTATTAAAAATCTTTTTTTAAAATTAATTTTATATAATATTCTAATTTTTGGAGAAACTGAATTTGGGGTTTTCATTTGCTGCAAGCCATAACCATCAAAATTAAAACAAATAAACACTTGAAATATTTCACTCTGTGTGTAATAAATCTATATCATATATGAGTTTCACTTTTTGAATTGAATTATTGAAATAAATCAACTTTTCAATGACATTCTAATTTATTGAGATGCACCTGTTTACAACAACTTTTGTTGTATATTCATGGATGATAGGCTTATAATAATTTGGTGCTGCCCCAATAACTATATGAAAAAGGTTCAAAACTGCTCTCCTTCAGTGACACATCTTCACAGAAAACAGAAGAGGGGGATGTTGCACTTGCCTCAGAGTGCTTTTGTTAAAAGAGAAACAGCAGCTTATGTTGTGAGCCATGTGGGGAAACCTGTGCTCTGTCCTCCCATCAGCTTAGGAAGGAACCATGCTAAACAAAAAACAATGTGAGTGCAGGCTGGTGCAGTCCACCCGCTGACAGGGGAGCAGAGGGTCATTTCACTTTGCATGGAACAAGTCACCAGACGCCAGTGAGATTGGGCCCTAATGAAGTGTAGCCTACAGCACAAGCAGAAGTCAGCAGCCAATAGGACTGTTATTCGAGGCAGGACTTGTTGGTTTGCAACATCACAAAAGCCAAGAAGTGCAATCCACTTTTGTCTTTAAGAGTATAACTGAACAAAGGCAGTGGTCTTCATGAAAGAAGCATTTTAATTTTTCAGTGACATGTGAGCAATAGATGTATTTTAGTTTAAGACTTGAAAAACAGTATTTTTGCTCATTTGAGCCTTTTAAGAGTACATTATTTGTTCACACTGTCAATGTGAGTGAATTTTTGCATATACTGTATATGAGTCCACTATTTATATTTACAGCATAGTTGCTTCTGTGTCAGCTCAGATACCCTAAAAATAACAGCTGCTAATGAGATTAAATGGGACCGCCCTCTGGCTGCAGAGCTGAGATAGGCACTAAACTTTACTCACCACCCCTGGGCGATTCTGCTTTTAAAAGGATACCAACAAAAACAAGAGTGTTCATGATAATAATAAACAACAAAAAGCACCACTGAGTAAGAAAGAAACAGAGTAAAGCTCTGTCTGTCAGTAGAAAAACAAAAAAAAAATGGTAATAATCGTAAGTCAAAGGAGAAGGCAATTATTTTTTTAAAAAAAAGGTTAAAAAAAGAAATAAAATAACATTTGTCAAATAAATATTAAATGAAAAAATAAAAGAGACTTTTAGAGAGAAAGTATCATTGGTAAAATAATAATTAAGAATAAAAAAAACTACTCAAAACTTGTGACCTTCTTTGTCAGCTGTTCCATAACCCAGGACCAAATGTCAAGCCCAGAGTGTTGGGTTCCACCCCCACTCATAACACTGAAGACTCTTTGGGGTTTTGAAGGAGGTGTGAACTCTGAACTTTTCTCAATTTTTGGTCAAATAGGGACATAGTTTAAGTTTTTCCAAACAAAATATGGTGATTAAATAATTACATTTGGTATCTCAAATTGTTAGAATAATCCCTACGATTAATCAAATGAGTTTACCATGAGTTACTGCAACATTGTGTTGTGGCATAGTGATCAGTTTGTGTCACTGCTGAGATGTGTCAGGTTTGCCCCTCCGGGGCTGAAGGACGGACTCACTTACAGGGTGATGTTTAGGCATATTTATTAACAAAGAAAACAGCTTGAGGGCAGAAAAACAACAACCAGAGCTGAAACACAAATGATAAACTAGCGGAGAGATGTGGCAGGTTATGGCGAGAGCACCGTACTGAAGGTATGGCGTGAGCAGTATACATAGAGCAGGGAATGATTACACAATGCAGCACAGCCGGGAATGATTAACGACACAAAAACCAATATGTGAGGAGCAAAAATAAACTGAGAGCGCTGTCACAATAAATAAGCACAAGGTGATGGGCAAGACAGGATGTCACGACTCGCCGCTCATCAGCGGCGCCAGCTGTGCGCACACCTGCGCCTCGTCAGCAGCGAGGGATTTAAGCCGCCTTGCCCTGGGCTTCGGCCTGAAGCCGTCTGTTCTCTTCGGCATCTCTTGCTGCAAGGAATCCCCTTCACCAAGCAAGATACACGTAAGGATCTCTTACCTTTTCCTCCCAGCCTTCTCCCCTGTGCACAGGTGGATTTCCCGGCGGCGGACAACATTCTCCAGCCGTCATCTCCTCGCTGCTGCATCAGGCGCTCCAGGTCGCTGTCTACCGGGCTACGCCCTTGCTCAATGCCAGCCACCTGCCCAAACCAAGTAAGCCAGCTGTCATTGTCATATCGCCTGTGTTGGTGTGGTGCCCGTTACCCTTCTCCCTCTGCTTCTCCCATAGGGTTGTCCGGCTGAACGGCTTCCTGCCCCCGTGCCTGACGCAGACGCCATCACCAACACATACCCATCTCACAGACATGCACTCACACACACTTGTTGTTAATAAAGCTATTGAATCTACCCTGAGCCTGCGTGTGTGTCTCCTGAGCCGTGCATTATGTTACAGGATAACAGTGACCATACAAAGAATAAGACATGACTAAGGTTTAATATAATTGAAGGCAAGGAAAAACCTATTAATAATAATAATTAGTACTGGCGCCCCCCAAGGATGTGTCCTTTCCCCACTGCTCTTCTCCCTCTACTCCAACGACTGCACCTCAGAGGACCCTTCGGTGAAGCTCCTGAAGTTTGCGGACGACACCACAGTCATCGGTTTGATCCGGGATGATGATGAGTCTGCATACAGGCGGGAGGTGGAGCAGCTGATCCTCTGGTGCAGCCAGAACCATCTTGAACTTAACCCAGCCAAAACGGTGGAGATGACTGTGGATTTCAGGCGACACCCCCCTTCATTCCCCCCACTCACCATCCTCAACAGCACAGTGTCCACTGTGGACTCCTTCAAGTTTCTGGGTACCACAATCTCCCGGAACCTGAAGTGGTCCTCCCATATTGACACTGTCCGGAAAAAGGCCCAGCAGAGGTTGTTTTTTCTGCGTCAGCTCAAGAAGTTTGATTTGCCTCAGGAGCTGCTGGTTGTCTTCTACACCGCCATCATCCAATCTGTCCTCTGCTTTTCCATCACTGTCTGGTTTGGATCTGCCACTAAACAGGACAAGACCAGACTGCAGCGGATCATTAAGTCTGCGGAGAGGATCATTGGTACCGACCTACCCTCCATTGATAACTTATATCGGTCCATAACCAGGAAACGGGCGGGAAACATCTGTGCTGACCCATCACACCCCGGCCACAAACTGTTTGAACTTCTATCTTCTGGTCGTCGTTACAGATCACTGAAGGTCAAAACCACCCGTCACAGGAACAGTTTCTTTCCTCAAGCCATCACTCTGATGAACTCCTAACATTCACCTAGTCCTACCTGTTGCTGTACTCATGACTTTTCATCCATTATTACATTGCACATAACTCTCACACTGCTTTTTACTTCATTCACATTATATCACTGAATCTGAGTCCACATTGAAATACTGTGTGATTGTATATTTTTTCATATATTTCTGCAAAGTGTGGTTAGTCCGAGTAAATAACTGCATATATTCCTGTATATATTTGCATCCTTTTATAGAAACGTGGACAGACTGTAATTTACTGTACATACTCTGGTTGTCATTGAATCCTTATTTAAATCCTTCACCTGAACAACGAGAGCAAGTTTTTAGCCAAAGTCAAATTCCTTGTATGTGTTGTGCATACTTGGCCAATAAAGCTGATTCTGATTCTGATTCTGATTCTGAATAAGTCCAAACAAGAACATAAGGTGTGGACAGGGTCTGACCCTGTCCAGATCATGACAAGATGTTGAAGCCCAAGTTGCTTTGATCACAATTTTCACCTTATCTGTATTGTTGGCTCGGGTGTTTCTCGAGCGTTTGTCCTTGCCTTGCAGCTGTGGTGGACTCCATTGTTTCTGGGCCCCCTAGAAGGTATGTGCTGGCTTTGCCTGGGATGCCTTTTCTGATGCGGTTTGCTTGTGGTTGAGCATTTTTGCTGGTGTCATGTCTGGTTGGTACCTGACTGGATTGTTTCTGAAATTTGTGGTGTTATTGCGGTGTTTCAACACCACTTTGCAGATCGTGACCGTGGTGATCACACTCACTTGTGGCTGAGCTCCCACATGGATGTTGAATTGACCAGAGATCTTCCCCAACCAGGATAACATTTATTACCCCTTGAGTGACTTTATTCTCTCCCACTACACTTCTTCCACACACCACTTTTTTGCAAATATTCTCAACACTAAATACCTTATTTTTTGCTTCTTGTTTCTGCATTTAATTAATAAGTTCCCATCTCAGAGAACTCTTGCCATTTCTACCTCCCCAAGCTTCCTTTACAACTCTCTACAAACTGCTGTTGGGCTAAGAACTCTCTGCTCATCTTCCTTCTGGAATCTTATCTTAATTTCTTCACTCTCTACCTTCCTACGAGTCACCCACGTTTCACCTTCTGAGCTAGACTCCTCTAACTTTCTTTTATTATTTTGGGAGCTAGATATTTCTTCCCCACGCCTCTCACTGGTCCTGCCTTGACCTACTTTTTTCCTCAACTGTCTTCCAGTTATCGACATCCACATCATCCTCCCCGTCCATACCCTGCTCCTTCTTCCCAACTGTGATGTGATGTGATTGTTAGTGTGCTATACACAACTTAGCCAATAGATGGTACTGCCAGCTTTGTATATTGGATAGATGAGTGTATGCCTATAGGGGGAGTAGAATAAGAAAGGAGCTCCAGTGGGTAGTGTTATGTATGGAAATACCTGGGTGATGAAGGAGGCAAGATGATGGTTGGTGAACACAGCTTTATTGAACTATATACAAAGCAGTACACAGCATGGCACCTAGTGTGGGCATCTGGCATAAAGAGAGCCGTAAGATGGTGCCAATCCCTTATATAAGGCAGTGCAGTGACGTGACAGGAAGTGCACATCACCACACTGCACTTCACATTAAAGTGCCGTTTCCCATATGCCACATTTCCTCTCCCCTTGGAAAAGTCCAAAACCACACACACAATTGAACCCCCCCCCCCCCCCCAGTTTAGGGCCCGAATCATGCACTAAAATAACGAAAACTGATGTCCTAAATTGGCCTAACACACTCACTCAAAACAACCTAGAATAGGGCTGGCAGGTGGACTGCCGCACAACTCGCACGGCATGGTGGATTATTCTGCCACCAAATAAACTAAAAATGTCCTTTATTGAAACTAAAATTGCAGCCGTGCTCCTAAACTAAAACACAAAAGCACATATATATATACATATAACCCAATAGCATAACATGTGCACGAGAACTATAAATAAAGTGCTACCGCACAGTCACTTTGGTGGGAAAGATGGAACCAGCATGCGGGAGCCCAGGGCAGCCCCTCATTAGGCGCTCCCCTGGAAACAGCAGGCCCCCGGAGCAATGGTTGATCTTCTGGACGATGGAGCCAGGATCCCACATCACCATCACTGACTCCCGTCCAGCCCCACAACCTGGAGCATCCTCCTGGACACGCTGCAGCTGGTTGGCATGCCTCACTGAGCCGTTGGACAACCGGAAGCACGCCGCTCCCAACTTCATTGCTATCCGCAGACGTGCTTGATGTTTTGCTGGCTGTCGTTTGGCCCATCTTTGCCGTGGTCATTCAGCACCCCGAACCCGAACCAAGTCCATAACCTGAAGTGGAATTTTACTTGGCCCGATGTGCTGCTGCTGAGCATGTGGTAACTCCATGCTCGTTGGTCTTGCCCTGTCCTCTTCTATAAACATTGTAGTGTTCACCGTTGTAGCTGCAGACCACCCCCCACACACACACACAACTGTGGCCAAGTACAGGAGGCATCTGGAGCTAGCATGGTGTCGCTCATCAGCATAGGTACCGACACTGGGCGAGAGCTGATCAACTTGAAAGCGAGAGTGTCAGTTAGCTCTTCGTGCCATTCGCTCCCAGTGTCTGTTGGGGGCAGGCAGGGTGATTTCTCCTGTGGGTTCCCCAGGTAAGACAAACGGCACACCCTGGCGTAGTGATTCAAGTGTCCACATCTACTACAACGTTTTCCTCTTGCTGGGCATTTCTTCCCTTTATGGCAGTGCGTCGCGGACCCACAACCCCTGCAACAGGAATTTCCTGGGGCAGACCTTTGGCTGGCAGCATTGATTTCCCAATAATCTTCGGCCAAGCTATCTTTGCTATCAGGGTCCACAACATTAGCTGAGGTAGCCGGTTTCTGTGCCTGGCTCCAATTTAGCTCCACAGCTAGCTTATCAATGGCTTCCAACTGGAGAGCTAGCTCAACTGCTTTAGCTAATGTCAAGTCATTAGGCGCCACTAATAGCCTAGTACGCAGCTCAGCGTTGCACATGTGCTCTCTTAGTTGGTCACGTACCATCTTGTCTTCAAGCAGTCCAAAACAACACTCGCTGGCTAGCTGCTTCAAGTCAATGACATAGTGGCGGATAGGCTCACCTACCCGCTGGCATCTCTAGTGAAAGCAAATTCTCCAAACAGTCACGCTGTCTGGGGTGGAGAAATGATTAGCTAGGAGCTGTACAACTTCTTCATACGAGTCCGCCACGCCGAGCGTCTGTAGGACCCTCTGGCCCTCATTATCCAGGTTGTGGACGAGGAGCGCCCACGCCCTCACATTATCGAGCTTCCCAAAGTCCAGTGCTGCAATATATGTCTGATAGGCCTCCAACCAATGCAGCCATGAAACCGGTGGGTCGCCCGGGAGCTCGAGGAAGGGACGAAGTGGTGTAATGCATGTCTCCACAAGTCAATCCTCAGTCACCAAATGTTATATATGGAAATACCTGGGTGATGAAGGAGGCAAGATGATGGTTGGCGAACACAGCTTTATTGAACTATATACAGAGCAGTACACGGCATGGCACCCAGCGTGGGCATCCGGCATAAAGAGAGCCGTAAAATGGTGTCCATCCCTTATATAGGGCAGTGCGGTGACGTGACGAGAAGTGCACGTCACCACACTGCACTTCACAATAAAGTGCTGTTTCCCATATGCCGCAGGTAAGCCTGTTAGCTCCACACACATTTTGTTGAGAGCTTGTTAATAAAGCCTGAGTTTACACAAGAGAATGGGTCTTGGTCTCGTTTCATGACATGGTGTCAGAAGTAGTCGAGCATCACATCTTGGACTTGTAGAAGCAGAGAGAAGAGGACTGAAGAAGCAGAAAAAAATGGCAAAGTTTAATGCATCGGAATCATTTGACTTAACCCAGCCAGCCACATGGCCAACCTGGAGACAGCATTTCTTCTGCTTCAGCGTTGCCACAAAACTTGACAAAGAGGATGCCAACATGCAAGTAAATACACTTTCATGTTCTATGGGCAAGGAAGCAGAGCCTATTTTCAATATCACATTTACGGAGCAAGAAAATGAGGATTACTTCCAAGTTGTGATGAACAAATTGAAAGAACATTTTGTACCCAGACGTAATATGATACATGAGTGTGCATGTTTCCACAGAAACTTGCAAAGAGATGGTGAAAGTGTGGAAGCCTTTGTCAGACATCTATACCGATTAGCAGAGCATTGTGACTTTGGTGCCACTAAAGATGAACAGATACGGGATTGTGTCGTTATTGGCATAGCAGACAGTGAAGTGCCACAGAGGCTGTAGCTGGAGCCTGATTTAACGTTGGAGAAAGCCATCAGTATCGCTCATCAGTCAGAGCTCGTCAAAATGCAGAATGCCAGCGTGGCTGCAAGTGAAGTAAATGCTGTCACACGCAGGTTTAAAAATCTAAAGTCCCTGGAAACGAGACAATTTACCACAAGGAAAAAAACACAAAAAGCAAAAAGACAGTATGAGAAAAGAGACCTTAAAAACTGTACAAGGTGTGGGAGAAGCCATAATGCTGGTGAGTGTCCTGCCACAGGAAAACACTGCAGAAAGTGTCATAAGACTGGACGTTTTGAAATAGTATATAAAACAAAAATTGTGGGGGCTGTTAAAACCAGTGATAAAATAAGATAAGATAAGATAAGATAAGCCTTTATTAGTCCCACAGTGGGGAAATTCCAGGATTGCAACAGCACAGGGATAGCAACACTCAGAGCAACAATCAGAAGGCAAGAGAAAAACAAGAGCAGCGAGTATACATATGTACATATAAATATAAATATATATAAACACACAGTGCGGAGCATTGTAGCTAGATGGAATAAATATGTAAATATATAAACACACACAGTGTGGAGCATTGTAGCTAGATGGAATAAATATATGAATATATAAGCACACAGTGCAGAGCATTGTCGCTAGATGGAATAAATATATAAACACACACAGTGCGGAGCATTGTCGCTAGATGGAATGAAACAGCATAACAGTCTACAGTGATCCCTCGCTACTTCGCGTTTCACCTTTCGCGCCCTCAGTGCATTGCAGATTTTTCAAAAATATTCATCAAAAATTCAAAATTGAGAAAAAATGGCACGAAAGTTGCCCGGGCGCTAGCAGAAGGCAGGGAGACTACATTAGAACATCAGGTATCAACACGGAGAGCCCGCACAACTCAAAATCCACCTCTCTGACCACCGCTCCACTCCTCTCCGCCCACCTCTTCACCGCTCGGGAATCTCGCAAGCTGATTGGCCGAGACGTTTTACTCAGCTTCTCTCCCTGCCGAGCGCCCATACCCAGCGAAGGAAGACCGCATTCATTGTTCTTTATCGCTCGTGTTGCTTAGTGGCACTTTTCGCTGTTCTCTTGTGCCTTTTTGTGCAAAATAGTGCTTGTGACGCCCTTGGGGGGGGGGGGGTGACGCTACTTCGCGGTTTTTCACTTTTCGTGGTCGGTTCTGGTCCCCATTAAATGCGATAAGTGAGGGATCACTGTACTTAGTTATCCTACATGGTATGATTATGTACCCATACATATTCTCACCCTCCATAGCGACCGGTATTTTCCTAGTTGTATACCGGAGGGGACCATTGTGTAAGTCCATTGCGTCTTGCATTCAATACTATTAGGCTGTCACGTCTTTTTGCTATCTCTGCGAGCAGCCCTGCTTAGGTTGTACAGTCTGACAGCCGTAGGTAGGAAGGACCTGCGAAACCTCTCGGTTGTGCACCTAGGATGATGTAGTCTGCTGCTAAATGAGCTCCTCAGTGCATTCAGTATGTCCTGCATAGGGTGGAACTCGGCCTCCAGCAGAGATGATAGTTTAGCTACCATCCTTCTCTCTCCCATCTCCTCCACTGGGTCAAGGTGCTGTCCCAGGACAGAGCTAGCTTTCTTGATCAGTTTGTTCAGTCTCTTCCTATCGGCTGCTGTAATGCCACTGCCCCAGCAGACCACTCCAAAAGTGATGGCTGATGCCACCACCGTGTCATGGAATGACTTCAGCAGCACCCCCTTGTACACCAAAAGACCTGAGTCTCCTCAGTAGGAGCAGCCTGCGCTGTCCCTTTTTGTAGAGTGCGTCGGTATTGTGTGACCAGTCTAGTTTATTGTTCAGATGAACACCCAGGTACTTGTAGGATGTCACCATCTCGATGTCTGTTCCCTGTATATTTACTGGTGCTGTGAGGGGTTGTCCTTGCCTGCGGCAGTCCACCACCAGCTCCTTAGTTTTCCTCGCGTTGATCTGGAGGCAGTTCCGATGGCACCAGTCCACAAAGTCCTGGATAAGCCCTCTGTACTCAGCTTCATCTCCATTGGAGATGAGGCCAACGATCGCAGAGTCGTCAGAGAACTTCTGTAGATGGCAGTGTGTTGTGTTGTGTGAGAAGTCCGCAGTATAAAGGGTGAACAGGAAGGGAGCCAAAACCGTTCCCTGGGGGGCCCCCATGTTACCGATGATCGTGTCGGACACACAGTCCCGGGTTCTCACAAACTGTGGTCGGTTTGTGAGGTAGTCCAGGATCCATGATGACAAGTGCTGGTCCACCCCTGTGCACAGCAGCTTGTCCTTCAGGATCATCGGTTGAATGGTGTTGAAAGCACTGGAGAAGTCAAAGAGCATGATCCTCACCGCATTCCCGGGCTTCTCCAGGTGGGACAGAGAACGGTGAAGGAGGAAGATCACCGCATCCTCCACCCCAATGCCATGCTGGTAGGCGAACTGGAGTGGATCCATCGCTGGTCCCACCAGGGGGCGGAGGTGAGCAAGGAGCAGTCTCTCCAGGGTCTTCATCATGTAGGACGTCAGGGCCACTGGTCTGTAGCTGTTCAGATCTTTGGGGTGGGAAGTCTTTGGTACAGGTACCACACAAGATGTTTTCCACAACTGTGGTACCCTCCCCAGCTTCAGGCTCAGGTTGAAGATGTACTCCACAAGCCCACACAACTGGTCTGCACAGGACTTGAGGAGCTTTGCGCTGATGCCGTTCGGTCCCGACGCCTTCCTTGCCTTGATCTTCCTCAGCTCCGTCCTCACCTGGGTCTTAGTGAGGGTCAGGTTGGGGGGCTGTGTGTTGGGAGTGAAGATCCTCTTCTTCTCTCTCAGAAGTGTTTTTATCTCAGGGTTGATCCAGGGTTTGTTGTTTGAGCAACACCGTATGGTCTTGGTGGGTACGGTGTTGTCCACACAGAAGCTGATGTAGTCCGTGATGGTGTGAGTAAGGCCATCGATGTCCTCACCATGTGGATCGCAGAGCTGCTCCCAGGCGGTGGTTTCAAAACAGTCCTTTAGAGCGTCCATTGCCTCCTCAGACCATAACTTCACTGTGCGCATGACTGGAGGTTGTCTTTGCACTAGGGGTTTGTACACCGGCAGGAGATGAACCAAGTTGTGATCCGATCTCCCGAGTGGGGGGAGTGGTGATGAGGTGTACGCCTCCTTAGTGTTTGCATAGAATAAGTCCAGTGTTTTATTGTCTCTAGTGTGGCATGTGACATACTGGGTAAACGTGGGTAGAATGGGAGAC
Organism: Pholidichthys leucotaenia; assembly: GCA_020510985.1. Lineage (NCBI taxonomy): Eukaryota > Metazoa > Chordata > Actinopteri > Cichliformes > Pholidichthyidae > Pholidichthys > Pholidichthys leucotaenia. The sequence goes on from CM035847.1 coordinate 300,009,897, forward strand.
AGTGAAACATGGTTTAAATCGCCTGAGATGAGGAGAAGAGCATCTGGGTGTTCTGTCTGCAGCCTGCCAGTTACTGAGTGGAGGATGTCACGCGCTGTCCCAGCATTCGCCGTCGGATTTGCATAAATAACAATGCAGATCACGTATGAGTATTCCCTCAGGAGATAGGTAGGCCGCATGCTAACAGCTAGCAACTTGATGTCTTTGTTGCAGTGTTGTTGTTTAACAGTGATATGTCCCGGTCTGCACCAGTTGTTGTTAACATACATCATCACTCCACCGCCCCTTGCTTTGCCACTGTCTGGTGTTCGGTCTGCCCGTATCGCGTGGAAACCCTCCAGTTCAATGTTAGCATCTGCTGCTAGTTCAGTTAGCCACGTCTCAGTAAATAACAAAAGGCAGCACTCCCGGTATATGCTATCGTAGCGGGAGATAGCCGCTAGCTCATCTACCTTTCCCAATATCGATCGTACATTCCCCATAACAACGGATGGGAGGGTGGGTCTGTACCTTATATTTCTTGCCCACTGTCTTAAACCAGCACGACACCCACGTCGTTTTCGCCTCAGTTCTCCCAGTATGTCGAGTTTTTTCGTTAGCACCGAGTGGCGGTTGAGTGCTAGCAGCTGTTCCCTGCTGTACCGTCTCCTGCTGTAAACAGTGGCTCCGTCCACCGGCTCGGGAGACATTTGGGGCGATCTGTGTGTCCGTGATGTATAAGGTTTTTTTTTTTTTTTTGTTTTTTTTTTGTTACTTATTTGTACCCGTAGGTAGACTTGGTTTGCAGTCTGGTGACAAGCCACCGGCTGCTGGTCGCTGCGTGCGCGAGCGCCCTAAACCTACATGTTTTTGGTATGCGGGAGGAAACCGGAGAAATCCCGGAGTAAACCCGCGCAACACGGGGAGAACATGCAAACTCCACACAGCTCACTGTTGGTCGGGGGCTGGGATCGAACCCACGATCTCATGATCCCCGCGATCCCCCGGCCGAGGGTAAAACTGTGCTGCCACAGTGCTAAACCACTGCGCCACCGTGCAGCCCCACTGCGCCACCGTGCAGCCAAGGTGTGTAAGGTGTCGCCATATCAGAAAGTTGTCACTGGATCAGAAAGTAAGAGGAAGAAAAAACTCAGAATTGAGCCGCTGTTGCAAAAAGGCAGCTGACTCGTGTGGTGCTGGAAGTAAAAAAAATACTGCCCTCATTGGTGATAACACCAATCAGCAACTCAGATAAATAGGTCAGGGACACTGATAACTCCTGTTCTTAATGACTGCTGTTATATATTTATGTATGTATGTACTTGTATTATTTATTGGGTTTTATTTCATTCATTATGTACTACATCCATTGTGTATGTGTGGATTGCGTGGTTGCAGCACGGGTGACAAGCCCAAGACAAATTTCCCCTTGAGGGACAATAAAGTTTATCTTATCTTATCTTATCTTATCTTATTACGGACAATAGCACACAGTTTGTCTCAGCAGAGTTCAAAGGATTCAGTGAGATGTAAAACTTCAGTCACACAACCTCTAGTCCTCACTACCCACAATCAAACGGAGCAGCTGAAGGATCAGTTGTCACAGCGAAACTGATACTCCACCAGGAAGACCCTGAACTTGCTCTCATGAGTTACCGTGCCACACCCATTGCAATGACTGGACTGAGTCCTGCAGAGCTAATGACTGGAAGACAAATCAGAACTACAGTTCCTATCATCCCAAAATGGCTGCAACCCGCCCACATTGACTACACCAAGGTTAAGCAGAATGATCAACAAGCCAAACAAGACTAATGATTCTTTTACAACAGACGTCATTCTGTGCGTCCTTTGTCTGAATTGCAGCTGGGTCAGCATGTTAATGTGAAAACAGATGGGGAAAAAGGTTGGAAAATGCCTGCAAAGATCATTACCAAAGCACCAGAGCCAAGATCCTATATTGTCCAAATGGAACAAGGAACACTTACCCACAGGAACAGGAAACACATTCAAGAGCTGCCTAGATTCCCTGCTGGGACCTTGGATCATGACACTGAAAGATGAACTCTCATCTGCAAGGATGACATGGGCCTATCACCTGCTTCATCTGATTCACCTGTTATTCAGGATCCACCAGTGCCTACAGCTCTGCCACCCAACTAAGGACTATGTTTCTAAATTAGGCTTTATAATTCATTCATGATTACATTTTGGTCACTTTGGGTTTTGCATTTTCTAAGGAAAAGGAAAATGAGAGTCAGCTAGTAAAATTTTGGTTAGAATATGTTTTATTATTTTATAAGTTTTATTGTTCCTAAGTTTAGGGTTTTTAAGTTTATTGTTTTATTGTTCCTAAGCACCACCAACCATCACCATTGACGACTACGAGCTGGAGGTCGTGAATCAGTTCACGTACCTGGGGTCCACGATCAGCAACAACCTCTCCCTTGATACAGAGATCGACAAGAGGATTGGAAAATCAGCCTTCACACTCGCTCGCCTCACCACATGAGTGTGGGAGAATCCCAAACTCTCTGTCAAGACGAAGATGGCAGTGTACAACGCCTGTGTCATCAGCACACTGCTCTGTGGGAGTGAGACGTGGACAACATATGCCCGGCAAGAAAAGAGACTGAACTCCTTCCACTTGTGCTGCATTCGCCACATCCTGGACATATCCTGGCGGGACAAAGTGCCCAACACTGAAGTTCTGTCCTGCGCCGCCCTTCCCTCCATGTTTACTCTACTCAGGCAGCGCAGGCTCCGCTGGCTAGGCCACGTTCACCATATGGAGGATGGCAGAATCCCCAAAGACGTCCTCTACGGAGAACTGGCAACTGGCAGGAGAGACGTTGGCCGCCCACAGCTGCACTTTAGAGACGTCTGCAAGAGAGACATGAAGGCCCTGGAGATCAACACAGAGCGCTGGGAGGACCTTGCAACGGACCGCTCCAAATGGAGAGGCACCCTGACCAGACAGCTCAAGGCGGGTGAAGAGAGACTGACTGCTGCAGCAGATGAAAAAAGGACCCGCAGGAAGAACCACCACAGACCCAGCAGCACGGAGACCACCCACAAGTGCGACCTGTGTGACAGGGACTGCCATTTGCGCATCGGCCTGTTCAGCCACAGGCGGTGCTGTTCCAGCAGAGTAGACGTTTAGGATTCTCTTCCATGGTCATCATAGACCGACGGAGGCCGACGATTGTTCCTAATTTGGGATATTGACTACATGGACTTAAAGATTGTTTTATCACAAGAAAGGGAAAAGGAAAAGAAAAAAAACCTTTAAAATATACAACTTAGCCAATAGATAGTATTGCCAGCTTAGATTATTGGCTAGATGAGTGTATGTCTATGGGGGAGTAGAATAAGAAAGGAGTTCCGGTGGGTAGGCCATGATTGTTAGCTCGACACACATTTTGTTGAGATCTTGTTAATAAAGCCTGAGTTCACACGAGAGAATGGGTATAGGTCTCATTTCATGACACCAACCCAGCTTCACACCAGCCCGCGCCAACCGCCAAAGACAAGTCCGCAACAGTGACTAGGGGAACTCCGAACACATGTTCATGTCTGTCCTTCTGGCTTCCGTTAGCTGGCCTTCCACATCAAGGTCCATCTATGCTTGCCTTTATGAAGTGGGAGGAGCTTAACTGAACTTTCACAGCAGAAAAACACAGACGTAACTCATAAGTGATTTATCTCTTGATACCTCATAAAAAACATGTTGCAGACATGTTAATAAGAAAAAACATTGATTTTTACCAGTGTCACTTAAAATAGTGTCTCGTAGTTATAATTTAAAAGGACTTGAAATATTTACATTTACTTGCAAGGAATGTAAATGTTTAATTTTGGAATTAAATTGTTTAAAAATTAAAATGATGATATTTTAATTTGTGTGATGCTCCTGCAGAGCAATGCTGTTCAGCAGTGAGATGGCACTACTGGTCCCGTTATTGCCATGACACATCATGAACACCTAAAATTCCGTTTGAGTCCTTTGTCTCTCTGAAGGTGTAATGCCAGTGAGGGCGAGTCGGTGCTAACTCTGTTATGAGCATGTGGCGGGGACGCAAAGACGCAGACAGACCGACAGAGGGACAGGATGTGGTATCATAGCCAGGGTTTCAGGGTTCGTGGCTGAGCCATCCAGGAACAGGCTGCCGCTGCCTGGACTCGCTCATTGCACCAGAGGGAGGCGGGTGGAGGCATGGAAATCCATGCGTGCCACTGTCTCCGTTCACAGTAGCTGTACCGCTGCGAAACTGGTCGAACGGCCTGGATTTATGAGAAGAGGAGCAGTGCCGTTATTTTGTGATACAGCAGCGAAGAGGAGGTCTTTCATGGTACTGGTGAGGCAGCTTTTATTCCGGCTAACGTCAGTCAGTCAGCTGTTAGCTAGCAAGCTAATCTGCTTTGGCGCTGTGATCTACAGTAGCATCTAAAGTAAGCTAACACGGGCGCAGATAGCTCAGCTTACATAAAGTTTATTGTTTGGGGCCTTGTGCACATTTGCAACCTACTCATTTCCTTTTGTCATACCTGCTTTTAGAGATATCACGTCGCTATTCAGACAGTTGCTATTTGGGCTAGCTTAGTGTCGTTTGGAAAGTTAGCTAACGCCAGTTAACGCGCATACTAGCTGACGGTCGCCTGTTTGATTTTCATAAACTAACGCGCAGCATTTATCGTCTGCGTTTAACACGGGGTAGCGGGGCTTATAAGCTTCCCGTCAGATCTCTTCGGTGTTTTGCGACATTCCTGCAACACTGTCACGTTTACGGAGCCGTTGGGGAACGAGAGGAAACGGCTCCGTCATCTGTCACTAGGAACGTTTTGGCCAAACTCTTCGTTATCACAGCCAGTTGGGTCACCGTTTAAACTATGCCGGTAGTTAGCCGTCACATAGAAGCCACGGTGAAGCTCAGACTGATCGACCACTGGTGCAGTCGAGCTCGGTGTAAACTGCTCCAAAGTAGTACCTGAGCAGTCAGCACGTTGAAGGTGTGGCTCGGTAAAGAAGCTGCAAGATGAGGACCAAACGAAACCAGGCATGGTCGGGTCAGCATTCAGGTGATGGTGGTGATCGCCGGGGTGGCGGGCTTAGCTGAAATTTTAGATACTGACTAACTTGTAACTCACTCAACGACACATATTTACATGCTTTGACGTGCACAATCCCACCGTGATCCACAAAATACAGCGTGACTGAGAGAATGCATGCATGCATGGGTTTGGGTGAATTGTTGAAGATTTTTACATCAACTTTTGCAGTTTACATGCATGGACCTTGTTTGCATGGTGTATACTCTCCTTGAAAGATTGGACAAATCAAGGGTGGTACAAAAGTATTTTAACGTCAGGGCTGTGATAAGGGGGCGGGAGTCTCCCGGCATGCTTGCTCTGCGGAGGATTCAAATACTGTATCTGTGTGCAGGGTTTCCTCTGGTAACATTTCTCAGTGGCAGGCCGCCTCGCCAGAAATTTTACCGCCACGCCAAGAGGAGATATGAATTTATTAAGAAAAATATATGAAGCAATGACTTTCCGCAAGCGCACACACGAACAGCACGCATGGCCGTCACCCGCGCGGAGTTTAGAAGTGCCCCGCCCACGCAAGTTTTCCAGTCAGTCAGCAAGCAGTGTCTTACTAAGCGTGACTGTCCGACAGAGACATGAGTTTGTTAAAGTACTTCAAACGTGGAAAAAAATCAGAAAAGGTATGTAAGCAGTATGTAAGGTTTTAACCCTCTGGAAACGGGAGCAATAATGGAAGAGTCGCTTAGCTAAGAGATGTGGTTAGAATTCATATACAGCCGGCTTCATATGAAGGGAAAGATAAGATAAGATAAGATAAGCCTTTATTAGTCCCACAACGGGGAAATTCCAGGATTGCAAGGAAAGGCAGGGAACTGACGAATTGCTGAGGATATATTTCAGCAGCCACTACAATATTAAGTTATGTTCTGTAGGAATTGCAGGAATGAAGAGACTGGCAGTTTCTCTCTTTTCTCGCACAAACAGGCATGCCGTTTTTATTCTCCAGCGGCAGTGACAAAGCAACAGCTAAAAACGCTAGCTCTCTTTTCACTCTAAACTGAGGTCCTTCAGTGGCTGCCTAAAGAGGTGCCTGATGAGAAAACCTGAGAGCACAACTATAACAGCCTAAACAGATTATTCTGTACATGAACACATATTGTGGTGAATTATGTCTTTAGAGTCCGCTGCAGTTCCCTATTATGTACCTGGCAGGTTAAGTTGACCAAAATTCACAAAATCAATGACTTTAATCCATCAGCAACCTTCAGACAAACTAAACATGCCGACATTTGATTTCAAAATAAGGGAGGTTTTTCCTGCTGTCTGGGTGGTGAGGAGATTTCTAAAAAAAAAACCAAACAAACTATAAATATAAAGAAATATAACAGAAATAACAGCATCCTTGGTCATTTAAGTTAATTCATTTCATGAAATACAATTTTATTTATATTTTTTTCCTTTGAAATCAGAGTTAAATTATTCTGTTCTGACTGCAAAATCATGGTCAAAAATGTAAATTGTTTTAGGGAAAAAGTTAAAAAAAAATTACCACAGTCCGGTCATCTCTCGGGTTCGGCAGTGGTTGGACGTGGGCTGGTGACCCGCCTGGGAGGCTGTGTCCACGCTGGACCCAGAGACCAAGGCCCTACATTCCCAGTGGGCCAATCTCTGATGGCACGAGGGTGTTGTGTATTGGCAGTGGCAGGCTCCAGCTGGGCAGCGTCACGTCTGGCAGCTGCTGGTTCCCTGGTGGCTCCGCCCCAAAGTGCTCCACTTGGTCCATGGGTCAGTGGGGATGGGCCACTTTGGGGTGACGAAGACTCTGCAGCGTCTTCGGGCCCGGTTCTACTGGCTGGGATGTCGCCAGGACGTAGAGCTCCATGTCCACCACTGCGATACCTGCACAGCTCAGAAAGTGCCGACTCAGCAATCCCACGCCCCCTTGCAGCAGTACCGGGTGGGAGCACCCATGGAGCGGGTAGGAGTGGACATTCTGGGCCCTTTCCCGACCATGGATCGGGGGAACCGCTATGTGCTGGCCGCAATGGATTACTTCACCAAATGGCCAGAGACGTATGCGGTCCCTGATCAGAGCGCCGCCACCACAGCATCAAAGCTGGTGGACAAGATGTTTTGTCAGTTCGGTGCACCGGAGGAGCTACACAGTGATCAGGGACGGAACTTCGAGGCAGAGGTCTTCTGGGAGGTCTGCAGGCGGCTGGGCATCCAGAAGACCTGGACCACCCCGCTGCATCAACAGAGCGACGGCCTGGTTGAACGTTTTAGTTGGACCCTAACCACCCAGCTCACCGTTCTAGTGGACCAGCGGCAGCGAGACTGGGACCTGCATCTGTAGTTGTACCGGACGGCAGCTCAGAAATCCACCCGGTGCACCCCTGCACTGCTGATGTTTGGACGCGAGCTGCGCACACCAGTGGATTTGGTGTGCCCCTTCCCCCTGGAGCCGGAGGTGGAGGGCAAACCAGGGTTGGATTATTTGTTTTGTGTGAGAGAACGTCTCCACATGGTGCACGAACTGGCTCTGGAGGCCCTGGCAGCAGCAGGGAGTCAGCAGAAGCGGGCATACAACTCCCGCTGCCAGGGGAGGGACTTTGCACCAGGGGATCGAGTCTGGGTTTTCTACCCGGAGTGCAAAAAGGGACTGTCGCCAAAACTGGTGAGCCATTGGTCGGGACTGTGCATGGTCCTTCAGAGACTGTCAGATGTAGTGTATAGGGTTAGGCTGCAGAAAAGGAACTGGGTTGTGGTGCTTCACCATGACCGTCTCGCCCCGTACCAGCCATCTGCCCCGCGGGTGGTCGAGCCGGAGGCTTCATCCTGACCAGATACCTCAACCCAGGCGTCAATGGACAATATTATAGGCGCTTTTCCACTAGGGTCAGTACGGTACGATTCGGTACGGGATGGGACGGTACAATTCGGCCCTCTTTGTTTTTCTACTGCACTAGGTCCCATTCGAAGTGGGTGGGAATATAGTTACAGGGAGGCGGCACAACCCTCTCCCTCCCGTTATGTAAAACCAGTGTAACTGGCGTAAAACAAGTGTAACGTTACGCAAAACACAAGCTGGCAGGTTACGTGGCGTCTGCCTTCTCTGTCTTTTTTTGCCTGAATAAACGCAAAAAAGGAGAACAGAAAGCAGAGGTGGCAAAACTACACACTCTGGAAAAGTACTGGAGTGTTTAGGAAACCATAGAGCAGTATAAAGGAGAAGACATGAGGATACAAACATCACCTATCAAGGTAAGCTAATGATTGCTAATGCTACTTTGCGTTTAAGTCCGCCGTACAACATTGTAATGTCGGCAGGTTATCGTTATTAGGTACTAAAATATGTATTCTCTGTGTGTTTCAGATGGCTCTCTTGTGGCAAAAATATCACTTCAAATGTTGGGGGTTAACGTTCAACACAGTGATCTGACCCCAACTTCACGAACGCGAAGTGGCTATAATGTCTGTAGAAATGTTTAGCTTCCTGTGCAACAAATTGCTCTGATCTGTGCCAAAATAAGATAAGATAAGATAAGATAAGCCTTTATTAGTCCCACAACGGGGAAATTCCAGGATTGCAACAGCACAGGGATAGCAACACTCAGAGCATCAAAAGAGAGAGGAAGGGGAAAAAAAACTCTGAATCGAGCCGCTGTTGCAAAAGGCAGCCGACTGGTGTGGCGCCGAGAGACTATTAACAGTGGTATACAAACGTTATAAAAATTACCTCGATAAATCAGTGTGTTAAGTATAATTTTAAAAAATGAACTTATGATATAATGCTGTTTACACTGAAATGAGCTGCCTTCATATTCTTCCTCCTCATTTTGTACAAGTGTAAAAAATAATTTTCATATGATAAGTTGATATATTAATTATCCTTAGAGGCCTAGTGAATTTACACTGAAACGATAATTAAACTGGACGTCTGTCGTAAGCTAGTCATGCTACAGCAGAGCGACGCCGCTCAGTTCAAACCAGACCACGCTTCCTCAATGTCAGCCATCTTTAACAGTTGTCAACGTGTCGTCAGTGAGGTTACACAGCTTCTCTTCAAATGCACAATTGCAAAAACCCCACTTTATAATCTATATTATTCCCATAAAAAATAAGATTTAATTTATAGCAATAATGTAAAATGAATCTCATCTCCCATCTGTTGACGCCGTTAACATCTGTATGTACACAAAAAAAAATAGAGTAAACTGATGCTACAGTCTCTTTTTGTTACAGTACACTTTTCTTCTGCTAACACTGAATGGACCAATCGGTGCACTTCTTTCAACAAACAACACAAAAGTCAATTTTAAAAAATGTGCTAAAAACTCTCCACTAGCATTAATATATTAATAATTTATCTTATAGTTTGATTTTAGCTTCCGCCATCCAAACTCCTGATTATAGCTAGCTCGACTCCACCTTGTCCCTTTTCGCTCCCTGAAGACCAACACTTCCTGACATCGCTGAGATCCCCGCACTTAAATTAAAAAAACAAAAAAAAACAAAAACAGGAGCAGTTTACGACGGCAAGCCATTGGTCCTTTAAATACTGTTCAGTACTGGAATGTTTTTAGACTCTAATACCTGATACGAGTAAGTGAGCCATTAAAAAATACAAACAAGAATAAAAACTCCTTCTGGACACAATAAATAGCTATCCTTCATATAGTGCAGTAATACAGTACTCACACTACACCTACAGTAATTGCACATGCAACTGCCCCCCCCCCCCCCCCGCTGCCATCTTTATCATTCCCGTCACTTCCTATTTCCAAAATCAAATCTCCAAAGTCTGTTCTGGGACTTCCCTGCAGCTAAAACCAAGGGGTTCCCAGCATGGAGCCCTGGGGGATGCCATCCCATGCTGAGGCAGAGCTTGCAGTCCAAGGCGAAATGATCTGGGTTACAGGTAGTTTGGTTAATTCCAGTTAATAACACGAGCAGTAACATCTCTACAATTCCTTCTCCTCCATCATCAGATACTCTGCACTGGTCGTCAGAAGTCGTATCAGTTTCAGTCATGGCGAAGACTCTCGCGGCGTCCATGCTGGAATGATCCTTGGGTTGTTAATGGTGGTGTCTGTTGCTCCACCCTCCCCCAGCGCTCCTACAGGTCTCCATCTGAAGGCGGCAGACACAGCTTGTAGAGCCTGTTTCCTCATGATGTCCATGGTCTGCATGATGCAGCGTGGCATCAAGCCATGGTTCCGGGCCAGGATCATGGCCTGCTCCAGGGTCACGGTCAAGGTACACCTCTGCATGCCGGTGCCACACAGGGTGACGTGGCAGGCCCCCAGGCGATTGCACAGCTCCGAGGACACACACAGCACGCTGACGCCCGATGGGTGGCCCTGGGCAGCGGGGCGGACGTTGACATAGGACTGCATCAGTCTGCACAGGTCGTTCAGAGTGTTGAGAGGACGCAGCAGCTGGTCTATCTTCATGGCCGTGGTGTTGGAGTCAGTGGGGAGGTTGGACTTCTCCAGGTAGAAGGCCCTGAGTCTGCGGTAGTACACCTTCACCTTCTCCAGGGACACGGCGTTGGTGCGCTGCTGGAACTCCTCCATGGAGGACAGGTCCTGAGGACAGACGCCATCTGGACGCTCCAGAGCTCTGGTGAAGAGGACGGTGTGGATCTTCAGACTTCCTCCATTCTGCAGCCTGCTGGGCAGCTCGCTGAAGTGACAGCTGTCCAGGAACAGGGTGACCCTCAGGGCGTGTCTGCTGCCTTCCACCTGGTACCACACCGGCGTGTTTGCCACTAGATACTCGTCATCCAGTTGCCTGAAGAACACAGTGACTTTGTCCAGGTCCAACAGGGCAGCCTTGGTGTCCTCCAGCATGGTGCGCTCCTCCTTCACATGTGGCGCCAGCGTGGACTGAAAGTGCATCAGAACCCCGATGACAGAGATCTGCTCCAACCACTTGCGGCTCGTCTCCCTGCTGTCCTCCTGGTACTCACCGGCGTTGTTGAAGCGCGACCTCAGCGCCATCAGCAGCTGCTCGGCCAGTGTGCACAGGGCGCCTGTCGCTGCCTGGCAGAAAATCACATCCCGCCGCAGCTGAAGGGACGTGTCTGTACACTTGAGCAGAGCCAGAAGCAGCTGGTTCTTCCCGTCATCCACAAATCTCTGCAGGCTGTCCACCAGAGTTTTGATGGAGGTGGGAAGGTTCCACGGGTCCTCCTGGATGTTCTTGTGGATGACGCATCGACCGCGGACCGTCCAGTCCTCTGTCTGCCTGAACTCTGGCTGCCCGTGGTCGGAGTAGAAGTGTTTGGTCTCCTCACAGGCTTTGGTCATGACGGCTCCTTTCAGGAGGCTGTTGATGGAGTCCACCTGGTTGAAAAGGTGCTCCAGGCAGCCGTGGAGTTTGTCCTGTTTGTCTGAGGAGATCCTCATGTCACACGGCAGCTCGTCTCCTGACCCCATCTCATCACTGCCCAGGTAGGAGCTGTTACTCCTCACACTCGTATAGGACAGGACCGAGTCTCTGTTGCTGTTACACTCACTGTAGGAGTCTCTGTAGCTCATGGTGTCGTGGCCCGAGTCCTCCTGGTCCTCCTCAGTCACTTTGAAGCAGACTCTCTGCTTGTCATGTCTCCAAATCTGCTTGTCTCCAAATCATGGAGAGACTGTTGAGACGTCATGGAATTTACCTGCTCCAGCCAGTGGTGTCATGGCAAAACATGAATCAGGTGCCATACTGTAGCATATGAGCCATTAAATATATATTTCGACAGGTAAACAGTACTGAGTTATGCATAAGATATATTTAACAATTATGATGCATTTTAAGCCAAAACAAATGGATCTAGGATTAAAAGTAATTAAAATAATGCAGTCACAAGGTTACATGGAGAAATATGTGGATTAACTGGAAATATATTGTATTGAGTATTGCTGACTACATGTAGATACTGTATAAATATACACTCACCGGCCACTTTATTAGGTACACCATGCTAGTAACGGGTTGGACCCCCTTTTGCCTTCAGAACTGCCTCAATTCTTCGTGGCATAGATTCAACAAGGTGCTGGAAGCATTCCTCAGAGAGTTTGGTCCATATTGACATGATGGCATCACACAGTTGGCGCAGATTTGTCGGCTGCATATCCATGATGCGAATCTCCCGTTCCACCACATCCCAAAGATGCTCTATTGGATTGAGATCTGGTGACTGTGGAGGCCATTTGAGTACAGTGAACTCATTGTCATGTTCAAGAAACCAGTCTGAGATGATTCCAGCTTTATGACATGGCGCATTATCCTGCTGAAAGTAGCCATCAGAAGTTGGGTACATTGTGGTCATAAAGGGATGGACATGGTCAGCAACAATACTCAGGTAGGCTGTAGCGTTGCAACGATGCTCAATTGGTACCAAGGGGCCCAAAGAGTGCCAAGAAAATATTCCCCACACCATTACACCACCACCACCAGCCTGAACCATTGATACAAGGCAGGATGGATCCATGCTTTCATGTTGTTGACGCCAAATTCTGACCCTACCATCCGAATGTCGCAGCAGAAATCGAGACTCATCAGATCAGGCAACGTTTTTCCAATCTTCTATTGTCCAATTTCGATGAGCTTGTGCAAATTGTAGCCTCAGTTTCCTGTTCTTAGCTGAAAGGAGTGGCACCCGGCGTGGTCTTCTGCTGCTGTAGCCCATCTGCCTCAAAGTCCGACGTACTGTGCGTTCAGAGATGCTCTTCTGCCTACCTTGGTTGTAACGGGTGGTTATTTGAGTCACTGTTGCCTTTCTATCAGCTCGAACCAGTCTGGCCATTCTCCTCTGACCTCTGGCATCAACAAGGCATTTCCACCCACAGAACTGCCGCTCACTGGATATTTTTTCTTTTTCGGACCATTCTCTGTAAACCCTAGAGATGGTTGTGCGTGAAAATCCCAGTAGATCAGCAGTTTCTGAAATACTCAGACCAGCCCTTCTGGCACCAACAACCATGCCACGTTCAAAGTCACTCAAATCACCTTTCTTCCCCATACTGATGCTCGGTTTGAACTGCAGGAGATTGTCTTGACCATGTCTACATGCCTAAATGCACTGAGTTGCCGCCATGTGATTGGCTGACTAGAAATTAAGTGTTAACGAGCAGTTGGACAGGTGTACCTAATAAAGTGGCCGGTGAGTGTATATTCTCTGCATCAACAGTGAACTATACATGTATTCATGTAGTATTGCCCTGGGAATTTTGACAATAAACCTTTATACTTTTGCAGATGTCTGTTTTGTTTTACATTCTTCAGCAAATAATTGTGTTGGTTACTTTTCTTAAAAATGAGCCATTATTTTCAAAGTCACTGATAAATGGTTCGTACTGTTGACTGTTTTCCCACCGGTGTCTGAACAGACAAAATAGAAAATCATGATGCAAACACATAAATCACTAAATTGTTTATTCCAATCAGCAGCAAATTACAGATTATTTAGAATGTGCAAAATTCAAACTGTTAAAAAAAAAAAAAAGAGAGAAGAAACTGGAATGGGCCACACACGCCAGCCACGCTGCCTCACTGAGAAGCAACTGGTCGGCCCCTCGTACTGGTCCTGGTTCAGCAGATCTTCAGCTTGCATCTCTGTAAATAGTGAGGCAAGGTCTGGTTTGGGTGGATCGTTTTCCCCTTGCCTAGATGAAAGACAGAAATGGGTGGTGGATAATTAAAGCAAGTTTAAAACATATTTGAGAAATGAATGAATGAATCTTTATTTCGGATAGATTAAAAGAAAGGAACAGAACAATAGAGCAAAGGGGAAAAAAAAATCCAGTAAGGTCAAATTAAACAGCAACTCCTTGGATTATACAATTCAGCATAACTTATCCGAAATGGGTGATGGCTGAAGCCACAGCTTATATTGCCCACCCATGTTCCAGCTAAGAATTCAAAAAGAAAATAAAATAAGAGTGATTACAAATCAGAACAAAGCCAAGACAAAACGTGACAAAAACTAAGCAACAGCACAACACAGACTGGATATGACAATCCTTATGTGATTTTACATGTCGTCTTGTATATATGTTTGGAGTATTTCTTCCTTTAGTTTTTGTTTAAATTGTCCAAGCGTTGTACATGATTTTAATTCAGGTCCAAAATCGTTCCACAATCTGACTCCTTGCACTGAAACACAGTGTTACTTGGTGGTAGTTCTCACTGAAGGTTTTTGAAATATACATGTTCCTCTGAAATGATATTGTTTCTCCCTTATTTGGAACAACTTTTGGATATTTGCGGGCAGTGATAGATTCTTCACTTTAAACATTATTACTGCAGTTTTAAAGTCAACCAGATCTTTCAACTTGAGAGTTTTTAATTTAAGAAAAAGTGGGTTTGTTGGTTCCCTGTAAGCAGCTTTGTTTATTATTCTAATAGCTCTCTTCTGAAGCATAAAGACTGGATATATGTTTGTTTTATATGTATTTCCCCATACTTCGGTACAATATGTCATGTATGGGAGCATTAATGAATGATACAAAGTCTATAGTGTGGGTTGATTCAGCAAATATTTCATTCTGTGTAGTATTGCGATTGATTTGCATATTTTACCTGTAATATAATTAATATGTGACTTCCAACACAGTTTATCGATTATTACGCCAAGGATTTTAATTTTGGATACCCTTTCAATCTCTACACCATTTAGTAGATACTGAGTTGTTGTGATAGTGTGAAATAACGTTATCAATAAAAGTTTAGCCACTGCTGTGTCGCCCTGGTTTCAAGTGTGGGTGTTCTTTTACTGGATGAGTTTAAAGATGAAATACTGTAGACTACACATATAAACTAAATTCTAATGGTGACTGAACAACTCCCATTCCCCAAAGTGCCAGATACACTATTATGACTATAACTCAAAAAGGATCACAGAAATGATCTGATAAAATAAATAAATAAACAAAAATAAATAAACAAGCGGTTTACGTATACTTTAACTTAAAAAGCAAAAGATTTGACTATAAATATGATTGATGTGTTGTTTACCTGTCACAATACTGCTGTGAAAACGTCGCCATTCCGAGCAGATCCTGTTTGGACTCTACAATCAAAATACACCTTAAGTTCATACACAGCACGAAAATGCAACATGTAAAAAACACCTTTTTAACCAGGATTACATCTACTGTAGCCTATTTCATCAGATATTGTCAACACAAGGCAACATACTAGGACGGATGTAGCATTGAGCTAGGTCATCGTTTAAACACGATTAAGTTTTCGTCTGTCCGCAGTGAACTTTCCACTGCTGGGAAATATAACGTAAAACATGAATATCACATTACTCACCATCCTGTATATCACAATATCATGGCTTCAACTGCTGAAGTTGGGTGCGTCACGGCTGTACATTCAATTCAGTTCGGGTGGCTGGGTCTAATTCCCGGTGCGTCTCAGTCTATTTTCTAGTGCGTCTGCTTGTGCTCCCCACTGCAAGCTCAGTCTGCTTCCCTCTGCATTCTCTCATCAGCCGAAACGCACAGAAAACTCTGCTGGACTGCTGTGTTGATTTCTGCTGATTTCTGTTAAGCCATTCTATTGTTACCTCCGCCAAGGAGGTTATGTGATCATCGGCGTTGGTTTGTCTGTCTGTTTGTCTTTGTTTGTTAGCAAGATAACTCAAAAAGTTATGGACGGATTTTCATGAAATTTTCACAGATTGCCAGAAATGGGGTATCCTACAGATGATTACATTTTGGTGGTGATCCGGATCACCGTCGAGAAGAAAACCGCCATTACGGAAAATGCCATTTTCGTCAATAACTACTGAACCACTAATCCTATCATTGTGAATCCAGTTGCTAGTCATATGTTTTCATGGTCAAGGAATCTGAAAACGTACACACAAACACTGTATGGGGGGAACTGTGGCGCTTGGCGGAGGTCTGCGCTCTCCGAGTGCTTTTCTAGTTGTCTATATCACTTGTTCGTGGGCGAAAAATTGCAAGTGGCGGCCAGCCAGCGATTCTGGAACGTCAGCGTAACGCCCACTCTCATGACGCTATGCCCGGACCAATCAATGGCCAGCAGTGGGTTGACGTAACAGTGCCGGTACGCTTCGGACCTGCTCAGGATCAGTCCCGATAAAATAGGAACAGTTCCAAAAGAACAGAACCGTAAGGACTTCCGGTCCCTAATGGAAAAGTGGACAAAGGGTGCTGAACCGTACAGTACTGACCCTAGTGGAAAAGCACCTTAACAGGCCTATGTGTGCTGGTTACCGACAACGGCAGCCGCTCCGACACCTGGACGGATTTGTGTTGGACTTTATTATTCTGGGGACAGAAACCAGTCCAGGGGGGACAGTATAATGTCGGGGCTGTGATAAGGGGGCGGGAGTCTCCCGGCATGCTTGCGCCGCGGAGGATTCAAATACTGTACCTGTGTGTTCTAAGCGTTATTCGTGTGCCGTTATAACTGTGTAATAAGACCAGTTGTGATAGCGTTGTTTCCCTATATGTGTCAAATCATGTGTCTGTGTCACCATGAGCTTAATGAGGGCCTGTCTAAATGACCTCCTCTCTGTTCTATGTTGTGAGTGTGTGTATAAATAAAGCCTGTTCGTCACAGTCATCTCTCCTTATTGTGTGAACCCTTGCAACGTCACAGTATAAAAGTATGCCATGGAAAGGTGTCACTAACTTCTACCTTGAGCAGTCATCCCAGGAGTGGATTCTGACTACCTAGTGCACCATAGTGGGCCTCACCAGTGTGTACAAATCTATGATGCATCGTGCTTAATGTTAGAATGAAATTGAAACGAACACTACATTTGTCCAAAGTTTAAGAATAACATGGATAAAACACACACACAGAGGGTGTTTGCTGAGCCAAAAGGCCCTAAAATGTCTGAAATTTGTTTTTCCAAGGTTAAGGCCTTCATTATCCTTAAGAATGACAATCCTTAAATCTGCATTTGAAAGGTCTTGAAAATGCCACAGCTATGATAACCATGATATGGGGTGAAATCCTCATAAATTTTGTGAGTTTGTAGTTATTTTTCTTGACTTTTTTTTAGAGTAAATTAAGTGGAACAAGCAATCATTTGGCAAAAAATTTGCAGCTTTTTAGAAAATTTGCAGCTCTGACTATTTTGTGATGTCTAGGGCTGTTGTGATAACTACAATTATGTAGTACCGCGCTATGGACAAGCCTACCGTGGAGGATAATGAGCAACAGCAACAACTGCAGTGTTCACTTTTTTGTGTGTGTGGCTAAATCTTGTTGTTCACTTATGTACCCCTATTGAATATTAAATAAATTGTTAAATGTTAAGTGTATTTTTATTGCCAACAGCATGTTTGCAGGGCATAAAGTGTTATTTGTACTACTTTAGACGAGATCAGATTGCTTGTGGCAGATTGGGGGAGGGGCACGAGGTGAGAAAATGTCCTAAATTTAATAAAATAATGGCTGGTTGGGCTCCTTTTGAGTGGAGTGTTTATGATCCCGATGATTAAGCTCTACTACTGCATGGTGCATTGCTTGTTTGCTGTGTAAATGTGATTTTTCGGATAGCGGCATTATCCAAAAATCACTGTGGAGAGACACGGAGACAAGAGCCACGTGGGGTCCTGCACAGAGTCTGTCCTGTTTTAAATAAGCTGAATGTCGCAGGTGTCCCTAGTTGAAATGCTGGAGTTACTGCCACTGCTTTATGAAAATGATCAAGTTTTGTTTTTTTTTTTTTTTTAACATAGAATCAGCAGTTCATGACTGTAGGAAGACCTGAGCTCTGCACAACTGTCACGCACATAAGTTGAGAGTAGAGCTGCAGTGATTCTCAACATAGCTTCCATCATTTGCCACATAAGTTATGAACCCTGTTTAAATTACGAGACCACAGGGTCCTAAAAACATTTGCAATAATACCGCATATTGCGCTGTTGAGCTATTCAGCGTCCCCGCAGGGGAAGTTCCTCTACTGTGACAGCCCTAGTGTCCACACATATCTCTTGAGTACCTGTGGGGCATGTGACTCATGCTGATTGCCAGCCAGCTGCGCCGGGAGAACCTTTCACGCAGCCACGACCATGCCGTCACCACACAGGGACCACAAATCTCTGATCGGTTTCTTAAATAAAGCCTTAGCTCATCCACAGAGCTGGGAACAGCAGTCAGAGGCCATCAGCGACCCAGCCTCGATGCCCTCTGTGTCAGCCTCTGCTAACCCTGCTTGCACTCTCCCGGCATCCCCAGCTGAAACAAATAGTTAATCATGTCATACTATGTGGATGGACACCACATTTCTTTTCATTATAAGCCATTTAAATTTTTCTGCTGTATTCTGCTGCTTCCAAACAACGCCGACTCCACTGCTTGTAGATCCTGTGTCAGAATGTGAGTCACATGGCCGCGTGTGCAGGAGATGTCTTCAAAGGGCAATACATGGAAGCTCTCATATACACGTACAAAACAGGAAGAATCAACAAAACCGAGACGAGCAAGATTATGTTGGTTTTATGTCTCAACAGTCTTTTTCTTTTTATTTCGATTAATCACCCAGCCCTATAGGAATGCTAAAAAGACAACTGGCACGTTTTACAGTCTTAGTCCCATTAGCAAATTATTGGCCACAACCTTAGCCACCAACTGAGCACTTGGCTACTCGTACTCAAGCCGTAAAACGTCCCTGTTGCTGCCTTTTCAGTGTAGAGAATAAAAAAAAATTGCAATACATTATAAAGTATTAGTCCTACTTTTGCTTTAAACATTTTTTTAACCAGGAAGTCCCATTGAGATAGTAGCATGTGATGAGGGCTGGACAAGAAATTGATTTGAAATTGGGGGGGGGGGGGTCGTCATCTTGTCGAATTAATTTGTTTAGGCAAATTAAAAAAAGAAAATCTTGAAAATCGATTTTCCCTTTCACTAGAGTAAATACAGTAGTCTCCAGCTTTAAGCCCCTCCCCCACCACATCTCTCACACATTGTGACGGGCAGCAGTGAGAGAATTTATTTTACAAGAAGTAACAAGTTGGATTTGGAATTTGTTTGTTCTCGATTAATCTTTCTTTGTAGGCCAGGACGGCAGTGGCTCAGGAGGTAGAGTGGGTTGTCCAATAACTGGAGGTTTGGCAGTTTGAATCCCACCCTCTCCAGCCATCCTGCCGTTGTGTCCTTGGGCAAGACCCTTTACCCACCTTGCCTCCAGTGTCCATGACACTGGGTATGAATGTGTTTAAATGTTTGGTAGTGGTCGGAGAGGCCGTTGGCACGGATTGACAGCCATGTTTCCATCAGTCTACCCCAGGGCACCTGTGACTACAGAGTTAGCTTACCACTATCAGTGTCAGGAGTGAATAAATAATGGACTCACTGTAAGCGCTTTGAGATGTCACTTGACATGTGAAGTGCCATATACAGTGGATATACAGTAAAAAGTCTACACACTCCTGGTCAAATGCCAGGTTTTTGTGATGTAAACAAATGAAACCAAGATAAATCATTTCAAAACTTTTTCCACCATTAATGTAACCTATAACCTGTGCAGCCCAATTGAAAAACAAACTAAAATCTTTTAAGGGGAAAAATAAAAGATAAAAAACATACAATAACCTGTGTATAAATATGTACACCCTGTTATAACTCAGGATGTGGCTGTGTTCAGAATTAACCAGTCACATTCAAACTCATGTTAAATGGGCATCAGCACACACCTGCCACCATTTAAAGTGTCTCTGATTAACCCCAAATAAAGTTCAGCTGTTCTAGTAGACTTTTCCTGACATTTTTGTAGTCACATCTCACAGTACAAGCCATGGTCTGCAGAGAGCTTCCAAGGCATCAAAGGGATCTCATTGTTCAAAGGTATCAGTCAGGAGAAGGGTACAAAACAATTTCTAAGGCATTAAATATACCATGGAACACAGTAAAGACAGTCATCAGGTGGAAAAAATATGGCGCAACAGTGACATTGCCGAGAACTGGACGTCCCTCCAAAATTGACGAAAAGATGAGAAGAAAACTGGTCAGGGAGGCTGCCAAGAGGCCGACAGCGACATTGAAGGAGCTGCAGGAATTTCTGGCAAGTACTGACTGTTTAGTACACGTGACAACAATCTCTCATCTCGGGTGGCAAGATGGAAGCCTTATGAAGAAAAACATCCAAGCCCGGCTACATTTTGCAAAAACACATTTGAAATCCCCAAAATGCATGTGGGAAGATGCGTTATGGTCTGGTGAAACCAAGGTTGAACTTTTTGGCCATAATTCCAAAAGGTATGTTTGGTCCAAACACAAGACTGCTCATCACCAAAAGAACACCATACCTACAGTGAAGCATGGTGGTGGTACCATCAAGCTTTGGGACTGTTTTTCTTCAGCTGGAACTGGGGGCTTAGTCAAGGTGGAGGGAATTATGAGTAGTTCCAAATACCAGTCAGTGTTGGCAAAAAACGTTCAGGCTTCTGCTAGAAGGCTGAAGATGAAGAGGAACTTCATCTTTCAGCATGACGATGACCCAAAGCAGACATCCAAATCAACGAAAGAATGGTTTCACCAGAAGATTAAGGTCCAAACCTGAATCTTATTGAACATCTGTGGGGTGATCTGAAGAGGGCTGTGCACAGGAGATGCCCTCGCAGTCTGACAGATTTGGAGCGTTTTTGCAAAGAAGAGTGGGCAAATATTGCCACATTAAGATGTGCCATGCTGAAAGACTCCTACCCAAAAAGACAAAAAGTACTGTAATAAAAGCCAAAGGCGCTGCAACAAAGTATTAGTTTAAGGGTGTGCATATTTATGCAAACAGGTTATTGTAAGTTGGTTTTTTTTTTGTTATTTTTCCCCTTAAAAGATTTCAGTTTGTTTTTCAGTTGGGTTGTACAGGTTATAGGTCACATTAATGGTGGAAAAAGTTTTGAAATGATTTATCTTGGTCTCATTTTTTTACATCACAAAAACCTGGCATTTGAACAGGGGTGTGTAGACTTTTTATATCCACTGTAAATCTAATCTATTATTATTATATTCGGCTAAAAATTGGCGTTTTAGCTACTCCTCTGACAGGAGAGGGGAGGGCTCTCTGCTCACGAAAACTGCTTTGCTATGCAAAACGGATGCCTTCATCCCCCTAAAGCTATGTGTCCACCTAGGTTTGAGTTTTCATGCTTCCCATTCATTGTGTATGTAACACACCGCGCATGTGCTCTGGTATCGTGGTGTCAAGAAACCCGAACCGTTGCTTGGAGGTGCTTTCTCCTCCACCTCAAGAATCCCCGCTCACTTTGGGATCCGTCAGGAGCGTGGAGGGGGCGTAACCAGGCGAGAGCCACAAGCCCAATACTCTATAGCTGCAAACTGCACGGAGAGTATCACTGTCTGGTTAGAGAACTTCGGCCAGTTTTCAAGCTCTATTTTCGGCTACAAAAGTGCAGTTTGATGAGCTTTTCTGTCTACCCCAACCCGCTCTGCTCTCCCCGACCTGCAGGGCTTGCACATGATTGGTCGCCGCCACTCCTGGTGGGTGGGCTGCTCTACGAGGGGGGGCTGAGAAGTTCATAGTGGTCAAATTTCACCAAATGTTGTTTATTTTTCAACTGCAGGGATCCAAGCGCTGCAACATCTATGGAAGAAATGTGTGGACTGAAGGGGAGACCATGTTGAAAAATAAACCATACAGTATTTGGTCAAATTTGACCACTATGAACTTTTAAACCCCCCTTGTAGTCTGTTCACGACGCTTCCGGACATTAGTATTGCCTATATCTTCAAAAGTAAAAAGCGTAACATTTTTCTGAAATTGGTCGAGGTGAGAAATAAATGTCCATCCATCCATCCATCTTCTTCCGCTTAATCCTTTTCAGGTTGCGGGGGGGAGCTGGAGCCTATCCCAGCATCTTTGGGTGAGAGGCAGGATACACCCTGGACAGATCGCCAGTCCATCGCAGGGCCAACACAGAGAGACAGACAACCATTTACTCTCACATTCATACCTAAGGACAATTTAGAATCCCCAGTTTGAGGCCAGTTAACCTGTGTAGTTGCCAAATATGTTAACAACCACTATAGAGGGGATGTATTGGAACAGAATTCTTGGCAGTTACAGGACAGTTACCATAGCAACACAGCACTGAGTGGCAATCACATGTGACAGCTTTATTTTGTATGCAGCAAAACATAAAAATCACACAAAATATTTTGTCACAGCAGTGCACAGAGTACTTCTTTAACTTTAGATGTTAATACCACACCATTCACTTGACTAGTGATGTGTGGGTAAAGACCAAGGAGCACATGGTAAGTGAAAAACTGATGCAGAGCCTTTATTTATTTAATTTTTTGGCAAATAATCAAGATAGAGTGATAAGATTAGCTCTCCACAATGCAAGCACGTACTATGTGTACTGCTGTGATTGAATATTGTGTGTATTTTGTGTTTTACTGCCACTCATTTTTGCCACTCAATGTTTTCTAACTGACATGAGTTCCGTCCGGTGACATCATATGCATACCCTCTATTTTAAAAGCGCCGGGCTACAGTCAAGCGCCCCCCCCCCCCCCCCCACTGCTTCGCTCTGCAAAATGGACGCCTTCATTCCCCTCTGCCTCAATCCTGCTGTTCCTTGGCTACTCCCTCTTCCCCCGAGGTAGCCAAGAGTATGCGTCTGATTAGTTAATGTTAACCCCTGATTGGTTAATGTTAATTTGGGGGGGATCCCCTAACTGGAAATTCACAGCAGAAAAACACAGTCTTGGGACTGTGGTAAGATTTTGCTCTGGATATGTCTTTTAAGTCACAAAAAACATGTTATAGACATGTTCACAACAGAAAAAAACTTGATTTTTGCCAGAGTGTCACTTTAAAAGAAAAGCTAGGCGATCACACTCCAGCTGGTAGAAGGAAGGCCCAAACTTAATTGTCTCCAAAACTCCTGCAAATGTTGGAAATGTCAAATTTCCCTCTGTCCGCTTGTCCCCACAGACCCAGTTTTGCTCAGACGTTTTTAGCTGGGTTTTGTGAGTTAAAAAAATGGATTAAATTTAGCCTGCAAGGCTGCTAGCATTGTGCTAATATTCCACTAATAGTAGTAAGCTAATACTGCTGCCACTAACGGAGATGCTGCTGTTTGGGAATCAGGTGCGGGTGCACTTTGTAGACTATCAAACACAGGGCAGTCTTTCATTTTATCCCATGCTGCCATGTCAGTAGTAGATGTTTCGACTTGTGTTGACCACACGCTTCTTCCATTATCCCGCAGTAGTGACAGCATCATGGTGTTGCTCCGTAACAGCAGTGTGTGACGTCATGACGCATGCCATTTTTAGAAAAAACACTGAAATGTTTAAACTTGCAGCATCAATAAGAAGAATCAGTAGCCACGGTTACATTGGCAAAATTTCTTCAATCTGATTACAATTCCGATTAGAACTTTACTGTTTACGTGGATCCTTAAAAAGTTGACCTGATTAGGATGTGATTCCATGTGTCACACATTTGAACAGACTAAATCATTTTGACTTGCACAGTTATCCGACATTCCGGAAATGGTAGAAGAAGAAGCAAGTTCCGATGTAAACAAACCCCACTTCATGTCTTTCTCTTTTTGAAATGGACCTGTATTGTGTTATTCAGACTGTACTTTTGCTTCTGCTGGTCTCCGTAATGAAGCTACAAGTACACACTTCTGCATTTGATGAACAGAGGGAGACAGCAGGACAATACAGACCAGTTTTATTTTACTCCCACCATGTCTTCTGCTAGCTGCTGTAAAGAGGGAAATACGTCGTGTCGACGTGTGGCTGATGTACAGTCATGCACAGTAAACATATTTTCTACCCAAACTTTGGAATAAGTGTGTATATGCGCACCAATCGGATTAACAATCGGCATAACCGACTTCCGGTTATGGCTGCCACGTAGGACGGACGTGTCTCGCTCTGCTCTGCTCCTGGAGAAAAAAAATCGGCAAATAACTCTCTCATTTGGGACAGAACGTATCCCAGCGTTTGGGCGAGGATATGTCGGCGAAGCCTAAGGCTGGAAAACCAGGAAAAGGAAAAAGCGAGCCGCCGAAACAGTCCAAATTAACGGACTTTCAGGTCTGTGACGCAGCAAACAAGGCTCCATATATGGCGGAGGAGGCTGGCGGCGGTGCGATTTCTGCGGGGAATGGCGCAGATGCGCTGATGGCTGCCATGAGTTCAATGAGAGCGGACTTTTCCTCTAGATTTGATGGGATTATGACAGCGTTGGAAGGAATAAGAAAGGAATTGGGTGACTGTGTAGAACGAACGGCGCAGATGGAGCTCCGTCTCGCTAGTGCTGAAGATGACGTCACCCGTCTTCAATTAAAGGTGCGCACTTTGGAAAAAAAAAATAAATCTCTGGAAGATAATATTTTGGATTTGGAATCTCGGTCGAGACAGAATAATTTGAGGCTGGTGGGTCTTCCAGAGGAATCAGAAGGTCGGGACGTATGTTCCTTTCTGGAAAAGTGGATTCCGGAGGTGCTGGGCAGCGAGGAGTTGCAATCAGCAGTGATTCTGGAAAAAGCACATCGCATTGGCCCACGGAGAGATAAGGGACCGCCGAGGACCTTAATTATGAAGTTTCTTAGCAACAGAGACAGGATGAAGATCTTCAACGCTGCACGTGCTAAAGGAGAGATTAAACACCAGGACCAGCAGGTGCGGTTCTACCCAGATTTGGCCACAGGAATCCAGCAATTGAGGAAGCAGTTTGATCCCGTACGTAAGGAGCTGCGCAACCTTGGGATTCGTCATGGTGTGATCTATCCTGCGAGACTGCTGACCACGTATGAGGGCAGAACCCACATCTTCAAGACCCCAGAGGAGGCGCAGGAGTTCATCAAGAAGATCAAAGAAGAAGAAGAGACTGGTGGGAGCTAAGCATGAACAAAATATAAGGTAGAATAATTAAGCATTTGCACAGGCATCTGACTGACTTGAAGTAAATAGTAAGTTTACAAAATATAGATTGTATTATATATTAAAAAAAACAAAACAAAACAAACAAACAAAAAAAAAACTATGATGTACAAAGTTGTTAAAAATTTTGGAGTTAAGTTGGAAAACTACAGAGGAGAGTTAATGTTACGTCATTAAAAGCAGTAGAGTTAGGGTGATTGGGAGAATGAAGAAGGAGTGGCTTAGGCTGTTCCCCGTGGGTGTGGAACGGTCGATGGCTATATCGGGAGACAGAATTTTTCTTTTGATTTTGGGGGGTTTGCCACAAGTGTGGGAAGGGGAAATTTGTTTGTGTGTAGTTTGTAGGATGAATGTTCAACCACTCATGTTTTTGCTTCTCTGTATGAGCATGTTTACACTGCAAGGTAATCCCAAACTCTCTATTGATCATGGACCAAAGTGTTAACCTTAATTTAACTTCATGGAATTGCAGAGGTCTACAAAATTTAAAAAAACTTAAACAAGTTATGAATAAAATAAAGGACATGGGTTCAAGAATTGTGTTTTTACAAGAAACTCATCTGATAGAGGAGGATGTTAAAAGAATTAGGAGTAGATGGCAGGGAAGTGTATTCACCTCTTCATTTTCATCCCGAGCCAGGGGAGTTATGACTCTCATACATAAATCAGTTCCTTTTCAAGTGAAAAATGTAATTGGAGACAAATTTGGAAGATATGTAATCATTCAAGGTTCTTTGCTATTAGAAAATATAAATCTTGTGAACTTATATGGTCCCAATATAGATGATCAGAAGTTCTTTGCTAATTTATTTCTCATCTTATCATCACTTACAGGGCAACATATAATAGCAGGGGATTTTAATTGTACATTGAATCCAGGTGTGGATAGATCAACAGGACTGGATTGTACGCACATTGGATGTAGGATGACTATTAATCATTTTATGAAAGAATTGAGATTGTTAGATATATGGAGAGAAATGAAACCACAAGTTAAAGCCTATTCTTGTTATTCCAGTACCTACAAGACATTCTCACGTATTGATTATTTTTTGATTTCCACAGAATTAAGGTCCAAGATTCAAAACTGCTTTTATGATAACATCGTGATCTCTGATCATGCACCCTGTTGTCTAATATATGTAGATAAAAAATTGACAAAGGAATCAGGTAGATGGCAATTTCAGCATAAATGGCTTCAGGATGAGGAATTTGTCAAGTATATAGAAAAACAGATAGACGAGTTCTTTGACATCAATACTACACAAACATCAGCATGTGTAAAGTGGGAGGCTTTCAAAGCTTTTATTAGGGGACATATTATTAGTTATACAGGATCAAAATCTAAGAAGACTCGAGAGGAGAGAGCTAAATTGGAACATAAAATAAAAAATCTTCAGGAAAAAGTGTATGCAGGAAGTGACCCAAGGTTGGAGAATGAATTACTGATTTTGAGAGCTGAATACGACAAAAAATCAGCGAATAGAGCTGCCTCGAGTCTTCTAAGATTGAAACAATCTTTTTATGAACAAGGTGAAAAATCGGGAAAATTATTAGCATGGCAGATTAAACAATTGGAAATTAAAACACCAATTACCAGTATTATAAGTAATGGACAGGTAGTTATAGATCCTTTAGAAATTAATAGAGCCTTTAGAGATTACTATGAAAAATTATATGATACCAAAAATGAACCTGATTTAACAAAACTAAATGGGTTTTTGAACGAACTATCTATACCGTGTATTCCAAATGAAAACAGGGAGATATTGGATTCTAAAATTAGTCAAGAAGAAGTTGGGCTAGCCATTGATAATATGAAATCAGGAAAAAGTGCAGGACCAGATGGTCTTCCAGTTGACCTTTATAAAAAATTTAAGAATAAATTAATAAAACCTTTTTTGGAAATGGTTTTAGAAGCATTTCAAAATAATAATTTACCATCATACATAAATAATGCCTTAATTATACTGCTGCCAAAACCAGGTAAGCCCTCTAATAAATGTGAAAATATGAGACCAATAAGCCTATTAAACGCCGACCTTAAGATAATCTGTAAAATTTTAGCAAGACGAATACAAGAAATTTTACCAAATATTATTAATCGAGATCAGAATGGCTTTATAAAGGGTAGACAAGGCTTCCATAATGTAAGAAGACTATTTAATATTATTTATTTTAATAAAGAAGCACCGGATACAGCTCTCCTATCATTGGACGCCGAAAAGGCCTTTGATAGAGTTGAATGGCCCTTTCTTTTTGAAGTCCTACAAAGGTTTGGACTTGGAAATAATTTCATAAAATGGGTTCAAATAATATACAATAATGCTACAGCAGAAATCCTAACAAATAACAATATTTCAAAACCAATAAAAATCAATAGAGGATGTCGACAAGGCTGTCCACTTTCACCTTTACTGTTTACTATGGCAATTGAACCTTTAGCGATAGCGATACGTTTACATTCACAAATATATGGAATTAAAGTTGGACCAACAGAACATAAAATCTCCCTGTACGCCGATGACATAATTTTGTTTATGTCGAATCTAAAAAAATCAATTCCAACCTTGTTGAATTTAATAAAGAATTTTGGGGAAATATCAGGATATAAAATAAATAAAACTAAATCTTCAATATTAATGCTAAATGAGACCCAGAGAAATTACCCAGCCCCTGAGGTAAATCAATTCAATGTTGTAAATCAGTTTAAATATTTAGGAATCCAAATTATGCCTAAGCTAGAATCAGTCGCCAGTGTCAACTATGAAGCCTTAATGTCAGATATCAATGAGTTAACTCAGAGATGGATGTCACTACCAATGTCGATGATCGGGAGAATCAATATACTTAAAAGTAATATTTTACCTAAAATACTTTATTTATTTCAATACATTCCCTTATCACCACCTTTAGATCTATTCTCAAGAATAAAAAAAAAGTTAGTGGAATTTATATGGAACAACAGGAGGGCTAGATTACGTTTGTCTTTATTATATTTACCATTTGATCGTGGAGGTCTGAAATGTCCAAATTTTATGTTGTATTATTGGTCGGCACAACTGAGGTCTATGACATATTATTTTTCATCAAATGATCTCCCTCACTGGACTGAAATGGAATCATACAATTTACCTTTACCTCTTCCCATATTCATATACTCAGATCCGGCAAAAAAATTACAAAAACAAGTTAAAAATCCATTTGTAAAGCATATGATCAAAATATGGTGTGAAGCTAAAAACTATTTAAAAGAACCACAGTTATTGTCACAATTTAGTCCAATATGGGGTAATCAATATTTTAAACCAGGGAGAGCGGACGCTGTATTTAAAGTATGGAATTTAAAAGGGATACAAAAGATTCAGGATTTATATTTGCCATGTGCAGACAACATAATGTCTTTTGAAGAGCTGAGGATCAAATTTAATCTCAATAGAACACATTTTTTTAAATATCTTCAACTTAGAAACTTTATTCGATCAAATCAAAATAAAGCTCTCACTCGACCTATTTATTCATCCTTGGAAAAAATGATGATGAAAGATAGTAAAAGAAAGGGTATTATTTCAGAGTTTTATAACTCACTGACACTATCTTCAAGTGAAAATTCACTGAAAAGATTAAACTACTGGAAAGAAGATCTGCAAACTGAAATTTCAGAGGAACAATGGGAATTGGCTTGTACAGAAGCTCAAACCAAATCAATAAATGCACGCCTTAAATTGATACATTTCAAATAGTTAATGCGGATGTATGTTACACCGGAGGAGTTAAATAGATATAACAAAAATATACCAGATACGTGCACAAAATGCATGGAAAGTAAAGGAACCCTATTTCATTGTTTATGGGAATGTAGATTAATAAGAATGTTTTGGGAAGAGGTGAGGGTAACAATTGAAAAAATAATCTCAAAACAAATCATATTGAATCCTAAACTGTTTTTGTTGGGTCTGTACCCAGAAAAGCATAATTTTAATAAAAGTGAAAGAACATTCATAGACCTCAGTTTGCTTAATGCCAAAAAATGTATTGCACTATTATGGAAAAAGACTCATAGACCAGATGTGACTCAGTGGTTAAGACAGATGTTAACAAACCTTCCATTAGAAAGAATAACATATATACTAAAATCAAAGGAAATTGTGTTTGAGAATATATGGAGACCTTTTATTGATTATGTAAAAAATTTAAACATAACTCTTGAAGAAGAAGGTGAATGATGTGTGTGGACCTTGTAAATTCCAAACTGGTGAACATAATATGTATACTTATGTATTGGATTGTCTAGACTAAACAGAGGAGCATTGTTGAAGACTTGATTTTGTTGGTGGTTGTTGGTGTTTTTAGTGCATTTTTTTTTTTTTGTAGTACTTTAGTGTTAGTGTTTGATTGTTTGTATCATGTTTGTTAAAAAAAAAAAAAAAAGGTTCAATAAAGATATTGTGGAAAAAAAAACAATCGGCATAACCCACTCGTCTCAATTGGAAGGAAATTTTGATCAGAATGAAGGTGATTGGGTCAGAATATTCAGATTGGCATGTTTACATGAGGCATTTTTATTCTGATCAGGCTTTTAATCCGATTACTTATGTCCATGTAAACATGGCTGCTGACGTACGATTCCGAGGGCTCGAAAAATTTAGAACCGGTTCTCAATTCCCAGCCCTCGGTCCTCACGATTCCACCCCTAGTCCTGACCAGTGAAATGCTGCCAGTGTTACAAAGTTTAAAATAAAAAAAATCAGCAGCGTTGCTGAACTGAGTCAGATTTGTAATATATTCTTTGAATTTTAGATTTATGTTTTTATGTGTGCAAAATGCAACCAGTCATTACCAAAGTATGTTCTGTACTTTTATTGTTTTAAATAAGAGACAGTATCTGGTTTTGAAGCCATATTGGCCAATACTCAGTCACAGCATCGGTATCGTACTTGGAAAAAGCGGTATCGGCTCATCCCTATACTGTATATTACATAAACATGCACTTACCCCAAAAATAATTTGTTTCATTCAACATTTTACCTACTAACCCTTCTTTTTTTTTCAGGACTGATGGCTCTGCAGTGACATGCCATGGCTTTAATGATCCCTCCAGTGAAATTCAAATGGCTGGAGCACCTGAACAGCTCATGGATTACAGAGGACAGCGAGTCCATCGCCACACGGGAGGGAGTCTCGGTACTCTACTCAAAGCTGTTGGCCAACAAAGAGGTTGTGCTGCTGCCCCAGCAGGTGCTGTGCTTGAAGGGTCCTCAGCTTCCAGACTTTGAGCGTGAGTCCCTTTCCAGCGATGAGCAGGAGCACTATCTGGATGCTCTTCTCAGCAGCCAGTTGGCCTTGGCCAAAATGGTTTGCTCAGACTCTCCCTTTGCCGCTGCCCTTCGTAAGCGCGTGCTGGTGCTCCAACGAATCTTCTACGCACTTTCCAACAAGTACCATGACAAGGGAAAGGTCAAGCAACAGCAGCACTCTCCAGAGAACAACTCGGGCTCTGCTGACCTGCACTCCATCACTGAGAGGCCACGCTCAAGCACAGATGCCCTCATTGAGATGGGCGTTCGCACAGGCCTCAGCCTTCTTTTTGCACTGCTGCGCCAAAGCTGGATGATACCTCCTCCACCTAGTGCTGGTGGAGTTCCTGGGGGGAACATCAACTTGTGTAATGATGTCATTCACACAGCCATAGATGTGGTCAGCTCGCTTCCACCCCTTTCTCTGGCCAATGAGAGCAAGATCCCACCCATGGGCCTGGACTGCCTGGCCCAGGTCACCACCTTTCTAAAGGGGGTGACCATGCCAAACTCTGGAGCAGATACTTTAGGGCGACGGTTGGCCTCGGAGCTGCTGTTGGGGCTCGCTTCACAGAGGGGTTCCTTGCGCTACCTGCTGGAGTGGATTGAGATGGCTTTGGCTGCATCAGCTGTGGTTAGTACTATGGAGCAGAATAAGGTGCTACAGAGTCAAGAGGGCCTCATCGGCTATGACTGCTTTATGAACATCCTTATGCAGATGAGACGTTCGTTGGTAAGTCAACGCTATCATTGTAGACTGATAGCAATATACCTTGTTATAATGTGACTAATCTCAACGTTGAATACATTTTTTTTACTTAACATTCTTTGAGGTTGTAGAACAGTGCTCTATCGGGTGTTGATGATACTGTGTTATTTGTAAGCTGATCTTTGACACTCATCTGGGGAGACACAGAGATGAGCTTGCTTTTGTTGGTGTTGTGGGAAGCTTTTAGGGTAGTATCTCATGGTGCGGCGAGTGTTGATGAATGTGGCAATTTTTGGATTCGCCAACTTTTCTGACAAATGATGGTAAGAATCAAGCTGTAATCTCATGGAGCAGTGACTGCTGAGGAACATTCAAAAATGCTGCACTTTTTGGGTTTTGTCGGGGTTGGTAAAAGGTTGCAAAACAGTTCGCACACGATTTGTAGGGTCGCCAACAGTTGTGTTGTAAGGAGTCTTAAACAGTTGTGTGTGTTCACCATTTGGTGTACCAAAAAGAACTTCAGGGACATGCGTTACAACTGTTTGCAACGATTTGCAACAGAAGAATAAAAATTCTAACATGTTCAAAAAATTTTTGTCAACAAAAACTGTTTGGGACCTCAAAAACTGCTTGTTAACTGTTTGGCAACTTTTTATGAACCCTGATGAAACCCCAAAACTGCTACATTCGCCAACATTCGCCACTCTGAGATATGGGGTTAAGGTTTATAGATGGTCTGTTCAGGGCCATCCAAGATGAGCCTTGGTATGCTTTGGTATAGGGATTCAAGTAATCAACCTATTCATTAAATGTTAGTTGATTCACCTTATTAATTGATTAATAGAAAAGTGGTGATTTTCCAAAGAATCTTGAGTTTCCCTGTATATGGGAACAAGACTGTAGAGACACCTTCTATTATGTATGGTTTGGAGAAGGTGCCACTGAAGAAAAGACTGGAGGTGGCAGAGTTGAAGATGCTAAGATTCTTACTGGGACTGACAAAGAGGGACAGGATTATAAATGAGTATATCAGAGGGACAGCTCAGGTTGACCAGTTTGGAGACAAAGTAAAAAAGGCAAGACTGAGATGGTTTGAACATGTGTAGAGGAGGGATAGTGGATATACTGGACAAAGGAGTTTGAAGATGAAGACCACAGAAGATTCATGGATGTAGTGAAGGAGGACATGGAGAGGGTTGGTGTTAGAGAGGAAGATGAAGGGATGGGGTGAGATGGAGGCAGATGATCTGCTAAGGTGACCCCTAAATCTAGAAGATTAGTCTGGTCTGTAACTGAAAGCAAAATATTGCTTATGATATACAGAAAAAAAAATTCAAGTCATATTCCTTATTTAATGATTTATTACACAAATCGGGATACAGTACAAACAATGGGATTTTTTGTAGTACAAGAAATTGTATATAGAAAATTAGATAAAATATGTTGGCTACTTTAACATGAAAATAAATTGTCCACTGACACCCCTGGTGGAGGTGAAAAATTTGCAGCATAACAAAATAATTCTGAATAGAAAATTATGTAGGCTTGGTAAGCCTACACAATTTGTACATAATAATAGATAATAATACATAATGTGTACTGAATCAAAATTTTTTGTTTGAAGTGCCTTTGCTCCAATCAGCCTTGGGCAGGTTTTTTTTCCAATAGGTGAACAGGGTGAAAAATAATGTTTTTAATAATGTCTGGAGGATTTTAAGTGGCATGTGATGAATCCAACATTCAGCTGTTGTTGGAGTGGTTGTCATGATTTTTGTTCAGGGACGCCAGATGAACTTGTCTCTCGTAAGTTAGAACTGTAGGTCGAGTCTGCGTTCCTTCATTGTTTTATTTTCTTTTACAAGAGTTGAGTTGCGTGGTGAGAGATTGCACTAGCTTTTTAAGTGATCTATTTGCCTTCTGCCTTACTGAGTGGGATTGCTTTGAATTTTAATGATTGGTTTTGCTAATAAATCCACATTCTCATTACCCTCTATCCCAACGTGGGCTGCCTGGAACCCAAAGAAAGTTTGACTGACCTTTACTGTAGAGGTGGTAAAATAAAGAGTGGATTTCTACAATTAGGTCCTGCCTACATGACTGTAGTGACTGAACACTCTTGAGAGCTGCCCAACTATCTGAAGCAATGACTGCATTATTCCTATAATTTATCTCCAACCACTGTAAAGCTAATATAATGGCAAATAGCTCAACTGTGTATACTGATAAGTGATTACAGTGGTACCTCTACTTACGAAATTAATTCGTTCTGGAAGTATTCTCGTAACGTGAAAATTCCGTAAGTAGAGGCGCGTTTTACATGTAAATGCCGTAATCCGTTCCAAGCCCCCCAAAATTCGGGCATAAATTTTTTATAAATCATAAAAACGCATCAAAACATGTAACAAATACATGTTACAATTAGATTACTGCACAATAAACATAAAATGAGAGTTTAAAATGAGAGAAAGAATAATAAAAGAAAGAATAATAAAAATTATGTTCATTTACCTTTTAACTGCTATCGTCGTCGACGTCGTCACCTTTTGCCTTCTTTGGTTCATGTTCTGATCCAAGGACGTTTGCTTTTGTCGGCTTGTAAGTGCTTCCTTTTGTTTTAATACCGTGCTGATCGTTGATGTATTACGGCCATATTCTTTGGCGAGATCAACCAAACGCATCCCTTTTTCATACCTTTCGATTATCTCCTTCTTTGTTTGTATGGACAAAAAAACTCTCCTTCTTTTCTCCTTTTCCACTTATCTCTGTCACTTTCTTGGGGCCCATAGCGAATAAATGTTAATTCTGTACTGTACACACACGTAAAACTTTCACCTTGTTCTTAATAAAGTTTTTGAAAAAAAAAAAACAACTTCGTGGCCAATGGGATACCAGGAAGATGCTAGGCGATAGCCAATGGCAGAGCAGCTACAGGTATGTTTATGTTCGGTAAACTACGGGAGCTGCGAGGAGCGCGTACTTTTTTGCCTTTCGTATCCTGAAATTTCGTTCGTAACAAGAGGCAGTATTTTCCCGTTGAGGCGTGTCGTAACCTGAAAATTCCGTATGTAGAGACGTTCGTAAGTAGAGGTACCACTGTACTGGTTCTTTTATTGATAGATATTTTATACTGAGAAATGTATACCGCAGCTCCACTACGACCAGTTGTAGGATCCGTGGAACCATCGGTAAATGCTATCAGCCTGTTTCTGAAGTTCTGTTCAATATATTTATGCACTATATAACTGTAGTTTATGTCAGGTCAGGCATTGGTTTGCTTGCTACCAGATCACCATGAAAACCGGTACTACCTGTCTCATGGGTCGGGCCATCAGCGACTCAACCGGCAACCCCGCCTCTCCGAGGGTGTGGAGGGTGAAACTGGGCATCCTGGCAGAACTAAAAACAATATCTGTCACAGGTCTGTGGTGGACCACTCCCAGTTACACCGGGTGAGACTGGTCATCCTGGCAGATAAGCACATCTGTCGCAAGGTCTGTGGTGGACTTTTGCCAGTCGGTGCATGGTGACATGCACTACACAAAGAGCAGAGATAAACAGACCTATCATCTGGTCAGTCATTGCAACAGATATTGGAGTCAGTTTGTTTTGGCTTGTCCTTACCACTGATAATACCTCTATCTGCCAAGAATGTGCCGCTAGTCCAGCAAAAGCTAGCAGTACTCAAATACTTTGCAAGCAGTTTCATGAAATGGTAAGTCAGAAAGCAACTCATACTGGCTCGGACGTCACCTGGGTTAACAAGGCCAGGAGTTCCTGGCAACGGAGGGTGAAGGACAGAGCTGCGTGGAGAAATCTGATCAGACCTAAATGAAACAGTCATTGTCGCCCCCGACAGACTGCTATGATGATGATGATGATTTTCTTTCGTGAGCCTGTGTGAATTCCAAACTTTCATGGACTTGCTGGAATTATTAAGATAAGCTTTTATTAGTCCCACAATGGGGAAATTCCAGGATTGCAACAGCACAGGGATAGCAACACTCAGAGCAACAATCGGAAGGCAAGAAAAAAATAAGAGCAGAACATATGTACATATAAATATATAGACACAGTGCGGAGCATTGTAGTTAGATGGAATAAATATATAGACACAGTGCGGAGCATTGTAGTTAGATGGAATAAATATATAAACACAGTGCGGAGCATTGTAGTTAGATGGAATAAATATATAAACACAGTGCGGAGCATTGTAGCTAGATGGAATAAATATGTAAATATATAAACACAGTGCGGAGCATTGTACAGTAGCTAGATGGAATAAATATGTAAACACACACCGTGCGGAGCATTGTAGCTAGATGGAATAAATATATGAATATATAAACACACACAGTGCGGAGCATTGTAGCTAGATGGAATGAAACAGCATAACCGTCTACTTAGTTATCCTACGTGGTATGATTATGTACCTATACATATTGTCACCCTCCGTAGCGACCGGTATTTTCCTAGTTGTATGCCGGAGGGGACCATTGTGTAAGTCTATTGCGTCTTTTGCATTCAATACTATTAGGTTGTCGCGTCTTTTTGCTATCTCTGCGAGCAGCCCTGCTTAGGTTGTACAGTCTGACAGCCGTTGGTAGGAAGGACCTGTGAAACCTCTCGGTTGTGCACCTAGGATGATGCAGTCTGCTGCTAAATGAGCTCCTCAGTGCATTCAGTATGTCCTGCAAAGGGTGAAACTCGGACTCCAGCAGAGATGACAGTTTAGCCACCATCCTTCTCTCTCCCATCTCCTCCACTGGGTCAAAGTGCTGCCCCAGGGCAGAGCTATTTGTGTAATATCTCCACTAATGCTATTGTTGTATCTATGTTGGAGAGCTTATTTTTGATGGAGATGTGGATGCCACTGGCTTCTGACTGTTGTAAGCTTTTTTTTCCCCAGTGAAGTTTGAGTCGGGTGGAAGTGAGGGGAAGCGCCGCGTTGTGCTCCATGCCACAGAAATGACAGTAGATCTGTAATCCTCAAGGTCTTCCAGCTCGGTTGGGTGGGTTTGTTCTGTAAAATTAGTACAGAAAAGCCTTTTTCAGTTATAAATTCTACAAAAACTACAGGTGGATTGTTTATCACGTATGCCGACATGTTGTTTGCAATACCATATATGTGGTTCCGGAGTGGTGGTCTAGAGGTAGAGCATCCTGTTGTTGTGTCCCTGGGGAAGACACTTTACCCACCTTGCCTTTAGTGTCCATGACACTGGGCAGGAATGTGTATAAATGGTCAGTAGTGGTCGGAGAGGCTGTTGGTGCAGATTGGCAGCCATGTTTCCGTCAGTCTGCTCCAGGGCAGCTGTGGCTGTTTTTTTTTTTTTTTGTTTGTTTTTTTTTTGTTACTTATTTGTACCCGTAGGTAGATTTGGTTTGCAGTCTGGTGACAAGCCACCGGCTGCTGGTCGCTGCGTGCGCGAGCGCCCTAAACCTACATGTTTTTGGTATGCGGGAGGAAACCGGAGAAATCCCGGAGTAAACCCACGCAGCACGGGGAGAACATGCAAACTCCACACAGCTCACTGTTGGTCGGGGGCTGGGATCGAACCCATGATCTCATGATCCCCGCGATCCCCCGGCCGAGGGTAAACTGTGCTGCCACAGTGCTAAACCACTGCGCCACCGTATAGTAGTAGCTTACCACTACCAGTGTCTGTGGAGTGAATGAATAATGTACCCATTGTAAAGCATTGAATGTCTATGAACAGCGCTATATAAATCTGATGCATTATTATTATATGTACGCCCCCCCCCAATTCAATGTCAGTTTGTGTCCCCAAAGTACAACTGTCACCATCTGTTTAATCTTAGTTTTCCATCTTTTCAACTAACTATGGCAGGTTTGTTTTCTGTGGCCAAAGGCTTCATTTTCCATGGCGACATGGGTATCTTCACAGTGTTGTCCTCTTGGCTCACTTGATGAGTTTGGAGGTAGTTTTATTGCATGTGAAATGCCCAGAGTTGGTTGATTTTTTACTTGGCGTTATTTTGGCTTGACTGCTGCCATGGTTGGTGCTGCTTGGCTGTCGTCTGCTAACGCTGCTGTTGCTACATGGTGCCAAGACGGGTGTGCCCCACCTCTACTGACCTCCATAGGCCATGATACCTGGACTGGTGACACCAAACACCAATACTCTTTATGAAATAAACTATGGAATGTTCAATTAGCTGACCAATGAACTAAATTCTTAAAGACAATTAATCAATAGTCGATTGATAAAATCCCTACTTTGATGCCATCCATTAAGTGTAATCTTTGGTGTTTAATAAGTGTTAAAGTTCTTGTGCTCTCAACATTGACCCTGGTTACATGGTCACAGTAAACCGATTACTGGGAATAGACCGATAATGGTAATAATCAGTTTTGTTGTGTTTACATGCACTGAATAAACTGATTATTGGAGGGTTAACCACTTGAGTTAATGACCCTGGTTACGTGGCCTTTATCGGATTATTCTGTTTACATGACCACTTTAATAATCAGATAACTCCAGAAATCCAGTCATAACCGGTGTATTCGTGTACATGTAAACATTGTCATTGATTTGTCTGTTTGATTGTCTCAGGGCTCCTCTGCAGATCGCAGCCAGTGGCGAGAACCTACACGGACCCCTGATGGCCTTTGCTCATTATATGAGGCAGCACTGTGTCTTTTTGACGAAGTAAGAACAAAAAGCAGCATTTTGCTTTTGGACACACATTGCTCATTAAAGCATGTATAGAAACATTGTTTGCTTTAAAGTATCATTATGGGGTGAATATTGATCTACACAGTCAAATTTGGACGAACCCTCCCTATGAGATCTTTCTACTCACTTTTCCATCTTGTCTGCCACAGGTGCTGAATCTTCCCAGAAAAAGTCCATATAATTTTGTTCTTTCGTCCTGTGTCCTACAAAGTTTTAGAACTTCAGTCATGTCTTTCAGGTGTGTCGGATGGCATCAGACTACTCTCGCACTTGTGTTAGTCCAGACAGTATTCAGACCGGTGAGGCACCTGTGGTGTCTGAAACCTGTGAGGTATATGTGTGGGGGAGCAACAGCAGCCACCAGCTTGTGGAGGGCACGCAAGAGAAGATCCTTCAGCCCAAGCTGGCTGCCAGCTTTGCCGATGCACAGACGGTGAGACAATTTCTTTGGGTTTCACTGGGTAATACCCAAGTATTTGATTGTATGGATCTTCATTTGTTACATTATTATGATTTTAAGTTTGGTATTC
The DNA here is from genome assembly GCA_020510985.1 of Pholidichthys leucotaenia. Taxonomy (NCBI): domain Eukaryota; kingdom Metazoa; phylum Chordata; class Actinopteri; order Cichliformes; family Pholidichthyidae; genus Pholidichthys; species Pholidichthys leucotaenia. Next base: position 300,048,073 of record CM035847.1, read on the forward strand.
AGATATTGGCCGTCCAACCCTCCCAAGTGCTTGGCTTGACATGGGTTTTGTTCCTTTTACTGATACGCTGTCTTTACCTCGCTTGTTTCTGAACCAGTTTTTATGTTTTTGGCTTTCTTTGAAGCATAGGCAGTTGTTTGCACTGCTGGGATAGCAGCTGAAGAGACATTAATATGGGTGTCTGTTCTAGAGGTTGAAAAGGCCACAGCAAGAAAATTGGTTGATACCCCTCTGTTAATGAAAGAAAAACCCAGAGTGGTCACAGAAATAACTTGAATCTGACAAAAGTGGTAATAAATAAAAAGTCTGAAAATTAACCAATGAAAATCAGACAATGCTTTTGAATTGTGGTTCAACAGAATTATTTTAAAAAACAAACTCATGAAACGGGCCTGGACAAAAATGATGGTACCCTTAACTTAATATTTTGTTGCACAACCTTTTGAGGCAATCACTACAATCAAACGATTTCTGTAACTGTCAATGAGACTTCTGCACCTCTCAGCAGGTATTTTGGCCCACTCCTCATGAGCAAACTGCTCCAGTTGTCTCAGGTTTGAAGGGTGCCTTCTCCAAACAGCATGTTTCAGCTCCTTCCACAGATGTTCAATAGGATTTAGATCAGGGCTCATAGAAGGCCACTTTAGAATAGTCCAGTGTTTGGCTCTTAGCCATTCTTGGGTGTTTTTAGCTGTGTGTTTTGGATCATTGTCCTGTTGCAAGACCTATGACCTGTGACTGAGACCAAGCTGTCTGACACTGGGCAGCACATTTCTCTCTAGAATACCTTGGTAGTCTTGAGATTTCATTGTACCCTGCACGGATTCAAAACACCCTGTGCCAGATGCAGCAAAGCAGCCCCAGAACATAACAGAACCTCCTCCATGTTTCACAGTAGGGACAGTGTTCTTTTCTTGTTATGCTTCATTTTTGCGTCTGTGAACATAGAGCTGATGTGCCTTGGCAAAAAGTTGCAGTTTTGTCTCGTCTGTCCATAGGACATTCTCCCAGAAGCTTTGTGGCTTGTCAACATGCAGCTTGGCAAATTCCAGTCTGGCTTTTTTTTTATGATTTGTTTTCAACAGTGGTGTCCTCCTTGGTCATCTCCCATGTAGTCCACTTTGGCTCAAACACCGACGGATGGTGCGATCTGACACTGATGTACCTTGACCTTGGAGTTCACCATGAATGTGTTTAGAAGTTGTTCTGGGCTCTTTTGTTACCATTCCTATGATCCGTCTCTTCCATTTTTCATCAAGTTTCCTCCTGTGGCCACGTCCAGGGAGGTTGTCTACAGTCCAGTGGATTTTAAATTTCTGAATAATAAGTGCAACTGTAGTCACAGGAACATCACACTGCTTGGAGATGGTCTTATAGCCTTTACCTTTAACATGCTTGTCTGTAATTTTCCTTCTAATCTCCTGAGACAGCTCTCTCCTTTGCATCCTCTGGTCCATGTTTAGTGTGGTACACACCATAAACAGCACAGTGACTACTTGTCACCCTTTAAATAGGCCAACTGTCTGATTACAAGTTTGTAGACACCTGTGATGTTAATTAGAGGACACATCTTGGTTGAACATGTCCCTATGGTCACATTATTTTCAATCTTTTCTAGGGGTACCATCATTTTTGTCCAGGCCTGTTTCATGAGTTTGTATTACCACTTTTGTCAGATTCAAGTTATTTCTGTGACCATTGTGGGTTTTTCTTTCATTAACAGAGGGGTACCAACAATTTTGTCCACGTGTATACAACCCCAATTCCGGTGAAGTTGGGACATGGTGTAAAATGTAAATAAAAGCAAAATGCAATGAGTTAAAAATCCTTTTCAATCTATATTCAGTTGAATACACTACAAAGACAAGATATTTAATGTTCAAACTGACAAACTTTGTTTTGTTGCAAATATTCACTTTTCTTGAATTTGATGCCTGCAGCATGTTCCAAAAAAGCTGTGACGGGGCAAGAAAAGACTGGGAAAGCTGAGGAATACTCAAAAAAAAACACCTTTTTGGAACATTCCTCAGGTGAAGAGGTTAATTGGAAACCGATGAGTGTCATGATTGGGTATAAAAGGAGCATCCCCTAAAGACTCCAGTCATTCACAAGCAAGGATGGGGTGAGGTTTCACTTTGTGAACAACTGCGTGGGCAAATAGCCCAGCAGTTCGACCTTTAATCCCTCAGGCAGCACTGCATTAAAAGCCAACATTATTCTGTAAAGGATATTACCACATGGGCTCAGGAACACTTCGGAAAACCATTGTCAGTTAACACAGTTTGTCTCTACAAGTGCAAGTTAAAACTCTACCATGCAAAACCAATGGGGCTGGGAATCCTCACCGATTTTCAGAATCCAGTTGATTCTGATTCTTGAGGTTTTGAATTTATTCAATTTTGATTCGATGCAATCCCAATTCAGTCAGGGAAATTACCATTTTAACAGCTATTTTACTTGTCAGGAAAAAAAAAAAATCTTTGAGATGTAATGCTGCCAATTGTAGCAGAAATATTCTAACTTTGTTAATACATAAATTATCACATAAAGAACTGACCCAAAATCAGCTACAATAATGCACTTTTTATTATTTAACTTACAATTTCACAGTGCTAACAAGTGCTTTCTGTAGTGCAAAGGGTGTGTAGTGTCAAGTTAACAACCCAGAGTCTGTAAACAAATTCATGCATGAAGCATGTATACGTACATAATCTTACTGTATTTCAGGCCCTGCAGGATTTCACGGCTGTTTTTGTGATTGTTGCGGCCCAAAAAGCCTGAATTTGGGGGAACTTTTCCAAAAAGTTGTAATAAGTTAGTTCATCTCCTGCCAGTGTACAAACCTGTAGTACACAGACAACCTCCGGTCATACGCACGGTGAAGATATGGTCTGAGGAGGCAATGGACGCTTTAAAGGACTGTCTTGAAACCACTGCCTGGGAGCAGCTCTGCGATCCACATGGTGAGGACGTTGATGGCCTCACTCACACCATCACGGACTACATCAACTTTTGTGTGGACAAGACCATACGGTGTTGCTCGAACAACAAACCCTGGATCAATCCTGAGATAAAAACACTTCTGGGAGAGAAGAAGAGGATCTTCAGGTCGGGGAACAGGGAGATGCTGAAGTCTGTACACAGGGAGCTGAGGAGGAAGATCAGAGAAGGCAAGGACAGCTTCAGGAAGAAGATGGAGGACAAGCTGCAACAGAGCAACATCAGCGGGGTCTGGAGAAACCTTAAAACCATCTCTGGGCTCCAGAATACCTCCTCCCAGGCCACGGGGGGCAGGGAGTGGGCGAACAATCTGAACCTGTTTTTTAATAGGTTTGACCAACTGCCCTCCCCCCTGACTGCATAACAACCACTGCTGCCTCTGAAGACATCAAGTCCTGCTGCCCACTCCACCAACACCCCCCTACTCCCAGCACACAGCCCCCCAACCTGACCCTCACTAAGACCCAGGTGAGGACAGAGCTGAGGAAGATCAAGGCGAGGAAGGCGTCAGGACCGGACGGCATCAGCGCGAAGCTCCTCAAGTCCTGCGCAGACCAGCTGTGTGGGATTGTGGAGCACATCTTCAACCTGAGCCTGAAGCTGGGGAGGGTACCACAGTTGTGGAAAACATCTTGTGTGGTGCCTGTACCCAAGACTTCCCACCCCAAAGACCTGAACAGACCAGTGGCCTTGATGTTTCACATGATGAAGACCCTGGAGAGACTGCTCCTTGCTCACCTCCGCCCCCTGGTGGGACCAGCGATGGAGCCACTCCAGTTCGCCTACCAGCATGGCATTGGGGTGGAGGATGCAGTGATCTTTCTCCTTCTCCGTTCCCTGTCCCACCTGGAGAAGCCCGGGAATGCAGTGAGGATCATGTTCTTTGACTTCTGAGATGAGATGAGATGAGATTCAACTTTGTCATTACACATGTATGAATACAAGGTAACGAAACGTGACTTGGCATTTGGGCACGCTCTGCAGAGCGCATCCAAGGCCGGGGCAGCCGCTAGGCGCCAGTCATAAAGAAGAAAGGAAAAAAAAAAAGAAAAGAAATGATATGACACAATAGGCGAGAGCAAAAAACATGTTTTATCAAATTGACGCTTAATGGGTAAGCGAAATTTTGATTGCAGGCAAAAAAAAAACTCAATGCATATTTAGCAAACATTTAGTGGACAAAAAACCAAAAGACCAAAAGTCAGAGAGAGTCAGTGAATGGATGAGTGTAATTCAGTATATATATGAATCAGTGTGTTCGTGTATGTTGAATGCAGGTGGGTGTTTATCAGTTACTGGAGGCAGCAAAATCTCTCCCAGCCGAGATGTTATGTCTTAGTGTCTGAAACTCGGAAGCATGTCCTTGAGGCATGGCAGATGGAAATTTCCTGAGCCAGTCACATGTCAATGAGAGTTCAGATGCAGTCCCAGTTTGTTTATGAAAGAGAAGCACAATCTTCTGTTTTGTCTTAATCCAGGAGGAAAAATAGACAACAGGGCATCGAATTCAAGGTCTGGTAGACACAGATCACAGAGCATAAATTTTCCATCTCATGCAATCCTGTGTCCATAATTTCCATACATAGGCTTTAAATCCATTCCTTGGAGGCACCAAAAACGACTCCAGATGTTTCCCTTCTAGAACATGGATAAACATGTCCGGTAGAGTCCATTCTCTCTACAATGCATGCCAGGTGGAAATTTCCATGTTAATCATTGCCAATAGTTAGTGCACTCCACCGTCTAGTCGAATTGTTGAGAAGCAGCTATGCCGGGACCGCTTTTTTTTTCCACAATATCTTTATTGAACCTTTTTTTTTTTTAACAAACATGATACAATCAAACACTAACACTAAAGTACTACAAAAAAAAAAATACCCTAAAAACACCAACAACCACCAACAAAATCAAGTCTTCAACAATGCTCCTCTGTTTAGTCTAGACAATCCAATACATTAGTATACATATTATGTTCACCAGTTTGGAATTTACAAGGTCCACACACATCATTCACCTTCTTCTTCAAGAGTTATGTTTAAATTTTTTACATAATCAATAAAAGGTCTCCATATATTCTCAAACACAATTTCCTTTGATTTCAGTATATATGTTATTCTTTCTAATGGAAGGTTTGTTAACATCTGTCTTAACCACTGAGTCACATCTGGTCTATGAGTCTTTTTCCATAATAGTGCAATACATTTTTTGGCATTAAGCAAACTGAGGTCTATGAATGTTCTTTCACTTTTATTGAAATTATGCTTTTCTGGGTACAGACCCAACAAAAACAGTTTAGGATTCAATATGATTTGTTTTGAGATTATTTTTTCAATTGTTACCCTCACCTCCTCCCAAAACATTCTTATTAATCTACATTCCCATAAACAATGCCGGGACCGCTTTTAATTAGCTCTTCCAGTTAATTTTTTGATACACCAGGAAAAACTCCAGAGCCAATCAGCAGAAAATCCTGTGATCCTAGCCAAACCAGGTAGATGTTTCCACATCCTCAGTCGAATTATGCAGACACATGCGTTCCAATCCATGGGTCTCTCCATAGGGGCTCCCCCTGGCCCGAATTTATATAAAATGTTGTTAATTTTATTAAAGTCGCTCACCAAATCCATTTTTTCGTTTGGATCAAGATTCAGCCAGAAGAACAGCGACGCAGACAAGACAGCAAGCTGGGATTCTCAGTTAGGAAGGGAAGGAGGGTAAAAGAGGGAGCAGCAGAGAAAAGGCGTCTGTTCTCTCTGAAGAGCAGGAAGGATTATATGATGAATTATGTGCAAAGTGCGTCGGATGTTGTCCTGTGCCTGTCCCCGTCCCACAAAACCTGTTTGGTCCAAGTGAACCAAGTCCGCCAGCATGCCCTCCAACCCCCCGGCAAGGACAGTGGCAAAAAGCCTACAGTCCTGATACAACACACTGACTGGTCTGCAGCTGGAGCACTCCAGTCCACCCCCCCAGGTTCAGGTACAACTGCAATGACCCCCCCTCTCCAGGAGGGGGGGACCTCCCCCATGCGGAGGACGCAGTCAAATGCCCCCAGGAGCAGAGGAGACAGCCGCTGCCCAAAGGCCCTGCACCACTCTGCTGCACAGCCATCCGCTCCCGGGGACCTGCCAGCTCCAAGCCCCACAATTGCCCCCTCCAACTCTCTAGGCCATATTTCTGACAGCAGGGCCTTATCCCGTGAATCCGTAAGTTGGGGAAGGTTCAATGTGCCCAGTAATGTCTCGGATGCGTTTCCACGTTCCTTGTGGGAGTACAAGTTCCCGCAGTAACTCTCGAAGCCTCCAAGAATATCCTGAACTCCGAACCCCACCTCCCTTGACACTGGGCCTCCGACCCCGCAGACTGCTCCCTCCGCCTGCTGCCCCCCCAATCTACAGGCCAGCAACCTTGCCGATTCACTGCCCGCCCCACAGCGCCTCTGTTTCAGAAATGTAAGCCTCCTCCGGATTTCCACTGTGCAGATCTCATTCATTTGACCTTCAATTTAGCACGGGGGCCCCCCAGGGAACGGTTTTGGCTCCCTTCCTGTTCACCTTTTATACTGCGGGAACGGTTTTGGCTCCCTTCCTGTTCACCCTTTATACTGCGGACTTCTCACACAACACACTGCCATCTACAGAAGTTCTCTGACGACTCTGCGATCGTCAGCCTCATCTCCAATGGAGATGAAGCTGAGTATAGAGGACTTATCCAGGACTTCGTGGACTGGTGCCATCAGAACTGCCTCTAGATCAACGCGAGGAAAACTAAGAAGCTGGTGGTGGACTGCCGCAGGCAAGGACAAACCCTCACAGCGCCAGTGAACATCCAGGGAACAGACATTGAGATGGTGACATCCTACAAGTACCTGGGTGTTCATCTGAACAATAAACTAGACTGGTCACACAATACCGACGCACTCTACAAGAAAGGGCAGCGCAGGCTGTTCCTACTGAGGAGGCTCAGGTCTTTTGGTGTACAAGGGGCGCTACTGAAGACATTCTACGACACGGTGGTGGCATCAGCCATCACTTTTGGAGTGGTCTGCTGGGGCAGTAGCATTACAGCAGCCAATAGGAAGAGACTGAACAAACTGATCAAGAAAGCTAGCTCTGTCCTGGGGCAACACCTTGACCCAGTGGAGGAGATAGGAGAGAGAAAAATGGTGGCTAAACTGTCATCTCTGCTGGAGTCCGAGTTCCACCCTATGCAGGACATACTGGACGCACTGAGGAGCTCATTTAGCAGCAGACTACATCATACTAGATGCGTGACCGAGAGGTTTTGCAGGTCCTTCCTACCTACGGCTGTCAGACTGTATAACCTAAGCAGGGCTGCTCGCAGAGATGGCAAAAAAACCGTGATGACCGAATAGTATTGAATGCAAAAGATGCAACAGACTTACACAAATGGTCCCCTCCAGTATACAACTAGGACAATATCAGTTGCTATGGAGGGTGACAATATGTATGGGTACATATTCATACCATGAAGGGTAACTAAATAGACGGTTACGCTGTTTAGTCCATCTAGCTACAATGCTGTGCACTGTGTACATATATATATATTTACATATTTATGTGTACATATGTATATTCACTGCTCTTATTTTCTTATCTTCTAAATTATTGCTCTGAGTGTTGCTATCCCTGTGCTGTTGCAATCCTGGAATTTCCCCATTGTGGGACTAATAAAGGCTTATCTTAAAAGTTGTGACATTTTTAGAGGTTTCTTTGCACTGAAAGTTGTGTGAGGAAGTACAGATTGTAAAGCAGCTGATTTTTCCATAATTTACAGTGATACTATTCTGTGTATTCTATGTATGTTGGAACAGTGATTTATTTAGAATTAAATGCTCAGTAAAATTGTCAAAAAGTGAACAACATTGTATTCTTGCTGAGAACTTGAATAAAGATAAATAAAAGAATTACTCATTACAGCCATTATAAATTACACTGAATGCATGTTAGAGTATGGAGAAAATGATGACAGCACCTTCTTGAATCTTGAATTTGAAAAGTAAAACCCTGAAAAATTTAAGATCTTCTGTGCCGAAATGCACCAGGAACCAGGGATGCTTCTCCACTGACAACCTTTTCCCTTCAGAAGGTCTCAGTGCAGGATGGACCTTATCGTTGAAACCCAGTCTTCACACATCTAAAGGGCAGATGAAAAGGAGAATAGACCTCAAAGTAAAATTAATCATATTTTTAAATCCCCACACCACAGTAGGGTTTAATAATTAGGTTCTTTTATTTTTTGTTGTTTATATTTTAATTACAAATTAACTTTCAATTTTTGAAAAGGGTTTCAATTCATTTCTTGGAAGATTTGGTCATTTCAGTTTAGTTCTATTGAGTAAAAATGGCTCGCACTGCAGCCTTTATTAATTCTGCCATTTTCATTTCATTGTGATTATTATCATCTTCAAATCTCTCACTTAAGTGCTAGAAGTCCAAAATGAAATGTAATTCAGTAGAAATGTTACATGAAGGCAGCTGCCTCTGTCATGAAGCCAACATTTTCATGATATTGTAATCTCATAAAATATACCTTTATTACCTCCGCCAAGAGGAGGCGGTAATGTTTTTGCTGGCGTTGGTTTGTTGGCAACATTACTCAAAAAGTTATGAACAGATTTTTTTTTCCACAATATTTTTTTATTGAACCTTTGTTTATGTTACGTTTGTAAAAAAAAAAAAATAAAAAAAAATCAAACACTAACACTAAAGTAATAATAAAAAAAAAAGTACTAAAAACATCGACAACCACTAACAAGAACAGGTCTTCAACAATGCTCCTCTGTTTAGTCTAGGCAATCCATTACATAAGTATACATATTATACCTTCACCAGTTTGGAATTTACAAGGTCCACACACATCATTCACCTTCCTCTTCAAAAGTTATGTTTAAATTCTTTACATAATCAATGAAAGGTCTCCATATATTCTCAAACACAATTTCCTTTGATTTCAGTATGTATGTTATTCTTTCTAGTGGAAGGTTTGTTAACATCTGTTTTAACCACTGAGTCACATCTGGTCTATGAGTCTTTTTTCCACAATAGTGCAATACATTTTTTGGCGTTAAGCAAACTGAGGTCTATGAATGCTCTTTCACTTTTATTAAAGTTATGCTTTTCTGGATGCAGACCCAACAAAAACAATTTAGGATTCAATATGATTTGTTTTGAAATTATTTTTTCAATTGTTACCCTCACCTCTTCCCAAAACATTCTAATTTTTCTACATTCCCATACACAATGAAATAAGGTTCCTTAACTTTCCATACATTTTGTGCACGTATCTGGTATGTTTTTGTTATATCTATTTAATTCCACCGGTGTAACATACATCCGCATTAACCATTTAAAATGTATCAATTTAAGATGTACATTTATTGATTTGGTTTGAGCTTTTGTACAAGCCAATTCCCATTGTTCCTCTGAAATTTCAGTTTGCAGGTCTTGTTTCCAATAATTCAATTTTTTCTGAGTTTTCACTTGAGGATAGTGTCAATGAGTTATAAAACTCTGAAATAATACCCTTTCTTTTACTATCTTTCATCATCATTTTTTCCAAGGATGAATAAATAGGTCGAGTGAGAGCTTTATTTTGATTTGATCGAATAAAGTTTCTAAGTTGAAGATATTTAAAAAAAATGTGTTCTATTAAGATTAAATTTGATCCTCAGCTCTTCAAAAGACATTATTTGAACATGACAGATATAAATCTTGAATCTTTTGGATCCCTTTTAAATTCCATACTTTAAATACAGCATCCGCTCTCCCTGGTTTAAAATACTGATTACCCCATATTGGGCTAAATTGTGACAATAACTAACTAACTAACCTGCACTTATATAGCGCTTTTCTAGTCACAAAGACCATTCAAAGCGCTTTCACTAGTACTAACCCTCTATTCTAAGGGCCTATAGGAAACAGATATCTAGGGACAATTTAGAACAGCCAGTTAACCCAACATGCATGTCTTTGGATTGTGGGAGGAAACCGGAGCCCCCGGAGTAAACCCACGCAGCACAGAGAGAACATGCAAACTCCACACAGAAAGGTTCCAACCCCTGCCAACCTGGGGATTCGAACCAGGAACCTTCTAGCTGTAAGGCAACAGTGCTAACCACTGCACCACCGTGCTGCCAATAAGAATAGAAAAGAACCACAATAAGTGTGGTTCTTTTAAATATTTTTTGGTTTCACACCATATTTTGATCATATGCTTTACAAATGGATTTTTAACTTGTTTCTGTAATTTTTTTGCCGAGTCTGAGTATATGAATATGGGAAGAGGTAAAGGTAAATTGTATGATTCCATTTCAGTCCAGTGAGGGAGATCATTTGATGAAAAATAATGTCATAGACCTCAGTTGTGCTGACCAGTAATACAACATAAAGTTTGGACATTTCAGACCTCCACGATCAAATGGTAAATATAGTAAGGACAGACGTAATCTAGCCTTCCTATTGTTCCATATAAATTCCACTAACTTTTTTTTTATTCTTGAGAATAGATCTGAAGGTGGTGGTAAAGGAATGTATTGAAATAAATAAAGTATTTTAGGTAAGATATTACTTTTAAGTATATTGATTCTCCCTATCATCGACATTGGTAGTGACATCCATCTCTGAAGTAACTCATTAATGTCTATCATTAAGGCTTCATAGTTGGCACTGGCGACTAATTCTAGCTTAGGCACAATTTGAATTCCTAAATATTTAAACTGATTTACAACATTGAATCGATTTACCTCAGGAGCTGGGTGATTTCTCTGGGTCTCATTTAGCATTAATATTTAAGATTTAGTTTTATTTACTTTATATCCTGATATTTCCCCAAAATTCTTTATTAAATTCAGCAAGGTCGGAATTGATTTTTTAAGATTCGACATAAACAAAATTATGTCATCGGCATACAGGGAGATTTTATGTTCTGTTGGTCCAACTTTAATTCCATATATTTGTGGATGTAAACGTACTGCCATCGCTAAAGGTTCAATTGCCATAGTAAACAGTAAAGGTGAAAGTGGACAGCCTTGTCGACATCCTTTATTGATTTTGAGATATTGCTGTTTGTTAGGATTTCTGCTGTAGCATTATTATATATTATCTGAACCCATTTTATGAAATTATTTCCAAGTCCAAACTTTTGTAAGACTTCAAAAAGAAAGGGCCATTCGACCCTATCAAAGGCCTTTTCGGCGTCCAATGATAGGAGAGTTGTATCCGGTGCTTCTTTATTAGAATAAATAATATTAAATAGTCTTCTTACATTATGGAAGCCTTGTCTTCCCTTTATAAAGCCATTCTGATCTCGATTAATAATATTTGGTAATATTTCTTGTATTCATCTTACTAAAATTTTACAGATTATCTTAAGGTCAGCATTTAATAGGCTTATTGGTCTCATATTTTCACATTTATTAGAGGACACCTGGTTTTGGCAACAGTATAATTAAGGCATTATTCATGTATGGTGGTAAATTACTATTTTGAAATGCTTATAAAACCATTTCCAAAAAAGGTTTTATTAATTTATTCTTAAATTTTTTATAAAGGTCAACTGGAAGACCATCTGGTCCTGCACTTTTTCCTGATTTCATATTATCAATGGCTAGCCCAACTTCTTCTTGACTAGTTTTAGACTCCAGTATCTCCCTGTTTTCATTTGGAATACACGGTATAGATAATCCGTCCAAAAACCCATTTAGTTTTGTTAAGCCAGTTTCATTTTTTGTATCATATAATTTTTCATAGTAATCTCTAAAGGCTCTATTAATTTCTAAAGGATCTACAACTACCTGTCCGTTACTTATAATACTGGTAATTGGTGTTTTAAATTCTAGTTGTTTAATCTGCCATGCCAATAATTTTCCTGATTTTTCACCTTGTTCATAAAAAGATTGCTTCAATCTTAGAAGACTCGAGGCAGCTCTAGTCGCTGATTTTTTGTCATATTCAGCTCTCAGAATCAGTAATTCGTTCTCTAACTTGGGGTCACTTCCTGCATACACTTTTTCTTGAAGAATTTTTATTTTATGTTCCAGTTGGACTCTCTCCTCTCGAATCTTCTTAGATTTTGAACCTGTATAACTAATAATATGCCCCCTAATAAAAGCTTTGAAAGCCTCCCACTTTATACATGCTGATGTTTGTGTAGTATTGATATCAAAGAACTCATCTATCTGTTTTTCTATGTACTTAACAAATTCCTCATCCTGAAGCCATTTATGCTGAAATTGCCACCTACCTGGTTCCTTTGTTAATTTCTTATCTACATATATGGGACAACAGGGTGCATGATCAGAGATCACAATATTATCATAAAAGCAGTTTTGAATCTTGGACCTTAATTCTGTGGAGATCAAAAAATAGTCAATACGTGAGAAAGTCTTGTAGGTATTAGAATAACAAGAGTAGGCTTTAACTTGTGGTTTCATTTCTCTCCATACATCTAGCAATCTCAATTCTTTCATAAAATGTTTAATGATCATCCTGCATCCATTGTGCGTACAGTCCAGTCCTGTTGATCTATCTATACCGGGATTCAATGTACAATTAAAATCCCCTGCTATTATATGTTGCCCTGTAAGTGATGATAAAATAAGAAATAAATTAGTAAAGAACTTTTGATCATCTATATTGGGACCGTATAAGTTCACCAGATTTATATTTTCTAATAACAAAGATCCTTGAATGATTAGATATCTTCCAAATTTGTCTCCAATTACATTTTTCACTTGAAATGGGACTGATTTATGTATGAGAGTCATAACTCCCCTGGCTCGGGATGAAAATGATGAGGTGAATACACTTCCTTGCCATCTACTCTTAATTCTTTTTACATCCTCCTCTATTAGATGAGTTTCTTGTAAAAACACAATTTTTGAACCTATGTCTTTTATTTTATTCATAACTTGTTTAAGTTTTTTTTTTAAATTTTGTAGACCTCTGCAATTCCATGAAGTTAAATTAAGATTAACGCTTTGGTCTATGATCAATAGGGAGTTTGGGATTACCTCGCAGTGTGAACATGCTCATACAGAGAAGCAAAAACATGAGTGGTTGAACATTCATCCTACAAACTACACACAAACAAATTCCCCCTTCCCACATTCGTGGTAATCCCCCCCCCCCCCCAAAATCAAAAAAAAATTCCGTCTCCCGCTATAGCCATCGACCGCTCCACACCCACGAGGAACAGCCAAAGCCACTCCTTCTTCATCCTCCCAGTCACCCTAACTCTACTGCTTTTAATGACGTAACATTAACTCTCTTCTGTAGTTTTCCAACTTAACTCCAAAATTTTATAGCAACTTTGTACATCATAGGTTTTTTTTTTTTAATATATAATACAATCTATATTTTGTAAACTTGCTATATGCTTCAGATCAGTTAGATGCCTGTGCAAATGCTTAAATATTCTACCTTATATTTTGTTCATGCTTAGCTCCCACCAGTCTCTTCTTGGATCTGCTTGATGAGCTCCTGCACCTCCTCAGGGGTCTTGAAGATGTGGGTTCTGCCCTTATATGTGACCAGCAGTCTTGCAGGGTGAATCACTCCATGACGAATCCCAAGGTTGCGTAGCTCTTTACGGACGGGGCCAAACTGTTTCCTTAATTGTTGGATTCCTGTGGCCAAATCTGGGTAGAACCGCACTTGTTGATCCTGGTATTTAATTTCTCCTTTGGCTCGTGCCACATTGGAGATCATCATCCTGTCTCTGTAGCTGAGGAACTTCATCATCAGCGTCCTCGGTGATGCCTTGTTATCTCTCGGTGGACCAATTCGGTGGGCGCTTTCTAAAACGACTGATGATTGCAGCTCCGCGTTGTTCAGCGCTTCTGGAATCCACTTTTCCAAAAAGGAACATGGGTCCCGACCCTCGGTTCCCTCCGGTAGACCCACCAGCCTCAGGTTGTTCCGTCTCGACCGGGACTCCAAGTCCAGGACATTATCTTCCAGACGTTTATTGTTTAATTCCAAAGTGCGCACCTTTAATTGAAGGCTGGTGACGTCATCCTCAGCACTGGAAATTCGAAGCTCCACCTGCGTTACTCGTTCCATACAGTCGTTTAATTCCTTTCTAAGTCTGCTCTCATCGAACTAATGGCAGCGAGCACCGCACCTGTGCCATCGCCAGCAGTCACTGCACCACCGCTAGCTTCCTCCGCCATATCTGGAGCCCTTTCTGCCTCGTCACGGACGCGAAAGTCCGTTAATTTGGACTGTTTCGGCGGTTCAATTTTTCCTCCACCTGATTTCCCAGCCTTAGGCTTCACCGGCATATCCTCGCCCAAATGCTGGGATAGGTTCTGTTCCAAATGAGAGAGTTATTTGCCGACTTTTTATCTCTAGGAGCAGAGCAGAGTGAGACGTGTCCTCCTATGTAGCCGCCATAACCGGAAGTCCTTATGAACAGATTTTGATGAAATTTTCAGGAAAGGTGTGCAGTGGCACGGGGAACAGATGATTAGATTTTGGTAATGATCTGAGAGTGCATACCTCCACCAAGGGATTTGTTTGTATTTGTACAGTAAGATTACATAAAAACTACTGGATGGATTTGGATGAAATTTTCACCAGAAGTGGTACTTGGGCTAGAGAGGAACCTGTTACATTTTGGTGATAGATCTGAGAAAGCATACCTCTGCCAAGGCTCTATCTTCTCACACAGTGTTAGCAACAATACTCCAAAACTAATGGCCAGACTTTGATGCAGTTTTCACCAGAAGTGGCTCTAGGCCTACACACAAACCCATTACATTTTGGAGGTGATCCATGAGGGACAGAAGAAGCCTCGGTGGAGGTATGCGCTCTCTGAGTGCTTTTCTAGTTCTGCATTTATTTACAACTCTTAACCAACAGTTAACTGCTGTATCCATAGTTTGTAAAAGAAAACGCCACCATGCTGGTTGAATTATTAATTTACGACACAAATGTTGAAACAAACAATATTTTACTTACAATCTCAGCAGCTCCAACAGTCTCCCTCTCTGTCCGGGTCTGTTCACAAGTTTCAGCCAGTCTCGTGCACTTTCCATTTGAAGTGTTTATCAATCCTCGACTTTTGTTTACATTCCAACACAACGCTACACACAGTACAAAACCGTTTATCCCCGCTTTATGAAAAATATTCAGAAACTCTTGAGGACAGTCTGTAGCTGTGATTTTGTTAATAAATTAAGACACACCCACATCAGCAGCTTGGTTCATGTAAACATGGAAGTAAAGACGTGAGCGTGCGCTACAGGGAACTCTCATGCAATTGTTCAGTGACGCGAGAGTTCAAGGACTGCAGACATTCACAGACATAAAAGCATTATATTAAAAGATTGATCCATGGATTTTGTGGATCGATATCAGCTCAGTCAAACATGGATTGATTTGAATCGGAGAATCGATCTTTTGAACCCTCCCCTAAAAGCCAAAGCCATATATCCACAACACCCAGAAACACAGCTGATTGCTGTGGGCCCGTTCTTATCTGAGATGGACTGATGCAAAGTGGAAAAGCGTGCTGTGGACTGATGAGTCCACATTTCAAATTGTTTTTGGAAATTATGGATGTTGTGTCCAGTGAGCTAAAGAGGAAAAGGACTGTCCATATTGTTATCAATGTTAAGTTCAAAAGCCATCATCTGTGATGGTATGGGGTGTGTAGGTGCCCATGTCATGGATAACTTGCACACCTGTGAAGGCACCATTAATGCTCAATAATACATATAGGTTTTGAAGCAACATATCCTGCCATCCAAGCAATTTCTTTTTCAGGGACGTGCCTGCTTATTTCAGCAAGACAGTGCCAAGCCACATTCTGCACTTGTTTCAACAGTGTGGCTTCGTAGTAAAAGAGTGCAGGTACAAGACTGGCCTGCCTGCAGTCCAGACCTGTCTCCCATTGAAAATGTGTGTAGCATTATGAAGCACAAAATATGACATCCGAGACCCTGGACTGTTAAGCAGCTGAAAAGTTGAACATCAAGCAAGAATGGGAAAGAATTCCACCTACAAAGCTTCAACAGTTGGTGTCCTCAGTTTCTAAACACTTACTGAGTGTTGTTAAAAGAAAAGGTGATGTAACACAACTGTAAACATGCCTCTCAGCTTTTTTGAAATGTGTTGCAGGTATCAAATTCAAAATGAGTGATTATTTGCAACAAAATCAAGTTTATCAGTTTGAACATTAAATATCTTGTCTTTGTAGTGTATTCAATTGAATCTTGGTTGGAAAAGATTTTTAAATCATTGTTTTTTTATTTGCGTTTTACACAACGTCTCAACTTCATCAGAACTGGAGTTGTAAAGAGAAGCATGGAGTGGGTGCAGAACTAGTGGGTTTTTTTTATAATCATTTGAATTAACTTATTCTTTGTCAATATTCAGAATTGTTTAATTTTTAAACTTACGGGGTTATGCTTTTGTTTTGATAAGTATCACAGCATTTCAGCTTGATAAAACTACAACACTGGTATGTCAGGGAACCCAATTCATCATGCTACACTTTAAAGCTAATTCTGACACCTGCTTATTTCCCTACAGATTGAGGCCGGTCAGTACTGCACTTTTGTTATCTCTTCTGACGGCTCTGTGCGAGCCTGTGGCAAGGGCAGCTATGGCCGCTTAGGCCTCGGAGACTCCAACAACCAGTCAGCTCTCAAGAAGCTGACCTTTGAACCCCACCGTGCCATCAAAAAGGTGTCGTCATCCAAGGGTTCGGACGGCCACACCCTGACCTTCACTACGGAGGGAGAAGTGTTCAGCTGGGGGGATGGTGATTACGGCAAACTGGGTCACGGGAACAGCTCCACACAGAAATACCCCAAACTTATTCAGGGACCCCTCCAGGGGAAGGTATACTGCTTCTTTACATTTCACTGCACTGCTATACATTGTTAAAGGCATACACATGCTAAATACTAGGGCTCTATCCAAATATCCCTTGTCTGGTTAGTTAGTTTCATATTTATTTGGTTTTCATTTTTAGTGTTAAGCTTATTTCCCCCTTAAAAGTAAGTTTCAGGTTAGAAATCCCAATTGGTTGATGTGTGAAAAAATTAAGCAAGGCAAGTTTATTTGTATAGCACATTTTGTGTACAAGACAATTCAAGATGCTTTACATAAAACATTAAAGCAAGTTGCAAAAGGAATACATAAGAATTTAAAAGCAAACTAAAAAGTAAATTAAAGAGAAACAAAAACAAGCTAAAATAGAATAAGACAGGAAAAAGTGTAAGTAATAAAAGTAACAGTGCATAAACATATACAGTACCTGTGCTTTAAAGTAACATTTACAGCCATTTTTTAGCCAAGTTTTAACTCCAATTAAAAAAAACCAAACAAAACTAGTGGTGTTGGGCGATTCAAATTTCTAATTGCGATTAATCTTTTGGAACTTTGGGTTAATCACGATTAATGATGCATTAATTGCACGTTTTCTCATTCAGATGCAGTGTACCTTAAGTTGGTAATTTTTCAAGTTTCTCATACTGTTGTAAACATAGGAGTGGACAAATATACTTGCTTTCTTCACCTGCAGGTTTATTAAAGCTCTCATCATACCCAAAATGACAAAACTATCCAGAATATTCTCCAGAAAATCCTCAAAAGTACTACCACATGTGCAAAAAACAACAGAATGCCAGGGCTCAGTAACGTCACTGCAACACAACTACACTCCCATAGCAAACATCCACCAGTTGAACACAAATCAGTGGACCTCATGTATCACAACAGACACAATTTCCCTCTTAATAGAAAAATTGTGAACATAACTATTTTGCACATGACGTCACCAACCACACAGTAAAAACAGGGTGTGGGAGTGAATGGACATTATGAACACAGCTTGAGAAGTTTAGACTGCTACTCACCTATCAATAGTTGGACCCAAAACTATGAAGATGAAACAGGTGAGTGTCTGTCCTCAGCTGCTAGCAGCCGCTACACCTGTAACACGTAGCTGTTCACTGCTAGCCAGCTTCCAAATAACAACCGACATCCAGGCGAAGTTTTGGAGGAGGCTGTGACAGTTATCCAGGTGAGAGCTCTGACAGATAACATTGTAAAGTTAAACATGACAACGTTTTGGGGATTTCCATGGTAGTGATCCAGCTTGTTTGACTTTAGTGTCTGCATGGCATGCACAGTGTCTGTCACTACCCAGAGTGGCTTCCGTAGCTCCGTATGGAGTGCAATTCAGGCCAAAAAAGTACTGTTCGCGCTTTCTGCCGTTAACTGCAGTTAATCGCAATCATAAAATTTGTCCCTGTTAACAGGGGCGAAGTGTTAGTGGGCGATTAACGTGATAACGCCAACACCACTAAAAAAAACGCAATGGAACCATGGCATCAGAGGTCCAAAAAAACTTCCTGGCTCTGTGGTTGCCACTTGCTTGCTGGTTGCTGTTTGAAAGAAAAATAAACATTGAAAAAAAATTCTGTTCAAAAAAATGTCCACCTATTAAGATAAATATGAGCAATGATGATGAATTTGATGACATTAAAAAATCTTTTAACTTTGTCTTAAGAGATTGATATGATGTCAGCCTCACATCCAAACAAATTGAGCAATTAATGACAGGCAGGATTTAAAAGCTCAAATAAAAGATAAAGACAAGAAAAAATGAGGGACTGGAGCAGAGGTTGGAAGAATTGGAACAATAAACAAGATAAAAAAATGTCATGATTAATAGTCTTGAAACTATATTGTACCGAGCTGAATTATGATGCCATGATCAAAACTATCACAAAACAAAGAGTCAAACTATGATTACCTGACCTATGGAGACCAGTGGGTCCTTCCCCTCACAACGGAAACGTGACAGGTCAGAGGACCAGATACAGGAATGTCACTAACCAAAGTTCCTGTCAGAACTACCAGGACCAGTTTAGTTCTTCCAACTCTTTTTTTGGTGATCTTTAAAGCATATTCCCACTGGATGAACTTTTTCAGTTCATGGCTGTAGTTCCTCCTCTTTGCATATTCCCAGTGAGTACCAGGAACAACTATGGTCACTGTAAAACCTTGTCCTTGTAAACCTTGTCTTGAGGTCTTATTTGGAGCAGGAACTCTTTGAAAATGCTTAAACCTGACTGGGAATTTTGTGAATTTGATTGGTCTAAACCAGGGCTCACCAACTGGTGGACTCTATTCCGGATCTGAACCCCGAGAGTCCTCTGTCCGGACTCCGAAGTCTTTTGATAGAATTTGGGGAAAAAGGATTCTGTTAAAAAATAAAATAAAATGGAAATGAAATATTGTATTGGCAACCGCCCAGACAGTTTATGGCACTAACCCTTTGGCGCTCGGATTTCACCCTCCGCTGTCCCACTGACTGCACTCACTGCAGTCTGCAGAGACTTTGGGTCCGACTGCTCCAGTAGGTATGCAGCAGGTTGCTAAAACATGGTTCGCTGCGGGCGTCTCTCTCTCGCTCTCTCTCGCTCTCATTCACTCACTTACTTACTTTCTATCCATCCAGACAGACATGCTTTGTTCCAGGTCTGTACGCACGAAATGAAGCGCTGTCGTGAAACTTGAGTGCATCTGCTGCGGCACTTCTTCTCCGATTCTGCTGAGATTTGTTCATGCTAGGATGCAGGGGTGAGGTTGCTACGCCCGGGACCACAATCACGTTGGGCCTGCATGACGCTGGCTATATGGAGGTCCTTTTGGTAGCCTCTGATATCACGTAAAAACTCTGTACAGGTTCCTTATATTACTGAAAATGAAAAGTTCCACCTCCCCTTTCCCTGGAAATCATGGAGTTATAGCTCCATCCATGCTGCAACAGAGTGTTACTGTTGAAAAAAATGGCTGTGTAATTCTGTAGTAAGGAATTATATTTTTGTAAGTTTATTTTTTTTTTAGGCTTAAAATTTAAGTTTTTCTGTAATGAAAATATAGTATAGAGGTGGACTTTTGTGAAATTTAGCTTTTTAGATGTTAATCTTTTTAAATGCATTTCTATTTAGTTTGTGTTCTCCTGTAAAACTTTACATTTGTATAATTTTAGCTGTAGATTTTAGGATTTTATAGCTAGTTATATGGAGTCAAACACATTTAGTGTTCTACTGTATTAAAAAAAGTTATGATGTTTTGTTTGAAATTGAGCAAAAATTAGTTTGATTTTTTTGTTTAAAAATTAATACAGAACTAAAAGCAGCTAAAACATGAGCTTGATAAAATAATGTGTGAAAGCAAGTTGAATGATACTGACCTGCCTGCAGACAGCTGTGGTCTTATGAAAGAATGTCCATGAAAGGATGGCACTTCTTAAAAGCACAGATTCAGATGAATTGTCCATATGACTTGCCACATTTCGCTTCCATTTGTTTTATTAAAAGATAATTGGAAGTAAATTCATGGGTCATTGCAAGCACTTTGCTTTTTAAAGTACCAGGTTGTCACAGTGGGAGCCAAAATCCTGAAATTAAAAAAAAAAAAAATGCATCAAGATGCATGGAGAATCATTTTCGCATCAAACTGGAGCCCCTTAATCATAATCGAATCATGAGGTGTTGTGGAGGTATATGATTAGGCGAGATGCGACGAGATGGAAGGGTGCAAAGTTTTATTTCCTCCAACATAATGAGAGACACACATTGTAGCTAAGTGAGCTACTGTGCTGCTGAGGCATGTCACACAAGCTCTTGTATACAGTGATACAGACAGAGAGAATGCATGGCACATTAGCATATCAGTCAATACATATCATTAGCGTGACCAACTGGCGCCCGGATGTCCTCTTCCTCATCCAGGGGATGTATACACAAAGGTCCATTGTTCTGATTGCCCCCAGGGGCTCTCTGTCTGTATGTAAATTGTCCTCTGCTTCCTCCAGACCTGCTAAGTGTTAGAAATGTCCGTGCAGAGTGTGGTGGGTCACCACAGTGTGCCTAAAGATCCCCACCCCAAGTTCGGACCTCAACTGGGGAGGAGGACCGACTTGTCGGACCTCTTGCAGTTTTAGTTGGTGACCGCTGGTCTAAACATTAGCAGTCACCGATGTTACCAGAGCATCTGAGTTATGACTACAGCATCAGTTGCTTATTGAAAGAAGTGAAAAATAAGACGAAATATGATTAAGCAAAACACTTGTCTGCAGTAACGTCCCTTTTTTTTTTAAAGGATGGTAAGGGTTGTTTGCAGTTGTATCACATTCTTATATGGCTGTCTTATCAAACAGCTGTATGTCTTGATGGGAGTGTGACAAAAAATAAATGAATAAACAAAGCATGTAGCTCCTAAAGTAGTTCCTCTGCTGATGGTTCTCCTAAATATTTTTCCAGTCCTTTTTGGTGATAACACAAGTTTTTATGTCCACAGTAGGTACTTTGTTGCACAATAGCAGCCTAGACATTTAGGAAAATTTGAAAAAAAAATATGTGAAGCTTAGCTGTTTAAAACTTGAAAATGGAATAAAACATTTATAAATGAAGATAAAACCTAGGCTATTATAGGTTTGTGTGGGATAACTGAAATGTGAAATAATTTTCACTCCAGAGAGGGACATGTTTAAAAACATGACTACATCAGCTTTGTAAGCTTCAGATCACTCTGAAATAAAGTTTTAAAAAAGTTCATTAAGATTATATGTGAGCTTGATTTTTTTTTTTTTCCCCCTTTTGATTTTGTTATTCCCTTACATTTATACCTGCAGCTGCATTTTTGGGGAAAAAGTAAACTGGTTGTGTCTCATGCTGGCCTAAGATCTGATAGGGGCATGTTGATTATGTCACAACAGTCAAAGGGTCATACAAAAAATTAAATTCCAAGAATTTGAGGCTTTCTGTTGGTTAATTTCTGTGGAAAAACAAATTATTTGTTGTGGTCTCAGTAATCATAATGTGTTTGCAGGTGGTGGTGTGTGTGTCTGCTGGCTACAGACACAGTGCAGCAGTCAGCGAGGATGGAGAACTGTATACATGGGGCGAAGGGGACTTTGGAAGATTAGGTAAATCGTGCACCTATGATCTGTTTTTTTTTTTTTTCCACAATATCTTTATTGAACCTTTTTTTTAACAAACATGATACAAACAATCAAACACTAACACTAAAGTACTACAAAAAAAAATGCACTAAAAAACACCAACAACCACCAACAAAATCAAGTCTTCAACAATGCTCCTCTGTTTAGTCTAGACAATCCAATACATAAGTATACATATTATGTTCACCAGTTTGGAATTTACAAGGTCCACACACATCATTCACCTTCTTCTTCAAGAGTTATGTTTAAATTTTTTACATAATCAATAAAAGGTCTCCATATATTCTCAAACACAATTTCCTTTGATTTCAGTATATATGTTATTCTTTCTAATGGAAGGTTTGTTAACATCTGTCTTAACCACTGAGTCACATCTGGTCTATGAGTCTTTTTCCATAATAGTGCAATACATTTTTTGGCATTAAGCAAACTGAGGTCTATGAATGTTCTTTCACTTTTATTAAAATTATGCTTTTCTGGGTACAGACCCAACAAAAACAGTTTAGGATTCAATATGATTTGTTTTGAGATTATTTTTTCAATTGTTACCCTCACCTCTTCCCAAAACATTCTTATTAATCTACATTCCCATACACAATGAAATAGAGTTCCTTTACTTTCCATGCATTTTGTGCATGTATCTGGTATATTTTTGTTATATCTATTTAACTCCTCCGGTGTAACATACATCCGCATTAACCATTTGAAATGTATCAATTTAAGGCGTACATTTATTGATTTGGTTTGAGCTTCTGTACAAGCCAATTCCCATTGTTCCTCTGAAATTTCAGTTTGCAGATCTTCTTTCCAGTAGTTTAATCTTTTCAGTGAATTTTCACTTGAAGATAGTGTACCTATGATCTGTTTACTATAACTCTTACATCAGCTCTCCTTTATTGCAAACAGTGACGTAATGGCCACTGTCAAAGGAATGCTACATTTTGGTGTTGCATGTTATGAGGGCTGACTAAACTTGTCTTTTTTTCTAGTTATTTTAATTTATTAATTTTCCCTTCATGCATCTCGACCATGCGTGCCTGAATGATTCCAGGAGCCATGTGGTTGAGGACACCTTGCTCCTGGAATGGTCTCCCAAGGCAAATTGGTCCTGGTTGAAGTGCCAGACTAAGAGCAGTCCAGTGTGTCTCCATGAAAGATTCAACAACAACAAGGATCCTGTATACCCCCCCATTTTGGGGATATTAGCGCTTGAGGGCAAGTGTCTGGTGACCGGGTTTCTGTCCACAGGACCCAGCCAGGCTCAGCCCGTGCAAGCACATGGGTCCACCCTTCAGTGGGCTCACCACCTTCCGAAGGGATCATAGAGCTCATTGGTGCTATGTGAAGCTCAGACTGCTACCCCCCAGATAAGCGGGTGGAAGATGGATGGATAGAAATATATATTGCTTTTTTTTAGTGACCACATTGCGTTATGCAGTTGTTCTGATGACATCCACAGCAATGTTTCCCGCAGAATATAATTGTTTCTCTGGTGTCTATTTGAAGGCTTACCTACTCTTACTCCTTTAGGTCAAGGTTAGAGGTTAGTTTTCTCAAAATCTTGTGGTGCGATAACTACACAAAGGAATGATGTAGCCTTTTCAAATCGATATGTCTAAGAAAAGTCTTGGACAGCTTGGACCCTTCCCTCTGACTATGGGTTTGGGGTCAAAAGGTTAATGTTAAGAAGAAGAAGAAGCCAACTCGATTGTCATTCAGCCCATACAGCCAATCATGTACAGTAGAACGAAATTACATTTCTTCTATCTACAATGTTAATCACATCTGGAATCAGAGGGGGTCACTGCCATGCAAGGCACCGCCACAAACAACTTCTCCTTCTCCCATTCTATTACGCTGACCACCAAACTAGGCGGGTAGTACCATTTTTATATGGTCTTTGGTATGACCCGGCTGAGACTTGAACCCCCATCCTCTCAGTTGTGGGACGAATGCTCTGTCAACTAGGCCACCACTCCCTTTGCAGTGTTACTATAGAACGAGTAAAGCTACAGTCACCAAACTTTGTACACGTTGACACTAACCTCCGACTATTGGTTTGGGGCCAAAAGGTCAAAGGTCACGTTAGCTTTCCCTGTGCCCTATTCTTGTGGAACAAGTAAAGCTTAGGGTCATGAGACCTGGTACATAGGTTCACCCCATGATCCTGATGTCTGACAATGGTTTTTGGATTGCAAGGTCAAGATCAAATTGTCATTGAAACTATATCTCAACAACAGTCAATCAGTCGATCAATCAAACTTTATTTGTACAGCACTTTTCAAACATTAAATGCTGCACAAAGTGCTTTACATAGCTAAAAACAGTAGACATATTTAGTTATATATATTTACACGATACATCCCACCCCTTCCAACCCTCCCATAAACACACACACACAGGCACATACATCATCCCCTACTTCCCTTGCACACATATAAAATAAGAGACATCGCTAGGCACCGAAGCACCATGTGAAAGAGCAACCATCCTGTGGAGCCCCCCACGCCGGGAGACCACACAGCCCATAACCACAGGGTGTGCCACAGAGGCCACCCTAGCCAGGACAGGGTGGGGCCCGAACCACAGTTGTAGGCAGTGGCATAAAGTCCCCACCCACCCAAGCTAGAGCGACCCACGAGACCAGCACCCCTGCAGATGGGCCAGGCAGCATCCAGCATGAGGGTCTCCACTGAGGAAACACTGGAGCTAAAACACATAAAATACAAGCTAAAACTAAGAAGACATAGAACAAAGGGAACTAAAAACCCATACTTATAAACTGAGCTAAGAACAAATCAGAATCAGAAAATCTAAAAGCAAATGGAGCTGAGAAGAATGTAAAACAATGGAACATAAATGACTACTTCAGTAATAGTGAAATGGTTTGTTAAAAGTCAAATTTAAAAAGGTACAGAAAGAAACTAAGAAGACAAAGACAAGAGAACTAAAAACCCATTTCTAAAAACTGAACTAAAACACAATAAGAAAAGATGAGAAAATCTAAAAACAGATGGCGCCAAGAAGAACATAAAACAATGGAGCATAAATGACTACTTCAATAATAGTTAAACAGGTTTGTTCAAAGCCATATTAAAAAGGTGGGTCTTGAGCCTATTCTTAAAAACATCTATTGACTCTGCAGCCCTGATGCTGTCTGGCAGGCTGTTCCACAGACGAGGACCATAATGGTGAAAGGAAGCTGACTTGGGAACCACTAAAAGGCCTGTACCACAGGACCTCAGGGTCCGTGAGGGCTCATAAGATAAAAGCAGCTCAGATAGATAAGAAGGCCCAAGACCATTGAGGCATTTAAAAACTACTAAGAGAACTGTAAAATCAATCCTAAAACACACGGCGAGCCAATGCAGCAATTCTAAAACTGGTGTAATATGCGCCCACCCCCTGGTCCTCGTTATTACTCGTGCAGCTGAATTTTGGAGCAGTGTGATATCCTTTTTTGGGGAAGACCAGAGAGCAGGACATTACAATAGTCTGTACGACTGGTAATAAAAGCATGCATCAAGACCTCCGTGCTGGCAAGAGAGAGAATAGGGCGAACTCTGGCTATATTCCTAAGATGGTAAAATCCGATTTTTGTTACATTTTTAATGTGTGAAATAAAATTAAAGTCAGTCTAGAAGAATGCCCAGGTTCTTGACACAGTGTGTAGGTTTTAGACCTAGCAATTTGGGTAAAAGTTTCTTTCTCTTGTCTTCAGGACCAATGATTAAAACTTCTGTTTTGCCCTGGTTGAGCTGTAGGAAGTTCTCTGCCATCCATGACTTTATATCTAAAATACATTTCAGAAGGGCATTAATTGGTTTTGTCATCAGGAGATGTGGCAATGTACAGCTGTGTATCATCAGCATAACTATGAAAATTGATGCCATGTCTCTTGATAACATCCCCAAGTGGTAACATATAAAGATTAAAAAGTATTGGCCCTAAAATTGAACCTTGGGGTACCCCACACTTGATTTTGTGGATTGCCGAAGAACATCAGAAAGCTAGGGTTGCCAAATTTAGTACACAGGTTCAACTTGGGAGCCCCACCTACATCTATGGGTTTTGGGGACAAAAGGTCAAAGGTGAAGGTCATAATGCCCTATAAACTATATTGCAACAACAATGACACCTAGGGTCACCAAACTTTGTACACATGTTCACCCTGAGACCCTAACCTCTGGCTATGGGTTTGGGGTCAGAAGGGTCAAAGTTCACGATTAGCTTTCCCTATGCCCTATTACTGTAGAACAAGTAAAGCTGGGGTCACCAAACTTTATACACAGCTTCACCCTGATCTCTGCCTATGGTTTTTGGGATTGCAAGGTCAAAGATCAAGGTTAAAATGCCATTTTAAACTCCATCTCAACAACAAATAAAGAGGCTGAGGGGTATCAAAGGTAGCCGCTGGTATTTTTTAAAAATATCCTTTTTTTCCTGTAAAAGGTTAAGGGGTATTGTCGTCACCCCAGCACTGGTTGTTAGTATGACGACTCTTGACTGAGGAGGTTGGGGTCAAAAAACAAAGCAAATGAGAATCAGTTCAACAGTCATCCATGATATTCAGTTTTTTTTATCCCCCACTGGTCAAAGCCCAAATGGGTCGAAGAGCCCTTTGGGTGAAGACCGATGGGGGATTTATATTATGGGTCGATCTGTCTGTCTGTCCCACTTTTGTGAAATCAACTCCTACAGTTTGGCCTGAACATTTTGAAACTTGGCACCGTGGTTTGATATACTGAGGATGCGCATGTTGCAGTTTGGTTCTGATCGGATGATTTTGCGGGAATTGTAGCCCTTGACATATGACCTCCTGTTTCACCTCTCTTCATAGACAGTAACTGTCTTGTGAAATCAACTCTTTCTACAGTTTTGTTCCGATTGTTTTGAAACTTGGTACCATGGTTTGAGATACTCTGATCATGCGCATATTGCAATTTCACTCTCATTGGATGACTTTGAGGTCAGAGGTCGGATTTTTCCCTAAATCGTCTAAACACAAGAACGACTGACAGAAATGATGTACGTAGGCTTTTCAAATAGGAGTTGTATCTCCTACAGTGGGGCAAAAAAGTATTTAGTGAGCCACCAATTGTGCAAGTTCTCCCACTTGAAAGATGAGAGAGGTCTCCAATTTTCATCATAGGTATATCTCAACTATGAGAGACAAAATGAGGAAAAAAAAAAAATCCAGAAAATCACATTGTCGGATTTTTAATGAATTTATTTGCAAATTATGGTGGAAAATAATTATTTGGTCAATAACAAAAGTTCATCTCAATACTTTGTTATATACCTTTTGTTGGGAATGACAGAGGTCAAACGTTTTCTGTAAGTCTTCACAAGGTTTTCACACACTGTTGCTGGTATTTTGGTCCATTCCTCCATGCAGATCTCCTCTAGAGCAGTGATGTTTTGGGGCTGTCGCTGGGCAACACGGACTTTCAACTCCCTCCAAAGATTTTCTATGGGGTTGAGATCTGGAAACTGACTAGGCCACTCCAAGACCTTGAAATGCTTCTTACGAAGCCACTCCTTCGTTGCCCGGGCGTTGTTTGGAATCATTGTCATGCTGAAAAACCCAGCCACGTTTCATCTTCAGTGCCCTTGCTGATGGAAGGAGGTTTTCACTCAAAATCTCACGATACATGGCTCCATTCATTCTTTCCTTTATATGGATCAGTCATCCTGGTCTCTTTGCAGAAAAACAGCCCCAAAGCATGATGTTTCCACCCCCATGCTTCACAGTAGGTATGGTGTTCTTTGGATGCAACTCAGCATTCTTACTCCTCCAAACACGACAAGTTGAGTTTTTACCAAAAAGTTCTATTTTGGTTTCATCTGACCATATGACATTCTCCCAATCCTCTTCTGGATCATCCAAATGCTCTCTAGCAAACTTCAGACGGGCCTGGACATGTACTGGTTTAAGCAGGGGGACATGTCTGGCACTGCAGGATTTGAATCCCTGGCGGCGTAGTATGTTACTGATGGTAGCCTTTGTTACTTTGGTCTCAGCTCTCTGCAGGTCATTCACTAGGTCCCCCCGTGTGGTTCTGGGATTTTTGCTCACCGTTCTCATGATAATTTTGACCCCATGGGGTGAGATCTTGCGTGGAGCCCCAGATCGAGGGAGATTATCAGTGGTCTTGTATGTCTTCCATTTTCTAATAATTGTTCCCACAGTTGATTTTTTCACACCAAGCTGCTTACCTATTGCAGATTCAGTCTTCCCAGCCTGGTGCAGGTCTACAATTTTGTTTCTGGTGTCCTTTGACAGCTCTTTGGTCTTGGCCATAGTGGAGTTTGGAGTCTGACTGTTTGAGGTTGTGGACAGGTGTCTTTTATACTGATAACGAGTTCAAACAGGTGCCATTAATACAGGTAACGAGTGGAGGACAGAGGAGCCTCTTAAAGAAGAAGTTACAGGTCTGTGAGAGCCAGAAATCTTGCTTGTTTGTAGGTGACCAAATACTTATTTTACCGAGGAATTTACCAATTAGTTCATTAAAAATCCTTCAATGTGATTTTCTGGATTTTTTTCTTCTCATTTTGTCTCTCATAGTTGAGGTATACCTATGATGAAAATTGGAGACCTCTCTCATCTTTTAAGTGGGAGAACTTGCACAATTGGTGGCTGACTAAATACTTTTTTGCCCCACTGTATTTGATAGGATAGGAGTTGTATCTAATATACGTCTTGGAGGACTTACACCCTTACCTCACAATGGGTTTGAGGTCAAGGGGTCAAAGTTAATATTGCAGTTGCACTATGGTAAATGGTAAATGCTACATTTACTACTATTGTAAAATGAGTAAAGCTAGGGCCACCAATCCTGGTATACATGTTCACCTTGGAGTCCTGACATCTGATTATGGGTTTGGGGTCAAGAGGTCAGAGGTCAAGGTTCCCATTCCTTACACCTTAATACTGTACAACACATAAAGTTAGGGCCACCAAACATGGTACACAGGTTCACCTTGGAATCCTGACCTCTAACTATGGGTTTGGGGTCAAAAGGTCAAGGTTAATATTCTCTATGCCTTATTACTGTACAACAAGCAAAGTCAGGGTTACCAAACTTGGGACACAGTTGGGTGACGATCCCTACCTTGGGATCGTGACCTCAGACTATGGGTTTGGGGTCAAACGGTCGAAGATCAAGGTTAACATCCCCTATGCATTATTACTGTACATTGAGTAAAGTTAGGGTCGCCAAACTTGGTACACAGGTTCACCCTGTGACCCTGAAGTGTGAATGTGGTTTTTGAATTGCAAGGTCAACATCAAAATGCCTCAAAGTATATCTCAACAACAAAGAAAGCGGACTTCCGGTTATGGCTGCCACGTAGGACGGACGTGTCTCGCTCTGCTCTGCTCCTGGAGAAAAAAAATCGGCAAATAACTCTCTCATTTGGGACAGAACGTATCCCAGCGTTTGGGCGAGGATATGTCGGCGAAGCCTAAGGCTGGAAAACCAGGAAAAGGAAAAAGCGAGCCGCCGAAACAGTCCAAATTAACGGACTTTCAGGTCTGTGACGCAGCAAACAGGGCTCCATATATGGCGGAGGAGGCTGGCAACGCTGCGATTTCTGCGGGGAATGGCGCAGATGCGCTGATGGCTGCCATGAGTTCAATGAGAGCGGACTTTTCCTCTAGATTTGATGGGATTATGACAGCGTTGGAAGGAATAAGAAAGGAATTGGGTGACTGTGTAGAACGAACGGCGCAGATGGAGCTCCGTCTCGCTAGTGCTGAAGATGACGTCACCCGTCTTCAATTAAAGGTGCGCACTTTGGAAAAAAAAAAATAAATCTCTGGAAGATAATATTTTGGATTTGGAATCTCGGTCGAGACAGAATAACTTGAGGCTGGTGGGTCTTCCAGAGGAATCAGAAGGTCGGGACGTATGTTCCTTTCTGGAAAAGTGGATTCCGGAGGTGCTGGGCAGCGAGGAGTTGCAATCAGCAGTGGTTCTGGAAAAAGCACATCGCATTGGCCCACGGAGAGATAAGGGACCGCCGAGGACCTTAATTATGAAGTTTCTTAACAACAGAGACAGGATGAAGATCTTCAACGCTGCACGAGCTAAAAAAGGAGAGATTAAACACCAGGACCAGCAGGTGCGGTTCTACCCAGATTTGGCCACAGGAATCCAGCAATTGAGGAAGCAGTTTGATCCCGTACGTAAGGAGCTGCGCAACCTTGGGATTCGTCATGGTGTAATCTATCCTGCGAGACTGCTGACCACGTATGAGGGCAGAACCCACATCTTCAAGACCCCAGAGGAGGCGCAGGAGTTCATCAAGAAGATCAAAGAAGAAGAAGAGACTGGTGGGAGCTAAGCATGAACAAAATATAAGGTAGAATAATTAAGCATTTGCACAGGCATCTGACTGACTTGAAGTAAATAGTAAGTTTACAAAATATAGATTGTATTATATATTAAAAAAAACAAAAAACAAAAACAAAACAAACAAAAAAAAAAAAACTATGATGTACAAAGTTGTTAAAAATTTTGGAGTTAAGTTGGAAAACTACAGAGGAGAGTTAATGTTACGTCATTAAAAGCAGTAGAGTTAGGGTGATTGGGAGGATGAAGAAGGAGTGGCTTAGGCTGTTCCCCGTGGGTGTGGAACGGTCGATGGCTATATCGGGAGACAGAATTTTTCTTTTGATTTTGGGGGGTTTGCCACAAGTGTGGGAAGGGGAAATTTGTTTGTGTGTAGTTTGTAGGATGAATGTTCAACCACTCATGTTTTTGCTTCTCTGTATGAGCATGTTTACACTGCAAGGTAATCCCAAACTCTCTATTGATCATGGACCAAAGTGTTAATCTTAATTTAACTTCATGGAATTGCAGAGGTCTACAAAATTTAAAAAAACTTAAACAAGTTATGAATAAAATAAAGGACATGGGTTCAAGAATTGTGTTTTTACAAGAAACTCATCTGATAGAGGAGGATGTTAAAAGAATTAGGAGTAGATGGCAGGGAAGTGTATTCACCTCTTCATTTTCATCCCGAGCCAGGGGAGTTATGACTCTCATACATAAATCAGTTCCTTTTCAAGTGAAAAATGTAATTGGAGACAAATTTGGAAGATATGTAATCATTCAAGGTTCTTTGCTATTAGAAAATATAAATCTTGTGAACTTATATGGTCCCAATATAGATGATCAGAAGTTCTTTGCTAATTTATTTCTCATCTTATCATCACTTACAGGGCAACATATAATAGCAGGGGATTTTAATTGTACATTGAATCCAGGTGTGGATAGATCAACAGGACTGGATTGTACGCACATTGGATGTAGGATGACTATTAATCATTTTATGAAAGAATTGAGATTGTTAGATATATGGAGAGAAATGAAACCACAAGTTAAAGCCTATTCTTGTTATTCCAGTACCTACAAGACATTCTCACGTATTGATTATTTTTTGATTTCCACAGAATTAAGGTCCAAGATTCAAAACTGCTTTTATGATAACATCGTGATCTCTGATCATGCACCCTGTTGTCTAATATATGTAGATAAAAAATTGACAAAGGAATCAGGTAGATGGCAATTTCAGCATAAATGGCTTCAGGATGAGGAATTTGTCAAGTATATAGAAAAACAGATAGACGAGTTCTTTGACATCAATACTACACAAACATCAGCATGTGTAAAGTGGGAGGCTTTCAAAGCTTTTATTAGGGGGCATATTATTAGTTATACAGGATCAAAATCTAAGAAGACTCGAGAGGAGAGAGCTAAATTGGAACATAAAATAAAAAATCTTCAGGAAAAAGTGTATGCAGGAAGTGACCCAAGGTTGGAGAATGAATTACTGATTTTGAGAGCTGAATACGACAAAAAATCAGCGAATAGAGCTGCCTCGAGTCTTCTAAGATTGAAACAATCTTTTTATGAACAAGGTGAAAAATCAGGAAAATTATTAGCATGGCAGATTAAACAATTGGAAATTAAAACACCAATTACCAGTATTATAAGTAACGGACAGGTAGTTATAGATCCTTTAGAAATTAATAGAGCCTTTAGAGATTACTATGAAAAATTATATGATACCAAAAATGAACCTGATTTAACAAAACTAAATGGGTTTTTGAACGAACTATCTATACCGTGTATTCCAAATGAAAACAGGGAGATATTGGAGTCTAAAATTAGTCAAGAAGAAGTTGGGCTAGCCATTGATAATATGAAATCAGGAAAAAGTGCAGGACCAGATGGTCTTCCAGTTGACCTTTATAAAAAATTTAAGAATAAATTAATAAAACCTTTTTTGGAAATGGTTTTAGAAGCATTTCAAAATAATAATTTACCATCATACATAAATAATGCCTTAATTATACTGCTGCCAAAACCAGGTAAGCCCTCTAATAAATGTGAAAATATGAGACCAATAAGCCTATTAAACGCCGACCTTAAGATAATCTGTAAAATTTTAGCAAGACGAATACAAGAAATTTTACCAAATATTATTAATCGAGATCAGAATGGCTTTATAAAGGGTAGACAAGGCTTCCATAATGTAAGAAGACTATTTAATATTATCTATTTTAATAAAGAAGCACCGGATACAGCTCTCCTATCATTGGACGCCGAAAAGGCCTTTGATAGAGTTGAATGGCCCTTTCTTTTTGAAGTCCTACAAAGGTTTGGACTTGGAAATAATTTCATAAAATGGGTTCAAATAATATACAATAATGCTACAGCAGAAATCCTAACAAATAACAATATTTCAAAACCAATAAAAATCAATAGAGGATGTCGACAAGGCTGTCCACTCTCACCTTTACTGTTTACTATGGCAATTGAACCTTTAGCGATAGCGATACGTTTACATTCACAAATATATGGAATTAAAGTTGGACCAACAGAACATAAAATCTCCCTGTACGCCGATGATATAATTTTGTTTATGTCGAATCTAAAAAAATCAATTCCAACCTTGTTGAATTTAATAAAGAATTTTGGGGAAATATCAGGATATAAAATAAATAAAACTAAATCTTCAATATTAATGCTAAATGAGACCCAGAGAAATTACCCAGCCCCTGAGGTAAATCAATTCAATGTTGTAAATCAGTTTAAATATTTAGGAATCCAAATTATGCCTAAGCTAGAATCAGTCGCCAGTGTCAACTATGAAGCCTTTATGTCAGATATCAGTGAGTTAACTCAGAGATGGATGTCACTACCAATGTCGATGATCGGGAGAATCAATATACTTAAAAGTAATATTTTACCTAAAATACTTTATTTATTTCAATACATTCCCTTATCACCACCTTTAGATCTATTCTCAAGAATAAAAAAAAAGTTAGTGGAATTTATATGGAACAACAGGAGGGCTAGATTACGTCTGTCTTTATTATATTTACCATTTGATCGTGGAGGTCTGAAATGTCCAAATTTTATGTTGTATTATTGGTCGGCACAACTGAGGTCTATGACATATTATTTTTCATCAAATGATCTCCCTCACTGGACTGAAATGGAATCATACAATTTACCTTTACCTCTTCCCATATTCATATACTCAGATTCGGCAAAACAATTACAAAAACAAGTTAAAAATCCATTTGTAAAGCATATGATCAAAATATGGTGTGAAGCTAAAAACTATTTAAAAGAACCACAGTTATTGTCACAATTTAGTCCAATATGGGGTAATCAATATTTTAAACCAGGGAGAGCGGACGCTGTATTTAAAGTATGGAATTTAAAAGGGATACAAAAGATTCAGGATTTATATTTGCCATGTGCAGACAACATAATGTCTTTTGAAGAGCTGAGGATCAAATTTAATCTCAATAGAACACATTTTTTTAAATATCTTCAACTTAGAAACTTTATTCGATCAAATCAAAATAAAGCTCTCACTCGACCTATTTATTCATCCTTGGAAAAAATGATGATGAAAGATAGTAAAAGAAAGGGTATTATTTCAGAGTTTTATAACTCATTGACACTATCTTCAAGTGAAAATTCACTGAAAAGATTAAACTACTGGAAAGAAGATCTGCAAATTGAAATTTCAGAGGAACAATGGGAATTGGCTTGTACAGAAGCTCAAACCAAATCAATAAATGCACGCCTTAAATTGATACATTTCAAATTGTTAATGCGGATGTATGTTACACCGGAGGAGTTAAATAGATATAACAAAAATATACCAGATACATGCACAAAATGCATGGAAAGTAAAGGAACCCTATTTCATTGTTTATGGGAATGTAGATTAATAAGAATGTTTTGGGAAGAGGTGAGGGTAACAATTGAAAAAATAATCTCAAAACAAATCATATTGAATCCTAAACTGTTTTTGTTGGGTCTGTACCCAGAAAAGCATAATTTCAATAAAAGTGAAAGAACATTCATAGACCTCAGTTTGCTTAATGCCAAAAAATGTATTGCACTATTATGGAAAAAGACTCATAGACCAGATGTGACTCAGTGGTTAAGACAGATGTTAACAAACCTTCCATTAGAAAGAATAACATATATACTGAAATCAAAGGAAATTGTGTTTGAGAATATATGGAGACCTTTTATTGATTATGTAAAAAATTTAAACATAACTCTTGAAGAAGAAGGTGAATGATGTGTGTGGACCTTGTAAATTCCAAACTGGTGAACATAATATGTATACTTATGTATTGGATTGTCTAGACTAAACAGAGGAGCATTGTTGAAGACTTGATTTTGTTGGTGGTTGTTGGTGTTTTTAGTGCATTTTTTTTTTTTTTTTGTAGTACTTTAGTGTTAGTGTTTGATTGTTTGTATCATGTTTGTTAAAAAAAAAAAAAAAGGTTCAATAAAGATATTGTGGAAAAAAAAAAAAAACAACAAAGAAAGCTAGGGCCACGAAACCTGGTACACAGGTTCACTCTGAGACCATATCTTCTGACTACAAGTTTGGGGTCAAAGGTCAAGGTTGGCGCTCCGTATGATCTCTTACTATAGAAGATGTAAATCTCTCTAGGGTCACCGTACTTGCTACACAGGTTCATCTTGGGATCCTGACCTACAGCTATGGGTTGTATACTTTGTTGTATATTCATGGATGATGGGCTTATCATAATGAAGGTGGGGGATATTTCATTTGCCTCAGAGTACTCTTGTCTTGTTTTTGGTGTTTGCATTACATTAAAGCCATGCCAAAATAAGCTGTAGTAAGCATTTCTTTTGCTTGGGAATGCAACTTGTTTAGATGCATTCCGAGTGTCTCTCTTCTAAATGTCTGGATAGGAATTTTAAACTTTACCAAATTCATTTTTGGGTGCTAATACATTGAGTCTAATGAAGGTTGAAATGTTTCATAATGATCCCTGAATTCATGTTTAGTTACTAGACAGCAGACTTATTGTTCCTTTTTTGATCTCCCATTCTGTGAAAGCTCCACATTTGTTGTCATAATTCTCTTTGACCTTTGTCATTGTGTTTGGACACAGGTCACGGTGACAGCAACAGTCGCAACATTCCTACCCTGGTCAAAGACATCAGCAATGTCGGAGAGGTGTCATGTGGGAGCTCCCATACTATTGCCCTGTCAAAAGACGGACGCACTGTCTGGTCTTTTGGGGGCGGGGACAACGGTGTGTAAACATTGTTGGTCCTACTTGGTTGCCGATCATCTATTTTTGAATATTTTATCACAAATAATAGTAAAAACAAGGCAGAGACAGCAAACTTTGCCCTGCTGGACCACCATGATGAAAAATAATGGGGGAGAATTAATGATAATTTGTCATTGATGTAGTGCTGTATTGTGTTTACTTTCCATAATATATTTTGAATATCGGTTTCACATTAACAAAAGGTAATTATACAGTATCTCACAAAAGTGAGCACACCCCTCACATTTTTGTAAATATCTTCTTATATCTTTTCATGAGACAACACTGAAGATATGACACTTTGATACAATATAAAGTAGTCAGTGTACAGCTTGTATTAACAGTGTAAATATGCTGTCCCCTCAAAACAACTTAACACACAGTCATTAATGTCTAAACCGCTTGCAAAAGTGAGGACACCCCAAAGTGAAAATGTCCAAATTGTGCCCAAAGTGTCAATATTTTGTGTGGCCACCATTATTTTCCAGCACTGCCTTAACTCTCTTGGGCATGGAGTTCACTAGAGCTTCACAGGTTGCCACTGGAATCCTCTTCCACTCCTCCATGATGACATCATGGAGCTGGTGGATGTTAGAGATTTTGCACTCCTCCACCTTCCGTTTGAGGATGCCTCACAGTTGCTCAATAGGGTTTAGGTCTGGAGAAATGCTTAGCCAGTCCATCACCTTTACCTCAGTTTCTTTAGCAAGGCAGTGGTCGTCTTGGAGGTGTGTTAGGGGCGTTATCATGTTGGAATACTGCCCTGCAGCCCAGTTTCCGAAGGGAGGGGATCTTGCTCTGCTTCAGTATGTCACAGTACATGGCATTCATGGTTCCCTTAATGAACTGTAGCTCCCCAGTGCCGGCAGCACTCATGCAACCCAAACCATGCCACTCCCACCACCATGCTTGACTGTAGGCAAGACACGCTTGTCTTTGTACTCCTCACCTGGTTGCCGCCACACACGCCTGACACGATCTGAACCAAATAAGTTTATATTGGTCTCATCAGACCACAGGACATGGTTCCCGTAATCCATGTCCTTAGTCTGTTTGTCTTCAGCAGACTGTTTGTGGGTTTTCTTGTGCATCATCTTTAAAAGGGGCTTCCTTCTGGGTCGACAGCCATGCAGACCAATTTGATGCAGTGTGCGGCGTATGGTCTGAGCACTGACAGGCTGACCCCGCACCCCTTCAACCTCTGCAGCAATGCTGGCAGCACTCATACGTCCATTTTCAAAAGACAACCTCTGGATATGACACGTGCACTCAGCTTCTTTGGTCGACCATGGCGAGGCCTGTTCTGAGTGGAACCTGTCCTGTTAAACCGCTATATGGTCTTGGCCACCATGCTGCAGCTCAGTTTCAGGGTGTTGGTGATCATCTTATAGCCCAAGCCATCTTTATGTCGAGCAACAATTCTTTTTCAGATCCTCAGAGAGTTCGTTGCCATGAGGTGCCATGTTGAACTTCCAGTGACCAGTATGAGAGAGTGTGAGAGCAATAACACCAAATTTAACACACCTGCTCCCCATTCACACCTGAGACCTTGTAACACTAATGAGTCACATGACACCGGGGAGGGAAAATGGCTAATTGGGCACAATTTGGACATTTTCACTTCGGGGTGTCCTCACTTTTGTTGCCAGTGGTTTAGACATTAATTGCTGTGTGCTGAATTGTTTTGAGGGGACAGCAAATTTAATCTGTTATACAAGCTGTACACTGACTACATTGTATCAAAGTGTCATATCTTCAGTGTTGTCCCATGAAAAGATATAATAAAATATTTACAAAAATGTGAGGGGTGTACTCACTTTTGTGAGATACTATATGTATCTTGCCTTGCAGGAAAACTAGGTCATGGTGATACTAATCGAGTCTACAAACCCAAAGTGGTGGAGGCCCTTCAAGGGATGTTCATCAGGAAAGTGTGTGCAGGAAGCCAGTCATCTCTTGCCTTAACCTCCACTGGACAGGTAGGAAATGACTCCTGAAGGGGTTGTGTAACCTTTGTTTGGGAGGTAAAAAGCAATTGTATTCCTGAAAAAGCTTGAAAATGTCAAAATTTTACCCATGGATGAAATTGAAAGTGAAGGTAGTGATAAGGTTGCTAAAGTTAGCTACACCCTTTTAAAACTGCTTTGCTGGCCTTTTATTTCAATACATTTGGGAAGTTGGTAGCTCGGGCCATCCCTACCTTGTTCCACTGGTTCCACTGAAGAATGTAGTGACTTTTGCTGCTGCAGCAGACACAAACCAGTTAGCATGTGTTTATCGGCTGCTTTAATAGGTACATATTGCTATTGCCACCTTAATTTATGATATTGATTCAAGAAGTTGCTGAAAACATTCCTCAGCTGAAAAGTTCATTGTGGTCAAATTTGATCAAATGTGGTTTATTTTTTAGCCGCAGGGATCTAAGCACTGTAACACCGATGGAAGAAGTGTGTGGACCAAAGGGGAAACGATGTTGAAAAATCACATTTGGTCAAATTTGACCACTATGAACTTTTCAGCCCCCTCTCATATATTGATATGTGAGCAGATCAGCCATCTGGCACCAACAACTGTGCCACATTCAGAGTCAGTTAAATCACTTTTCATGGCCATTCTGATGCTCGGTTTGATCTTCAGCAGCTCATTTTGACCATGTCTGCATGGCTAAATACATTGATTTGCTGCAGTGTGACAGAGCCTTTTTCTGTGTATATTTTCTTTGTCAATCTGCATTTGCAATCTCCTTAAAAAGAAATTCCTTTGCCCCCCCCCCCCCCCCTCGAAGACAGAATTTCATGCAGCTCGTTAAGTATTCTTTCTGACAGCAGATTGGACAGACTTTGTGTTTTGAAGTCAGGACCCCTTACATAACATAGTTGATCCGTCAGCTTGTGGTCTCACTGTTTTCCCTGGGACAATGTTAAACTAAATGGCTCAGCATTGTGATTAGCAGATGTCCTCACCGAATGTTAACACATCTCACTGCTTCAGGTGTATGCATGGGGCTGTGGTGCCTGTCTGGGCTGTGGTTCTTCTGAGGCCACAGCACTCAGACCCAAACTAATTGAGGAACTGGCTACCACCAGAGTGGTGGACATCTCCATAGGGGACAGCCACTGCCTGGCATTGTCACACGGTAGGTTTCTCTTCAGTTTCACCCTGTCTTGTCTGTAGGTGGCAACTATTAACAGCTATTTCTTTATTTAGCTGAATAGATTAATATGCTCTCAGACATCAATTGTACAATTTAACTTTCTGTAGCACGAGGCAAAATGTGGGCTGATTTCACATGAATGTATCTAATTAGTCAGATGTACTTAGATATTTGTCTGACACATTATCATTACCATAGCTAATGTCTTTGTTTCCTCCCAAACCCCCATCTAGACAATGAAGTATATGCCTGGGGAAACAACTCCATGGGCCAGTGTGGCCAGGGTAACTCCACTGGCCCGATCACCAAACCCAAGAAGGTAGTTGGCCTAGATGGAGTAGCTATCCAACAGATCTCAGCTGGCACATCCCACAGTCTGGCCTGGACTGCCCTGCCCAGAGACAGGTTAGGTCCATCACAGGCAGTAGACCAACAGGATTTTACTTGAAATATTCACACAGGAGAACACTGAAAGGTTCTTTAATGAGAACTGTTAAATGCATGTGAAAGTTCTTTGCAGCTTTTGCTGTCCAGCAAGGCTTGTAATACACATAGGTGCAGTGTTTCCTCCGGCTTAAAGACCTTGGTGTGGTGACAACATATTCTTCCCCCGGGAAAGGTGGTGGTGGGGGGGCAGAAAGCACATGACACTGTTGTAACTGCAGTATGTTAATTTTGTATTATAATTTCTTTTTTAAAATTTTGCACAGTAACTTTGCATATGGAATTTACCATTTGAAGTATTGTTGGGGTTCCACCCAGACGTCCTGTGTTTGGACTTTTTACTGGTTTCATCCTTCTCTCCTTCCGCTCTTGCACTCTCTGCCTGAACACTTTCCTCTCTTTGACTCCTCTCTTCTGGCTCATCTTTCCCTCTCTAAGCTCTGTCTTCTTTAGGTTCTCTTTCGGTCTATGGTGGTATACAGTGGTGTGAAAAAGTGTTTGCCGCCTTCCTGATTTCTTTTTTTTTTTGTATGTTTGTCACACTTAAATGTTTCAGATCATAAAACAAATTTAAATATTAGACAAAGATATCACAAGTAAACACAGAATGCAGTTTTTAAATGAAGATGTTTATTATTAAGGGGGGAAAAAATCCAAACCTACTAGCCCTGTGTGAAAAAATGATTGCCCCCTAAACCTAGTAACTGGTTGGGCCACCCTTAGCAGCAACAACTGCAATCAAGCATTTGCGATAACTGGCAGCGAGTCTTTTACTGTGCTGTGGAGGAGTTTTGGGCCACTCATCTTTGCAGAATTGTCGTAATTCAGCCACATTGGAGGGTTTTCGAGTATGAACCGCCTTTTTAAGGTCATGCCACAGCATCTCAATCGGATTCAGGTCAGAACTTTGACGGGGTCTCTCCAAAGTCTTCATTTTGTTTTTCTTAAGCCATTCAGAGGCAGACCTGCTGGTGTGTTTTGGATCATTGTCCTGCTGCAGAACCCAAGTGTGCTTCAGCTTGAGGTCACGAACAGATGGCCGGACATTCTCCTTCAGGATTTTTTAGTAGACAACAGAATTCATTGTTCCATTTACCACAGCAAGTCTTCCAGGTCCTGAAGCAGTAAAACAGCCCCAGACCATCACACTACCACCACCATATTTTACTGTTTGTATGATGTTCCTTTTCTGAAATGCTGTGTTACTTTTACGTTGTATGTAATGGGATACACACCTTCCAAAAAGTTCAGCTTTTGTCTCTTGTCATTCCACAGAGTATTTTCCCAAAAGTCTTGGGGATCATCCAGATGTTTTCTGGCAAAACTGAGATGATCCTTTATGTTCTTTTTGCTCAGCGGTGGTTTTTGTCTAGGAACTCTGTCATGCAGGCCATTTTTGCCCAGTCTGTTTCTTATGGTAGAGTCACAAACACTGACCTTAACTGAGGCAAGTGAGGCCTGCAGTTCTTTGGATGTTGTTGTGGGGTCTTTTGTGACCTCTTGGATGAGTTGTCGCTGTGCTCTTGGGGTAATTGTGGTCGGCCGGCCACTCCTGGGAAGGTTCACCAGTGTTCCATGTTTTTGCCATTTGTGGATACTGGCTCTCACTGTGGTTTGCTGGAGTCCCAAAGCTTTAGAAATGGCTTTATAACCTTTTCAAGACTGATAGATCTCAATTACTTTGTTTCTCATTTGTTCTGAATTTCTGTGGATCGCAGTATGATGTCTAGCTTTTGAGGATCTTTTGGTCTACTTCACTTTGTCAGGCAGGTCCTGTTTAAGTGATTTCTTGATTGAGAACAGGTGTGGCAGTAATCAGGCCTGGGTGTGGCTAGCAAAATTGAACTCAGCTTTCCAAAGATGTGATAAACCAGTTAATTTATGTTTTAATGGGGGGCAATCACATTTTCACACAGGGCCATGTAGGTTTGGATTTTTTTTTTTTTCCCACAATATCTTTATTGAACCTTTTTTTTTTTTTTAACAAACATGATACAAACAATCAAACACTAACACTAAAGTACTACAAAAAAAAAATGCACTAAAAACACCAACAACCACCAACAAAATCAAGTCTTCAACAATGCTCCTCTGTTTAGTCTAGACAATCCAATACATAAGTATACATATTATGTTGACCAGTTTGGAATTTACAAGGTCCACACACATCATTCACCTTCTTCTTCAAGAGTTATGTTTAAATTTTTTACATAATCAATAAAAGGTCTCCATATATTCTCAAACACAATTTCCTTTGATTTCAGTATATATGTTATTCTTTCTAATGGAAGGTTTGTTAACATCTATCTTAACCACTGAGTCACATCTGGTCTATGAGTCTTTTTCCATAATAGTGCAATACATTTTTTGGCATTAAGCAAACTGAGGTCTATGAATGTTCTTTCACTTTTTTTTTTCCACAATATCTTTATTGAACCTTTTTTTTTTTTTTTAACAAACATGATACAAACAATCAAACACTAACACTAAAGTACTACAAAAAAAAAAATGCACTAAAAACACCAACAACCACCAACAAAACCAAGTCTTCAACAATGCTCCTCTGTTTAGTCTAGACAATCCAATACGTAAGTATACATATTATGTTCACCAGTTTGGAATTTACAAGGTCCACACACATCATTCACCTTCTTCTTCAAGAGTTATGTTTAAATTTTTTACATAATCAATAAAAGGTCTCCATATATTCTCAAACACAATTTCCTTTGATTTCAGTATATATGTTATTCTTTCTAATGGAAGGTTTGTTAACATCTGTCTTAACCACTGAGTCACATCTGGTCTATGAGTCTTTTTCCATAATAGTGCAATACATTTTTTGGCATTAAGCAAACTGAGGTCTATGAATGTTCTTTCACTTTTATTAAAATTATGCTTTTCTGGGTACAGACCCAACAAAAACAGTTTAGGATTCAATATGATTTGTTTTGAAATTATTTTCTCAATTGTTACCCTCACCTCTTCCCAAAACATTCTTATTAATCTACATTCCCATAAACAATGAAATAGGGTTCCTTTACTTTCCATGCATTTTGTGCATGTATCTGGTATATTTTTGTTATATCTATTTAACTCCTCCGGTGTAACATACATCCGCATTATCCATTTGAAATGTATCAATTTAAGGCGTGCATTTATTGATTTGGTTTGAGCTTCTGTACAAGCCAATTCCCATTGTTCCTCTGAAATTTCAATTTGCAGATCTTCTTTCCAGTAGTTTAATCTTTTCAGTGAGTTTTCACTTGAAGATAGTGTCAATGAGTTATAAAACTCTGAAATAATACCCTTTCTTTTACTATCTTTCATCATCATTTTTTCCAAGGATGAATAAATAGGTCGAGTGAGAGCTTTATTTTGATTTGATCGAATAAAGTTTCTAAGTTGAAGATAT
The DNA here is from genome assembly GCA_020510985.1 of Pholidichthys leucotaenia. Classification (NCBI taxonomy): domain Eukaryota; kingdom Metazoa; phylum Chordata; class Actinopteri; order Cichliformes; family Pholidichthyidae; genus Pholidichthys; species Pholidichthys leucotaenia. Next base: position 300,090,730 of record CM035847.1, read on the forward strand.
TTAAAAAAATGTGTTCTATTGAGATTAAATTTGATCCTCAGCTCTTCAAAAGACATTATGTTGTCTGCACATGGCAAATATAAATCCTGAATCTTTTGTATCCCTTTTAAATTCCATACTTTAAATACAGCGTCCGCTCTCCCTGGTTTAAAATATTGATTACCCCATATTGGACTAAATTGTGACAATAACTGTGGTTCTTTTAAATAGTTTTTAGCTTCACACCATATTTTGATCATATGCTTTACAAATGGATTTTTAACTTGTTTTTGTAATTTTTTTGCCGAATCTGAGTATATGAATATGGGAAGAGGTAAAGGTAAATTGTATGATTCCATTTCAGTCCAGTGAGGGAGATCATTTGATGAAAAATAATATGTCATAGACCTCAGTTGTGCCGACCAATAATACAACATAAAATTTGGACATTTCAGACCTCCACGATCAAATGGTAAATATAATAAAGACAAACGTAATCTAGCCCTCCTGTTGTTCCATATAAATTCCACTAACTTTTTTTTTATTCTTGAGAATAGATCTAAAGGTGGTGATAAGGGAATGTATTGAAATAAATAAAGTATTTTAGGTAAAATATTACTTTTAAGTATATTGATTCTCCCGATCATCGACATTGGTAGTGACATCCATCTCTGAGTTAACTCATTGATATCTGACATTAAGGCTTCATAGTTGACACTGGCGACTGATTCTAGCTTAGGCATAATATGGATTCCTAAATATTTAAACTGATTTACAACATTGAATTGATTTACCTCAGGGGCTGGGTAATTTCTCTGGGTCTCATTTAGCATTAATATTGAAGATTTAGTTTTATTTATTTTATATCCTGATATTTCCCCAAAATTCTTTATTAAATTCAACAAGGTTGGAATTGATTTTTTTTAGATTCGACATAAACAAAATTATATCATCGGCGTACAGGGAGATTTTATGTTCTGTTGGTCCAACTTTAATTCCATATATTTGTGAATGTAAACGTATCGCTAAAGGTTCAATTGCCATAGTAAACAGTAAAGGTGAAAGTGGACAGCCTTGTCGACATCCTCTATTGATTTTTATTGGTTTTGAAATATTGTTATTTGTTAGGATTTCTGCTGTAGCATTATTGTATATTATTTGAACCCATTTTATGAAATTATTTCCAAGTCCAAACCTTTGTAGGACTTCAAAAAGAAAGGGCCATTCAACTCTATCAAAGGCCTTTTCGGCGTCCAATGATAGGAGAGCTGTATCCGGTGCTTCTTTATTAAAATAAATAATATTAAATAGTCTTCTTACATTATGGAAGCCTTGTCTACCCTTTATAAAGCCATTCTGATCTCGATTAATAATATTTGGTAAAATTTCTTGTATTCGTCTTGCTAAAATTTTACAGATTATCTTAAGGTCGGCGTTTAATAGGCTTATTGGTCTCATATTTTCACATTTATTAGAGGGCTTACCTGGTTTTGGCAGCAGTATAATTAAGGCATTATTTATGTATGATGGTAAATTATTATTTTGGGACTTCCGGGAAGATGGCGGAGAGACATAACACTTAAACAAAGAGCTCTCCCTAGCCGGAATAAAAATCATCGGTAAATGGCCAACTCGACATAAACGAATCAATAAACTAAGGGATGAAAACACGAAGGAACCGGGCACAAGGACAAAAACAGGGTAAAATTGAAGAATTCCTCTCCAACAACGCAGGAAAAACCGCTGTACGCAAAGCCCAAAAAAACGAGATGTCCACAGCAGTGAAAATGGAGGACGCCAGACTCGACAACATGAACGCTGGCATCGCCAGTTTGGGTGAAGAGTTGAGAGAATTCAAGCGACAGCTACAACAGGATTTAGCGGCTCTTAAGGAGGAACTGAAAAAAGAAATTAAGGAGGAAATCATGGACCTCCGAAGAGAAATGGAGCGTAAATTAACGGAAAACATGGAGGAGCTGCGCTCCCAGCGGGCGTGTATGACAGAAGCGCAGACCCGAATTTCGGAACTAGAAGATTGGAAAAGCGAGGCAAACGAACAACTACAGACCCTGACGACGCAAACGCAGAGGATGCAGGAGAAAATAAACGACTTGGAGAGCAGATCCCGACGAAGCAATATGCGCATCTTTGGAATTCCGGAGGGCATTGAAGGCAACTCGATGACAAAATTCATGGATCAGTTCTTAAAAAAAGAACTGGAAATACCCGGAGAAACGGATCTGCAGATTCAACGGGCGCACAGAACACCGGCACAGAACCCGAAAACAAACTCTCCACCCAGGTCAGTTGTGGTAAACTTTGTGAAATATGACATAAAGGAAAGAATCCTGACGCAAGCATGGAAAAAAAAGATACGAATCGGCGACAAACAGGTATTTTTTGACCATGACTACCCGACAGAAATCGTGCAGCAGCGGAAGAAATATGCCAATATTAAAAAAACGCTGAAAGAGAAAAAAATTAGATTCCAAACGCCGCTAACGAAAATGAGGATTCATTGGGAGGAAGGCACAAGAACCTACAACACGGCCGAAGAGGCAGCGCGGGATATGATGGAGCGGGGCCTTGAGGTGAGCGTGCCGAAGGAGACGGCTGGAGCAGCGGCGGCCCTGAACGCACCACGACAGACGGAGTGGAGACGAGTGAACGGCGGAAGAAGGGGGAGAGACGTAGAGCAGCGGGCCCAGGACAAGCTACAAGGCTTTCAACTGAAAGCCTAGATCATAACAAAGATTAAGAAAGGCACAGAAGAAATGAAGGCCAAGAAGACAAGGTAAAAGAGAAACAGACGGCTAGGAGAGGTTTAAGTGATATTTGTTGGACATTTCTAGACTTAAGACTATTACTTTGATAGTAATTAGAAGTCTAGGGAGGGCCCTTCACTCTGTGAAGACAAACCCCCCACCCACCAACAGGGACCAGTGGGCAGAAGAAAGGCCCAAAGTACGGAGGTCGAGTTTTTTTAATGTGTTTTTATATAAATATGTGTTATTTTTGTTGTTAAAGGGGCTAGGAGCACAAGTTAAAAAAATGGAAAAACATGAATATGGGTAAAAATCTTAAGATAATGACACTAAACGTGAATGGTCTGAACTCACCTGTTAAAAGGGAAAGAATAATAAGAAAATTCAAGAAGGAAAAAGCTGAAATTATATTTATGCAAGAGACACATTTGAGCAAGGCAGAACATGTGAAACTAAAGAGATTTGGCTATAAGAACTCCTACTACAGTTCATTTAAGGGAGGAGCAAAAAGGGGGGTTATGATACTAATCTCAAACAAAATACAATTTGAAAGTGAACAGGAAATCCAGGATAAAGAAGGCAGGTATGTAATAATAAAGGGAAGAATAGATGGTATGCAGATCACATTAGTGAACATCTATGCCCCACCAGAAAGTGACAAGGGTTTTTTTTCAACATCTGTTTGATCTCATAGCAACACACAGTGAAGGAGTCCTAATTTGTGGAGGAGACTTAAATGCTGTCATGGATCATGAAGTTGACACAACAAGTGTTAAGAAGACAAAAAAACATGTAACAAAGTTCATAAGAACCTCACTGGCAGAAATGGGTATGGTAGACATATGGAGGGACCTACACCCACTCGAAAAAGACTATACACATTATTCAGCAGTCCATAAAGTACACTCTAGAATAGATTACTTCCTTATGAATGAAGGTGACAGACACAGGGTGAGAAATTGTTGGATTGGAGGGGCAGAAATATCAGATCATAATCCTATATACATGGAAATATATTTAAACAATAGAAAACGACAAACAACATGGAAACTTAACATAGGACTGTTAAATGATGAGAAAATGAAAGAAAGAATAAAAATAAACAAACGAATATATCCAAGAGAATGACAATGAAGAAGTGGACCCAACAATACTATGGGACACACTAAAAGCCGTGTTAAGGGGTAAATTAATTGTTGAAACAGGAAAAGCAAATAAGACTAAGCTGGAAGCGTATGAACAAAGATGTGAGAGACTAAGGGAATTAGAACGTAAACATCAAAGCACAAATGATCCAAAAATATATCAAGAAATTAAAGAAGAAAAAACAAAGATAAAAGAAACACAAATGGATGAAATTGAAAGGAAAAATAGATATCTAAAGCAAAAATATTATGAAACGGGGCCAAAAGCCACAAAACTGCTGGCAAAACGGTTAAGAAAACAACAAACAATGAATAATGTATACAAGATTAAAGACCCCACCACAAATAAAACCACAGTTAACCCAGAAAACATCGAAGAAATTTTCCATAATTTCTACCAAGAACTATACTCGCAACCTGAAGAAACAAATACTAAAGATATCAAAAAATTTCTAGACACATTGGACTTGCCATCAATAGGAAATCAACAAAATGAAAAACTAACAGCAGAAATAACAACACAAGAGATCAGAGATGTGATTAAGTCACTTAAAAACGGTAAATCACCAGGTAGTGATGGATACCCATCTGAGTTTTATAAACTGTTTATAGAAGAACTCATGCCACAACTCCTAAAGTCATTTAATTGGACGCTGAACAACAACAAAATACCTCCAACATGGAACGAAGCAATCATTTCAGTTATTTTAAAACCAGGGAAAGATAAAGAACAATGCGGAAACTATAGACCAATCTCTTTATTAAATGTAGATTATAAAATATACACAACAATTATATGTAAACGAATAAAGACATTCTTGACGGAATTGATAGAAGATGATCAAACTGGATTCATAGAGGGACGCCAAACACATGACAATATCAGGAGAACAATACATATAATTAACCAAATACATAAAGAAAAGAAAAGCGCAGTAATAATGAGTTTAGACGCAGAAAAAGCATTTGACAGGGTTAACTGGAAATTCCTATATAGTGTACTGGAGCGCTTTGGATTTAACGAAAAATCAGTACAATGCATAAGGATGCTATATCAAGAACCTGTGGCAAGAATCAAGATAAACGGTAGCTTAACAGACAAAGTAAATATACAAAGATCAACTAGGCAGGGATGCTGCTTATCGCCCACCTTGTTTGCTCTGTTCATAGAACCATTGGCTCAAGCGATACGACAAAATAAGAAATTAAAAGGTGTAACAATAAAGGGGGCGGAACACAAGATTGGGCTATTTGCAGACGATATTATAGTTTACCTTGAACAACCAGATAAATCAATAATGGAAATGATGAACTTGATAGAAAATTTTGGAAAATTATCAGGATACAAGATAAACATAACAAAAACACAAGTACTGACATTCCACTATAACCCTCTAAACCAGATAACTGATAAGATCAAACTAAACTGGAAGCAAAAAGAAATAAAATACCTTGGAGTGAACATACCTAAAGACCTAAGCAAAATATATAAAGCAAACTATGATAGGTTGGAACAAGAAATAAAAAAAGATATTGATAGATGGTCAATCTTAAATATGGATCTGAATTCAAAAATTGAGACAGTCAAAATCAGCATACAACCTAGATTACTTTACCTCTTCCAGGCTATACCAACAGAGATTCCAGATGCCCAATTCTCAAAGTGGGACAGGATGATATCGAGATTTGTTTGGGGAGGTAAAAAACCAAGAGTGAAATATAAAACCCTCCAATTACCAAAAGAGAAAGGAGGCATGGGCCTACCGAGTCTAAAGGAATATTACTACTCAGCACAAATAAGATATATCATATGTTGGTGCGACGAGGGATATGAGGCAAAATGGAAAGAAATGGAAAAGGAAATTGAGGGACTCCCAGTACAAAGCATAATAGGGGATAAAGATGCATATAAGCAAATCAAACAAATAGACCCAATCACTAAATTTACTTTAGAACTGTGGTATAAAATAGTACAAAAATATAATATAAGGGAAGACATAAAACTATTGAAATGGGTAGCATTTGACAGTCAGTTTGAACCGGCAAAACAAGATAGGGGATACAAAAATCTGGTGAACAAGGGAATCACAGCATGGGGCAATATCGGAAAAAAAGATCTCGGGAGCTTTGTAAATATCAGGAGAAAATTTAAATTAGAAAGATCGGAATTTTTCAGATATCTGCAGATGAGAGATTACTATATGAAGAAGATTAGGCATAACCTCCAAACAGATGTGAACGAGATTATACAACTTATTTTAAGCTCATATGCAGGAAATAAAATAAGAATTATTTCAAAACTATATCAGAAACTTATGACAAACAATCATACAAGTAACTATATAAAGGAGAAATGGGAGAAAGAGCTCAATTTAAACATAACAGAGAAAGCTGGCAGGAAATATGGAAAACACAACACACATCAACAAATTCAAGGGCATGGAGGGAATTTGGATGGAAAAACCTGATTCGCTTTTTCATTACACCACAGATTCAAGGAAAATATACAAATACCCAATCTTTATGCTGGAGGGGATGTGGGGCTCAAAATGCAGACCACTCACATATGTTTTGGAAATGCTACAAAATATCATCATTTTGGAAATCTATGCATGTGACAATACAGAGGATATTAGGATATAATATACCAATGAACTGTAACCTGATGTACTTATGTGATCTTAAAAAAGACAGTGTTATACAGGCTGAGGACAGATATCTAGTTAAAATCTTGTTGATTGCATGTAAAAAAACTATCACAAAAAAATGGCGATCAGAAGTTCTTCCTGACCAAGAACAATGGACTGACATTGTTGAGGACATACGTATGATGGAAAAACTAACATATCGACGAAGAATGCAAGAAGGAATATGGGAGAAAAAATGGCGGAAATGGACACACTACAAAGTGCAACAACGAGGCAGAAATTGAAAGAATAACCAAAGACACTGAAAAAACCAGAAGAATTAAGAGATGGAAACTAAAAACTTGATGCTCCAACATTTGTCCCCCCCCCCCCTTTTATTTTTTTTTTTTTTTTTATTTTTTTATTTTTATTTTGTTTATTTTTTTTTTTATTTTTCCCTACCCTAACCCCTTTGTTTTTTAAATGTAGAATGTGATCTGAATGCATTATATATGATGAAAAATGAATAAAAATCTAAGTTACAAAAAAAAAATTATTATTTTGAAATGCTTCTAAAACCATTTCCAAAAAAGGTTTTATTAATTTATTCTTAAATTTTTTATAAAGGTCAACTGGAAGACCATCTGGTCCTGCACTTTTTCCTGATTTCATATTATCAATGGCTAGCCCAACTTCTTCTTGACTAATTTTAGACTCCAATATCTCCCTGTTTTCATTTGGAATACACGGTATAGATAGTTCGTTCAAAAACCCATTTAGTTTTGTTAAATCAGGTTCATTTTTGGTATCATATAATTTTTCATAGTAATCTCTAAAGGCTCTATTAATTTCTAAAGGATCTATAACTACCTGTCCGTTACTTATAATACTGGTAATTGGTGTTTTAATTTCTAATTGTTTAATCTGCCATGCTAATAATTTTCCTGATTTTTCACCTTGTTCATAAAAAGATTGTTTCAATCTTAGAAGACTCGAGGCAGCTCTATTCGCTGATTTTTTGTCGTATTCAGCTCTCAAAATCAGTAATTCATTCTCCAACCTTGGGTCACTTCCTGCATACACTTTTTCCTGAAGACTTTTTATTTTATGTTCCAATTTAGCTCTCTCCTCTCGAGTCTTCTTAGATTTTGATCCTGTATAACTAATAATATGTCCCCTAATAAAAGCTTTGAAAGCCTCCCACTTTACACATGCTGATGTTTGTGTAGTATTGATGTCAAAGAACTCGTCTATCTGTTTTTCTATATACTTGACAAATTCCTCATCCTGAAGCCATTTATGCTGAAATTGCCATCTACCTGATTCCTTTGTCAATTTTTTATCTACATATATTAGACAACAGGGTGCATGATCAGAGATCACGATGTTATCATAAAAGCAGTTTTGAATCTTGGACCTTAATTCTGTGGAAATCAAAAAATAATCAATACGTGAGAATGTCTTGTAGGTACTGGAATAACAAGAATAGGCTTTAACTTGTGGTTTCATTTCTCTCCATATATCTAACAATCTCAATTCTTTCATAAAATGATTAATAGTCGTCCTACATCCAATGTGCGTACAATCCAGTCCTGTTGATCTATCTATACCTGGATTCAATGTACAATTAAAATCCCCTGCTATTATATGTTGCCCTGTAAGTGATGATAAGATAAGAAATAAATTAGCAAAGAACTTCTGATCATCTATATTGGGACCATATAAGTTCACAAGATTTATATTTTCTAATAGCAAAGAACCTTGAATGATTACATATCTTCCAAATTTGTCTCCAATTACATTTTTCACTTGAAAAGGAACTGATTTATGTATGAGAGTCATAACTCCCCTGGCTCGGGATGAAAATGAAGAGGTGAATACACTTCCTTGCCATCTACTCCTAATTCTTTTAACATCCTCCTCTATTAGATGAGTTTCTTGTAAAAACACAATTTTTGAACCCATGTCTTTTATTTTATTCATAACTTGTTTAAGTTTTTTTAAATTTTGTAGACCTCTGCAATTCCATGAAGTTAAATTAAGATTAACACTTTGGTTTATGATCAATAGAGAGTTTGGGATTACCTTGCAGTGTAAACATGCTCATACAGAGAAGCAAAAACATGAGTGGTTGAACATTCATCCTACAAACTACACACAAACAAATTTCCCCTTCCCACACTTGTGGCAAACCCCCCAAAATCAAAAGAAAAATTCTGTCTCCCAATATAGCCATCGACCGTTCCACACCCACGGGGAACAGCCTAAGCCACTCCTTCTTCATCCTCCCAATCACCCTAACTCTACTGCTTTTAATGACGTGACATTAACTCTCCTCTGTAGTTTTCTAACTTAACTCCAAAATTTTTAACAACTTTGTACATCATAGTTTTTTTTGTTTGTTTTGTTTTTGTTTTGTTTTGTTTTTTTAATATATAATACAATCTATATTTTGTAAACTTACTATTTACTTCAAGTCAGTCAGATGCCTGTGCAAATGCTTAATTATTCTACCTTATATTTTGTTCATGCTTAGCTCCCACCAGTCTCTTCTTCTTCTTTGATCTTCTTGATGAACTCCTGCGCCTCCTCTGGGGTCTTGAAGATGTGGGTTCTGCCCTCATACGTGGTCAGCAGTCTCGCAGGATAGCTTACACCATGACGAATCCCAAGGTTGCGCAGCTCCTTACGTATGGGATCAAACTGCTTCCTCAATTGCTGGATTCCTGTGGCCAAATCTGGGTAGAACCACACCTGCTGGTCCTGGTGTTTAATCTCTCCTTTAGCTCGTGCAGCGTTGAAGATCTTCATCCTGTCTCTGTTGCTAAGAAACTTCATAATTAAGGTCCTCGGCGGTCCCTTATCTCTCCGTGGGCCAATACGATGTGCTTTTTCCAGAACCACTGCTGATTGCAACTCCTCGCTGCCCAGCACCTCCGGAATCCACTTTTCCAGAAAGGAACATACGTCCCGACCTTCTGATTCCTCTGGAAGACCCACCAGCCTCAAGTTATTCTGTCTCGACCGAGATTCCAAATCCAAAATATTATTTTCCAGAGATTTATTTTTTTTTTCCAAAGTGCGCACCTTTAATTGAAGACGGGTGACGTCATCTTCAGCACTAGCGAGACGGAGCTCCATCTGCGCCGTTCGTTCTACACAGTCACCCAATTCCTTTCTTATTCCTTCCAACGCTGTCATAATCCCATCAAATCTAGAGGAAAAGTCCGCTCTCATTGAACTCATGGCAGCCATCAGCGCATCTGCGCCTCCCCCCGCAGACATCGCACCGTTGCCAGCCTCCTCCGCCATATATGGAGTTTTGTTTGCTGCGTCACAGACCTGAAAGTCCGTTAATTTGGACTGTTTCGGCGGCTCGCTTTTTCCTTTGCCTGGTTTTCCAGCCTTAGGCTTCGCCGACATATCCTCGCCCAAATGCTGGGATACGTCCTGTCCCAAATGAGAGAGTTATTTGCCGATTTTTTTTTTTCTCCAGGAGCAGAGCAGAGCGAGACACGTCCGTCCTACGTGGCAGCCATAACCGGAAGCGGATTTTTTTTTTTACTCTTAATAATAAACACTCATTTAAAAACTGCATTTTGTGTTTACTTGTGTTATGTTTGTTTTATATTTAAATTTGTTTGATGATCTGAAACATTTAAGTGTGACAAACATACAAACAAAATGAGAAATCAGGAAGGGGGCAAACACTGTTTCACACCACTGTAGAAGCAGGTTAGAAAATACCAAGTGTCATGTTTTGTCCTGCATGATTTTTTTGGTCATGATTTACATAATATGTATTTTTTATTTTTATTATAGTGTTTCTTTTTTCCATTGAGAAAGTAGGAAAGAGAAGGGGGGAAAAACTTGCATAAAGGTAATAAACTCACACATTCCCAAATCAGGGTTTCCTCTGGTACCCTGTGGCGAGCCACCACCCTTGAAGTTATGCCGCCACCCTAAGACGAAAAGTAAATTAAGGAATAACAGTCTGTAAGTGCACACACAAACAACGCGTGTGACAGTCATCCGGGCGATGGAGTTCAGAAGCACGCCGCCTGTGTGATCGTCAGTTGGCAGGTAGAGCGTCTCTCTAGCTTTGATGTCCGAGAGAAGCATGAGGTTATTAAAGTACTTTAAATGTGGAAAAAAAGCAGAAGAGGTATGTAAGCAGTGGCGGCATTTATCGTGGTTTTAACCCGTTGGTAATGGGAACAATAATGAGGAGTCGCTTAGTGAACAGGTGTGGTTTGGCTTCATATGCAGGGAAAGGCAAGAGTGACTTAATCGCTGAGGATTTACTTCACCAGCCACTCGAATATTAACTAATTTATGTTCATTATTATGTACCTGGCAAGTTAAGATGACAGAAATTCATGAAGTCTAATCTGTCAGCAACTTTCAGACAAACTAAACGTGCCAACATTTGGATTTCAAAAGAAGAGAGGTTTTTCCTGCTGCCTGGGTGATGAGGAGTTCTAGAAAACTATAAATACGTATATAGAAATATTATAACAAAAATAGTAGAATCTTTGGTAATGTAAGTTAATTTATTTCATTAAATATAATTTAATGGGTTTTTTTTTCTTTGAAATCAGAATTAAATTATTCTGTTCTGGCTCTGCAAAATTATGGTCAAAAGTGTGAATTGTATAAGGGGAAAAAAGTCAAAATTTTACAACAATCTGTTTCAAATTCATATTAAACCCCCCCCCCCCCAGTAATTTCATAAAAAATAGACAAAAATTAGCTATAAAATAATCCACAAATTTATAATAAAATCTCAGATTTACAAAAACAAAGTCATAATTTCACAAGAGAAAATTACAAATGAGGAAAATGGTTTCAAATTTAGATAAATTTACAGAGAAAAGTAGAAAACAATAAGGAAATTGTTATAAATTTTGTTGAAAAACCTCAAACCTTCAAGACTGAAATCATGACTCAAGTTTTTCAGTGGGTGCTGTTTGTACCCTTAACTCGACTAGAAATGTTTGGTTGTCCACTTTTAATTATTAATTTCATAAGATACTGCTTTTACATGAGTAGAATTTCTGGCTACAATACCCACTTCTGACCATAGAATTTAAGTTTACATGAGTAAATTACGATTATGAATGGTTTTTCCCTTCTTTTTCTCAATGGAAAAAAAGAAACAATTCAATTCAATTCAACTTTATTTATATAGCGCCATTTCACAACAACAGTCATCTCATAGCACTATCAACTGTAGGGAGGACCCCCACAGTTGCAGAAAGACCCCAGCAATCAGGCGATCCCCTGTGAGCAAGCACTTGGCGACGGTGGAGAGGAAAAACTCCCTTTTAACAGGAAGAAACCTCCAGCAGAACCAGGCTCAGGGAGGGGCAGTCATCTGCTGCGACTGGCTGGGGGGTGAGGGGACAGAGAAGAAGAAAAGAACAGACATGTAGAGAGCAAACAGCACGATGGGGACTCAATCTATGGGAGAACACTAGAATAAAAACACTAGAATAAAAACACAAAAAATACACATTTTTGTCATTTATGTAAACCATGACAAAAAATCCTGAAGGACAAAACGTGACACTTGGTATTTTCTAACCTGTTTGTATACCACCATAGACAGAGAGAGAACTTGAATTAGGCAGAGCTCAGAGAGGGAGCGATGAGACAGAAGAGAGGCACTAAGGAGAGAAAGTGCCCAGGAGAGGTGAGAGCAGAGGAAGGAGAGAAGGATGACACCAGTAAAAAGTCCAAACAGACGACGTCTGGGTGGGACCCCAACTGGCCCAGTAGTCCAAGATTCAAGCCTCAGTTGTACAATACTTTATCTGATAAGTTCCATATGCAAAGTTACTGTGCAAAATGAAAAAAGAAATTGTGTAAATTAAGATAAGATAAGATAAGCCTTTATTAGTCCCACAATGGGGAAATTCCAGGATTGCAACAGCACAGGGACAGCAACACTCAGAGCAACAATCAGAAGGCAAGAAAAAACAACATCTAGCAAACATATGTCCATATTACTATAAATGTATATATATAGACACACAGTGCAGAGCATTATGGCTGGTGGATGTGCAGCAGAAAGTCTAAGCTCTCTCTCCGCGGATGCAGCGGGCCAGCTGGAAGTCTTTGGGCATGATGGTGACCCCCTTAGCGAAGAAGAGACCACCAGGTGGGTCTCGCTGGTCTCCTGCAGAGCCATGACGGCGAAACTCAGGAAACGCAGGACGGTCTTGAAGTCCTGAGCGATCTCCCTCACCAGGCGCTGGACGGGCAGCTTACGGATGAGCAGCTCTGTGGATTTCTGGTAGCGACGGATCTCTCTCAGAGCCACGGACCTGTGACGGCGAGGCCTCTTCACTCTGCCGGTGGCCAGAGCGCCTCTCCGAGCAGCCCTGGTGGCTAGCTGTCTCCTGGGGGGCTTCTTCCTCCAGTAGATTTTACGGGCGGTCTGCTTGGTTCTTGCCATCGCTCTTTATTATTCTGTCTTATATTTCTTTCACGCCGCCTAAACTCCAGCCCGGCACCCGCTTCGTTTTCGCTACAGCTCCCGGTATGTCGAGTTTCCCATTAGCACTGGGCGGCGGCCAAGTGCTAGCTAGCACTAGCTCCTCCCCGCTGTAACGTCTCCCGCTGCAAACCGTGGCTCCGTCCGCCGACCCGGGAGACCCCCGGGGCGATCCGTGCGTCCATGATATATATACAGAGTGAAAGGTGTAGAAAGAAGAAGGAAGATTAAAAAAAAAAAAAAAAAGGCTGTTGCAACAGGCAGCCGACTCGTGTGGCGCCGCCGGTCCGGCAGAGCCGGAACCGGAAATGAAATTAACATATTCCGGTTACAATAGTGTTGTTTTCTGCCCCCCTTCCTCCCCAGAAAAATATGTTGCCACCGCATCAACATCTTTAAGCCAGAGGAAACACTGGTACATATGTATATTTATTTACTGCTTTGGCTAACCTATTCTTATCTTATTATCTTATTTACTATTGCTCTGAGTGCTGCTATCCCTTTGCTGCTGCAGTCCTGTAATTTACCCATTGTGGGACTAATAAAGGTTATTTTATCTTATTCACACTTATAATGAAAAATAGAAGCATTCTTACATGCTGGTTTCAGTCTTCCCATGTTTTGGTCTGACCACGGCTGTGCAGGTCAGCTGACCAGCTTGCCACAGCCGCGTTTCAAACACGTGCTTTGACTATAATCTACAGTCCATATATTCATATAGGATGACAGCGATGCTCCAACAAACTGATCTGAACACCAGTAATTAAATAAAATGAGGAGTTTTGTGCCAGTGTTGAGTGCCGCAGCAACAGATGGTTGCAACACTTTGTTGTGGCATATTTATATGCCAGGACAAATACTTTCCGGGTGCCAACTTCTGTGTTTGAAAGTCTGCTTTTTTTTACAGTGCATCCAAAAAGTATTCACAGCGCTTCACTTTTTCCACATTTTGTTATGTTACAGCCTTATTCCAAAGGGGATTAAATGCATTTTTTCTTCAAAATTCGACACACAGTACCCCATAATGACGATGTGAAATTTTTTTTTTTTTTGAGATTTTTGCAAATTTATTAAAAATAAAAAACTAAGAAATCACATGTACATAAGTATTCACAGCCTTTGCCATGAAGCTCAAAATTGAGCTCAGATGCATCCTGTTTCCACTGATCATCCTTGAGATGTTTCTACAGCTTAATTGGAGTCCACCTGGGGTAAATTCAGTTGATTAGACATGATTTGGAAAGGGACACACCTGTCTATATAAGGTCCCTCAGTTGACAGTGCATGCCAGAACACAAACCAAGCATGAAGTCAAAGGAATCGTCTGTAGACCTCTGAGACAGGATTGTCTCAAGGCACAAATTTGGGGAAGGATACAGAAAAATTTCTGTGACTTTGAAGGTCCCAATGAGCACAGTGGCCTCCATCATCCATAAATGGAAGAAGTTTGGAACCACCAGGACTCTTCCTAGAGCTGGCTGGCTTTCTAAACTGAGTGATCGGGGAGAAGGGCCTTAGTCAGGGAGGTGACCAAGAACCCAGTGGTCACTCTGTCAGAGCTCCAGCATTTGTCTGTGGAGAGAGGAGAACCTTCCAGAATGACAACCATCTCTGCAGCAATCCACCAATCAGGCCTGTATGGTAGTGTGACCAGACAGAAGCCACTCCTTAGTTAAAGGCACATGGCAGCCCACCTGGAGTTTGCCAAAAGGCACCTGAAGGACTCTCAGACCATGAGAAGCAAAATTCTCTGGTCTGATGAGACAAAGATTGAACTCTTTGGCGTGAATGCCAGGCATCATGTTTGGAAGAAACCAGGCACCACTCATTGCCAGGCCAATGCCATCTCTACAGTGAAGCATGGTGGTGGCAGCATCATGCTGTATGGATGTTTTTCAGCAGCAGGAACTGGGAGACTAGTCAGGATAGACGGACAGATGAATGTAGCAATGTACAGAGACATCCTGGATGAAAACCTGCTCTTGACCTCAGACTGGGGTGACGGTTCATCTTTCAGAGGGACAACGACCATAAGCACACAGCCAAGATATCGAAGGAGTGGCTTCAGAACAACTCTGTGAATGTTCTTGAGTGGCCCACCCAGAGCCCAGACTTGAATCCAATTGAAAATCTCTGGAGAGATCTGAAAATGGCTGTGCACCGACACTTCCCATCCAACCTGATGGAGCTTGAGAGGTTCTGCAAAGAGGAATGGGTGAAACGGCCCAAAGATAGGTGTGGCAAGCTTGTGGCATCATATTCAAAAATACTTGAGGCTGTAATTGCTGCCAAAGGTGCATCAACAAAGTATTGAGCAAAGGCTGTGAATACTTATGTACATGTGATTTCTTAGTTTTTTTATGTATTTATTTTTTGCAACTTTGTTTTTTATTCATTTTTCATAGTACATACTGTATTATATTCAGAACACAGTACGAAACTCTTTAAACAATAACATTTTCCATCTCTATAAATTTAAAGAAGGAACAAAACATACAATCAAAAAAAGGGGGGTGGGAAGGGAGGGAACAAATGTAGGAGCATCGGGTTTTTAGTTTCCATCTCTAAGTTCTTCTGGTTTCTTCAGTATCTTTGGTTATTCTTTCAATTTCTGTCTCGCTGTTGCGCTTTGTAGTGTGTCCGTTTCCACCATTTTTTTTTTTTCATATTGTCCTTCTTGCATTCTCTGTCGATATGTTAGTTTTTCCATTAGACGTATATTCTCGACAATACCTGTCCATTGCTCTTGGTCAGGAAGAACTTCTAAGTGCCATTTTCTTGTAATTTTTTTTCCCTTGCAGTCAACATGATTTTTACTAGATATCTGTCCTCAGCCCGTATTGCATTGTCACTTTTAACATCACATAAATACATCAAGTTACAGTTCAATGGTATATTATATCCTAATATCCTCTGTATTGTCACATGAAGAGATTTTCAGAATGATAAGATTTTGCTGCATTTCCAAACTAGAAAAGCACTCAGAGTGCAGACCTCCGCCAAGCGCCACAGTTTCCCCCATACAGTCTTCAGATTCCTTGACCATGAAAACATATGACAAGCAGTGGTTCAGTAGTTATTCACGAAAATGGCATTTTCCGTAATGGCGGCCACAGTTCCCCCCATACAGTGTTTGTGTGTACGTTTCCAGATTTCTTGACCATGAAAACATATGACTAGCAATTGGATTGACAATGATAGGATTAGTGGTTCAGTAGTTATTGACGAAAATGGCATTTTCCGTAATGGCGGCCACAGTTCCCCCCATACAGTGTTTGTGTGTACGTTTCCAGATTTCTTGACCATGAAAACATATGACTAGCAATTGGATTGACAATGATAGGATTAGTGGTTCAGTAGTTATTCACGAAAATGGCATTTTCCGTAATGGCGGCCACAGTTCCCCCCATACAGTGTTTGTGTGTACGTTTTCAGATTCCTTGACCATGAAAACATATGACAAGCAATTGGATTCACAATGATAGGATTAGTGGTTCAGTAGTTATTGACGAAAATGGCATTTTCCGTAATGGCGGTTTAGCGCCACAGTTCCCCCCATACAGTGTTTGTGTGCACGTTATCAGATTCCTTGACCATGAAAACATATGACTAGCAATTGGATTCACAACAATTGGATTGACAATGATAGGATTAGTGGTTTAGTAGTTATTCACGAAAATGGCATTTTGCATAATGGCGGTTTTCTTGAGGACGGTGATCCGGATCACCACCAAAATCTAATCATCTGTAGGATACCCCATTTCTGACAATCTGTGAAAATTTCATGAAAATCCGTCCTTAACTTTTTGAGTTATCTTGCTAACAAACAGACAAACAGACAGACAAACCAACGCCGATGATCACATAACCTCCCCCTTTGGCGGAGGTAAATATATGTGAGTGGTCTGCATTTTGAGCCCCACATCCTCTCCAGCACATAATTTGGTATTTGTATATTTTCTTTGGATCTGTGGTGGAATGAAATAGCGAATCAGGTTTTTCCATCCAAATTCCCTCCATGTCCTTGAACTTGTTGTGTGTTGTGTTTTCCATATTTCTTGCCAGTTTTCTTCTGTTATGTTTAAATTTAGCTCTTTCTCCCATTTCTCCTTTATATAATTACTTGAATGTTTGTTTGCCTTAAGTTTCTGATATAGTTTTGAAATAATTCTATTTTATTTCCAGCATACGAGCTTAAAATAAGTTGTATAATCTCACTCACATCTGTGTGGAGGTTATGCCTAATCTTTCTCATATAATAATCTCTCATCTGCAGATATCTGAAGAATTCAGTTTTCTAGTTGAAATTTTCTTCTCATGCTTACAAAACTCTCAAAATTTTTTTTTTCCCATAATGCCCCATGCTGTAATTCCCTTGTTCACCAGATTTTTGTATCCCCTATCTTGCTTTGCTGGTTCAAACTGACTGTCAAATGCTACCCATTTCAATAGTTTTATGTCCTCTTTTATATTATACTTTTGTACTATTTTATACCACACTTCCAAAGTAAATTTAGTGATTGGGTCTATTTGTTTAATTTGCTTATACACATCTTTATCTCCCATTATGCTTTGCACTGGGAGTCCCTCAATTTCCCTTTCCATTTCTTTCCATTTTGCCTCATATCCTCCATCACACCAACATATGATATATCTTATTTGTGCTGAGTAGTAATATTCTTTTAGACTTGGTAGACCCATGCCGCCTTTCTCTTTTGGTAGCTGGAGAGTTTTATATTTCACCCTTGGCTTTTTGCCTCCCCAAACAAATCTTGATGTCATCCTGTCCCACTTTAAGAACTGAGCACCAGGAACCTCTGTTGGTAAAGTTTGGAAGAGGTAAAGCAGTCTAGGTTGTACGCTGATTTTGACTGTCTCAATTTTTGAATTCAGATCAATGTTTAAGATTGACCACCTATCAATATCTTTTTTTATTTCTTGTTCTAACCTATCATAGTTTGCTTTATAGATTTACTTAAATCTTTGGGTTTGTTCACTCCAAGGTATTTTATTTCTTTTTGTTTCCAGTTTAGTTTGATCTTATCGGTTATCTGGTTTAAAGGGTTATAGTAGAATGTCAGTATTTGTGTTTTTGATATGTTTATCTTGTATCCTGATAATTTTCCAAAAATTTCTATCAAATCCATCATTTCCGTTATTGATGCATCTGGTTGTTCAAGATAAACTATAATATCGTCTGCAAACAGCCCAATCTTGTGTTCCGCTCCCTTTATTGTTACACCTTTTAATTTCTTATTTTGTCGCATCGCTTGAGCCAGTGGCTCTATGAACAGAGCAAACAAGGTGGGCAATAGGCAGCATCCCTGCCTAGTTGATCTTTGTATATTTACCTTTTCCGTTAAGCTACCAATTATCTTGATTCTTGCCACAGGTTTTTGATACAGTGTCTTTATGCATTGCACTGATTTTTCATTAAATCCAAAACGTTCCAGCACAGCATATAGAAACAACCAATCAACCCTATTGAATGCTTTATCTGCGTCTAAACTCATTATTACTGCGCTTTTCTTTTCTTTATGTATTTGATTAATTATGTGTATTGTTCTCCTGATATTATCATGTGTTTGGCGTCCTGCTATAAAACCAGTTTCCTCTATCAATTCTGTCAAGAATGTCTTTATTCGTTTACAGATAATTGTTGTATATATTTTATAATCCACATTTAATAAAAAGATTGGCCTATAATTTCCACATTGTTCCCTATCTTCTCCTGGCTTTAAAGTAACTGAAATAATGTCTTTGTTCCATGATGGAGGTATTTTGTTGTTGTTTAATGTCCAATTAAATGACTTTAGGAGCTGTGGTGTGAGTTCTTCTATAAACAGTTTATAGAACTCAGATGGGTATCCATGGCTACCTGGTGATTTACCATTTTTTAATGACTTAATCGCATCTTTAATCTCTTGTGTTGTTATTTCTGCTGTTAGCTTTTCATTTTGTTGGTTTCCTATTGGTGGCAAGTCCAATGTGTATAGAAATTTTTTTATATCCCTAACATTTGTCTCTTCGGGTTGCGAGTATAGTTCTTGATAAAATTTATGGAATATTTCTTTGATGTTTTCTGGGTTAACTGTTGATTTATTTGTGATGGAGTCCCTAATCTTGTATACATTATTCACTTAGTTGTTTTCTTAACCGTTTTGCCAACAATTTTGTGGCCTTTGGCCCCGTTTCATAAAAATTTTGTTTTAAAAATCTATTTTTCTTTTCAATTTCATCTATTAGTATTTCTTTTATCTTTATTTTTTCTTCCTTAATTTCTTGATATATTTTTGGATCATTTGTGTTTTGATGTTTACGTTCTGATTCCCTCAAGCTTTCACATCTTTGTTTATATGATTCTAGTTTAGACTTTTTTGCTTTTCCTGATTCAACAATTAATTTACCCTTTAACATGGCTTTTAGTGCATCCCATAGTATTGTTGGGTCCACTTCTCCATTATCATTCTCCTCAATATACTTATTTATGTTTAACTTTATTCTTTTTCATTTTCTCATCATTTAATAATCCCACATTAAGTTTCCATGTTGTTTGTCGTTCTCTATTGTTTAAATATATTTCCATGTATATAGGATTATGATCTAATATTTCTGCCCCTCCAATCTGACATTTTCTCACTCTGTGTCTGTCACCTTCTTTCATAAGGAAGTAATCTATTCTAGAGTGTACTTTATGGACTACTGAATAATGTGTATAGTCTTTTTCGAGTGGGTGCAGGTCCCTCCATATGTCTACCATACCCATTTCTGCCAGTGAGGTTCTTATGAAGTTTGTTTTTTTGTCTTAACACTTGTTGTATCAACTTCATGATCCATGACAGCATTTAAGTCTCCTCCACAAATTAGGACTCCTTCACTGTGTGTTGTTATTATATCAAACAGATGTTGAAAAAGCCCTTGTCACTTTCTGGTGGGGCATAGATGTTTACTGATGTGATCTGCATACCATCTATTCTTCCCTTTACTATTGCATATCTGCCTTCTTTATCCTGGATTTCTTGTTGACAGTCAAATTGTATTTTATTTGAAGTTAGTATTATAACCTCCCTTTTAGTTCCTCCTTTAAGTGAACTGTAATAGGAGTTCTTATAGTCAAATCTCTTTTAATTTTTCATGTTCTATCTTGTTCAGATGTGTCTCTTGCATAAATATAATTTCTGCTTTTTCCTTCTTAAATTTTCTTTTTATTCTTTCCCTTTTAACAGGTGAGTTCAGACCATTCACGTTTAATGTCATTATCTTAAGATTTTTAACCATATTCATGTTTTTCCATTTTTTTAACTTGTGCTCCTAACCCCTTTAACAACAAAACTAACATATTTGTACAAAAACACATTAACGAACTTCGATCTCCGTACTTTGGGTCTTTCTTCTGCCCATTGGTCCCTGTTGTAGGGTAGAGGGAATGTCCTCACCGAGTGAGGGGCCCTCCCTAGACCTGTAGTTACTATCCAAGTAATAAACATTAGCCTAGAAATGTCCAACAAAAATCACTTTCACTTCTCCCAGTTATTTATTTGTCTTTTACCTTGTCTTCTTGGCCTTCATTTATTCTACATCCTTCTTAATCTTTGATATAATCTAAGCTTTCCATTGAAAGCCTTGCAGATTTTCTTGGGCTCGGTGCACCACGTCCATCCCCCGTCCTCTGCTGCTCACTCGCCTCCACCCCGGTCGTCCTGGTGCACTCTGTGCCGTCCCTGCTTCAGCCGCTTCCTCAGGTACGCTCACCACAAAGCCTCACTCCTTCATGTCCCGCGCTGCCTCCCTGGCCGTGTTGTAGATTTTCACGCCATCATCCCAATGAATTCGCATCTTCATTAGTGGCGTTTGAAATCTAATTTTTTTTCCTGTTTCAGCATTTTTTTAATGTTGGCATATTTCTTTCGCTTCTGCACAATTTCTGTCGGGTAGTCATGATCAAAGAATATCTGCTTGTCGCCAACTCGTATCTTTTTTTCCCACGTTTGTGTCTGAATTCTTTCCTTTATGTCGTGTTTTAAGAAGTTTACCACAACTGACCTGGGTGCAGAGTTTGAATTTGGTTTCTGTGCCAAGGCTCTGTGCGCACGTTGGATCTGTAGGTCTGTTTCATCGGGCAACTCAAGTTCTTTTTTTAAGAATTGTTCTATGAATTTTGCCATCGAGTTGCCTTCAGTGCCCTCCGGTATCCCGAAGATGCGTATATTGCTCCACCTGGACTTGCTCTCCAGGTCGGTTATTTTTCCTGTATCCTCTGTGTTTGTGCCGTCAGGGTTTGTAGCAGCTCGCTTGCCTCGGCCTTCCAGTCTTCCACCTCTGATATTCGAACTTGAGTTTCTGCCATACACACCTGTTGAGTGCGCAGCTTCTCCATGTTTTCTGCTAGCTTGCGGTCTATTTCGTTTCAGAGACCCATAATTTCCTCCTTCACCTTTTTTTTTTTTTTCAGTTCTTCCTTAAGAGTTGTTAAATCCTGTTGGAGTTCTCGCTTGAGGTCTTTTATATCCTTACTTATATTGGCGAAACCAGTGTTCATAATATCGAGGTTGGCGTCCTCCATTTTCTCTGTTGAAGTCTCCTCGTTTTTGTTGGCCTCGTGCACAGCGATTTCTCCATTGTTGTTGAAGAGGGATTCCTTAGTTTTACCTTGCTTTTTTCCGTGTGCCTGGCTTCTTCGTGTTTTCATCTCTTGGTTTATTGACTTATTTATATCGAGTTGGCCATTTAGCAAAGATTTTTAACCCGACTAGGGAGAGCTGTCTGTTTAAGCGTTATGCCTCTCCGCCATCTTCCCGGAAGTCCTTAGTTTTTTATTTTTATTAAATTTTCAAAAATCTAAAAAAACCCCAAACTTTTTTCACGTTGTCATTATGGGGTATTGTGTGTAGAATTTTGAGGAAAAAATGAATTTATTCCATTTTGGAATAAGGCTGTAACATAAAATGTGGAAAAAGTGAAGTGCTGTGAATACCTTCCGGATGCACTGTAGTCCAGTTAACATTAATTAGGTTATTAATCTACAGTCCATATATACAGACAGCATGAAAGCAAAGTCATAGCAATCTGACCCAAATCAAATGAAGATTCTCTCTTCAGCGTTGTGTGTCACGCAAAAGACTGTCGGGGCGGGCGCCAATTTCTGTGTTTTAAGGTAGTGCCGGTTCTTTGTTCCGACCACATAAAATTATGTAATAAATACATATCTAAAAATCTGAATTTTGGCATTAGTGCATCGATTCAGAATCGTTCACGTCTGCACTGAGATGCATTGGAAAAATTATTTTTTTTTTCCACCCCTAGTTGACAGCTGTGCTGACTTTGGACTTGATAAAACACAGTGGACCAACACCAGCAGATGACATGGACATTGGACCTCAAACAAGTTGGATTATGTGCCTCTCCAAACTCTGGGACCGTGATTTCCACATGACAGGACTTGGCACCTGATTTGGGGAGCAATTTCATCTGCTGGTCTTGGTTCACTGTGTTTTAATAAGTCCAAAGTCAGTGCAGCTGTCTTCCAGGAAATTATTAGAGCACTTCGTCCTTCCCTCTGCTGACGAGCTTTATGGAGATGCTGATTTCATTTTCCAACATTTCTATTAAAAATCCACATTTTCAAATTGATCTTATGCAGGGCTGTGCGATATGGTCAAAATTTCATATTGCAATACCAATAATCTTATTTGATGATAACAATTTTATATACACTACTGTTTAAAAGTTTGGGGTCACCCAGACAATTATTTTGTGTTTTCCATGAAAAGTCACACTTATTTACCACCATGAGTTGTAAAATGAATCGAAAATATAATCAAGACATTGACAAGGTTAGAAATAATGATTTGTATTTGAAATAATAATTTTTTCCTTCAAACTTTGCTTTCGTCAAAGAATCCTCCATTTGCAGCAATTACAGCATTGCAGACCTAACATGATTGCACAAGGGTTTTCTAATCATCCATTAGCCTTCTGACGCAATGAGCAAACACATTGTACCATTAGAACACTTGAGTGATAGTTGCTGGAAATGGGCCTCTATACACCTATGTAGATATTGCATACCTGCCAACTACTCCGGTTTTGCCGTAATGGTTCCGGTTTTCAAGACCCCATTCCGGGTTACGGTTTTATTAATCAAAATTAAGGTTTTTCACTAAAAATTCAGTCAAAAATTTTAAATCGTAAAAAAAACACAAAAGCAATTCCAAACACAAGATCGTTAGGAATCGTATCTAAATTTAGAACAGAGCAACACGTGATGGCGGCCGGGATAGTCACACTTTTTCAGTGCTGAGACAAAGTTGCTGATTTTGCCACTAAAATAACCAACAGCGAATATCGGATCAACATTTGTGACGCACATGCACAGGCTGAATTTCCACCTTGGTTGAACCAGCTTTTGAAGTAGAAATACCCCTTTATTCGCCTTTCACCGGACTCTGTGGGTAAACTAAGTAGCGTTTCTTTTCGTGGTTCGCTGCTACGCTTTACCTGAAGCGTTTGCTAAGCTAACGCTATCGCTATTGAGGTTTCTATTCTCGCGCGAAATCCCGGAGAGGCGTGCGTACATGGCGAGATGTAAACACGATGTAAACTACTGCAGACGTTCGCACGACTGCACTTCAATCCTGGCAAATGGACCATGGATTCAACATCTAAAGGGAGAATACATTTTATATAATGCCTAAGATTCTGAAGAACATGTGCTGTGTAATTGCAAGCCTTGTCATGCTTGGTGTATCATATAAACACATAAAATATCAGAGCGATTTTGCCGTCATTCTAGTTACCTCCGCCAAGGAGGTTATGTGATCATCAGCGTTGGTTTGTCTGTTTGTTAGCAAGATAACTCAAAAAGTTATGGACGGATTTTCATGAAATTTTCACAGATTGTCAGAAATGGGGTATCCTACAGATGATTAGATTTTGGTGGTGATCCGGATCACCGTCTGGATCCAGGAATTTTTTAAAGGATTCTTTTCTTTTTTTTTTTAATTTAACATTGCGAGATAGGGCCATTTTCAATATTTTATTTATGATGTTAAACACTGTATGGGGGGGAACTGTGGCACTTGGCGGAGGTCTGCGCTCTCCGAGTGCTTTTCTAGTATTCATAATACATCACATCTGGCCTATTCAAAGTTCTATGCAGTGTTAAGATAGTCTTTTGAATGCAAATTTAATGAATGAATGAATCTTTATTTCGGATAGATTAAAAGTAAAGATTAAAAAGAAACAGAATAATATAACAAAAGCGAAAAAATCCAACAAGGTCAAATTAAACAATAACTCCTCTGATTATACAGTTCAACATAAGTTATCTGAAATGGGTGATGGCTGAAGCCGCAGCTTATATTGCCCACCCATATTCCATCCAAGAATTCAAAAGAAAAACAAAACAAGAGCGATTACAATTCAGAACAAAGCTAAGACAAAATGTGACAAAAAAAAAACCTAACAACACAACACAGACTGGATATGACAATCCTTATGGGATTTTACATGTCATCTTGTATATATGTTTGGAGTATTTCTTCCTTTAGTTTTTGTTTAAATTGTCCAAGCGTTGTACATGATTTTAATTCAGGTCCAAAATCGTTCCATAATCTGACTCCTTGCACTGAAACATAGTGTTGCTTGGTGGTAGTTCTCACTGAAGGTTTTTGAAATATACATGTTCCTCTGAAATGATATTGTTTCTCCCTTATTTGGAACAACTTCTGGATATTTGCGGGCAGTGATAGATTCTTCACTTTAAACATCATTACTGCAGTTTTAAAGTCAACCAGATCTTTCAACTTGAGAGCTTTTAATTTAAGAAAAAGTGGGTTTGTTGGTTCCCTGTAAGCTGCTTTGTTTATTATTCTAATAGCTTTCTTCTGAAGCATAAAGACTGGATATACGTTTGTTTTATATGTATTTCCCCATACTTCAGTACAATATGTCATGTATGGGAGTATTAATGAATGATACAAAGTATATAATGTGGGTTGATTCAGCAAATATTTCACTCTGTGTAGTATTGCGATTGATTTAGATATTTTACCTTTAATATTTATTAAATATTAAATATTTTAATATTTATATAATATAATTTAATTTATAAATAATAATTTATAATATTTAAATATATAATATTTAAATATTTTAAATTATTTATTAAATATTTAATATTTATTTATTTATTTTTTTTTCCGGTTCCGGTTCCGCCGGACCGGCGGCGCCACACAAGTAGGCTGCCTGTTGCAACAGCCTTTTTTTTTTTTTTTTTTTTTATCTTCCTTCTTCTTTCTACACCTTTCACTCTGTGTATATATATCACGGATCGCCCCGGGGGTCTCCCGGGTCGGCGGACGGAGCCACGGTTTGCAGCGGGAGACGTTACAGCGGGGAGGAGCTAGTGCTAGCTAGCACTTGGCCGCCGCCCGGTGCTAATGGGAAACTCGACATACCGGGAGCTGTAGCGAAAACGACGCGGGTGCCAGGCTGGAGTTTAGGCGGCGTGAAAGAAATATAAGACAGAATAATAAAGAGCGATGGCAAGAACCAAGCAGACCACCCGTAAAATCTACTGGAGGAAGAAGCCCCCCAGGAGACAGCTAGCCACCAGGGCTGCTCGGAGAGGCGCTCTGGCCACCGGCAGAGTGAAGAGGCCTCGCCGTCACAGGCCCGTGGCTCTGAGAGAGATCCGTCGCTACCAGAAATCCACGGAGCTGCTCATCCGTAAGCTGCCTGTCCAGCGCCTGGTGAGGGAGATCGCTCAGGACTTCAAGACCGTCCTGCGTTTCCTGAGCTTCGCCGTCATGGCTCTGCAGGAGACCAGCGAGGCCCACCTGGTGGTCTCTTCTTCGCTAAGGGGGTCACCATCATGCCCAAAGACTTCCAGCTGGCCCGCTGCATCCGCGGAGAGAGAGCTTAGACTTTCTGCTGCACATTCACCAGCCATAATGCTCTGCACTGTGTCTATATATATACATTTATAGTAATATGGACATATGTTTACTAGATGTTGTTTTTTCTTGCCTTCTGATTGTTGCTCTGAGTGTTGCTATCCCTATGCTGTTGCAATCCTGGAATTTCCCCATTGTGGGACTAATAAAGGCTTGTCTTATCTTATCTTAATATAATTAATATGTGACTTCTATGTCAAATGCTAATATTTGTTTGACACTGCGGCCCCTGGACCCCGGCTAGCTACTAGGCTTTTCAGGTTTGAAAGTTGAAGAAATATGAGGTTGTTTGCTACATTCTAACTTGATTTAATGCTAATATGTGTTTGGCGTCGGGGGGGCTTTGCCCCCCTGAACCCCCCACCACAACTTTGTCCTGGACCTACTGGGGCCTGCGGCCCCTGGACCCCAGCTAGCTACTAGGCTTTTCAGGTTTGAAAGTTGAAGAAATAGGAGGTTGTTAGCTACATTTAACTAGATTTAATGCTAATATTTGTTTGGCAAATATTAGCATTAACATTATTAGCATTAGCATTAGCATCGGCCCCTGGACCCCGGCTAGCTACTAGGCTTTTCAGGTTTGAAAAGTTGGCAGGTATGATATTGCACCAAAAACCAGACATTTGCAGCTAAAATAGTCATTTACCACATTAGCAATGTATAGAGTGTATTTCTGATTAGTTTAAAGTTATCTTCATTGAAAAAAGATAAGATAAGATAAGATAAGATAAGCCTTTATTAGTCCCACAACGGGGAAATTCCAGGATTGCAACAGCACAGGGATAGCAACACTCAGAGCAACAATCAGAAGGCAAGAAAAAAAAACAAGCAAGCAAGAGCAGCTAATAAACATATGTACGTATTACTATAAAATATATATATATACACACACACACAGACACACAGTGCAGAGCATTGTAGCTGGATGGAATAAATATATGAATATATGAACACACAGTGCAGAGCATTGTAGCTAGATGGAATAAATATGTAAATATATAAACACCCACAGTACGGAGCATTGCAGCTAGGTGGAATAAATATGCAAGTATATAAACACACACAGTGCGGAGCAATGTAGCTAGATGGAATAATATGTAGATATATAAATATATAAACACCCACAGTACGGAGCATTGTAGCTAGATGGAATAAATATGCAAATATATAAACACACACAGTGCAGAGCATTGTTGCTAGATGGAATGAAACAGCATAACCGTCTACTTAGTTATCCTACATGGTATGATTATGTGCCCATACATATTCTCACCCTCCATAGCGACCGGTATGTTCCTAGTTGTATGCCGGAGAGGACCATTGTGTAAGTCTATTGCATCTTTTGCATTCAAAAAACTATTAGTTTGTTACGTCTTTTTGCTATCTCTGCGAGCAGCCCTGCTTAGGTTGTACAGTCTGACAGCCGTTGGTAGGAAGGACCTACGAAACCTCTCGGTTGTGCACCTGGGATGATGTAGTCTGCTGCTAAATGAGCTCCTCAGTGCATTCAGTATGTCCTGCATAGGGTGGAACTCGGACTCCAGCAGAGATGACAGTTTAGCCACCGTCCTTCTCTCTCCTATCTCCTCCATCGGATCAAGGCGCTGCCCCAGGACAGAGCTAGCTTTCTTAATCAGTTTGTTCAGTCTCTTCCTATCGGCTGCAGTAATGCCACTGCCCCAGCAGACCACTCCAAAAGTGATGGCTGATGCCACCACCGTGTCATAGAATGACTTCAGCAGCGCCCCTTGTACACCAAAAGACCTGAGTCTCCTCAGCAGGAACAGCCTGCGCTGTCCCTTCTTGTAGAGTGCATCAGTATTGTGTGACCAGTCTAGTTTATTGTTCAGATGAATACCCAGGTACTTATAGGATGTCACCATCTCGATGTCTGTTCCCTGTATATTTACTGGTACTGTGAGGGGCTGCCCATGCCTGCGGCAGTCCACCACCAGCTCCTTAGTTTTCCTCGCGTTGATCTGGAGGCAGTTCCGATGGCACCAGTCCACGAAGTCCTGGATAAGCCCTCTGTACTCAGCTTCATCTCCATTGGAGATGAGGCCAACGATCGCAGAGTCATCAGAGAACTTCTGTAGATGGCAGTGTGTTGTGTTGTGTGAGAAGTCCGCAGTATAAAGAGTGAACAGGAAGGGAGCCAGCACCGTTCCCTGGGGGGCCCCCGTGCTACTGATGATCGTGTCGGACACACAGTCCCGGGTTCTCACAAACTGAGGCCGGTTCGTGAGGTAGTCCAGGATCCATGATGACAGGTGCTGGTCCACCCCTGCGCGCAGCAGCTTGTCCTTCAGGATCATCGGTTGGATGGTGTTGAAAGCACTGGAGAAGTCAAAGAACATGATCCTCACCATATTCCCGGGCTTCTCCAGGTGGGACAGAGAACGGTGAAGGAGGAAGATCACCGCATCCTCCACCCCAATGCCATGCTGGTAGGCGAACTGGAGTGGATCCATCGCTGGTTCCACCAGGGGGCGGAGGTGAGCAAGGAGCAGTCTCTCCAGGGTCTTCATCAAGTGGGACGTCAAGGCCACCGGTCTGTAGCTGTTCAGGTCTTTGGGGTGGGAAGTTTTTGGTACAGGTACCACACAAGATGTTTTCCACAGCTGTGGTACCCTCCCCAGTTTCAGGCTCATGTTGAAGATATTCGTCACAATCCCACACAGCTGGTCTGCACAGGACTTGAGGAGCTTTGCGCTGATGCCGTCCGGTCCCGGCGCCTTCCTCGCCTTGATCTTCCTCAGCTCCGTCCTCACCTGGGTCCTGGTCAGGGTCAGGATGGGGGGCTGTGTGTTGGGAGTGGGGGGGTGTTGGTAGAGTGGGGAGTGGGCAGCAGGACTTGATTTCTTTAGAGGCAGCAGTGGTTGTTGTGCAGTCAGGGGGGAGGGCGGTTGGTCAAATCTATTGAAAAACAGATTCAGGTTGTTCGCCCACTCCCTGCCCCCTGTGGCCTGGGGGGAGGTATTCTGGAGCCCCGAGATGGTTTTGAGGTTTCTCCAGACCCCGCTGATGTCGCTCTGTTGCAGCTTGTCCTCCATCTTCTTCCTGAAGCTGTCCTTGCCTTCTCTGATCTTTCTCCTCAGCTCCCTCTGTACGGACTTCAGCATCTCCCTGTTCCCCGACCTGAAGATCCTCTTCTTCTCTCTCAGAAGTGTTTTTATCTCAGGGTTGATCCAGGGTTTGTTGTTTGAGTGACGCCGTATGGTCTTGGTGGGAACGGATTTGTCCACACAGAAGCTGAGGTAGCCCGTGAAGGTGTGAATGAGGCCATCGATGTCCTCACCATGTGGATCGCAGAGCTGCTTCCAGGCGGTGGCTTCAAAACAGCCCTTTAGGGTGTCCATTGTCTCCTCAGACCATAACTCCACAGTGTGCATGGCCGGAGGTTGTCTGTGCACTAGGGGTTTGTACACCGGCCGGAGATGAACCAAGTTGTGATCCGATCTCCCGAGTGGGGGTAGTTGTGATGAGGTGTACGCCTCCTTAGTGTTTGCGTAGAATAAATCCAGTGTTTTATTGTCTCTAGTGTGGCATGTGACATACAAAAAAGTGCTTTTCTTTCAAAAATAAGGAAATTTCTAAGTGACCCCAAACTTTTGAACGGTAGTGTGTGTGTGTGTGTGTGTGTGTGTGCGTGTGTGTGTGTATTTATGTAAATATAAGTATGTGTATATATGTATTTGCATATATTTATTTTCTGTAAATTCTATAGTTTAGATATTATGATCACATAAAAAGGACCATCTCTTTTTTACATTTTAAATTACATACTGAAAAGATCAATTGTACAAATGCATCTGTCAATTTATGCACCTTTTTTCTCTCTTAATTTTGCAGTGTTATAAAATTGTTTTTTAATGTGCATTTGAGATGACTTCAACTTTATTCATTATCGCTACTTTACTAAGAATTATTAGAAATCAAGTTAGTTACATTGAGAGCCAGTTTGCTCCTTGGACACATTTTAATTTATTTATTATTTATTTAGTGTGTATGCGGCTGTTCACACACTTTTGCAGCTTTAGTAATATTTTTTCAGGCAAAATTAAGAAACTCATCACCAATTTAAACCAAAGAAATTTTTTGAAAAACTTAATGTTGGTTTTTCATTAGCTGTAAGCCAAAATCATCAAAATTAAAAGAAATAGACACTTGAAATATATCGATCTGTGTGCAATGACTCTGTATATGCTTCACTTTTTGGGTTAAATTACTGAAAGAAATTTTCAATGGTATTCTAATTTATTGAGATGCACCTGTATATGAAATGTGTGCCTCCAAAAAGCCTTATAAGCTGCAACCCATAATAAGACATACTAATGCAGCTGATAATGTAATTATCTTTTTTCCACTGTACAGCTGTCAGCTAATGATTAACATTTGACTGACAAGAATAAATAGAAACTAATTAAATAACTACAATGTTTATCTCTGACCCCTTTCCAAAATCTCCCTGTAACACTGGAAAAAACACACCACAAAGGGGAATAAAACACTCATATGATCATTAATTTGATTTGTGGCTTCTGACTGGCTGCTCTCTAGGTACAGCCTGTATATATGGGATGTCGTGCCCCAAGTGTCCCTCATCAAAGGCACCTCTAATCAGCTCATTAAGTCATGAAACGTGAGTGGGGCACTGCACTCACGGTTGCTCCCGCAATTCAATAGCTGCTCTTCACTGAGCCCAGCTGTGAAGGGGAGTTGACAAAGTCTTATTTGTACACCCCTCCCTCGGAAGAAAATCTCAGAACGGTCTGTGGTCAGATGAATCGCTATATGAAAGAAAGTGCTATCGTCCACCGTTCCAGCCCAGTTTCTGTGGATGACTGTGTTTAGGAACTGTGTAGGTGTTCAACAGTTTCACATCTAGGATGTGACATGGCCCTCCTCTTTCTTTGGAATGACAAACTAAAGTACCAGGAGAGCTTAAATTCATTTTCAATGGAGCAGAAAGATATTTTTTTTTTCCCAGAACTGAAAACGGTAACCTACAGGCAACTGTTTGCTCGACTTGAGGAGCACTCCACCATTTTGTAAAGTGTAGGGAAGGGCTGCACGATATTAGGAAATTGTGTAATATTGTTGAATATTGCGATAATTACTATATATGATTTGCGATATTTAAACAAATATTTAAGTATGCAATGTTTTTGTCTCTTTGCTTTAACCAGGAGTTTTTCACCTACATTTTCCTCCCACGTCTCTGTCCCTTCAGCCATCACCATGTGGTATAACTTTTTCCTTCTTCTGTGGTTGGCATCCACCCTGGTTCTTTTTTAGTGTTTAGGTGCATTACCACCTCCTACTTTGTTCAGGTGTAATAACAAGGAGGCGGTCTAAATGCCACTCCAAAATGGCACAGCAGGAATGCATAAGCACATGAAAAACACGCTATTATTGCTATTCAGGCCATCTTTTGTGATATACGTATTGGACATGTTGATATTTCAGTAACGATACGTATGTCTTTTAGCTCATTCCTGCAAAGCTGAAAGGAGCTAATGCGATGACGCGTCGTCTATTCGTTTGTTCACATTTCACAAGCATCAGTACTCCTAGGTATTTGCCCTGATGGCCACCAAACTCACTCACAATGATCCTCAGATAGGTCTGCATCCAGATTGAGGTCAAGGCCATTGTCTGCACTAGGTTTGTTGGCATTATAATATCTTTAACTGTATTGCACCAGTACAGAGAAGCATCAGCTAAACTATACACACACTTCTTTAGCTTCCATAATGTACCTTCACACTTAAGCTCTGGTGGAGGCATGATGTAAATCTCTCTTGACAGTTTCATCCCCTGTCAGAATGCAGATTTTATGTCTATAGAGTAAAGAGACCAGTGTTTTTGACAAATTACAGCCACAAGTATCCTCAGTGACTCAGTGGCACATGTGGGGGAATCTTTTGGAAGGTCAGACATGTCCAACTCCTCAAACCCTCTTGCGACTAGACGTGCTTCAGGTACAACTTCAGTAGGTGATAAAAGATAAACACGACACACTTGGGATGCTAGCTGACTTCATTATAGCTGACGATTATTAACAACATTCCAGAACAACTCCTGAAGAAGAACGTATCTGCTAGTGCCACTTGTGCTCGCTTTTAACAGTTATGTTCAAACCCAAGTAAGTCCAACATCATAAACAAACATATACACATGTGCTTAAATAAACGCTGAGCTTAAAAGCGAAACCGTTAAACAAAGGCTTACATATCAATAGAACTACATGTTCTGAAGCTTTCATTTTGAGTAATACTTTGACCCCCTATATACCAACAGTCCATTACCCTTCACTTGGTGCCTTGAGCAGCTGGTGAGCCGATGCACCCCTTTTTGTGAGGCAGTCTGAAAGTTGTTCTTTTTCTCTGCCACAGTATTTGTTCAACTTTCTGCATCTGAATAAGCTCTTTGATGCTACTAATCTCCAAATGAAGTCTTTTCTCAGGGACTGACTTTGTGGATTTAAGTGCATAAGTTAGAGAATGGTGATGTGTTACATAGACTATTGGAGGGGCATGTTCAGCGTCTCCTGCAGTTAACTCGGAAAACAAGGTAGCTAGAAAAAGTGCATTGTCAACTCCCTCAGACATTGCCAGGGTTTCACCAGCTAGTGTACTTCTCACTACCCTTTGTACGCTCTTTGACTGCCAAGAAAGGGGTGAAAACTTTCCCTTTTCTCCCATGAGAACAATAAGATGCCCTCCTTGGGTGCCTCCATCAGACAGGTTTCCAAATGAGGTATGACTAAACACAGTTCTCTTTAGTGCACTGTCTTTGCCCAATTGTGAAATGTTTAGCACAACCTTCTTTGACTTTAGCTCCCACACTATTCTGTTAGCTTCATGGATCATATGTACAGTTGCATCTTTCAGTGTTGATACCAGGTTACTAGCATCAAACATCACATCTGGTCTACTCTGCCTGGCAACCCAGAGAATCTGACCAATCTTTGATCTGAGTTGATTGTTTTCCTCCTCACAGAGAGGCGAATCTTCCTGTACTGCCCGTGATGGGTCAGTGTGTATGGGCTGCATGTGCTGAATGTATTTCTCCTGGTGCATTTGTACCTTTCTATCTAGCGTCACAAAGTCTATTCCCACATAAGAAAAGTGTTTGTGTGCCTCATGCCCAACTTGAAAAACAGATTTCAGGTGAGGTAAGACTGTTGTGGAGAATTTTTGTGCGCCCCCCCATATGAAATCATTTACATGACAGGCGCATACTCCAGACACGGTGTAGTCTTGGTCTAACCAATAGAAAACACCTGGATTGACCTTTGACAATTGTTCACCTGCTTTCAGCATCATCTCTTTCACTCTGTTGTACCGGTACAATGATGCATCCGCTAAGCCATACACGCACTTTTTGAGCTTCCATAATATTCCATTACAGTTGGCTTCAGGAGGTGGTCTAATGTAAATGTCACGTGACACCTCTGTTCCCTGAAGGAATGCTGATTTTATTTCCATAGAATGAAGTAACCATTGTTTTTGACAAATAACTGCTGTCAGTAGTTGTACGGACTGAAACACAGGTGGGTGAGTCCTTTTGCAGCTCAGACATCTCAGTCTCCTCAAAACCTCTTGCCACCAGCCGAGTTTTTGGCACTAATCCTGAAACTGTTTCTTTGAGAGTACACACCCATCTTGTTGAAATACATTTTTGTCCCCCATTCTTAACTTCTACCAACACACTGTTATCTCTCCAGCATTTTATTTCCTCTTGTTTGGCTTTGTCAAATAATAAATCATTAGCCACAAACACATCTTTAGTGTTTAGACCCACTGTCTCTGATGTTATCTCAAGACTCTGTACCTGTGTTAGAGCAACAGATTTTGTGTTACCAGCTAGATGGATCAGGCTCCACGAAAAGCAAATTGTACCAATTTTTGTAGTCGCTTACTAAAAAGCGACTACAGTATTTTGGGGGAGTCGATATTGACAAATCAAATTTTATTATCCCCAAATCAAAAAATGAGGAGTTTGAACATTACTTAGAGAATCAAAATTGGGAGCAGCTCATGGCAACATGTGAAGTAGATGATTGTTGTAATTTTATAACTGCAACAATCACAAAGTCTATAGAAAAATTTTCAAAGCAAATTAAAAGTAGACAACAGAAGATTAGCCTACCATGGTTAAATAATGAAATAAGAAAACTTATGAAGAGGCGAGACTATGCACTGAAAACATCACTAACCTCCAAACTACAAAATGATCACCTTGTGTACAAAAGTTTAAGAAATAAAGTGGTACATGAGCTGCGAAAATCAAAAATATCTTATTACAATAAACTGATAGATCATGCAAAGGGTAACAACAGTTCCCTATGGAGGCATTTAAATAACTTAACTAATAAAAAAAACGATCAGAAGGGGGTAAAGGAACTTAGAATCAATGGCAAGACCGTCAGTGACAAGGCTACTTTGGCAAATGAATTTAATTCACACTTTGTGGGCTCTGTGGAAGACTTAACAAAAATTTTTGTGCTGCCAAATGTGCTCAACAACACAAATTCCATACTCCCAACAGATACTTTTCACATCGATGAGGTAAATGAGAAGTTAATTGCTGGTATTGTTAAAACACTGTCAAACTCAAAAACTAGTGATATCTACAATATGAGCACCTCCTTTCTCAAAATGCACAGCAAAATATTAATCAAACCACTGACTCATCTCATTAATCTCTCCATTAGGTCTAGTACATTTCCATCTGGCTGGAAAAAAGCTGTCGTCATACCAGTTCATAAATCAGGCAGTAAAGACGATATATGCAATTACCGCCCAATCTCTATCTTACCAGTCCTATCTAAGGTTCTTGAAAAAGTTGTAGCTACACAGCTGATAGACTACTTACAAGACAGTCAACTTCTTCATCCACATCAATTTGGTTTTAGACCAGGATACTCAACAGAAACAGCAAATTGTTGCCTTATTGAAAACGTCAAACAGTCCTTGGACAGGGGTAATGTGGTAGGAGCTGTTTTTCTAGATCTCAAAAAGGCTTTCGATACTGTAAACCACAGTTTGCTTTTATCCAAAATGGTATCTTTTAACTTCTCCCCAAATACATTAGAATGGTTTGCATCTTATCTCCAGAATAGAGAACAGTGTGTAAAAGTTCACCAGGATAAATCCTCATTTTTAAACAACCGCATGGGTATCCCACAAGGGTCCATTCTTGGTCCTTTACTTTTCAGCATTTTTATTAATGACTTGCCGTTACACTGCTCAGCTGCAACATGCCAACTTTATGCAGATGATGCAGTTATTTACACAGCTGCCAAGACTCAAGCACAGGCTGCAGATGTACTGTCTACAAGTATGGTTGATGTCCAAGAGTGGCTCCTCAAGAACCATCTATTGCTGAACCTTCAGAAAACAGTCTCAATGTGCTTTTCAATCAAAAAATGTAACCTGCAACATTTTAAAGTTAATATACATGATCATGACATCAGTTTAGCTACAGAATTCAAATACCTTGGCATTGTACTAGATCCTCAACTCAAATTTAATCTTCATATAAAGAAAATTTCAAAAACAGTAAAAAAAAATCTGAACTGCTTTAAATTAATTAGATATTACATACCTTACGAAGCAGCTGCACTGTATATGCATTCTATGGTTTTTTCTCATATATCATACTGTTTGACAGTCTGGGCTCAAGCAGCCCCTTCCACAATAAGACATATAGGTTCATTATATAATCAAACCCTAAAAATCTTGGACAAAAAGCCCATTAGGTGGCATCACTGTAATGTTTTAAAAAAATACAACCTATTGAGTTTTGAGAGCTTCATTGACCTCTGTCTTCTGAAATTAACGTTCAAATGTTTCCATAAATCAGCACCCGAGCCACTTGCTGGTTTCGTCCAAAGACAGGACAGCAGCAGAGCCACCAGGAGTTCTGTTAACAATAACTGTAAAATATTCCACCGCAGAACCACATTTGGACAAACAGCTTTCTCTATAAAGGGCAGTCACATCTGGAACACAATGCCAAATGAAATTAAAATAATAACGGACTTTAAAACATTCACTAAAAATGTTAAAAACTGGCTGAAAAATAAACAAGAATGTACTCATGTATGAATTATTTGTCTGCAAAGTGAGAGTGAATGAAGGGAAGGAATAAATGTGTTTGTTTATAGTGAGTGACGGAGGGAGGAAGGCCTGAAATAGGCAAATGTGAGTTATGTTATATGTGTTAAATGTGAGTCAGGCTGTTATATTTGTGTATTTATAATATTTATGTTAAAGGTGAGTCAGGCTGTTATATTTGTGTATTTATAATATTTATAATATTTATAATTGTGTATTTATAATTTTTCTGCATTGATGTATGTGGTTATTGTGTATATTTTTATCTTGATTCTTTTTTCTAAAGCCCATCCAGGGACAAGAGTTGCAAATTAGCTAATAGCTATACACTCTATGTGCAACACATCAGATTGATTGTTTTTGATTAATTGTCTATGTTTATTGCACTGTCCCTGTCAAATAAACTAATCTACTACTACTACTATTTCCCTGTTGCTTTGTCTGCATCCCCCAAAACTTTGGCTGTGTATTTAACCCCACTGCTTTTGTATATTTCAGGACCTGTCCCATTTTCAAATAAACACCAGATGTTTCAGCTGTGTTTATTTCTCTGTTAGGCATTTCTGGTTGTGTTTCATGAGTCTCTCTGTTACCATTTGTGGAAAATGAAGTCTCACTCTGAACTCCAGTAGCTTCTTCAGTGTGCTGGGGCTGAAGCATGTTTTCTTAAACCTCCATTTCGTTTTCTGTGTTCTCCATGTTTTCAGCAGTTCCTGTCATTCCTTGTTTTTCACCAGTGTCTGTGTTGTTTTCTGGATGTCCATTTGTTGTCTGATGTTCATCACTTTCAGGATTCACTTTCCTCAGTCTGAGATGATGCACTCTTATGCAGGTTCCTCTGTGTTGAACAAACACCACTGCACCATCCTGGGCAATAACAACTGCTGGTACTTTCCACTCTGGACAGTCCACTCTCTTATAGTAGGCTTTATCACCCTTTGTGTGCCCTAGATTAGATTAGATTAGATTAGATTCAACTTTATTGTCATTACACATGTATGAATTAGGGATGGGCATTCGGTGAAATTTTCTTCACCGATCGTCGGGAGAATTAATGATTAATAATCGGTTAATCATTAACATTTTTAGGTAGGTAACAAGGCAGGTAGACTACATTAGAACAACTTTTTTTTTTTTTTTTTTTTTTTTTCTCTCGGCGCCACACGAGTCGGCTGCCTTTTGCAACAGCGGCTCGATTCCGAGTCTTTTTCCCTTCCTCTCTCTTTTGATCCGTCTTTTTTTTTCACCCCACTTATATCACGGACACACAGATCGTCCTAAATGTCTCCTGAGCCGGTGGACGGAGCCACTGTCTATAGCAGGATACGATACAGCAGAGAACAGCTGCTAGCATTCAACCGCCACCCGGTCCCATTGGAAAAACTCGACATACCGAGAGAACTGAGGCGAAAACGCCGCGGCTGCCGGGCTGGAGTAAGGCGGAGGACAAAAAATATAAGGTACAGACCCTCCCTTCCATCTGTTGTCATGGGAAATGTACGGTCGATACTGGGAAAGTTAGATGAGCTAGCGGCTATCTCCCGTTATGATAGCACATACCGGGAGTGCTCTCTCCTTTTGTTTACTGAGACGTGGCTAACTGAACTAGCAGCAGATGCTAACATTGAGCTGGAGGGTTTTCACATGATACGAGCTGACCGAACACCAGACAGTGGCAAGGCTAGGGGCGGTGGAGTGATAATGTATGTTAACAACAACTGGTGCAGACCGGGACATATCACTGTTAAACAACGACACTGCAGCAAAGACATTGAGTTGCTAGCTGTTAGCATGAGGCCTACACATCTCCCGAGAGAACACTCACACGTGATCTGCATTGTTGTTTATGCAAATCCGACGGCGAACGCTGGGACAGCACGTGACGTCATCCATTCAGTAACCAGCAGGCTGCAGACAGAACACCCAGATGCTCTTCTCCTCATCTCAGGCGATTTCAACCATGTTTCACTGTCTCCCATTCTACCCACGTTCACCCAGTATGTCACATGCCACACTAGAGACAATAAAACACTGGATTTATTCTACGCAAACACTAAGGAGGCGTACACCTCATCACAACTCCCCCCACTCGGGAGATCGGATCACAACTTGGTTCATCTCCGGCCGGTGTACAAACCCCTAGTGCACAGACAACCTCCGGCCATGCACACTGTGGAGTTATGGTCTGAGGAGACAATGGACACCCTAAAGGGCTGTTTTGAAGCCACCGCCTGGAAGCAGCTCTGCGATCCACATGGTGAGGACATCGATGGCCTCATTCACACCTTCACGGGCTACCTCAGCTTCTGTGTGGACAAATCCGTTCCCACCAAGACCATACGGCGTCACTCAAACAACAAACCCTGGATCAACCCTGAGATAAAAACACTTCTGAGAGAGAAGAAGAGGATCTTCAGGTCAGGGAACAGGGAGATGCTGAAGTCCGTACAGAGGGAGCTGAGGAGAAAGATCAGAGAAGGCAAGGACAGCTTCAGGAAGAAGATGGAGGACAAGCTGCAACAGAGCGACATCAGCGGGGTCTGGAGAAACCTCAAAACCATCTCGGGGCTCCAGAATACCTCCCCCCAGGCCACAGGGGGCAGGGAGTGGGCGAACAACCTGAATCTGTTTTTCAATAGATTTGACCAACCGCCCTCCCCCCTGACTGCACAACAACCACTGCTGCCTCTAAAGAAATCAAGTCCTGCTGCCCACTCCCCACTCCACCAACACCCCCCCACTCCCAACACACAGCCCCCCATCCTGACCCTGACCAGGACCCAGGTGAGGACGGAGCTGAGGAAGATCAAGGCGAGGAAGGCGCCGGGACCGGACGGCATCAGCGCAAAGCTCCTCAAGTCCTGTGCAGACCAGCTGTGTGGGATTGTGACGTATATCTTCAACATGAGCCTGAAACTGGGGAGGGTACCACAGCTGTGGAAAACATCTTGTGTGGTACCTGTACCAAAAACTTCCCACCCCAAAGACCTGAACAGCTACAGACCGGTGGCCTTGACGTCCCACTTGATGAAGACCCTGGAGAGACTGCTCCTTGCTCACCTCCGCCCCCTGGTGGAACCAGCGATGGATCCACTCCAGTTCGCCTACCAGCATGGCATTGGGGTGGAGGATGCGGTGATCTTCCTCCTTCACCGTTCTCTGTCCCACCTGGAGAAGCCCGGGAATATGGTGAGGATCATGTTCTTTGACTTCTCCAGTGCTTTCAACACCATCCAACCGATGATCCTGAAGGACAAGCTGCTGCGCGCAGGGGTGGACCAGCACCTGTCATCATGGATCCTGGACTACCTCACGAACCGGCCTCAGTTTGTGAGAACCCGGGACTGTGTGTCCGACACGATCATCAGTAGCACGGGGGCCCCCCAGGGAACGGTGCTGGCTCCCTTCCTGTTCACTCTTTATACTGCGGACTTCTCACACAACACAACACACTGCCATCTACAGAAGTTCTCTGATGACTCTGCGATCGTTGGCCTCATCTCCAATGGAGATGAAGCTGAGTACAGAGGGCTTATCCAGGACTTCGTGGACTGGTGCCATCGGAACTGCCTCCAGATCAACGCGAGGAAAACTAAGGAGCTGGTGGTGGACTGCCGCAGGCATGGGCAGCCCCTCACAGTACCAGTAAATATACAGGGAACAGACATCGAGATGGTGACATCCTATAAGTACCTGGGTATTCATCTGAACAATAAACTAGACTGGTCACACAATACTGATGCACTCTACAAGAAGGGACAGCGCAGGCTGTTCCTGCTGAGGAGACTCAGGTCTTTTGGTGTACAAGGGGCGCTGCTGAAGTCATTCTATGACACGGTGGTGGCATCAGCCATC
This sequence comes from Pholidichthys leucotaenia, assembly GCA_020510985.1. Classification (NCBI taxonomy): domain Eukaryota; kingdom Metazoa; phylum Chordata; class Actinopteri; order Cichliformes; family Pholidichthyidae; genus Pholidichthys; species Pholidichthys leucotaenia. The sequence goes on from CM035847.1 coordinate 300,130,683, forward strand.
ACTTTTGGAGTGGTCTGCTGGGGCAGTGGCATTACTGCAGCCGATAGGAAGAGACTGAACAAACTGATTAAGAAAGCTAGCTCTGTCCTGGGGCAGCGCCTTGATCCGATGGAGGAGATAGGAGAGAGAAGGACGGCGGCTAAACTGTCATCTCTGCTGGAGTCCGAGTTCCACCCTATGCAGGACATACTGAATGCACTGAGGAGCTCATTTAGCAGCAGACTACATCATCCCAGGTGCACAACCGAGAGGTTTCGTAGGTCCTTCCTACCAACGGCTGTCAGACTGTACAACCTAAGCAGGGCTGCTCGCAGAGATAGCAAAAAGACATAACAAACTAATAGTTTTTTGAATGCAAAAGATGCAATAGACTTACACAATGGTCCCCTCCGGCATACAACTAGGAACATACCGGTCGCTATGGAGGGTGAGAATATGTATGGGCACATAATCATACCATGTAGGATAACTAAGTAGACGGTTATGCTGTTTCATTCCATCTAGCAACAATGCTCTGCACTGTGTGTGTTTATATATTTGCATATTTATTCCATCTAGCTACAATGCTCAGCACTGGGTGTGTTTATATATTTATATATCTACATATTATTCCATCTAGCTACATTGCTCCGCACTGTGTGTGTTTATATACTTGCATATTTATTCCACCTAGCTGCAATGCTCCGTACTGTGGGTGTTTATATATTTACATATTTATTCCATCTAGCTACAATGCTCTGCACTGTGTGTTCATATATTCATATATTTATTCCATCCAGCTACAATGCTCTGCACTGTGTGTCTGTGTGTGTGTGTATATATATATATTTTATAGTAATACGTACATATGTTTATTAGCTGCTCTTGCTTGCTTGTTTTTTTTCTTGCCTTCTGATTGTTGCTCTGAGTGTTGCTATCCCTGTGCTGTTGCAATCCTGGAATTTCCCCGTTGTGGGACTAATAAAGGCTTATCTTATCTTATCTTATCTTATCAGGTATCAGCACGGAGCGCCGCACAACTCAAATCCACCTCTCTCTCTCTCAAATCTCTCTCTCTCTGTTCACTGTTGTCGTGTTGGCTCGGCTCGGGAATCTCGCAAGCTGATTGGCCGAGACGTTTCACCCCGCAAGCTGATTGGCCGAGACGTTTTACCCAGCTCTCTCTCCCTGCCGAGCGGCCACCCAACAAACGAAGACCGCATTCATTGCTCTATCGCTCGTATTGCTTAGTCTAGCCGCGTGGAACTTTTTGCTGTTCTCTTGTGCCATTTTGTGCGAAATAGTCTTCCCGTCGAGCCACTACGCCGCCTCCTGCAGCTTCCCTCGACGTGTGTACACCGAATCTTCATGACCTTCTCAATAAAGTTTCTGAAAAAAAAAAAAAAAGAATCTTCACGACCGCCATTACTCAGCGCGCAACCACTGTTGGCGGTTTCTTCGCGTAATAAGGGTGTTCCATGGACCCTGTCGATGAGGTATATTTGTATGCTGCATTGCAGTGATTGCAGTACACCTGGTCATTTTTTAAATTGAAATGGTCCCACGCAACACTTCGCCGTAACCGCTTCATGATTTGGCGATTGCCCTACGGAAGCACGCATGTATCAACTGAGGCACGCCAGGGTACGGCGATGGTGTAATGTTGCCCCCTGGTGCCCAAATTTTGCCATTGCATTGTTTGAGGACGGCCGTGCACTAGGCCTTAATAACCTCGGATTGTTTAAAAAAAAAAAAAAAACGGTTTGTCGACGAAAATGAACTTCCTCGGTGAAATTCTTAATGATCAATTATCGGTTAATCGGTAAATTATGGCCATCCCTAGTATGAATACAAGGTAACGAAACACAGTTTAGCATCCAATCAGAAGTGCAAAGGACAGCAGTGCAGTATATACGGTAATTAACAGTATGTGCAATTTAAGCAAATATATGCAGCAGTGCAGAAAGTTAAGAGTACTGTTATGTGCAAATAATGTACAATAAGTTAGATGGGCAGTTATGTACAGATGAGGATGGTAAGAGATGATGGTAAGAGAGTCAGCGGGGAACTAAGTTCAATAACGTGACAGCTGTTGGAAAAAAACTGTTCCTAAACCTGCTGGTTCTAGTCCGAAGGCTTCTGAAACGCCTTCTGGAGGGGAGAAGCTGGAACAGTCCATGAGCAGGATGGTTGGAGTCCCTAAGAATGCTGCGTGCCGACATCTTTTCCTGTAGACGTCCTCTATAACTGGAAGTGGAGTCCCTGTGATGCGTTGGGCGGTTTTCACCACCCGCTGCAGCGCCTTACGGTCAGCGACAGAGCAGCTCCTATACCAGACTGTGACACAGTTGGTCAGGGTACTCTCTATCACGCAGCGGTAGAAGTTGCCCAGGATGTCAGTTGACAGATGGTTCTTCTTCAGTGTCCTCAAGAAGAAGAGGCGCTGATGGGCCTTCTTGATCAGGCTGGTGGTGTTAACTGACCAGGACAGGTCCTCCGAGATGTGGGTCCCCAGGAATTTGAAGCTGGGGACACGTTCAACAGCTATGCCATTGATATGGATGGGGTCATGTGTCTCTCCCCTCTCCTTCCTGTAGTCCACTATGAGCTCCTTTGTTTTGCTGGTGTTAAGGAGCAGGTTATTGTCAGCGCACCAAGTAGCCAAGTGCTCAACCTCTGCCCTGTAATCTGACTCATCGTTGTCCCTGATGAGTCCAATCACCGTGGTGTCATCTGCGAACTTTATGATGGAATTGGATCCATACATAGGCCTGCAGTCATGGGTGAAGAGGGAGTAGAGGAATGGGCTGAGCACACAGCCCTGTGGTACACCAGCGTTGAGTGTGATGACGGAAGAACGGTTGGGGCCTGACCTAACATGCTGGGGTCTGTTGGTCAGAAAATCCATGATCCAGTTGCAGGTGGAGGTACTGATTCCCAGGTCCCCAAGTTTAGTGATCAACTTGGAGGGGATAACTGTGTTGAATGCTGAGCTGAAGTCAACAAACAGCATTCTTGCGTAGGTGTTCTTGTCATCCAGGTGTGAGAGTACATAATGCAGCGCTGTAGAAACCGCATCCTCTGTACTCCTGTTGCTCCGGTAGGCAAACTGGTGAGGGTCCAGTGTAGGGGGCAGGCATTTTTTGAGCTGTGCCAAGACCAGTCGCTCAAAGCACTTCATGACTATGGGCGTCAGTGCCACAGGGCGATAGTCATTTAGGCACGATGGTGTTGAATGTTTCGGCACTGGTACTATTGAAGTGGTCTTGAAGCATGCTGGATTCACGGCCTGGGCCAGGGACAGGTTGAAGATGTCCGTGAAGACCCCTGCCAGCTGCTCAGCACATGCCCTCAGCACACGCCCAGGAATGCCGTCAGGGCCAGCAGCCTTACGTACGTTGACATGACTCAGTGCGTTACGGATGTGGGTGAGTGTGAGGTGGTGGAGGTTGTCAGAGGGTGGGAAATTGATGTTCTTTTCGTTATTGTCCTTGTCAAAACGAGCATAGAAGTCATTTAGCTCATTGAGAAAGGGCACAGTCATGGCTATAGGTATGGAGTTGCTGGGTTTATAATCGGAGATAGCTTGAATGCCCTGCCACATGCGTCGGGGGTCAGAGTCCCCAAAATGTTCCTCCACCTTCAGCTTGTAGCTGTGCTTGGCCTACTTGATGCCCCTCTTCAGATCTGCCCTGGATGAACTGTAGGCCTGTGCATCACCAGATCTAAAGGCATTGTTACGTGCCTTTAGCAGAAGCCGCACTTCTCTGTTCATCCACGGCTTCTGATTTGGGTACGGACACTGTCAATAGTGGTGTTGATATGGTCCAGGACCGAGTGGGTGTAAGAGTCGATGTTTATGTGGGAGCCACAGGTAGCCTGAGAGGTGAACATACTCCAGTCTGTGTTCCTAAACTTCTCCTGGAGTACAGAGTCAACCCCCTCTGGCCACACTTTGATGGTCCTCACTGATGGCTTCACCCGGTTGATGAGCGGTACATACTTGGGGGTAAGGAACAAGGATAAGTGATCAGACTGACCTAGGTGGGGGAGGGGAGTTGCTGTGTAGGCTCCCACAATATTGGTGTAAACATGGTCCAATGTTTTGTCCCCTCTTGTGTGACAGGAGACATGCTGGTAGAATTTAGGAAGCACTGTCTTGAGGTTAGAGTGGTTAAAATCACCCGCCACAATAAATGCTGCCTCTGGGTGTGCAGTTTGTTGTTTGCTAATAGCTGCATGCAGTTCTTTCATAGCAAGCTTAGCATTAGCATCCGGAGAAATGTAAGCGGCTGTTATGATGGTACAAGTGAACTCGCGTGGCAGATAGAAAGGTCTACATTTAACCATGAGAAACTCCAGGTTAGCTGAGCAGTGTCTCTCAACAGTGACAGAATTCGTGCACCAAGCCTTGTTAATATAAATGCACACTCCCCCACCTCTGGTCTTACCGGAGTCATCTGCTGCTCTGTCTGCCCGGAGCGTGTGTAGGCCGGCTAGCTCAATAGCGTTGTCGGGTATTCCACTGTGTAGCCATGTTTCCGTGAAAATCATGATATTGCAGTTCATAAGTCTCTTATTGTTGGTGATCCGAAGCCGTAGTTCATTCATTTTGTTCGCCAGTGACCGTACATTAGCGAGGAAAATACTGGGTAGAGAAAGCCGGTACGGTGTTAGCTTTAGCTTAGCTCTTAGCCCACCGCGCTTCCCCCGCCTTTGTTTACGGTCTCTATGCCGCCTGCGAGCACTTCCGGTCGGCCGGGAAGCCTGCCGAGCGTCGGGTGTTCTCCGGAGCTCAGGGATGAGACGTAGGTTGCTGATAAAAAGATCGTTATCGTTATTTTGTAATCCAATGTCCAAAAGCTCATTTCGGGTGTAAGATGTGAAAGCGAAGCTGTTCTGAACGAACATACCCGAAATGAGCAGAAATAACACTGCTAATCCACAAAATCTGAGAAGACGCTGAGCCTCGCGTTGTGCACGCGCCGCCATCTTGGTCCTAGTGATTGCAGGAGCTGTGTTGCTCATGGCAGTTTGCCTCTGGTAGGGTCTCCCAAGACAAACTGGTCCAGGGTGAAGGTCCAGACTAAGAGTGATTCAACAGACTCCCATGATAAATAACAAATCAAGGATTCAGTGTACCCCGCCCAGTATAGGATTGCCAGGGCCCTGCCCTGGAGCCAGGCCTGAGGAAGGGGCTTGATGGCTAGAGCTTGGTTTTAAACCTTGGCCGGGTTTCTGCCCATGGGACCCCGCCGGGCTTGGCCCAAAGGAATTACATAGATCTGCCCTCCAGTGGGCTCACCAACTGCAGGAGGAACCATGGGGGTCTGGTGCTATGCAGATCAGGTGGCAGGCGAAGGCAGGACCTTGGCGGTCTGATCCCCGGCTTTTGAAACTGGGTTTTGGGACATGGAGCGTCACTTGTGTGGTGGTGAAGGAGCTGGAGCTGGTGCATGAGGTTCAGAGATACCAGCTAGATAAAGTTGGGCTCACCTCAACACACAGCTCCGGTTCTGGAACCAGTTTCCTGGAGATGGGCTAGAGCATGGCCTACTCTGGAGTTGTGCCGGGCAAGAGGTAGTGGGCAGGGGTGGGTATTCTTGTATCCCCTTGCCTTGCTGCCTCGACCTTGGAGCTCTCCCTGGTGGATGAAAGGGTTGTTTTCCTGCGCCTTCGAGTTGGGAAACGGGTCCTGACCATCATTTGTGCCTATGCTCCAAATGATGGTTCAGAGTACCCACCCTTTTTGAAGTCTCTGACTGGGGTGCGAGAGAGTGCTCCTCTTGAAGACTCCATTGCCCTACTGGGGGACTTCAATTCACACGTGGGCAATGACAGTGAAACCTGGAGGGCACGATTGGGAGGAACGGCCTGCCCGACCTGATCTCGAGTGGTGTTCAGTTATTGGACTTCTGTGCCAACCACAGTTTGTCCATATTGAACAACATGTTCAAGTATAAGGGTGTCCATATGTGCACCTGGCACCAGGACATCCTGAATCGCAGGTCAGTGATCGATTTTGTTATCGTGTTATCAGACCTGCAACCATATGTCTTGGACACTTAAGTAAAGAGAGGTGCAGAGCTGTCAACTGATCACCACCTGGTTCTGAGTTGGATCCGATGGCAGGGGTGGACGCCACTCAGACCTGGTAGACCTAAACGTATAGTGAGGGTGTGCTGGGAACGTCTGTCTGAGGCCCCTGTCCGGGAGGTCTTCAACTCCCACCTCCTAAAGAATTTCGACCACGTTCCGATTGAGCCTGGGGACATGGAGTCTGAATGGCCGTGTTCTACAGTGGTGTGAAAAAGTGTTTTCCCCCTTCCTGATTTCTCATTTTTTTGTATGTTTGTCACACTTCAATGTTTCAGATCATCAAACAAATTTAAATATTAAAAAGATAGCACAAGTAAACACAAAATGCAGGGTTTTTTTTGTAACTTTGATTTTTATTCATTTTTCATCATACATATTACATTTAGATCACAGTCTATATTTAAAAAAAGGAGCTAGAGAAAGAAAGGAAAAAAAAAAAAAGAAAAAAAAGGGGGGGGAAACAAATGTTGGAGCATCAAGTTTTAAGTTTCCATCTCTTAATTCTTCTGGTTTTTCCAGTGTCTTTGGTTATTCTTTCAATTTCTGTCTCGTTGTTGCACTTTGTAGTGTGCCCATTTCCGCCATTTTTTTTCATATAGTCCTTCTTGCATTCTTTGCCGATATGTTAGTTTTTCCATCAAACGTATATCCTCAACAATGTCAGTCCATTGCTCTTGGTCAGGAAGAATTTCTGATCGCCATTTTCTTGTGATTGTTTTTTTTTACATGCAATCAGCAAGATTTTAACTAGATATCTGTCCTCAGCCTGTATTACATTGTCTCTTTTAAGATCACATAAATACATCAAGTTAAGAGTTCATTGGTATATTATATCCTAATATCCTCTGTATTGTCACATGTATAGATTTCCAGAATGGTGAGATTTTGCAGCATTTCCAAAACATATGTGAGTGGTCTGCATTTTGAGCCCCACAGCCCCTCCAGCATAAAGATTGGGTATTTGTATATTTTCTTTGAATCTGTGGTGTAATGAAATAACAAATCAGGTTTTTCCATCCAAATTCCCTCCATGTCCTTGAACTTGTTGATGCGTGTTGTGTTTTCCATATTTCTTGCCAGCTTTCTTCTGTTATGTTTAAGTTTAGCTCTTTCTCCCATTTCTCCTTTATATAGTTACTTGAGTGTTTGTTTGCCATAAGTTTCTGATATAGCTTTGAAATGATTCTTATTTTATTTCCTGTATATGAGCTTAAAATGAATTGTATAATCTCACTCACATCTGTGTGGAGGTTATGTCTAATCTCTCATCTGCAGATATCTGAAGAATTCCGATTTTTCTAGTTTAAATTTTCTTCTGATGTTTACAAAACTCCCAAAATCTTTTTTTCCGATATTGCCCCATGCTGTGATTCCCTTGTTCACCAGATTTTTGTATCCCCTATCTTGCTTTGCCGGTTCAAACTGACTGTCAAATGCTACCCATTTCAATAGTTTTATGTCCTCCTTTATGTTATACTTTTGTACTATTTTATACCACAGTTCCAAAGTAAATTTAGTGATTGGGTCTCTTTGTTTGATTTGCTTATATGCATCCTTATCTCCTATTATGCTTTGTACTGGGAGTCCCTCAATTTCCTTTTCTATTTCTTTCCATTTTGCCTCATATCCTCCGTCGCACCAACATATGATATATCTTATTTGTGCTGAGTAGTAATATTCCTTTAGACTCGGTAGGCCCATGCCTCCTTTTTCTTTTGGTAACTGGAGAGTTTTATATTTCACTCTCAGCTTTTTACCTCCACAAACAAATCTCGATATCATCCTGTCCCACTTTGAGAACTGGGCATCAGGAATCTCTGTTGGTAGAGCCTGGAAGAGGTAAAGCAGTCTAGGTTGTATGCTGATTTTGACTGTCTTGATTTTTGAATTCAGATCCATATTTAAGATTGACCATCTATCATTATCCTTTTTTATTTCTTGATCCAACCTATCATAGTTTGCTTTATAGATTTTAAGATAAGATAAGCCTTTATTAGTCCCACAACGGGGAAATTCCAGGATTGCAACAGCACAGGGATAGCAACACTCAGAGCAACAATCAGAAGGCAAGAAAAAAAAACAAGCAAGCAAGAGCAGCTAATATACATATGTACATATTACTATAAAATATATATATACACACACACACACACAGACACACAGTGCAGAGCATTGTAGCTGGATGGAATAAATATATGAATATATGAACTTAGATCTGCTTAGATCTTTAGGTATGCTCACTCCAAGGTATTTTATTTCTTTTTGTTTCCAGTTTAGTTTGATCTTATCAGTTATCTGGTTTAAAGGGTTATAGTGGAATGTCAGTATTTGTGTTTTTGTTATGTTTATCTTGTATCCTGATAATTTTCCAAAATTTTCTATCAAGTTCATCATTTCCATTATTGATTCATCTGGTTGTTCAAGGTAAACTATAATATCGTCTGCAAATAGCCCAATCTTGTGTTCCGCTCCCTTTATTGTTACACCTTTTAATTTCTTATTTTGTCGTATCGCTTGAGCCAGTGGCTCTATGAACAGAGCAAACAAGGTGGGCGATAGGCAGCATCCCTGCCTAGTTGATCTTTGTATATTTACTTTGTCTGTTAAGCTACCGTTTATCTTGATTCTTGCCACAGGTTTTTGATACAGTGTCTTTATGCATTGTACTGATTTTTCGTTAAATCCAAAGCGTTCCAGCACATTATATAGGAACTTCCAATTAACCCTATCAAATGCTTTTTCTGCGTCTAAACTCATTATTACTGCGCTTTTCTTTTATGTATTTGATTAATTATGTGTAATGTTCTCCTGATATTGTCATGTTTGGCGTCCCTCCATGAAACCAGTTTGATCATCCTCTATCAATTCCGTCAAGAATGTCTTTATTCGTTTACATATAATTGTTGTATATATTTTATAATCCACATTTAATAGAGATTGGCCTATAGTTTCCGCATTGTTCCCTATCTTTCCCTGGCTTTAAAATAACTGAAATAATGGCTTCGTTCCATGATGGAGGTATTTTGTTGTTTAATGTCCAATTAAATGACTTTAGGAGCTGTGGCCTGAGTTCTTCTATAAACAGTTTATAAAACTCAGATGGGTATCCATCACTACCTGGTGATTTACTGTTTTTAAGTGATTTAATCACATCTTTAATCTATTGTGTTGTTATTTCTGCTGTTAGCTTTTCATTATGTTGGTTTCCTATTGATGGCAAGTCCAATGTGCCTAGAAATTTTTAAATATCCTTAACATTTGTCTCTTCAGGTTGCAAGTATAGTTCTTGATAGAAATTATGGAATATTTCTTCGATGTTTTCTGGGTTAACTGTGGTTTCATTTGTGATGGGGTCCTTAATCTTATATACATTATTCACTGTTTGTTGTTTTCTTAACCGTTTTGCCAGCAGTTTTGTGGCCTTTGGCCCCGTTTCATAATATTTTTGTTTTAAATATTTATTTTTCCTTTCAATTTCATCTATTTGTATTTCTTTTATCTTTACTTTTTCTTCCTTAATTTCTTGATATATTTTTGGGTCGTTTGTGCTTTGATGTTTACGTTCTAATTCCCTCAGTCTCTCACATCTTTGTTCATATGTTTCCAGTTTAGACTTATTTGCTTTTCCTGATTCAGCAATTAATTTACCTCTTAACACGGCTTTTAGTGCTTCCCATAGTATTGTTGGGTCCACTTCTTCATTATCATTCTCTTTGATATACTCGTTTATGTTTACTTTTATTCTTTCTTTCATTTTCTCATCATTTAACAGTCCTACATTAAGTTTCCATGTTGTTTGTCGTTTTCTATTGTTTAAATATATTTCCATGTATATAGGATTATGGTCTGATATTTCTGCCCCTCCAGTCCAACAATTTCTCACCCTGTGTTTGTCACCTTCATTCATAAGGAAGTAATCTATTCTAGAGTGTACTTTATGGACTGCTGAATAATGTGTATAGTCTTTTTCGAGTGGGTGCAGGTCCCTCCATATGTCTACCATACCCATTTCTGCCAGTGAGGTTCTTATGAACTTTGTTACATGTTTTTTTGTCTTCTTATCACTTGTTGTGTCAACTTCATGATCCATGACAGCATTTAAGTCTCCTCCACAAATTAGGACTCCTTCACAGTGTGTTGCTATGAGATCAAACAGATGTTGAAAAAAACCCTTGTCACTTTCTGGTGGGGCATAAATGTTCACTAATGTGATCTGCAAACCATCTATTCTTCCCTTTATTATTACATATCTGCCTTCGTTATCCTGGATTTCTTGTTCACATTCAAATTGTATTTTATTTGAAATTAGTATCATAACCCCCCTTTTAGTTCCTCCCTTAAATGAACTGTAGTAGGAGTTCTTATAGCCAAATCTCTTTAGTTTCTCATGTTCTGTCTTGCTCAAATGTGTCTCTTGCATAAATATAATTTCGGCTTTTTCCTTCTTGAATTTTCTTATTATTCTTTCCCTTTTAACAGGTGAGTTCAGACCATTCACGTTTAATGTCATTATCTTAAGATTTTTACCCATATTCATGTTTTTCCATTTTTTTAACTTGTGCTCCTAACCCCTTTAACAACAAAACTAACACATATTTGTACAAAAACACATTAACGAACTTCGACCTCCGTAATTTGCGCCTTTCTTTTGCACTTTTCACTTTTTCTCTTTCTTTTGCACTGGTCCCTGCTGGTGGGTGAAGGGAATGTCTTCACAGAGTGAAGGGCCCTCCCTAGACCTATATTTACTATCCAAGTAATAGTCATTAGTCTAGAAATGTCCAACAAAGATCACTTAAACCTCCCCTAGCCTTTTGTTTCTCTTTTACCTTGTCTTCTTGGCCTTCATTTCTTCTGTGTCCTTCTTAATCTTTGTTATAATCTAGACTTTCCATTGAAAGCCTTGCAGTTTTTTCTGGGCCCGGTGCGCCACGTCTGTCTTCCACCTTCTGCCGCTCACTCGTCTCCACTCCGGCTGTCGTGATGCGTTCAGTGCTGCCGCTGCTCCAGCTGCTTCCTCCGGCACGCTCATCACAAAGCCTCGCTCCGTCATGTCCCGCGCTGCCTCTCTGGCTGTGTTGTACGTTTTCACGCCGTCCTCCCAATGAATTCTCATCTTCGTTAGCGGCGTTTGGAATCTAATTTTTTTCTCTTTCAGTATTTTTTTAATGTTGGCATATTTCTTTCGCTGCTGCACAATTTCTGTCGGGTAGTCATGGTCAAAGAATATCTGTTTGTCGCCGATTCGTATCTTTTTTTTCCACGCTTGTGTCAGGATTCTTTTCTTTACATCATATTTCAGAAAGTTTACCACAACTGACCTGGGTGTAGAGTTTGGATTCGGGTTCTGTGCCGAGGCTCTGTGCGCTCGTTGGATCTGCAGGTCTGCTTCATTGGGCAACTCAAGTTCTTTTTTTAAGAAATGATCCATGAATTTCGTCATCGAGTTGCCTTCAATGCCCTCCGGGATCCCGAAGATGCGTATATTGCTCCGCCTGGACCTGCTCTCCAGGTCGGTTTTTTCCTGCATCCTCTGTGTTTGCGCCGTCAGGGTCTGCAGCCGCTCGCTTGCCTCGGTCTTCCAGTCTTTCAACTCCGATATTCGAGCCTGTGCTTCTGTCATACACGCCCGTTGAGTGCGCAGCTCCTCGATGTTTTCTGCTAGTTTGCGCTCCATTTCTCTTCGGAGACCCATAATTTCCTCCATCTCTTTTTTCAGCTCTTCCTTAAGAGCTGTTAAATCCTGTTGGAGTTGTCGCTTAAAGTCTTTTAATTCTTTACCTAAATTGGCGATGCCAGTGTTCATAGCATCGAGTTTGGCGTCCTCCATTTTCTCTACTGTAGTTGCCTCGTTTCCCTGGGCCTCGTGTACAGCGATTTCTCCTGCGTTGTTGAAGAGGGATTCCTCAGTTTTACCCTGCTTTTATCCATGTGCCCAGCTTCTTCGTGTTTTCATCCCTTGGTTTATTGGTCCATTTATGTCGAGTTGGCCATTTACCAATGATTTTTAATCCGACTAGGGAGAGCTCTCTGTTTAAGCGTTATGTCTCTCCGCCATCTTCCCGGAAGTCCAAAATGCAGTTTTTAAATGAAGGTGTTTATTATTAAGGGAGAGAAAAAAAAATCCAAACCTACATGGCCCTGTGTGAAAAAGTGATTGCCCCCCAAATCTAATAACTGATTGGGCCACCCTTAAGCAGCATCAACTGCAATCAAGTGTTGGCGATAACTGTCAGTGAGTCTTTTACTGCACTGTGGAGGAATTTTGGCCCCCTTATCTTTGCAGAATTGTTGTAATTCAGCCACATTGGAGGGTTTTCAAGCATGAACTGCCTTTTTAAGGTCATGTCACAGCATCTCCATTAGATGCAGGTCAGGACTTTGACTAGGCCACTCCAAAGTCTTCATTTTCTTTTTCTTCAGCCATTCAGAGATGGGCTTGCTGGTGTGTTTTGGGTCATTGTCCTGCTGCAGAACCCAAGTGTGCTTCAGCTTGAGGTCCCGAACAGATGGCCAGACATTCTCCTTCAGGATTTTTTGGTAAACAGCAGAATTCATAATTCCATTTACCACAGTAACTCTTCCAGGTCCCGAAGCAGCAAAACAGCCCCAGACCATCACACTACCACCACCATATTTAACTGTTTGTATGATGTTCCTTTTCTGAAATGCTGTTACTTTTACGCCGGATGTAATGGGACACACACCTTCCAAAAAGTTCAACTTTTGTCTCATCAGTCCACAGAGTATTTTCCCAAAAGTCTTGGGGATCATCAAGATGTTTTCTGGCAAAACTGAGACGAGTCTTTATTTTCTTTTTGCTCAGCAGTGGTTTTTGTCTTGGAACTCTGCCATGCAGGCCATTTTTGCCCAGTCTGTTTCTTATGGTGGAGTCATGAACACTGACCTTAACTGAGGCAAGTGAGGCCTGCAGTTCTTTGGATGTTGTTGTGGGGTCTTTTGTGACCTCTTGGATGAGTCGTCGCTGCGCTCTTGGGGTAATATTGGTCAGCCGGCCACTCCTGGGAAGGTTCACCACTGTTCCATGTTTTTGCCATTTGTGGATACTGGCTCTCACTGTGGTTCGCTGGAGTTCCAAAGCTTTTCAAATGGCTTTATAACCTTTTACAGACTGATAGATCTCAATTACTTTTTCTCATTTGTTCCTGAATTTCTGTGGATCGCAGCATGATGTCTAGCTTTTGAGGATCTTTTGGTCTACTTCACTTTGTCAGGCAGGTCCTATTTAAGTGATTTCTTGATTGAGAACAGGTGTGGCAGTATCAGGCCTAGGTGTGGCTAGAGAAATTGAACTCAGCTTTCCAAAGATGTGATAAACCACAGTTAATTTATGTTTTAACGGGGTGGGGGGCAATGTAGGTTTGGATTTTTTTACCCTTAATAATAAACTTCATTTAAAACCTGCATTTTGTACTTACTTATGTTATCTTTGTCTAATATTTAAATTTGTTTGATCTGAAACATTTAAGTGTGACAAACATACAAAAAATGAGAAATCGGGAAGGGGGCAGACACTTTTTCACACCACTGTACACCTCTGTTGTCGAAGCAGCTGCCCAGAGCTGTGGCTGCAAGGTTGTCAGTGCATCTCGTAGTGGCAACCCCCGAACCGAGTGGTGGACACCAGTGGTGAGGGGGGGCCATCAAGCTGAAGAAGAAATCCTATCGAGCTTGGTTGGATTGTGGGACTCCTGAAGCAGCTGAGGTGTACCGGCAGGCCAAGCGGAGTGCAGCTTGAGGGGTTGCTGAAGTAAAAGCTCGGGTGTGGGAGGAGTTCGGTGAGGTCATGGAACAAGCCTTTCGGTCGGCCTCAAAGACATTCTGGCAAACTGTCTGACGACTCAGGAGTGGGAAGCAGCTCCTCGTCCACACTGTGTGTGGTGCAGATGGGGCGCTGCTGACTTTGACTGGGGAGTTTGTCGGGCAGCGGAAGGAAGACTTCAAGGATCTCATCAATCCTGCTGACGCATCTTCCACAGAGGAAGCAAGGCTTGGGGACGAGAGGGACAGCTTGCCCATCACAGGGACTGAGGTCACTGAAGTGGTTAAAAAATATCTTCATTGCCAGGCCCCGGGGGTCGATGACATTTACTCTGAGTACCTCAAGGCCCTGGATGTTGTAGGGCTGTCATGGTTGACATGCCTCTGCAATGTTGCGTGGAGGTCCGGGAATAGTGCTTTTGGCATGGCAAACAGGGGTGGTGGTTCCTCTTGTTAAAAAGGGGGACTGGAGGGTGTGTTCCAACTTTAGGGGATCACACTTCTCAGCCTCCCTAGGAAGGTCTATGCCAGGGTACTGGAGAGGAGAGTCCGACTGCTGGTCGAACCTTGGATCCAGGAGGAGCAATGTGGTTTTCGTCCTGGCCGTGGCACATTGGACCAACTCTTTACCCTCTTGAGAATCCTTGAGGGTTCATTGAAGTTTTCCCAACCAATCCACATGTGTTTTGTGGACTTGGAAAAAGCATTCAACCGTGTCCCTCATGGTCTCTTGTGGGGGTGCTGCAGGAGTATGCGGTATCAGGCTCGTTGTTACGAGCTATCCGGTCCCTATACGACCATTGCAAGGGTTTGGTTTGTATCGCCAATACCCAGTCAGACTCGTTTCCAGTGAGAGTTGGACTCCACCAGGGCTGCCCTTTGTCACCGATCCTGTCCATAACTTTTATGGACAGGATATCTAGGCGCAGCCAAGGATTGGAGGGTGTCATGCTCGGTAACCACGAGATCTCATCTCTGCTGTTTGCAGGTGATGTTGTCCTGATGGCTTCATCGATCAGTGACCTACAGGCCTTGCTGGGATGGTTTGCGACTGAGTGTGAAGCGGCTGGGATGAGAATCAGCACCTCCAAGTCTGAGTCCACGGTTCTCAGCCGGAAAAAGGGGGATTGTCCTCTCCGGGTTGGGACAGGCTCCTGCCCCAAGGGGAGGAGTTTACGTATCTCGGGGTCTCATTTACGAGTGAGGGGAGAGTGGAGTGAGAGATTGACAGACGGATCGGGGCAGCATCTGCAGGGATGTGGACATTGTACTGGTCTGTTGTGGTGAAGAGGGAGCTGAGCTCTAAAGCAAAGCTGTCAATTTACCAGTCAGTCTACATTCCTACCCTCACCTATGGTCATGAGCTTTGGGTAATGACCGAAAGAATGAGGTTGCGGATACAAGCGGCTGAAATGAACTTTGTCTGTAGGATTGCTGGACTCACCCTCAGAGATAGGGTAAGGAGCTCAGTCATCTGGGAGAGGCTCAGAGTAGAACCACTGCTCCTCCATATCAAAAGGAGCCAGTTGTGGTGGTTTGGGCATCTGATCGGGATGCCTCCTGGATGCCTCCCACATGAGGTGTTTCTGACATGTCCCACTGGGAGGAGACCCCAGGGCAGACCCAGGACACGCTGGAGAGACTCTGTCTCCCAGCTGGCCGGGGAACGTCTTGGTATCCCCTCTGAAGAGCTGGAGCAGGTGGCTGAGGAGAGGGAAGTCTGGTCTTCTCTGCTTGAGCTGCTGCCTCCACGAGCCTGACCTCCAGAAGTGTGGTAGAAAATGGCTGGATGGATGGATGATCTCTGAATATTTGATTATGTCTAACTAACTAACTACTAACTAACTAACTAACCTGCACTTATATAGCGCTTTTCTAGTCACAAAGACCACTCAAAGCGCTTTCATTAATACTAACCCTCTATTCTAAGGGCCTATAGGAAACAGATATCTAGGGACAATTTAGAACAGCCAATTAACCTAACATGCATGTTTTTGGCATGTGGGAGGAAACCGGAGAAATCCCGGAGTAAACCCACGCAACACGGGGAGAACATGCAAACTCCACACAGATCACTGTTGGTCGGGGGCTGGGATCGAACCCACAATCCCACGATCCCCACAATCCCCCGGCCAAGGATAAACTGTGCTGCCGCAGTGCTAACCACTGCGCCACCGTGCAGCCCCAGACTTCTCTCCAGAAGTCCATTGCTGCACAGGTTGTAGACAGCTGTTGTCTTAACTTCTATGTTGAAATTCACTGCCATATCTCTCAATTCATCATTATTGAACTCTCCTCCATTGTCACTAAATAATTTCTGTGGTGGACCATGTACACTTATCCACACATGAATGAAATGCTTCACTATTTCTGAGGCCTTTTTTGTAGTGAGAATGGTGCCTGCAGTAAAACATGTGAATAATGTGAAGACACCACAGGCCTGGCTTCAGTTCATGTAGATCAACTGCCACAGTTTCATTTTACTGAGATGCAAGTGGCAACCCAACTGCAGGCCTTGGTTTGGTCTTACTGTACCTTTGGCAAATGTCACATTCACTGATGATTTTTTGCAGGATCACGTTGCATTCTGTGTCTTCATTTCCAGAGCTATCTAGCAGCTTCTGCAGTTTGTCAACAGAAGCATGGCCAAACTGTTTGTCAAGCTTCACCAGGATTTTGTGCTTTTCTGCTGAGTTCAAGTTGTCCGTTATTGTCAAGATCTCCTCATCACACTGCTCTTGATTCTCATCGACATGTTCATGTTTTGTGACATCATCAGCTGTCAAAATCTGATAATCACTCTGACTCTGTCTGTTTTTTCTGTCCATAATGTTCACACAGTAATAACCAGAGCTGGTAAAGTCAAGTTTCACTGGTTGCCTAAATATTACTGCACTGTCATATTCCATGTCCAACACTGTTCCTGCTCTTTTCAAGGATGTCTTCCTCAGAAGAAGTGGGATTTTTACAGGAATGACTTCAGTTTCAATATTACACTTTCTGTCCGATCTTTGCAGGTATTTTGAACTTTTTTTTTGGAACAAATCACTTTTCCATCACCGGATTTAATGGTCTGTTACTCTGCTTCTGTTTTTCTCTCAGATTCTTTATCTCACTTGGACTTAGCCTTGTCATGTAATGATCGAGCCATTCTTGTCCACACACAGTCCCGAGTGCATGCAGTGTTGATTATTGCAGAATCAAAACACTCTGTCATAAAGATTTCTGCTTCATTGGGTGACTCTTTAGTACGTTACCTGCTTTACCCGCTTCTGTAAGTTTGACTTGTTCACTTCTGTGTGGACAGTCTTTAGCCCAGTGAAATGTGCTTTGGCAGATAGCACATCTTTATCTCCGGTCATACCTGTCCAGAGGGTTGGTGCCTGCTTGTGGTGTGTTTTGTTTACTATTCCAGGAAGATGACTTTCTTGTTTGCCATTTTTGTTCTGATATAGGTCGTTTCCTGATTAATGCCCATGGTTGAAGCAAATGAATTTTCACCAAATATTCATTTGAGTGCTGATTTCATCGAGGCAGAGGTTAAGTCTATACATGCAGTCAAAGCGAGCTGTCGATTTTTAACATCCAAGCATGTGGTGTCTTTTTTTTTTTTTTTTCCACAATATCTTTATTGAACCTTTTTTTTTTTTTTAACAAACATGATACAAACAATCAAACACTAACACTAAAGTACTACAAAAAAAAAAATGCACTAAAAACACCAACAACCACCAACAAAATCAAGTCTTCAACAATGCTCCTCTGTTTAGTCTAGACAATCCAATACATAAGTATACATATTATGTTCACCAGTTTGGAATTTACAAGGTCCACACACATCATTCACCTTCTTCTTCAAGAGTTATGTTTAAATTTTTTACATAATCAATAAAAGGTCTCCATATATTCTCAAACACAATTTCCTTTGATTTCAGTATATATGTTATTCTTTCTAATGGAAGGTTTGTTAACATCTGTCTTAACCACTGAGTCACATCTGGTCTATGAGTCTTTTTCCATAATAGTGCAATACATTTTTTGGCATTAAGCAAACTGAGGTCTATGAATGTTCTTTCACTTTTATTAAAATTATGCTTTTCTGGGTACAGACCCAACAAAAACAGTTTAGGATTCAATATGATTTGTTTTGAGATTATTTTTTCAATTGTTACCCTCACCTCTTCTCAAAACATTCTTATTAATCTACATTCCCATAAACAATGAAATAGGGTTCCTTTACTTTCCATGCATTTTGTGCATGTATCTGGTATATTTTTGTTATATCTATTTAACTCCTCCGGTGTAACATACATCCGCATTAACCATTTGAAATGTATCAATTTAAGGCGTGCATTTATTGATTTGGTTTGAGCTTCTGTACAAGCCAATTCCCATTGTTCCTCTGAAATTTCAATTTGCAGATCTTCTTTCCAGTAGTTTAATCTTTTCAGTGAATTTTCACTTGAAGATAGTGTCAATGAGTTATAAAACTCTGAAATAATACCCTTTCTTTTACTATCTTTCATCATCATTTTTTCCAAGGATGAATAAATAGGTCGAGTGAGAGCTTTATTTTGATTTGATCGAATAAAGTTTCTAAGTTGAAGATATTTAAAAAAATGTGTTCTATTGAGATTAAATTTGATCCTCAGCTCTTCAAAAGACATTATGTTGTCTGCACATGGCAAATATAAATCCTGAATCTTTTGTATCCCTTTTAAATTCCATACTTTAAATACAGCGTCCGCTCTCCCTGGTTTAAAATATTGATTACCCCATATTGGACTAAATTGTGACAATAACTGTGGTTCTTTTAAATAGTTTTTAGCTTCACACCATATTTTGATCATATGCTTTACAAATGGATTTTTAACTTGTTTTTGTAATTTTTTTGCCGAATCTGAGTATATGAATATGGGAAGAGGTAAAGGTAAATTGTATGATTCCATTTCAGTCCAGTGAGGGAGATCATTTGATGAAAAATAATATGTCATAGACCTCAGTTGTGCCGACCAATAATACAACATAAAATTTGGACATTTCAGACCTCCACGATCAAATGGTAAATATAATAAAGACAGACGTAATCTAGCCCTCCTGTTGTTCCATATAAATTCCACTAACTTTTTTTTTATTCTTGAGAATAGATCTAAAGGTGGTGATAAGGGAATGTATTGAAATAAAGTATTTTAGGTAAAATATTACTTTTAAGTATATTGATTCTCCCGATCATCGACATTGGTAGTGACATCCATCTCTGAGTTAACTCATTGATATCTGACATTAAGGCTTCATAGTTGACACTGGCGACTGATTCTAGCTTAGGCATAATTTGGATTCCTAAATATTTAAACTGATTTACAACATTGAATTGATTTACCTCAGGGGCTGGGTAATTTCTCTGGGTCTCATTTAGCATTAATATTGAAGATTTAGTTTTATTTATTTTATATCCTGATATTTCCCCAAAATTCTTTATTAAATTCAACAAGGTTGGAATTGATTTTTTTAGATTCGACATAAACAAAATTATATCATCGGCGTACAGGGAGATTTTATGTTCTGTTGGTCCAACTTTAATTCCATATATTTGTGAATGTAAACGTATCGCTATCGCTAAAGGTTCAATTGCCATAGTAAACAGTAAAGGTGAAAGTGGACAGCCTTGTCGACATCCTCTATTGATTTTTATTGGTTTTGAAATATTGTTATTTGTTAGGATTTCTGCTGTAGCATTATTGTATATTATTTGAACCCATTTATGAAATTATTTCCAAGTCCAAACCTTTGTAGGACTTCAAAAAGAAAGGGCCATTCAACTCTATCAAAGGCCTTTTTGGCGTCCAATGATAGGAGAGCTGTATCCGGTGCTTCTTTATTAAAATAAATAATATGTGGTGTCTTTTTTAATTTTTTTAATTTAACCTTTATTTAACCAGGCAGGACAGATTAAGAACACATTTACAACTGTGGCCTGGGGGGAAGGGGCAAGGGTGAGTTGCTGTGCTCCCACAGTGCGAACCACTGCGCCACTGTCTTAACAGCTTAAATGCTAACACAGCTTTGGGAAGCTCCATCTCATATTTATGCATGCGGGAGTAGCGCTGCTTAAAGTCTGTTATATAGTCTGCCATAGACATTGCTTTCTTTCTTGGAATTGGAGTAGGCCTCATAAACTCGGTCTTTTTCTTCTCTCAAGAATAAGTTGTTGAGATTCAAAAGCAAAGTGTCCATACCAGTGTCTTCATTCAGGTCATCTATCAGTATCTCCATCGCCACTTGCTGCGCTCTTCCCGATAGTGTCAAAGCCACAGCGAGCGCTTGTTTCTTTTTATCCAGCTCCGTGACTCAGGTCCAAATCGTGACTTCATTTATCCATCTTTCATAGGGGTTCCCCTCATCGAATGTCGGCGGGACTCTGTAGTTGCTAACCATCCTCTGCTGCCATTGATCAACGATAAAGACAACACACTTGAGATGCTAGCTGACAACTTTATTAACGACCGCCATGTTCCAGAACAACCACTGAAGAAGAACATATCTGCTAGCTCCACTTCTACTTGCTTTCACAATAAAAGCCTTGCCATGAATAGTATAACAAACATTTGATAAATGACACAGTTACATACAATGTGTTGCATCTAAAACTTAACAGTAGGGGTCTCTTTAAGAGTACACACCCATCTCGTGGATATACACATTTGTCCCTCATCTTTGACCTATACAAACACATCATTATCTTGCCATTTTTTAATCTCTGCACATTTTGGCACATCAAATGACACATCCTTAGTTACAAAAACATCTTTACATGTGGTTGTTTGTTCTGTAACACTCTTTTGTATCTGAAGGTTTTCAACTCTTGACAAGTCAGCTGACTGTGTGTTACCTGCAGCATCAGTGGACTCAGTATGAATTGGATTATACCAATTCTTAAATTATTTTCCTGCACGTCCTAAAACTTTAACTTTGTGTAACATACCTGTGTCTGAATCTTTGTATGTCACAACTTGCCCTGGTTTCAAACAGATATGTTTCCAGTTGCACATTGTGTGTCTCTACATTACTAGTCTGATGTTCATCACCGAGTGTCTCTGCATCATTTTTGTCCTGAGTGTCTGTTTCCTCTTCCATTCCAGTGTCTCTCTGTTGATCATTGTCTCTGTCCTCCATGTTGTAATGAGGACGTCCTGTAGTTGTCAGGTCTGTAGCACTTTCAGTGTCACTTTGGTTCATGTTATATTGATGTATCTTTTTCAATCGGAGTTGATGCACTCTGATGCAGAGTCCTCCATGCCCGACAAACACCACCACACCATCCTGGTCGATGACGATTCCTGGTCCTTTCCATTCTGAGGAATCAATGTACACTTTGTCTGCAGCTTCATATTTCTCATCTGTGTGACATACTTGCTTTTGTAGAGCTCTGCATATTCTTTCTGAACATTCTGCTTCTGTGAAAGCTTTTCTGGATGCATGTAAAGCTGATACGTGTTTTGCCACCTACTCACTTTTAGTGGTACCCTCTAAAGCTGGGGGTTTATCTGTCAGCACTGAGGGCCGGTTTGGATTCTGACCAAAGACCAACTGATAAGGACTGTAGCCGTGAACATTCTGCATGGTGTTTTTTGCCATAAGGGCCCAGTCCAAAGCAGTGTCCCAGTCGCATCAGTTGTTTTCCTTAACTTTCATAATAACCTCAGTGAGTGTTTCATTGTGTCATTCCAGGAGTCCATTACTCCCAGAACTATAGGCAGCCATGCTCTTTACCTCTTTGTTAAAGTTTTCTGCCATATCTCTGAACTCATCATTGTTAAACTCTCCTCCATTGTCACTGAAGAGTTTCTGTGGTGGACCATACACACTTATCCAAGCATGTAAAAAATGTCTGACTGTTTCAGATGACTTCTTTGACTTCAGAATACTGCCAGCACTAAAGCGTGTAAACTGGTCAATAATATGAAGATACCACACACCTGGTTGAAGTTCATGTCAACAGCAACAGTTTCATTGTACTGTGATGCTAATGGTAGGCCAACAACTGGCTTGGGCTTTACTTTGCTATATCTCTGACATGCAGTATCTCACAAAAGTGAGTACACCCCTCACATTTTTGTAAATATTTTATTATATCTTTTTATGGGACAACACTGAAGATATGACACTTTGATACAATGTAAAGTAGTCGGTGTACAGCTTGTATGACGGTGTAAATTTGTTGTCCCCTCAAAATAACTCGACACACAGCCATTGATGTCTAAACTGCTGGCAACAAAAGTGAGTACACCCCTAAGTGAAAATGTCCAAATTGTGCCCAATTATCCATTTTCCCTCCCCAGTGTCATGTGACTCATTAGTGTTACGAGGTCTCAGGTGTGAATGGGGGGCAGGTGTGTTAAATTTGGTGTTATCACTCTCACACTCTGTCATACTGGTCACTGGAAGTTCAACATGGCACCTCATGGCAAAGAACTCTCTGAGGATCTGACAAAAAGAATTGTTGCTCTACATAAAGATAGCTTAGGCTATAAGAAGACTGCCCACACCCTGAAACTGAGCTGCAGCACGGTGGCCAAGACCATACAGCAGTTTAATAGGACAGGTTCCACTCAGAACAGGCCTCGCCATGGTCGGCCAAAGAAGTTGAGTGCACATGCTCAACGTCAAATCCAGAGTTTGTCTTTTGAAAACAGATGCATGAGCAGGGCACTTTCACTAGGGGTGTACTCACTTTTGTTGACAGCTGTTTAGACATTGATTATGTTGAGTTATTTTGAGGGAACAGCAAATTTACACTGTTATACAAGCTGCACACTGACTACATTGTATCAAAGTGTCATATCTTCAGTGTTGTCCCATGAAAAGATGTAATAAAATATTTACAAAAATGTGAGGGGGTGTACTCACTTTTCTGAGATACTGTATAGCACATTCATTGACTATATTCTGTATAATTGAGCCACACTCAACATCTTTGTTACCTGAGCTCCTCAGAAACCTCTGTGGTTTGTCTGCAGAGGCATGACCAAACTGTCTGTGAAGTTTTAGTACAATGTCATACTTAGCTGCAGGACTTATTTCTTCAGACAGTGTGAGGATTTCATCCTCAAAATGGTCATCCTGTGTGGTTAAAACATGAGCATGTTGTTGAGTGTCTTTATTTTTGTCATCCACAATATTCACACAATAATGACCAGAGCTTGTGAATTCTAACCTCACTGGCTCGTTGAACATTGTTGCGCTGTCATTTTCCATGTCAAGTATTGTTCTTGCTCTTTTCATTGAAGCCTTACTATAAAGCAGTGGAATGTTGGCTGGCACAACTTTTAGTTTCAGTATGGCATTTGATCTGTCCAACTTGAGCAGGAATTTTCAGCTTCTCTGTCGAATGCACTATTTGTCCATCACCAAATCTAAACTGTCTTTTTCTGTTCTTTTGCAATTTCTTTAGGTCATGCAATTGACACTCATTCAATGTAGTGATAGTTATTCAGCCATTCTTGTCCACATACAGTCCTTGTGCATGCAGTATCTATAATTGCTGATCCAGAACACTAAAGTGGTTGACTCTTTCGTGAAGAGAGTGATGTTACACTCCTCTGCTTCCTCTTCGCTGCTTTCTTCAGTCAACTTCACTTGCTCACCTCTGTAGGGACGGTCCTTAGCCCAATGAAAGGTTGACTGATAGACTGTACACTTTGATCTGCGCCCCTGGTTATCCAGTGGGTTACTCCCAGGCAGCTGCGCTCTCTGCAGCTGCCACTTCTGTGGCCGCACTTTGCCTCCCTGGCATTTCTGCTCCATCATTTAAGCTATATCTTGATTAATTCCCATGCTGGAGACTGGCATTTTCCCACCAAACATCCTTTTCACAGCTGACTTCATTGAGGAATACTTTAGCTCCGTGCTTGCCGGGAGTGCTAGCTGACGATTCTTCTCATCCAAACACGCGGCGTCAAGTGGTTTAAAATCTAAAACTGTGTCAGGTAACTCCATCTTGTATTTGCGCATTCGTGAATAGCGCTGCTCAAAGTCAATTATATAGTCCACCATGTACACTTCACAGCCTCCACTTATTTTGCCAAAATGCAAATGGGCTTCATAAATCTGGTTCTTTACTCTTTAAGGAACGAACTGTCAGGTTTTGCTAACAAAGTTTCCATACCGCTGTCTTTATTCAAGTCATCAACTGGTATTTCCATCCCAGCCTCCCTCACTGTTCCTGACAGTGCCAAAACCACGGCAAGAGCTTGTTTCTCCTTGTAGAGTTCAGTAACTCTGGTCCAAGTTGTAACTTAATTTTTCCAACTTTCATAAGGCTTCTTCTCGTTGAAGCTCGGGGGTACTCTGTAGTTGGAAACCATCCTCTGCTACCATTGTTTACTCAAAAAAATAATCACAACAGTTACTTAGCAGAATGTTGCTTTATTTGACGTTGCCATTGCAGAAAAATCAACAGGGCCTTCCCTGCCGTTACACAGATAACTTCCTTGTACCACCAAAATAAAAGCATTACAACTTCCTGTAATAACCGGAGAGTAGAGGCACTGTATTAAATATAAAACAGCATTCATAACTTAACAAGTGGACAGAAGATCTTCTACACTGGTTTGGAATTCAGAGTCTAGTTAATCCATCAGTGATGTAGCTTTTCTCATTAAAAGCATTCAGGTGAGGTGGGGAGCTACTGTGATGATGGTGATCTTTGAATGTGAGGGTGATACTTAATGGAGTGGTCATAGGTGCCTTCAGCAAGGACATGCAGGGTGTGACGTCCCATACTATGTATTTGTAAGCACTTAGGTTTGTTGTGTTAATGGTGTTTGTTAATGCTGTCTAGGCAAGTAGTGGCCTGGCATCGGCCCTATTGTGTCGACTTGGAAGAAAGCACCTTCTCTCACTTACGCTCGTTTCTTGAGCACTACTGTGATGGCATCAACAGTGACGTTCCTCCTCTCCCCTTCCCCTCATCAAGGTAAATACTGTTGGATTTTACTTTGTTTACAAAATGAAAACTTTTCAAACTGAATTACAGTTATTCATTATATATACACACTCAGGGAGCATCACAACTTCCTCAAACTGTGCCTTCGGCTTCTGTCCAATCACTTGGCACTCGCCTTGGCCGGGGGCGTGGCTACAAGCATTTTGGGTTGCCAGGCCAGGCCCCTGAGGAACCTGCTCTTCAGACTAATGGACTCCTCAGTACCAGATGAGATTCAAGAGGTGTGTAATCAGCTATAAAGGGATTTATTGAATAATCTAGCAGTTATTTGTCTCCCAATCACAAACATACAATTATATTATCTCTTTAAATGTAAATATATTGTTCTGCAAAAATGAATTATTTTCATTGGTGTGTAATCATCTAATTTCTGAATTAAATTAAAACCTTGTAAAAATGTCCATCAGTTTCCTAATGGTGAGGGAGAAAATAAAGTGACTTTGAGAAGATAAACCAGTGTATTTTCCAGAATTTGTCATTATGTTTCTATCTTGCCCAGCTTTTGACAATCACTAAGGACATTTTAGACAACATCTTTAACTACCATCAGCCTCTGAGTGTTCAGACTGTTCTAACATTTTGGTGTGTGCTTTGTGTCATCAGGCGGTGATTGAGACACTGTCTGTAGGAGCGACCATGCTGCTGCCTCCTCTGAGGGAGAGGATGGAGCTCCTTCACTCTTTGCTGCCTCAGGGTCCTGACCGATGGGAGAGCCTCTCCAAAGGACAGGTACAAGACTACCTGATGGACATTTCATTCAAAATATTTTCCTATGTTGTTGTGTTGATAGTTTGTGGAGGATGGATGAAGAAGTTTGGTATGGCAAATGTAAAATTGTTTTTATTCCCCGCTGGTCGATGACCGAAGGGGGATTATATTATGGGGCAGGCCATCCGTCTGCCCCACATTTGTGAAATCAACTCCTACATTTTCCTACATTGAGTTAGCTCAAAGTTAGCCCAAATATTGGGCCTTTTTTGGATTTGATAACAAAGATGGAAGGAAAGACCTTGACATGACACACAGCCTATAAGAAACGCTGCACAAAAAAAAGAAAAATCACTTGGAACACGGCGGACCACACACGTCTCGGAGCAGCATTAGCAATGGTTAAGCTAAAGAGACACCAGTATGGAGCTTTTTCTCCAATCGCCAAGTAAGTAAAGTTTATTTATGAAGCACTTTTCAGAAACATAGTCACAAAGCACTACACAGTAAAATGGAATAAAAGGAAGTTGATAGATAAAAATAATTTTAAAAATTCAAAAGCAAGTTAAAACACAAGATTAAAATAATTTAAAAATATCAGACTTACCATTAAAAAGCAGTTTAAACTCAACGGAAATCCTCATTAAACAAAAAGTTTTCAGCTGCTTTTTAGAAGAATCCACAACGTTGGCTAAATGTTATCTGGACCATCCACCACCCTCCCTGTGTGCAGAGATGTGTCTCAGTGGAAAATGAAGCCCGGAGAATTCTTGATAATATGAAAGAGATGCCATCAGTTTTACTTTGGGACATGATTTAAGATTGAATAAAGTGAAAAAATTTGAAATATGTGGGGTTGTGATACGCGATTATCGCAATCTCTTGATTAACATTGAATCGTGATATGATCGAGTCATGTCCTAAGTATCGTGATCCGAATCGAATCGTGAGGTCCCTTGCGATTCCCACCTACAGTGGGGTAAAAAAGTATTTAGTCAGCCACCAATTGTGCAAGTTCTCCCACTTAAGATGAGAGAGGTCTCCAATTTTCATCATAGGTATACCTCACCTATGAGAGACAAAATAAGAAAAAAAAAATCCAGAAAATCACATTGAAGGATTTTTTTTTTTTCCACAATATCTTTATTGAACCTTTTTTTTTTTTAAACAAACATGATACAAACAATCAAACACTAACACTAAAGTACTACAAAAAAAAAAAAATGCACTAAAAACACCAACAACCACCAACAAAATCAAGTCTTCAACAATGCTCCTCTGTTTAGTCTAGACAATCCAATACATAAGTATACATATTATGTTCACCAGTTTGGAATTTACAAGGTCCACACACATCATTCACCTTCTTCTTCAAGAGTTATGTTTAAATTTTTTACATAATCAATAAAAGGTCTCCATATATTCTCAAACACAATTTCCTTTGATTTCAGTATATATGTTATTCTTTCTAATGGAAGGTTTGTTAACATCTGTCTTAACCACTGAGTCACATCTGGTCTATGAGTCTTTTTCCATAATAGTGCAATACATTTTTTGGCATTAAGCAAACTGAGGTCTATGAATGTTCTTTCACTTTTATTAAAATTATGCTTTTCTGGGTACAGACCCAACAAAAACAGTTTAGGATTCAGTATGATTTGTTTTGAGATTATTTTTTCAATTGTTACCCTCACCTCTTCCCAAAACATTCTTATTAATCTACATTCCCATAAACAATGAAATAGGGTTCCTTTACTTTCCATGCATTTTGTGCATGTATCTGGTATATTTTTGTTATATCTATTTAACTCCTCCGGTGTAACATACATCCGCATTAACCATTTGAAATGTATCAATTTAAGGCGTGCATTTATTGATTTGGTTTGAGCTTCTGTACAAGCCAATTCCCATTGTTCCTCTGAAATTTCAATTTGCAGATCTTCTTTCCAGTAGTTTAATCTTTTCAGTGAATTTTCACTTGAAGATAGTGTCAATGAGTTATAAAACTCTGAAATAATACCCTTTCTTTTACTATCTTTCATCATCATTTTTTCCAAGGATGAATAAATAGGTCGAGTGAGAGCTTTATTTTGATTTGATCGAATAAAGTTTCTAAGTTGAAGATATTTAAAAAAATGTGTTCTATTGAGATTAAATTTGATCCTCAGCTCTTCAAAAGACATTATGTTGTCTGCACATGGCAAATATAAATCCTGAATCTTTTGTATCCCTTTTAAATTCCATACTTTAAATACAGCGTCCGCTCTCCCTGGTTTAAAATATTGATTACCCCATATTGGACTAAATTGTGACAATAACTGTGGTTCTTTTAAATAGTTTTTAGCTTCACACCATATTTTGATCATATGCTTTACAAATGGATTTTTAACTTGTTTTTGTAATTTTTTTGCCGAATCTGAGTATATGAATATGGGAAGAGGTAAAGGTAAATTGTATGATTCCATTTCAGTCCAGTGAGGGAGATCATTTGATGAAAAATATGTCATAGACCTCAGTTGTGCCGACCAATAATACAACATAAAATTTGGACATTTCAGACCTCCACGATCAAATGGTAAATATAATAAAGACAAACGTAATCTAGCCCTCCTGTTGTTCCATATAAATTCCACTAACTTTTTTTTTATTCTTGAGAATAGATCTAAAGGTGGTGATAAGGGAATGTATTGAAATAAATAAAGTATTTTAGGTAAAATATTACTTTTAAGTATATTGATTCTCCCGATCATCGACATTGGTAGTGACATCCATCTCTGAGTTAACTCATTGATATCTGACATTAAGGCTTCATAGTTGACGCTGGCGACTGATTCTAGCTTAGGCATAATTTGGATTCCTAAATATTTAAACTGATTTACAACATTGAATTGATTTACCTCAGGGGCTGGGTAATTTCTCTGGGTCTCATTTAGCATTAATATTGAAGATTTAGTTTTATTTATTTTATATCCTGATATTTCCCCAAAATTCTTTATTAAATTCAACAAGGTTGGAATTGATTTTTTTAGATTCGACATGAACAAAATTATATCATCGGCGTACAGGGAGATTTTATGTTCTGTTGGTCCAACTTTAATTCCATATATTTGTGAATGTAAACGTATCGCTATCGCTAAAGGTTCAATTGCCATAGTAAACAGTAAAGGTGAAAGTGGACAGCCTTGTCGACATCCTCTATTGATTTTTATTGGTTTTGAAATATTATTTGTTAGGATTTCTGCTGTAGCATTATTGTATATTATTTGAACCCATTTTATGAAATTATTTCCAAGTCCAAACCTTTGTAGGACTTCAAAAAGAAAGGGCCATTCAACTCTATCAAAGGCCTTTTCGGCGTCCAGTGATAGGAGAGCTGTATCCGGTGCTTCTTTATTAAAATAAATAATATTAAATAGTCTTCTTACATTATGGAAGCCTTGTCTACCCTTTATAAAGCCATTCTGATCTCGATTAATAATATTTGGTAAAATTTCTTGTATTCGTCTTGCTAAAATTTTACAGATTATCTTAAGGTCGGCGTTTAATAGGCTTATTGGTCTCATATTTTCACATTTATTAGAGGGCTTACCTGGTTTTGGCAGCAGTATAATTAAGGCATTATTTATGTATGATGGTAAATTATTATTTTGAAATGCTTCTAAAACCATTTCCAAAAAAGGTTTTATTAATTTATTCTTAAATTTTTTATAAAGGTCAACTGGAAGACCATCTGGTCCTGCACTTTTTCCTGATTTCATATTATCAATGGCTAGCCCAACTTCTTCTTGACTAATTTTAGACTCCAATATCTCCCTGTTTTCATTTGGAATACACGGTATAGATAGTTCGTTCAAAAACCCATTTAGTTTTGTTAAATCAGGTTCATTTTTGGTATCATATAATTTTTCATAGTAATCTCTAAAGGCTCTATTAATTTCTAAAGGATCTATAACTACCTGTCCGTTACTTATAATACTGGTAATTGGTGTTTTAATTTCCAATTGTTTAATCTGCCATGCTAATAATTTTCCTGATTTTTCACCTTGTTCATAAAAAGATTGTTTCAATCTTAGAAGACTCGAGGCAGCTCTATTCGCTGATTTTTTGTCGTATTCAGCTCTCAAAATCAGTAATTCATTCTCCAACCTTGGGTCACTTCCTGCATACACTTTTTCCTGAAGACTTTTTATTTTATGTTCCAATTTAGCTCTCTCCTCTCGAGTCTTCTTAGATTTTGATCCTGTATAACTAATAATATGTCCCCTAATAAAAGCTTTGAAAGCCTCCCACTTTACACATGCTGATGTTTGTGTAGTATTGATGTCAAAGAACTCGTCTATCTGTTTTTCTATATACTTGACAAATTCCTCATCCTGAAGCCATTTATGCTGAAATTACCATCTACCTGATTCCTTTGTCAATTTTTTATCTACATATATTAGACAACAGGGTGCATGATCAGAGATCACGATGTTATCATAAAAGCAGTTTTGAATCTTGGACCTTAATTCTGTGGAAATCAAAAAATAATCAATACGTGAGAATGTCTTGTAGGTACTGGAATAACAAGAATAGGCTTTAACTTGTGGTTTCATTTCTCTCCATATATCTAACAATCTCAATTCTTTCATAAAATGATTAATAGTCATCCTACATCCATTGTGCGTACAATCCAGTCCTGTTGATCTATCTATACCTGGATTCAATGTACAATTAAAATCCCCTGCTATTATATGTTGCCCTGTAAGTGATGATAAGATAAGAAATAAATTAGCAAAGAACTTTTGATCATCTATATTGGGACCATATAAGTTCACAAGATTTATATTTTCTAATAGCAAAGAACCTTGAATGATTACATATCTTCCAAATTTGTCTCCAATTACATTTTTCACTTGAAAAGGAACTGATTTATGTATGAGAGTCATAACTCCCCTGGCTCGGGATGAAAATGAAGAGGTGAATACACTTCCCTGCCATCTACTCCTAATTCTTTTAACATCCTCCTCTATCAGATGAGTTTCTTGTAAAAACACAATTCTTGAACCCATGTCCTTTATTTTATTCATAACTTGTTTAAGTTTTTTTAAATTTTGTAGACCTCTGCAATTCCATGAAGTTAAATTAAGATTAACACTTTGGTCCATGATCAATAGAGAGTTTGGGATTACCTTGCAGTGTAAACATGCTCATACAGAGAAGCAAAAACATGAGTGGTTGAACATTCATCCTACAAACTACACACAAACAAATTTCCCCTTCCCACACTTGTGGCAAACCCCCCAAAATCAAAAGAAAAATTCTGTCTCCCGATATAGCCATCAACCGTTCCACACCCACGGGGAACAGCCTAAGCCACTCCTTCTTCATCCTCCCAATCACCCTAACTCTACTGCTTTTAATGACGTAACATTAACTCTCCTCTGTAGTTTTCCAACTTAACTCCAAAATTTTTAACAACTTTGTACATCATAGTTTTTTTTTTTGTTTGTTTTGTTTTTGTTTTGTTTTTTTAATATATAATACAGTCTATATTTTGTAAACTTACTATTTACTTCAAGTCAGTCAGATGCCTGTGCAAATGCTTAATTATTCTACCTTATATTTTGTTCATGCTTAGCTCCCACCAGTCTCTTCTTCTTCTTTGATCTTCTTGATGAACTCCTGCGCCTCCTCTGGGGTCTTGAAGATGTGGGTTCTGCCCTCATACGTGGTCAGCAGTCTCGCAGGATAGATTACACCATGACGAATCCCAAGGTTGCGCAGCTCCTTACGTACGGGATCAAACTGCTTCCTCAATTGCTGGATTCCTGTGGCCAAATCTGGGTAGAACCGCACCTGCTGGTCCTGGTGTTTAATCTCTCCTTTTTTAGCTCGTGCAGCGTTGAAGATCTTCATCCTGTCTCTGTTGCTAAGAAACTTCATAATTAAGGTCCTCGGCGGTCCCTTATCTCTCCGTGGGCCAATACGATGTGCTTTTTCCAGAATCACTGCTGATTGCAACTCCTCGCTGCCCAGCACCTCCGGAATCCACTTTTCCAGAAAGGAACATACGTCCCGACCTTCTGATTCCTCTGGAAGACCCACCAGCCTCAAATTATTCTGTCTCGACCGAGATTCCAAATCCAAAATATTATCTTCCAGAGATTTTTTTTTTTTTTCCAAAGTGCGCACCTTTAATTGAAGACGGGTGACGTCATCTTCAGCACTAGCGAGACGGAGCTCCATCTGCGCCGTTCGTTCTACACAGTCACCCAATTCCTTTCTTATTCCTTCCAACGCTGTCATAATCCCATCAAATCTAGAGGAAAAGTCCGCTCTCATTGAACTCATGGCAGCCATCAGCGCATCTGCGCCATTCCCCGCAAATATCGCACCGTTGCCAGCCTCCTCCGCCATATATGGAGTTTTGTTTGCTGCGTCACAGACCTGAAAGTCCGTTAATTTGGACTGTTTCGGCGGCTCGCTTTTTCCTTTTCCTGGTTTTCCAGCCTTAGGCTTCGCCGACATATCCTCGCCCAAATGCTGGGATACGTTCTGTCCCAAATGAGAGAGTTATTTGCCGACTTTTTTTTTCCAGGAGCAGAGCAGAGCGAGACACGTCCGTCCTACGTGGCAGCCATAACCGGAACATCACATTGAAGGATTTTTAATGAATTAATTGGTAAATTCCTCGGTAAAATAAGTATTTGGTCAATAACAAAAGTTCATCTCAATACTTTGTTATATACCCTTTGTTGGCAATGACAGAGGTCAAACCTTTTCTGTAAGTTTTCACAAGGTTTTCACACATTGTTGCTGGTATTTTGGCCCATTCTTCCATGTAGATCTCCTCTAGAGCAGTGATGTTTTGGGGCTGTCGCTGGGCAACACAGACTTTCAACTCCCTTCAAAGATTTTCTATGGGGTTGAGATCTGGAGACTGGCTAGGCCACTCCAGGACCTTGAAATGCTTCTTACGAAGCCACTCCTTCGTTGCCCAGGCGGTGTGTTTGGGATCATTGTCATGCTGAAAGACCCAGCCACATTTCATCTTCAATGCCCTTGCTGGTGGAAGGAGGTTTTCACTTAAAATCTCACGATACATGGCCCCATTCATTCTTTCCTTTTCACGGATCAGTCATCCTGGTCCCTTTGCAGAAAAACAGCCCCAAAGTATGATGTTTCCACCCCCATGCTTCACAGTAGTTATGGTGTTTTTTCTCCTCCAAACACGACAAGTTGAGTTTTTACCAAAAAGTTCTATTTTGGTTTCATTTGACCATATGACATTCTCCCAATCCTCTTCTGGATCATCCAAATGCTCTCTAGCAAACTTCAGACGGGCCTGGACATGTACTGGCTTAAGCAGGGGGACACGTCTGGCACTGCAAGATTTGAGTCCCTGGCGGCGTAGTGTGTTTCTGATGTAGCCTTTGTTACTTTGGTCCCAGCTCTCTGCAGGTCATTCACTAGGTCCCCCCATGTGGTTCTGGGATTTTTGCTCACCGTTCTCGTGATCATTTTGACCCCACGGGGTGAGATCTTGCATGGAGCCCCAGATCGAGGGAGATCAGTGGTCTTGTATGTCTTCCATTTTCTAATAATTGCTCCCACAGTTGATTTCTTCACACCAAGCTGCTTACCTATTGCAAATTCAGTCTTCCCAGCCTGGTGCAGGTCTACAGTTTTGTTTCTGGTGTCCTTTGACAGCTCTTTGGTCTTGGCCATAGTGGAGTTTGGAGTCTGACTGTTTGAGGTTGTGGACAGGTGTCTTTTATACTGATAACGAGTTCAAACAGGTGCCATTAATACAGGTAACGAGTGGAGGACAGAGGAGCCTCTTAAAGAAGAAGTTACAGGTCTGTGAGAGCCAGAAATCTTGCTTTTTTGTAGGTGACCAAATACTTATTTTACCGAGGAATTTACCAATTAATTCATTAAAAATCCTTCAATGTGATTTTCTGGATTTTTTTTTTCCTCATTTTGTCTCTCATAGTTGAGGTATACCTATGATGAAAATTGGAGACCTCATCTTTTAAGTGGGAGAACTTGCACAATTGGTGGCTGACTAAATTCTTTTTTGCCCCACTGTATGTATCTATGAAGTACCTTGAACAAGTTTGAATTTGGGTGACCTCTGACCTTTGGGTGACTGCTGACCTCAGAGGTCATTTTTCCCTAAATCTTGTAATTTGATAACTACACAAAGGAATAATGCAGCCTTTTCAGATTAATATCATCATGTCTAAGACAAGTCAGGGCTGTATGTTAACTTTTTTGGTTTGTAGCACTGGTGCTACAGAGATTCATAATTATGTAGCACAAGACAGAAACTTATCGTACGATAAAAACGTCTGTTCATCTCTAAAATTGACTGCAAGGATAAGGACCTGCACTTATATAGCACTTTTCTATTCTCAAAGACCACTCAAAGCGCTTCACTAGTACTAACCCTCTATTCTAAGGGCCTATCAGAGACAACTACCTAGGGACCATTTAGAATCACCAATTAACCTAACATGCATATCTTTGGATTGTGGGAGGAAACTAGAGCACCCGGAGTAAACCCACACAGCACAGGGAGAACATGCAAACTCCACACAGAAAGGTTCCCACCCCTGCCAGCCTGGAGATTCAAACCTAGAACCTTCTAGCTATGAGGTAACAGTGTTAACCTCTGTATCACCGTGCATGTAGTGCAGTTTAATCATTAAAAATATAGTATTCACTTTTATGATTAAAAACAACTTGTCAAGATCTAGAAATTATTTTAAATTTACATACATTTTCACATCAGTCATCAATCCTAACCACCAAAACAGACTCACCACACAAACTAATGGTCCAGTTCTGGCCCACGAGCCATATATTTTACACCCCTAGACTAGACCGTTAAAAATAGCCCACGTCGCCCCATGGAGCTTCCCCTTCTCCGTTGCACTCCTCCAGAGACTCGCATAAAATGAACCCGCTCTGGGCCCAAGAGAAGCTGGAAGAAGTGGAAAAAAAGAATGTCTTTTACAAGAGCATTTTTTCAGTCACTCCCTTGGCACCTTGAGCAGCAGAGAAGAGACCCGCCTGTCCTGTCGGTGAGGAGCAATCTGTGTATCCCGTTTTTTATCCCCCGTGACAGTTCCTTCTGAAATGAAACATATCCTACATTGTGTGGCGCTAAATGTGATGTTCAAAAGTGCAGCTTGTGCACACAAACACCCAGTGTCTGTTCTTGCAGATGTGAAAGCTGTTCAGCACTGATATGAGGGGGAAAAAATGTTGGGTGCATTTTACAATCCTCCCTATTGTAACAGAGGACAAAGAGCAGCAACTATTGAACTCTATAAATCAAGTGCTTTTTTCCCTTTATTTTAGTACTAGAGCTTTCCCTGTAGAACCAAGTATTCCTGTCTGAAACAGGTATCCCAGTCAGGCTTTACAGGCCCAAATGTAGGCTGTTTGAAAATGGAATACAGAGCTGTAGCCTATATGTAGGCAATCACATGTTAGACTTTGACAAATATAAAAAGGACTAAATGGCGCTAAGATTTATTTGATTGTGTGAATATTAATTACAGGATACCTAAATATTGAAAATGGATGGGATATCCAGTATTTGCAACTGTTTCAGATCCCTTGTTTATTTGTTTGTCAGATCACTTATTTGTGTGATCTTTTATCACTTATATTCAAGATAATAGTGTATCTTCACTTTGGGGAATGGGAGTTGTTCAGTCATCGTTATAATTAGTTTATGTCACTGTTCAGTGATGGAGTTCAGTGGAATATTGAATTTCTTCTGTGTGTCGTCAATAAACTCATGCAGTGCTACAACAGGACACATTTACAAATATTAGAGACCCATTGTAGTGCATCAGTTTATATTTTAGCAATATTTTGTTATTAAAAGGTTTTTTAAAACTGTAATCAACCGAATTAACTACAAAACACCCAACATTATTATACACAGCAGAAGGACCCGTTTGACTGCAACTGTTGAATCAGTGTTGCCCATTTGTCAGTAAATATTTAACTAAAAATGATTTATTTCCTTATTTGGGAGTTTTTGTCCTGTGTTTAGGCCCTGTCACACCTAGACGATTTAGGCAGCGTTTGCAAAATGTATGGAAAAATTTGGAGAATACGCTGGCGTACGTCATATCAATTATGGCTAAGTTCTGTCTAAGTTACGAGCACCCTAAAGGACCCTGGTAAACGGCGTAGTTCGCCGAGCTCCCCGGAAAATTTTCAACATTCCAACGTATCCAGCGTATGATTGATACGGCCCGTATTTGCGGAGCAAAGGTTGTAGAGAAGTTATACGTTCGTTCACACACTTGTCAGCAACTCATAGGCTATGGTCACGCTGCAAGTCTTAATGCTCAATTCCGATTTTTTGCCGAGATCTGATTTTTTTGTGTGGGCGTTCACATTATAATTTAAACGCGACCCCCCTTCTGTCTCCAGTGTGAACGGTCTACAGCTATGAAGTGACCCGCATGTGCAAAAGAAAACATAACGTCAGACACAGTGTTGTGTCTGAGCCTCGAACAACTGAGGGGGACAGAACTTCTTCACCTTGATGCAGCACAGCAAAATAAATGTTAAAATCATTTAGAAATTATTATGCACAAAAGTAAGACCAGCTTCATTCCTCTACACGCCAGATGACCGCTGTGATCAGCTCTGCTTTAACAGATCTGATCGATTAAACAGCTCTCTTGAAAATGACACCCTGTGTCTCAGTAGGATTACCTGTATGAATAAGGTTAATGATAAATAATCCTAGCGATTACAATAGGGCTGTCGCTCAGGCCCAAATAAACAGCGTGGCTCGCACCAGCGGCACCGGTACCGCACAGGAAGGAGAAGCCACCACAGACTCCCCTCTCCTGGACTGTGGGTCCTATGGCCATTCCGCGCCACAGTCACGTCGGTATTAACTTTACATTTTAGATATTACAGTGGCCAGTACTCGCAGTGTGCTGTTTAAAGTAGAACTGAACTCACCTTTTTGCCAAAAAAGTAGAATAGCAGATTAATTCCTTATTACCTATTGTATTTTTCAACACATAAAAGAAATTTTTAGGCCGTGCGATGGCCAAGCTATAAGCCGATAAACTTTTGCCTCTGGCTGGCAGTGCCAAACAAACCGGAAGTAGTGCAGACGACGCTGCGTGACGTCACGAGTGTGACTCTTATCAAAACAACAATGGCAGATGATAGCAGTTCCAGCAGTCAAGAACACCAGAGTTTTCAGAGTGAAGAGGCATTCAGGATCGGTGACAAGACAGAGGAGGATGCAGGAGTGTCAAGTGAACAGGAAGAGAGCGGGGGAGGCATCGAACCGTACAGATTAGAGCCAGAATTTTCGGGGGATTCCGGCACTGACTCAGACCGCAGCAGTGATGGGGAGGGGAGTCGCTTATTGAATACAGAATGGTGAGTCTTTACTTTGGCATGTTTGGGGTGTCAGGATAAGGAAAATTAACAATAAAAAAGAAAGGGAAGAAAACCCATCAGCATTTTTCCAACTTATTACAGTGATCCCTCACTTATCGCGTTTAATGGGGACCAGAACCG
Source organism: Pholidichthys leucotaenia (assembly GCA_020510985.1). Lineage (NCBI taxonomy): Eukaryota > Metazoa > Chordata > Actinopteri > Cichliformes > Pholidichthyidae > Pholidichthys > Pholidichthys leucotaenia. The sequence goes on from CM035847.1 coordinate 300,167,815, forward strand.
ACCGCGAAAAGTGAAAAACCACGAAGTAGCGTCACCCCCCCCCCAAGGGCGTCACAAGCACTATTTTGCACAAAAAGGCACAAGAGAACAGCGAAAAGTGCCACTAAGCAACACGAGCGATAAAGAACAATGAATGCGGTCTTCCTTCGCTGGGTATAGGCGCTCGGCAGGGAGCGAAGCTGGGTAAAACGTCTCGGGCAATCAGCTTGCGAGGTAAAATGTCTCGGCCAATCAGCTTGCGAGGTAAAATGTCTCGGCCAATCAGCTTGCGAGGTAAAACGTCTCGGCCAATCAGCTTGCGAGATTCCCGAGCAGTGAAGAGGTGGGCGGAGAGGAGTGGAGCGGTGGTCAGAGAGGTAGATTTTCAGTTGTGCGGGCTCTCCGTGTTGATACCTGATGTTCTAATGGAGAAGGCAGGGAGAAGGCAGGGAGACTACATTAGAACATCAGGTATCAACACGGAGAGCCCGCACAACTGAAAATCTACCTCTCTGACCACCGCTCCACTCCTCTCCGCCCACCTCTTCACCGCTCGGGAATCTCGCAAGCTGACTGGCCGAGACGTTTTACCCAGCGAAGGAAGACCGCATTTATTGTTCTTTATCGCTCGTGTTGCTTAGTGGCACTTTTCGCTGTTCTCTTGTGCCTTTTTGTGCAAAATAGTGCTTGTGACGCCCTTGGGGTGGGGGGGTGGGGGTGACGCTACTTCGCGGTTTTTCACTTTTCGCGGTCGGTTCTGGTCCCCATTAAACGCGATAAGTGAGGGATCACTGTATATCTAGAAACGCATCGCTTCCCGGTCGCTTTTCCTCCCCCTTTCTTTTCTTTCGTCGCCATGACAGCTTTCCTTGGCCACTGAACAGATCTTCCCAGGTGTTGGAAGTGTTTTGTAGTCGACTATCACGACAAAATGCACCAAAAACAACCAGTGTCGACGTGCTCGCAATGGTAAACATGGAGGACTGTGTCACACTCGTGACGTCACACGGAACTCCGGCTGCACTTTGGCGGATTTGTCTGATTTTTCAGGGCGGGAAATTCAAAATCGCGATTTTCTCCAAGATTCCGGGATTTGTGGAGGGGGTGCCAATGATAAATTATCTTTATAATTGTATGTACTATCACCCAGTGCCGTTCAATGCCGTTCAGTTCAGTTCTACTTTAAAGGGAAAAAGGAATTTTCAGCATCCAGTAAATGTGCCATTACTGTGTGCCTGCTTGTCTGACGGTTTCAGCCCTGACCCCCCCCTCCCCCACCAAAATTTTGAAGCTGCCGTGCAGTCGGAGCCTACAAAATTACGATCCACTGATAAAGGGAATAATTGAATGGGATTCTAACTTGGAGCTACCCTATAATGGCAAATTTGCAGCATTTGTTCACAGGAAAAACCCGTACAACAGAGTCCTGCTCCACTGCTGCCTGCTGCGCATACACGCACACAGAGCTAAACTCTGCCCACACTTCCTGAAGCCAGGGCATGAAGAGAGAGTGGTGACGGAGCAGTGGCTAAACTTTTATTGATGAAAATTACGTATTTTCACTGAGCAATGTCATACTCGGGAACGCACACCCTTGTAACCTCAGCAAAGCACTTATAAAATCTGAGGTCAGTCTGACGAACGGTTTGAGAGATATCTAACTACTAACTAACTAACCTGCACTTATATAGCACTTTTCTAGTCACAAAGACCACTCAAAGCGCTTTCACTAATACTAACCCTCAATTCTAAAGGCCTACAGGAAACCGATATCTAGGGACAATTTAGAACAGCCAGTTAACCTAACATGCATGTCTTTGGATTGTGGGAGGAAACCGGAGCCCCCCGAGTAAACCCACGCAGCACAGGGAGAACATGCAAACTCCACACGGAAAGGTTCCAACCCCTGCCAACCTGGGGATTCGAACCAGGAACCTTCTAGCTGTAAGGCAACAGTGCTAACCACTGCACCACTGTGCTACCCAGATATGTGAGGAACACACGCATAGACACACACACAAACAGACAGAGATATGTTGCATTTATAGATAGATGTTTTGTAGGATTTCTGTGATGTTACATGGTCTGCAAAGTCAAACAGCCCAAAGGACAAGAGGGAGGGGTGTTTCCAACTGAGCCTCTGAACTCACCCACCTGCAGTGCAGCTTGATACCATGGGTGTATCCATGAAAAATCTTGGACGAGTCTGAATTTGGGTGACCTCGATTGGCCCAATTTGATGCTGTATGGATTAGGGAGTTGGCCATCTCCAACTTTAATCTTTTCTGTGCCTTGCTGGCACAGTTTCATTCGAATCTGCAAGCTGTTTTTAGAACAGCACTGGCTTCTGGCTTCATTGCTTGGGGAAAAAAAAAACAAACTGGGGGTGTTTACTGCTTATACCTGTAGATGGACTGTATGTGATCAACTGTCTTCTTTGAGAAGTAAGAGTGTGTGTGTGTGTGTGTGTGTGTGTGTGTGTGTGTGTGTGTGTGTGTGTGTGTGTGTCACAGAGGATGCAACTGGATATCATCCTGACCAGTCTCCAGGACCACACCCATGTGGCCTCGCTCCTGGGTTACAGCTCTCCTGCCGATGGACCTGAGATACTTTCCTCTGGCCCGCCATTTACAGCTTTTCCAGACTCCACCTACAGCACCACCGCAGGTCACCCAGACACCCACCTGGCTGAGATTCTCATGAAGACCCTGCTCAGGAACCTGGGCTTTTATACTGTAAGTGGTTTGCGTTTATTCCATTACTGATTTTGGTGTGTGTATGTCTGTTCTATTTGATCTAATCGACTTAGGCTCAACAGGAGCAGACAGTAGAGCAGGAAGAAAGCCAGCAGTGTTCCATTGTAACTGTATTGTTTCTATCTCCCCAGCTTCTGTCAGTGCTGGAGACAATGTACTTGTCTTTGATTGTAACTTGCTGCCTTTTTGCAGGCATTACACACTCTTGTTCCTATGGCTCATTTACACAGGTTGGTTTCCACTGTGACTATGCAGAACTACTACTGAAAAAAATGATGTAGGGTTTTCAAATTGATACAGTAGTTTCATCTAATACACATCTTGGACGACTTACACCCTCACTTAACTGTGGGTTTGGGGTCAAAGTTTCAAAGTTAACATTGCAGTTGCACTATGGTAAATGCTACATTTGCTATTAATATAAAACGTGTAAAGCTTGGGTCTCCAAACCTGGTACACACGTTCACCTTGGAATCCTGACCTCTGACTATGGGTTTGGGGTCAAAAGATCAAAGGTCAAGTTTAACATTCCCTATGCCTTATTACTGTACAACAAGTAAAGTTAGGGTCACAAAACTTGTGACACAAGTTCACCCTCTGACCCTGAAGCGTGACTATGGTTTTGGGATCGCAAGGTCAAAGGACAACATCAAAATGACTTATAAACTATATCTCAACGACAAAGAAAGCTAGGGTCACCAAACTTGCTGCACAAGGATCTTGGGATCCTGACCTCTGACTATGGGTTTGGGGTCAAAAGGTCAAGGTTGGCGTTCCCCTATGCCTTATTACTGTACAACGAGTAAAGTTAGGGTCACCAAACTTGCTACTCAGGTGACTCTGAAGTGTGACTGGGGTTTTGGGATCGCAAGATCAAAGGCCAACAACATGGCTTATAAACTACTCTCAACGACAAAGAAAACTACTTTAGAAAGCTCATTATTGAAAACGAATGGGACATCCCATATTATTGACTGTTTTGGTTCCTTGTTTATTTGTTTATCACTTATTTGTCTGATCTTTTATCACTTATATTCATAATAGTGTATCTTGCACTTTGGGGAATGGGAGTTGTTCAGTCATCATAATTATTTTAGTTTATATCACTGTTTAGTGATGGAGCTCAGTGTAATATTGAATTTCTTCTGTGCATCATCAATAAACTCATGCAGTACTATAACAGGACACATTTACAAATATTTCAGTTCAATTCAGCTTTATTTATGTATCGCCATTTCACAACAGTCATCTCATAGCACTTTCAAACTGTAGGGGGAAAATTTGAGACCCATTGTAGTGCATCCTTTTATATTTTAGCAATATTTTGTTATTAAAGGGTTTTTAAGACTGTACTCAATCGAATTAACTACAAAACACCCAACACCGTCACCGACCGACTGACGGCGGTCGGTGACGGGGCCTAGCGGAGGTGCCACCCAGCCAGACGGCGGCGAGCGGCGGCGGTGGTCGGTGAAGTTCGGCTGCGCCGGCGGTGTGCGGCATAACCGGCCAGGCAGACGGCGGCAGGCGGTGGCGAATGACGGGGGTGATCTGCGGAGCTGAGCAGCGCTACTTGGCGGAGGAGCTGTGCAGGAGCTGCTGCAGCGAGTTCAGCAGCGGCCGGGCTAGTTGAGGCCTAGCCGGATTCTCTGTTTACTTCTATCTACAGGTCAGTAAGATGCCACCAAAGAAAGAGGAAATGGAAGAAATCAAAAAAGCTCTGAGCTTTATGTCAGAAGAATTGGCCAAATTGACTAGCCAACAGGACAAAATAATAGGCCTAATAGAACAGGTACAAGCCCTAAATTTAATAATTCAAGAAAAAGACAAAAAAATTATGGACCTGGAGCAACACGGGCGTCTTTTGGAGCAACGCGTCGAGGATCTTGAACAAGGTTCTCGTATTGATGACCTAATTATAAGTGGACTAGACATCAGATATCAGTCATACGCCCATGCCACAGTAGGACTGAGTGGTGAAGATGCACCCATGAGGGAGTCATTGTCCTTAGAAAATCAAGTGCTTCAGTTCCTTAATGATAAAGACATTAAGGTAGAAGCCAATGCAATCTCAGCCTGCTATGCTCTACCGAAGAAAGATAACAAAACAAAGAAATCAATTCTGATGCGCTTTGTGTACAGAAGGGTAAAGAATAACATACTGAGGCAGGCCAAAAAGCTAAAGGAAACTCAAGTTTACATAAATGAACACCTGTCAAAAAAAAACGCTGAATTAGCACGACAGGCACGGATGCTAAAAAAACAAGATAAGATACAAGCAACCTGGACACGAAATTGTAGAATTTGGATTAAACTAAATGGATCACCTGAGCAAGCAAAGAGTATAATGATCAGAGATGCTACTGACTTAGATAAATACAGATGAACACTGATTAGAAAATTATGAGCCAATGATAATCCATATTCTTACACACGATAAGAATAGTTCTTTTGATACACCATGCCAAAGTACTTTAATAAAAATAACCAAAACAAACAAAAACTTATGACCGACTCAAGTAGACATCAATTATCCCCAGTTGGAGGAAGTCATTTGACACAGAATGAGGAAACTCAAACTCTGAAAACATACCATTATGCTGAACATAAACCACAAGAGATGGAGAATGATATTGATCCTGATAACCACTTTTTCAACAATATTCATAACCACTGTGAATATTACACTGAAAAACAATTCAAAAGTCAAATGCAATTAGATGGTAAACTGTCAATAATACACTTCAATAGCAGAAGTCTTAACAAAAACTTTCCACAGATTCAGGACTATTTAAAACAGCTAGACAGAAAATTCACAGCTATTGCAGTCTCTGAAACTTGGCTTAACGAAGAGCAGGCTCCCCTGATGGCAATAGAGGGATATCAGATGTTTTATATTAACAGAACTCAAAAAAAGGGTGGTGGTGTTGCACTGTATATTGATGACCTGTACAGGTGTAAGCTTGTAAATGAAATGTCCTTAGCACTACCAGGGATTTTGGAATGTGTTACTGTTGAGATTGACCTAGACAAAACAAAAAATCTAATCATAAGCTGCATATATAGAACGCCGGGAACTTGCATTGAGACATTCAGAGATAAATTAGTTGAGCTGTACAATAATAATACTAGTAAGAAAATGGTAGCAATTTGTGGAGATTTCAATATTGACTTACTGAATCCTCATCAACAAAATGTAGTTACAGAGTTCATGAACTCTATGTACAGCATGAGTCTATATCCCACAATAACACATCCCAGTAGAATCACAGTTCACTCTGCTACACTTATTGACAACCTGTTTGTCAATGTTTTCGATAAGAAAATAGAAAGTGGATTATTGATAAATGATATAAGTGACCACTTGCCAACCTTTGCACTTATCCATGGCCACACGGGGCCCAACGCAGAAAAAACTTCAAAATCGTTCAGACACAAATCACCAAATGCATGTGGAGAGGAGCAAACAATGGAACACATCATAGAGGCTTGCCCGCTCCAAAGACTGGAAGGAGGATTACACACCCTCCATACAGCAAACCAGGAGGCAACTGCTTGGCTTAAGGACTTTGCATTCGCTAAATAAATAACCAAATGCAATCAGTTCTCTTAAAGAGGACTTGCTGAAGCAAGACTGGACAGAAGTCTATGTATCAGATGTAAATGAAGCCTATGACACATTTATAAACATTGTAACCACTCTTTATGAAAAAAACTGCCCATTAGTAATAAAAAAGCTTAAACACAAATTTGCTAATAAGCCATGGTTAACCAAAGGACTACAAAAGGCGTGTAAAAAGAAAAATTTATTATATAAAGCTTTCCTAAAGAAAAGAACAAAAGAAGCAGAGCAGCGGTATAAAACATACAAAAATAAGTTAACATATATAATAAGATGTAGTAAAAGAGACTATTACAGTAAAGAACTGGAGAAAAACAGAGACAATATTAAAAATACATGGACAATACTCAACAGTATCCTTGGAAATAAAAGCAGAAATACAAGCTACCCAACTAATATTCCAAAAAATAATAAAACGACTCAGAGTGTGAATATTGCTTCACCTGCAGATGAATTTAATAATTTTTTTGTTAACATTGGACCTAAACTGGCCCGAGAAATACCCACTACGGTGCCAACAGGTGATACAATATGCAATAACACTGCTGTAAAAGACTCCATCTTCATAAAGAACACAGACGAAAGAGAGGTCATTGAAATTGTTAAATCGTTCAAAAGTAAAACATCTACTGACTGTGATGGTATCGACATGCTACTAGTCAAAACTGTTATCGAATGCATAGTAAAACCACTGATGTATATCTGCAACCTGTCTCTCCAATCAGGTATATTTCCCAATGCAATGAAAATAGCTAAAGTAATTCCGATATACAAGACGGGCGACAGAGGGGAACTCTCAAACTATAGACCAATTTCACTATTACCGCAATTTTTCAAGATACTTGAAAAAATATTCTATGAGAGAATTGACAACTTCATACTGAAGAATGATTTATTATGTGAGCAGCAATATGGGTTCAGACACAAGAGGACAACTGCATATGCCCTAATGGAATTTACAGAAAAAATATCAACAGCCATTGAAAATAAAGAGTATTCAGTTGGAGTATTCCTAGATCTTAAAAAAGCATTTGATACAGTAGATCATAATTTATTATTAAAGAAACTACAAAATTCTGGTATTAGAGGGGTAGCACTGTCCTGGTTAAGTAGTTACTTAAAGAATAGATATCAGTATGTATGTGTTAGCAACAAAAACTCAGAGTTGCTGAAGGTCACCTGTGGAGTCCCACAGGGTTCAGTTTTGGGACCATTATTATTCAATATGTATATAAACGATATATGTAAAGTCTCAGAAAAAATGGACTTAATATTGTTTGCCGATGACACTAATCTGCTATGCAGTGGAAACAATTTGGAACAACTTCTGGATACACTCGGGAAGGAATTAGGAAAGCTTAAACTGTGGTTTGATTCAAACAAATTAACGCTCAATTTAAGTAAGACAAAATTTATAGTCTTTAACAACCATCACAACAATCCAGTACCCAAACTCAGTGTAAATGGTGTAGAGATTGAAAGGGTATCTGAAACTAAATTCCTTGGAGTAATAATTGATAAACTGTGTTGGAAGTCACATATTAATTATATCAAAGGTAAAGTTTCCAAATCAATTGCAATATTACACAGAGTGAAATATTTGCTGAATCAACCCACACTATACACCTTGTATCATTCATTAATACTCCCATACATGACATATTGTAATGAAGTATGGGGAAATACATACAAAACAAACATATATCCACTCTTTATGCTTCAAAAGAGAGCTATTAGAATAATAAACAAAGCAGCTTACAGGGAACCAACAAACCCACTTTTTCTTAAACAAAAAACTCTCAAGTTGAAAGATCTGGTTGACTTTAAAACCGCAATAATAATGTTCAAAGTGAAGAATTTATCACTGCCCGCAAATATCCAAAAGTTGTTCCAAACAAGGGAGAAACGATATCATTTCAGAGGAACATGTATATTTCAAAAGCCTACAGTGAGAACAACCACCAAGCAACACTGTATTTCAGTGCAAGGAGTCAGATTATGGAACGATTATGGACCTGAATTAAAATCATGTACAACGCTTGGACAATTTAAACAAAAACTAAAGGAAGAAATACTCCAAACATATTTACAAGACGACATGTAAACTCACATAAGGATTGACATTTCTAGCCTGTGTTGTGTTGTAGCTTAGTTTTTTTTTTTTCTCTCTGTGACATTCTGTCTTAGATTTGTCTTAAATAGTAACCGCTTAACTTAGCTTAGCTTAGTTTTCTTTTTTTTTTTTCTCTCAGTCACACTTTGTCTTAGCTTTGTTCTAAATTGTAATCACTCTTGTTTACTCTTTTTTCTTTTGAATTCTTGGATGGAATATGGGTGGGCAATATAAGCTGCGGCTTCAGCCATCACCCATTTCGGATAACTCACGTGGAATTGTTTAGTAGAAGGAGTCTTTGTCTAATTTGACCTTGTTGTTATATTATACAGTTTCTTTTAACCTGTACTGTATTATCCGAAATAAATTCATTCATTCATTATTATACTGCATAGGGATGAGAATCCTCCGCGGATCCGTGGAATTCCGTGGATTTGATCATGTCTCGGGTCATTCTTGTGAATCGTCTAAATTCGAGGAGAAAATTTTAGGGGGGGGGGGTGGTATGTTATGACCGGCGAATCATATTTTCGATCGGCTGCTAAAATCCACCGCGCAGAATGCACTACCCAGCGAGATCAGTAATGTAATGTAACAAGGCCACTGATTGGCTGATACTTATTGAAGCAACCAATCTGCGATTTTGTTAGATTTCCTTTGTCACATCCAACACGTGGATATGACACGTCCAACAGTTCAATCAGTTCAATCAACCGAGTTTTCCCGATTTCGTGAAAATGGTGAACCTAAAACTCACAAAAGACAACGAAGCAAGAATGTTAGAAATCGACAAAGGGATAAGGAACAAGTTTCGTTGGGAATGGCTCGAAAAAACTGTCAATGACTGTAAAGATCGGTAAAAATACCGAAGTTGTGGTTGAAAAAATGGCTGACTTCATAGCGAAATGCGAAGTACCAGGGAAAGCTCAGTGTGTTTATTGCAACGATTTCTTGACTTATGGATCTCGTGGTTGTGTTGCCTTAGTTGAACACTGTTCAAAACAGAAACATCTCAAAATTGTGGCTACAAGGAGATCGAACTACTCGCTTGGTGCTGCATTCAAAACGATCGATGGACACGGTCAAATTCAGATGCCAGTCAATCAGAGTTCATCACAATTGGCCCCGATTACAGCAATTAGTGATTGGAAGACACATTTCGAGGTAAGATTTTTTTCTCGTTATAAGTAATGTACTTGAGAATTTTCGCGTAATGAATTTGTTATGAAATGGCATGTGTAAGTTGTGATGTCATGCCTGTTTTGAAACACTTAATTGCATTTGAATGCTGATAATCGATTGTTAATAGGTAAATGTTATTACATATTTTCTCACAATTTGAAATGCAATTAAGAAATTTGAATATAATTTATCATTTTTTGTTTCACTAGGAGGCGTTACATAATGCATGTGTAAGTTTTTTTGTCATGGGTGGTGATGGGTTGCCTTTCCTAAGATATCTTTGCTTTTATTAGTAAACATAATTTCTTTATGGTCATTGCATAAAAATATTAAACATCTTTTATGTTTTTACTTACTTTCTTAGATTATCTTTCAAATATTAAAATATACTAATATGCAACTTTTTTTATATTCCTAGTAACACTAACAAATGCACACATTAATAAATCAAAATGTTTGCAGAATGTCAGTATATTTTAATAAATGGGGGATGGACTTGGTGATGGAATTTTGTTAATATTTATAATTTATTTTACTTGGTTAAATTATTTTGTCTGTTCTAGAACTATGTAAATGTAATTCTGTCAGTTCTAAACATATTAAATAGTAGTAAAATATAATTTAGTATTATTACATCAACATACCATTCAGATATCATAAATTTACACGTGATGCTGCAGCAGATTAAAAAGGTAAACTATAAATGTAAAGGTAAACTATAAATGCATTTGTACTTACTTCTAACTTTAAATATAAGACCACATTTGAGCATTCTAAAATACCAGATTTCGTTAGCTTCCGGGGGGGCGTTGCCCCCCAGACCCCCCACCAACACTGACCCCCAGCTTAGTTTCCTCTTTTTTCCCCAAACCCCATTCTCATCCCTGACAGCAGAAGGATCTGTTTGACTGCAACCGTTGCATCAGTGTTGCCCATTTGTCAGTAAATATTTAACTAAAAATGATTTATTTCGTTATTAGGCTGTTTTTGTGTCCTGTTTGGTCGTTAAGTCATTCTGACCATTCCGCTCCACAGTCATGGCGGTATTGTTATTAAGTTTTTTATTTTTGGATATTTGCATGGGAGGAGTGCCACCGGGGACTCATGGTCTTGCAAAGGACAGTGGTACCACATGGGTGAAGCAGCAGTCGGGACTCCCATTTACCACTGACTAGGCAGGTTGGGCATGCCTCCCTGCAGTGGACTGCGGTCCGCTGGTCAAGCCACTGCTTCTCCCAGCGTGTTCTGTGTTGGATACACTACTGTTCTTTGTCAGATCCAGGTCCCCGCTGGTGCTCCTACCACTCTCCTTGCACGACTTGTGTTTTCCAAATATGCTGAATTATTTTTTAGACCTACACAATCATGGCAACTTAATGGTATAATTTTTTAAGCATTAAATTTTCAGTATTATCTTTTTGTAGTCAAATTTACCACTTTTCGCTTCCTTGTTTTGTTCACTGAGCAACTGGTTGTGATGCCACGTATTATCCAATCAGTACGGAGTCAGTCCGAAATCCCGTCCACACTTCCTGAAGCCAGGGCATAAGACAGAGCAGTGGCTAAACTTTTATTGATAAAAATTACATATTTTGGCTGAACAACTCCATAGTTGGGAATGGACACACTCGTAACCTCAGCAAAACACATAAAATCTGAGGCTAGTCTTATGAACAGTTTGAGAGATACAGTTAGGCCCAGAAATATTTGGACAGTGACACAATCTTCATGATTTGGGCTCTGCATGCCACCACATTGGATTTGAAATGAAACAACTACAACGGAATTGAAGTGCAGACTTTAAGGTTTAATTCAAGGGGTTGGACAAAAATATTTGATTAAACATGTAGGAATTGTAGCTGTTTTTATACAAACGCTCCTCATTTCAGGGGCTCAAAAGTAATTGGACAAATAAACATAACCCTAAGTAAAATGTTACTTTTCAATATTTTATTGAGAATCCTTTGCAGGCAATGACTGCCTGAAGTCTGGAACCCATGGACATCACCAAACGCTGGGTTTCCTCCTTTGTGATGCTTTGCCAGGCCTTTACTGCAGCTGTCTTCAGTTGTTGCTTGTTTGTGGGTCTTTCTGCCTTAAGTTTTGTCTTGAGCAAGTGAAATGCATGCTTGATTGGGTTGAGATCTGGTGATTGACTCGGCCATTGCAGAATATTCCACTTTGTTGCTTTAAAAAACTCTTGGGTTGCTTTTGCAGTATGTTTTGGATCATTGGTGAAGCGCCGTCCAATCAACTTTGCTGCATTTGGCTGAATCTGAGCAGAAAGTATATCCCTATACACTTCAGAATTCATCCGGCTGCTTCTGTCTTTTGCCACATCATCAATAAACACAAGTGACCCAGTGCCATTGGAAGCCATGCATGCCCATGCCATCACACTGCCTCCACCATGTTTTACAGAAGATGTAGTGCTCTGGATCATGAGCTGTTCCAATTCTTCTCCAAACTATCATTCTGGTACAGGTTGATCTTAGTCTCATCTGTCCAAAGAATGCTGTTCCAGAACTAGGCTGGCTTCTTCAGGTGTTTTTTGGCAAAGTCAATTCTGGCCTTTCTGTTTTTGAGGCTGATTCAGGGTTTGCACCTTGTGGTGAATCCTTTGTATTTACTCTCATGAAGTCTTCTCTTTATGGTAGACTTAGATACTGATACACCTACTTCCTGGAGAGTGTTCTTCACTTGAGTGGATGTTGTGAAGGGTTGTTCTTCACCATGGAAAGGATTCTGTGATCATCCACCACTGTTGTCTTTCGTGGATGTCCGGGCCTTTTTGAGTTCCCAAGCTCACCAGTGCACTCTCTTTTTCTCAGAATGTACCAAACTGTTGATTTGGCCACTCCTAACATTTCTGCTATCTCTCTGATGGATTTCTTCTTTTTTTTTTCAGCCTCAGGATGGTCTCTTTCACCTCCATTGAGAGCTCCTTTGACCGCATGTTGTGTGTTCACAGCAACAGCTTCCAAATGCAAACGCCACACCTGGAATCAACTCCAGACCTTTTAACTGCTTAATTGATGACAGGTTAACGAGGGAACAGCCCATGCAGCCTTGTTATTTTTTTTTGCAGCCTTCTGAGTCAATTGTCCAATTACTTTTGGTCCTTTGAAAAAGAGGCGGCTACATATTAAAGAGCTGTAATTCCTAAACCCTTGCTCCAATTTGGATGTGAATACTCTCAAATTACAGCTGAGAGTCTGCACTTTAAGCCCATATTGATTATATGATTGTATCCTGAATATGTTTTCGTAAACAGCTAAAATAACAAAACTTGTGTCACTGTCCAAACATTTTTGGGCCTAACTGTATGTGAGGAACACACACACACACACACACACACACACACACACACACACACACACACACACACACACACACACACACAGATTCCTTGCATTTATAAATGGATGGATACATAGAAGATTAACTTGATACTCCAAATGATAGGGGAAACACTGATTTTAGACTTTCATGTTAAGATAAATGAACGACTCCTGAGTAGTGGTAATGGTGAATGGTGTCAGCCTCAACATTATAGCTGACTCCCCCTCTCTTAATTCTCATCTCAGTTGGCCACTTTTCTAGTGCCCTCCCTTTTAAACCACTGGCCAGACCTCTGTATATTTAACAGAGAAGGTGAGGCTTCTCCCAACACTTAATACACTTATGCAATTTCATCTTCTAATTCCCAACAAAGTTGAGGAGACCTTCTGGGCTTCCCACCACAAAAAAAAGTTAAGTGGTGAAAAGTCCAGCAGATGGAGAGATCACAATCACAAGCTAACATTTGAATGGCTCTCTTGAGGAGAGAATTACAGGGAGTAACTATTACGCTCTGTAGTGGCCAGACCAAAGGGATCCATCACTCTCTGGAGGATGTGTTCATGACATAATTGTATGACAGTCTCAACCGCGATGCAGCACGGAAGAGCAAAATACATGGAAATTACACAGAAATGATTATGCACTAAATGAATGTAGAGTGGAGTGCATGGCACCAACTTGGCATCACTGTTGGTTAACAGTTGCGGAGAGGAATGGATCGAATACACGTAGGGCTGGGTGATTAACCGAAATAAAACCAGAACAACGTTTGGGGTAAAACCCAACGTAATCTTGCTCAGGTTAGCAGGGGACTTTGTCCTCAGCTGGCTGACTGTGTGTGTCCACTCTCTGGCTACAAACAGCCTAAGTCTTCCCTCTCCTCTGTGTTTATGCTACCCCGATGCATGTGTGGCTGCCCATCGATCTGGCTGTCCCTCTTCACAACCATAGCTTTATTAACTGTTAAATTTTTAGGCATTACTAAACAGCATAGCTGTGCAAACACACTGAGAGAAGCACCATCGGGGATCGGTCTCCTGTTGGATGGCTGTGTGAGCTCACATCCTGGCGAACAACAGAAGTGTCCTCCACATATTCCAAATACTCATTTAGACCCTCCATATTCACTGCAGCATTACATTTTTATCCCCCGCCAGATGAAGCCCAAAGGGGGATTATGTTATAGGTCAGTCTGTCCCACTTTTGTGAAAACAACTCCTCCTACAGTTTGGTTCTGATTGTTTTGAAACTTGGTACCATGGTTTGATATACGCTGATGATGCGCATACTGCAGTTTGACTCATCGGTTGTTCTTGACGTGAAAGGTCAGAGGTCAGATTTTCCCTAAATCTTCTAAACACAGTAACTACTGAAAGAACTGATGTAGGCTTTTCAATTCGATACAGTAGTTGTATCTAATACCCATCTTGGACGACTTGCACCCAGACCTGACTATGGGTTTGGGGTTAAGGGGTCAAAGGTCAAAGTTAACATTGCATTTGCACTATGGTAAATGCTACATTTACTATTACTGTAAAACAACTAATAATAATAATAAGGGATTGGATTTACAGTACATGGCGCTTTACGTGTCAAGTGACATCTCAAAGCACTTACAGTGAGTCCATTATTCAGTCACTCCAGACAGACATTGATAGTGGTAAGCTACTACTGTAGCCACAGCTGCTGGGGCAGACTAGTAAAGCTAGGGCCACCAAACCTGGTATACAGGTTCACCTTAGGATCCTGACCTCTGACTATGGGTTTGGGGTCAAAGGTCAAGGTTAACATTCCTTATGCCTTATTACTGTACAACGAGTAAAGCTAGGGCCACCAAACTTGCTTCACAGGTTCACCTCGGGATCCTGCCCTGCAACTATGGGTTGTATACATTGTTGTATACTCATGGATGATGGGTTTATCATAATTTGGTTCTGCCACAGTAATTATATTGAAAAGTTGAAAACTGCTTTCCGTTCGTAAGTATTGGGATCTTCAAAGAAAATGGAGGCGGGGGATATTGCACTGGCCTCAGAATGCTTTTGTTAATATTTTTGTAATAAAATATATAATTTCCTGGTTCCTGTAGTGGAAATGGGGCATAAGAGTACTTGGCAGAGAATTACAAGGAGGAAAATGGGTGGTGACGATGGGTGCTAGGAGGTTCGGTGTGGGGAAATAATCGTTTTTTTAGATGCATGGAATAACCATATGTTGAAGAGTTTAAATCAATGCACAAATGCCAAAGAATGGGTTTTTAAATGTTGAAATTCAGCCAAAACTAAAAAGGAAGTAACTAGGTACTGTAGTATCTGTGATGGGCGATATGCAGAGTAAATGAAACATTCCAGTGTACTTGTCATAACTTCCTTCCATTGGTTTTATGAACAAAAAATATTGGAAGCAAATTCATTAAGGGTCATTACAAATACTTTGACTTTTGAGAATCGTTTTATAGTCACATAGCAGCCCTCTGAATCGTAATGAAATGGAATCATGAGATGGCTAGAGATTCCCACCCCTGTAGGAGATGTGGGGAAACTACAGTTTCATAATGTGACAGCGTATGGTGGACTGCTGCTTTTGTTTAACATATTTTCCTGTTGTGTTGGTAAATAACAGAGCTTTGATTCCACCAAGGGATTACATGCAGTTGAAACAAGAATTTTACATATACTGTAGAAAAAGACACATGACCCTTTTTTTTTTTTTTAACCCTCACTGTCTGACATTAAATCAGACTAAACTTTTCCTGTTTTAGGTCAGATAGGATTACCAAAAATTATTTCTATTTGCTAAATAATTGTTATATTTGCTAAAAAAAAAAAAAAGTTGAGAATTTTTTTATTTCTTTCTTCAAAGTCAGAGTCGTGGCTTCACTCCAGTATTATATGTTTATATAAGAAAGGTAAACTGAGTGTCACTGAGAACTATGGTGGTGTGTCCATTGGAGCAAATAGCCTTTCGTGAGGCGGAAAAAGTTTGGAGTATCCTCAACGAGACGTGTAAGCTTTTTGGGTTAACAATTACTTTCAAGAAAACTAAGACTCAAGTGTTCAATGACCAAGCCCTTGCAAAGCAGACAACCTTGTTTTCTATAGAAGGTTGTGCCTTTGAGAATGTGACACAGTTTTTTTGTTTTTTTCCCACAGCATTTTTTATTGAACCTTTTTTTACAAACATAACACAAACAATCAAACACTGACACTAAAGTAATTTTAAAAAAATGTACTAAAAACACCAACAACCACTAACAAAGGCAGGTCTTCAACAATGCTCCTCTGTTTAGTCTAGGCAATCCATTACATAAGTATACATATTATACATTCACCAGTTTGGAATTTACAAGGTCCACACACATCATTCACCTTCTTCTTCAAAAGTTATGTTTAAATTCTTTACATAATCAATGAAAGGTCTCCATATATTCTCAAACACAATTTCCTTTGATTTCAGTATGTATGTTATTCTTTCTAGTGGAAGGTTTGTTAACATCTGTCTTAACCACTGAGTCACATCTGGTCTATGAGTCTTTTTCCACAGTAGTGCAATACATTTTTTGGCGTGAAGCAAACTGAGGTCTATGAATGCTCTTTCACTCTTATTAAAGTTATGCTTTTCTGGATACAGACCCAACAAAAACAATTTAGGATTCAATATGATTTGTTTTGAAATTATTTTTTCAATTGTTACCCTCACCTCTTCCCAAAACATTCTAATTTTTCTACATTCCCATAAACAATGAAATAGGGTTCCTTTACTTTCCATACATTTTGTGCACATATCTGGTATGTTTTTGTTATATCTATTTAACTCCACCGGTGTAACATACATCTGCATTAACCATTTAAAATGTATCAATTTAAGACGTACATTTATTGATTTGGTTTGAGCTTCTGTACAAGCCAATTCCCATTGTTCCTCTGAGATTTCAGTTTGCAGGTCTTCTTTCCAATAATTCAGTCTTTTCTGTGAGTTTTTTACTTGAGGATAATGTCAATGAGTTATAAAACTCTGAAATAATACCTTTTCTCTTACTATCTTTTGTCAAAATTTTTTCCAAGGATGAATAAGTAGGTCGGGTGAGAGTGTGGCGGTTTGGTGTAACCCCCACAAACAGACTGGACAGACACAGCGCTCGGCTAGGGCAATTAACAGAACAGTGAAATGTGTGTATTAATGTCTACAGGCAGCCCCGCTTCTTCTGGCTCTCTACTGTGATGTTAATGTCACCTTTCATGCATTGTGTTCATGCGTCCTGTCCTTACTGTGACCTAGAGACAGATCAATATGTAGATGTGCTTTGTAACCTCTTTGCCCTGCAAGCTGGAGCAGAGGCGAGCAGTCTGCCTATTGTTATGTATGTCTCTCAAATGCAAATGTCTCATGCCTGTTCTGCAGTCCCTTTGATCGTACCAACTGCTGTGAATGCTCTTTGATGTATTGTCTGAGTTGGGTATAAATACTGCACAGGTTCTGTAACTCACTCTCTCGTTCTGATTCTGCAACTGCTACTGCTGACACATTGTGTCTGTCTGGAGAGCCGCTGGGCTCGCTTCCGGCGTGCATGCATGGCGCCGGGAGCGGAGCTCGTGACGGCGGTATGATTTAATAAAATCTACTTAAAACCTCAGCTTCACTGCTTATTTTTTCATGCCGCCGCACTGGTGACCCCGACGTGATCTTCTGGTCTGGACAGCCACGCTGGCGACCCGACCCTGAAAAAAACACGCTGCCAGCGAACACAGCAGCCTGACGCAAACGAGCTGCCCTCCCTTCTGCTTCAGGTAGACCTCGACGCGGAGCCAACACAGGCGAGCTGTTCTCCGGGCATCACCCACGACTGGGAAAACTGCAGAAAACGTCATGGCGCGACCCTCGCCTGAGATCGGGACGTCCACGCTGGACCGGCCGAGGGACACAGAACGTTTTCTCCCTCTCACCGCTACTCCTCCCTCTCAGCAATCCTACTCACCTACCCGAGCCTGAGGAACAAAGATCGTCTATCTCCCCTCAACGCTCCAACGCACCATGACTGATCTGCAGCCACAGCCCATCATAGATTTTTAACGGCGCCGTCTGCGCTGATCTCCATCAAGATTCTGCACCCTGACTCGCCTCTCCAGCTGGCCCACCCACGCACGAGCCCCGGCGCGCGCACCGGGGAGTTACGAGGACGGCGCACCACGCACGGGACAAATACGGCTCTTCTGACCGCCTTCCTTCTGCTGCACACTGGCCCTTCAGGCTTGCTCGTACACCTGAGGCCCGCAGCTTGCTCACTGGATTTTATGGTCTTAGCCACGGCACACAAGGGGAATTCAGCCGTCTGCGGTTCCCGAGGCTTTAGGGTTGCGCCTGCCCTAAAGTCAACACGCCAGTCCCTCTGCTTTTATTTTTTTCTTACCGCTGCTTCTGCTTTTCTTCATGGCCACGAGAGGAGTCAGAGACAAATTTTTCTTCTTGTGATCTCCGCACGCGCAACGGGACAGCCCCTCGACGTCGCGGAGCAGCAAGCAATTTTTGCGCGGCTCGGACGATTTCACCGTCCCCTGCCGGCACTTACTACCCCCCTCCCCCTCCGCCTGCAGCAAGCTTCTCCCACAGCTCGCTCCCATAGATGGATTATCGAGGTCTCGGCCCCCTGCCGTGCCCTCTGGGGGGGGAGCGTGTGGCGGTTTGGTGTAAACCCCCACAAACAGACTGGACAGACACAGCGCTCGGCTAGAGCAATTAACAGAACAGTGAAATGTGTGTATTAATGTCTACAGGCAGCCCCGCTTCTTCTGGCTCTCTACTGTGATGTTAATGTCACCTTTCATGCATTGTGTTCATGCGTCCTGTCCTTACTGTGACCTAGAGACAGATCAATATGTAGATGTGCCTTGTAACCTCTTTGCCCTGCAAGCTGGAGCAGAGGCGAGCAGTCTGCCTATTGTTATGCATGTCTCTCAAATGCAAATGTCTCATGCCTGTTCTGCAGTCCCTTTGATCGTACCAACTGCTGTGAATGCTCTTTGATGTATTGTCTGAGTTGGGTATAAATACTGCACAGGTTCTGTAACTCACTCTGTCGTTCTGATTCTGCAACTGCTACTGCTGACACATTGTGTCTCTCTGGAGAGCCGCTGGGCTCACTCGTGACGGCGGTATGATTCAATAAACTACTTAAAACCTCAGCATCGCTGCTTATTTTTTCATGCCGCCGCAAGAGCATTATTTTGATTTGTTCGAATAAAGTTCCTAAGCTGAAGATATTTTAAAAAATGTGTTCTATTAAGATTAAATTTGATCCTCAGTTCTTCAAAAGACATTATCTGAACATGACAAATGTAAGTCTTGAATCTTTTGAATCCCTTTTAAATTCCATACTTTAAATACAGCATCCGCTCTCCTTGGTTTAAAATATTGATTACCCCATATTGGGCTAAATTGTGACAATAAGTGTGGTTCTTTTAAATATTTTTTGGTTTCACACCATATTTTGATCATATGCTTTACAAATGGATTTTTAACTTGTTTCTGTAATTTTTTAGCCTCGTCTGAGTATATGAATATGGGAAGAGGTAAAGGTAAATTGTATGATTCCATTTCAGTCCAGTGAGGGAGATCATTTAATGAAAAATAATATGTCATAGACCTCAGTTGTGCTGACCAGTAATACAACATAAAGTTTGGACATTTCAGACCTCCACGATCAAATGGTAAATATAGTAAGGACAGATGTAATCTAGCCTTCCTATTGTTCCATATAAATTCCACTAACTTTTTTTTAATTCTTGAGAATAGATCTGAAGGTGGTGGTAAAGGAATGTATTGAAATAAATAAAGTATTTTGGGTAAGATATTACTTTTAAGTATATTAATTCTCCCGATCATCGACATTGGTAGTGACATCCATCTCTGAAGTAACTCATTAATATCTGTCATTAAGGCTTCATAGTTGGCACTGGCGACTGATTCTAGCTTAGGGACAATTTGAATTCCTAAGTATTTAAACTGATTTACAACATTGAATTGATTTACCTCAGGAGCTGGGTAATTTCTCTGGGTCTCATTTAGCATTAGTATTGAAGATTTAGTTTTATTTATTTTATATCCTGATATTTCCCCAAAATTCTTTATTAAATTCAACAAGGTCGGAATTGATTTTTTAAGATTCGACATAAAATTATGTCATCGGCATACAGGGAGATTTTATGTTCTGTTGGTCCTACTTTAATTCCATATATTTGTGGATGTAAACGTACTGCCATCGCTAAAGGTTCAATTGCCATAGTAAACAGTAAAGGTGAAAGTGGACAGCCTTGTCGACATCCTCTATTGATATCGACATCCTATATTTATTGATTTTGAGATATTGCTGTTTGTTAGGATTTCTGCTGTAGCATTATTGTATATTATCTGAACCCATTTTATGAAATTATTTCCAAGTCCAAACCTTTGTAGGACTTCAAAAAAGGGCCATTCGACCCTATCAAAGGCCTTTTCGGCGTCCAATGATAGGAGAGCTGTATCCGGTGCTTCTTTATTAGAATAAACAATATTAAATAGTCTTCTTACATTATGGAAGCCTCGTCTTCCCATTATAAAGCCATTCTGATCTCGGTTAATAATATTCGGTAATATTTCTTGTAGTCGTCTTGCTAAAATTTTAGAGATTATCCCAAGGTCAGCATTTAATAGGCTTATTGGGTGACACAGTTTTGCTGTCTTGGTCAGATTGTTACCAATGCGGAGGACAGATGCTTTGCCAAACAGCGTGTGGCCAGTGCAATAGCTAAGTTCAGTGACCTACGTAATGTGCTGACCAATTGCAGGGTATCCATGTATATGAGACAAAAGATCATAGAAGCGTGCATTTGGTCTAGACTTGTCTATGGCACTCAAGCGTGGTTTCCTAATGAGAGGCAAATTACCAAACTTGAAGTAAACTGGACACAGTACCAAAGCAGTATGGAGAAAGGAGGCTGGCGCTGGAAGACTTGTGATGATGAGGAAGACACATTTCACTTTGTTTATTCCAATGAAGATATTTTTAAATTGACACAGATTGTGGCCGTCAAAGATTTTATCACAGTGCAGTATCTCAAGTGGATTGCTCATGTGTGTGGGGTGAAAACACCAGTCTTATGAAAAAGGCTTTATTTGCATTGCCATCGAAGAACTATTATAAAGATCCCTGGCTGAAGATCAGTAACTTGCTGGGTGTAACATCTGAACAGGCAAAAAAGGTTGCCCAGTTCAAATCTGAGTTCTGCAGGATCATAAACATTCATTTTGGCCTGCCCCCATAGTGACTGTCATCAATTGGGGAATCAAGTGTACTGTAGAAGTTTGCATATAGTAATATCGAGAAAAGAATTGTGGACCTCCACAAGTCTGGCTCATCCTTGAGTACAGTTTTCAGATGCCTGAAGGTGCCACATTCATCTGTTCAAATAATACACAAGTATAAACACCATGAGAATGTCCAGCCCTCATACCGCTCAGAAAGGAGACAGGTTCTGTGTCCCAAGATAAACGTGTTTTGGTGTGAAATGTGTGTATTGATAGAACAAAAGCAAAAGACCTTGTGAAGATGCTGGCTGAAGCTGGTAGAACAGTGTCATTATCCACAATAAAACAAGTCCTGTACTGACATAGGCTGAAAGGCTACTCAATGAAGAAGAAGAAGCCAAAAGCTACATTAAAAAAAAAAAAAAGCCAGGTTATAGTTTGCAAACGCACACCGGGACAAAGATGTTAATTTCTGGAGACATGTCCTGTGGTCTGATGAAACTGAACTGTTTGGCCATAATGACCATTGTTACATTTGGAGGAAAAAGGGGGAAACTTGCAAGCCTGAAAATACCATCCCAACTGTGAAGTATGAGGGTGGCAACATCATGTTGTGGGAGTGTTTTGCTGCAGGAGGGACTGGTGCACTTCACAAAATAGATGGCATCATGAGGAAAGGATCATGTGGAAAAATTGAAGCAACATCTCAAGACCTCAGCCAGGAAGTTAAAGCTTGGGCATAAATGGGTCTTCCAGATGAACATTGAGCCTAAGCATACCTCCAGGTTAGTTACAAAGTGGCTTAAAGACAATAAAATCAATGTTTTGGAGTGGCCGTCACAAAGCGCTAATCTCAATCCCATAGAAAATTTGTGGTCAGAACTGAAAAGATGTGCGAGAGAAAGATGGCCTACAAACCTGGCTCAGTTCCACCAGTTCTGTCGGGAGGAATGGACGAAAATTCCAGCAAATTATTGTGAGAAGCTTGTGGAAGGATACCAGAAATGTTTGACCCAAGTCATATAGTTTAAAGGCAATGCTACCAAATACTAAGGAAATGTATGTAAACCTCTGACTTTGGAGAAAGTAATAAAAAATTATCTAAAAAATTATTCAGCATTTTGGTAATCCTAATTGACCTGAAACAGGAAAAGTTTAGTCTGATTTAATATCAGACAGGAAAAAAGGTTATATAGGTTTTTATACAGTGTATGTAAACTTCTGGTTTCAACCGTATGTCAGAATACTCTTTTTAAATGGAGTGACACTGTGGCTTACTGTGTAACAAATAGCATTTTTAAGTCTGTCATGTTTATAAGATAAGATAAGCCTTTATTAGTCCCACAATGGAGAAATTCCAGGATTGCAACAGCACAGGGATAGCAACACTCAGAGCAACAATCAGAAGGCAAGAGAAAAAAACAAAAGCAGCAAGTATACATATGTACATATATACTGTATATAGACACACAGTGCGGAGCATTGTAGCTACATGGGATAGATATATAAATATATAAACAGTGCGGAGCATTGTAGCTGGATGGAATAAATGAGTATATAAACGCACAGTGCGGCGCATTGTAGCTAGATGGAATAGATATATGAATATATAAACAGTGCGGAGCATTGTAGCTAGATGAAATAAATATGTAAATATATAAACACAGTGTGGAGCATTGTTGCTAGATAGAGTAAATACATAAATATATATATATAAACACACAGTGCGGAGCATTGTAGCTAGATGGAATGAAACAGCACAACCGTCTACTTAGTTATCCTACGTGGTATGATTATGTACCCATACATATTCTCACCCTCCATAGCGACCGGTATTTTCCTAGTTGTATACTGGAGGGGACCATTGTGTAAGTCTATTGCGTCTTTTGCATTCAATACTATTAGGTCGTCACGTCTTTTTGCTATCTCTGCGAGCAGCCCTACTTTGGTTGTACAGTCTGACAGCCGTTGGTAGGAAGGACCTGCGAAACCTCTCGGTTGTGCACCTAGGATGATGTAGTCTGCTGCTAAATGAGCTCCTCAGTGCATTCAGTATGTCCTGCATAGGGTGGAACTTGGACTCCATCAGAGATGACAGTTTAGCCACCATCCTTCTCTTTCCTATCTCCTCCACTGGGTCAAGGCGCTGCCCCAGGACAGAGCTAGCTTTCTTGATCAGTTTGTTCAGTCTCTTCCTATCGGCTGCTGTAATGCCACTGCCCCAGCAGACCATTCCAAAAGTGATAGCTGATGCCACCACCGTGTCATAGAATGTCTTCAGCAGCGCCCCTTGTACACCAAAAGACCTAAGTCTCCTCAGTAGGAACAGCCTGCACTGTCCCTTCTTGTAGAGTGCGTCGGTATTGTGTGACCAGTCTAGTTTATTGTTCAGATGAGCACCCAGGTACTTATAGGATGTCACCATCTCGGTCTGTTCCCTGTATATTTACTGGTGCTGTGAGGGGTTGTCCTTGCCTGCGGCAGTCCACCACCAGCTCCTTAGTTTTCCTCGCGTTGATCTGGAGGCAGTTCCGATGGCACCAGTCCACAAAGTCCTGGAGAAGCCCTCTGTACTCAGCTTTATCTCCGTTGGAGATGAGGCCAACGATCGCAGAGTCATCAGAGAACTTCTGTAGATGGCAGTGTGTTGTGTTGTGTGGGAAGTCCGCAGTATAAAGGGTGAACAGGAAGGGAGCCAAAACCGTTCCCTGGGGGGCCCCCGTGCTACTGATGATCATGTTGGACACACAGTCCCGGGTTCTCACAAACTGAGACCGGTTATAAAATCCCATTTTACAAATGTCATTGGCAAACTCAGCCTTTTTTTTTAATTTGAACCCTACTTTTATTCCCCATAAAGTGTGCTCTGGAAACATCTATAACATGATTAAGATATTGTCCCATATATATTATTTTATAAATCGAGGCTGAAAACTCACCTTTTCTTGATTCAGGTAATTCTGGCTAAAAACACCCTATCCCATTTATCATCAAGTTTGGATGATGATCAGACTTTGGCTCTACCTCTAACCTACAGCATGTTTGATCTGCTCTGTGTGTTTGTGTTGTTCAGGATCAGGCATTCGGTGAGTTGGAGAAGAATAGTGACAAACTGCAACAGGGCACGTCGGCTTCAGACAGCAGCCAGCCAGCTCACCTCCACCAGCTCCTGTGTTCCCTGCAGAAACAGCTGCTGGCATACTGCCACATCAACTCTATCACTGAGGTACAGCTGTCTCTGGGCCCATCCACACGAAGGTTGTTTAAACACTAATATTTGCTTTCATGGGGTTTCATAATGTGGGCAAAAGTCATCAGCTGGATCGTATGAGACATAATTTGCAACACTGATTTGCTTGAGTAAAAATTCAATGATTCATCTTTTTCTGGACACTGATGTAATATTGTTATCTTAGTTCTGATATTTGCCGTTATCAGTACTGCACCAATCCAGTACTGGTGTAAAAAAGCTAAATTATTTCTCATCATCAGGAATAAGCAACTGACTCCTGAAGGCAACATTTGGCCTAACATAAAAATCGTGTTTAGCTCACTTTGTCCAAGCCAAAGGGAGCAAAGGTGATGGGACAACATCTGTCCACATTCCACAGGAATCATTACCTCTCTTAGGCAATTTCCCCAGTGCTCACCAAACTCACTCACACTGATCTTCAGGTGGGTTTGCGTCCAGGTTGTACTCAAAGTCAAGGTCCGTGGTCAGGAGATCTGAGCACCCTCGGGGTGATTTCATCAGGCCGGAATGAGCTACTCCTTCATTGATGTTGTGGTCTAGCTTTTGTAATACAAAGATGGAAGAAAAAAATTAAATAATTTACTGGAATTCTGTTGCACATGGTGAACTTGGTACAGAGTGTCTGCAGATCCTTTAGAAGTATTACAAAGCTTTAAATTATTTCTAAAATTTTTGTAAGGCTTAGAGGTGCTGCTGATATAATAAACAACCATGGTTACGCTACGCCTGCAGCTGTGGCGCAGGTGTAGTGTGGACAGCTACTGATCGGAGGGTCAGGGGTTCGATTCCTGCTCTGTCTGCAATCTGCATGTCGGAGTGTCCTTGAGCAACACACTGAATGCCCAGTTGCTCCTGGTGGGTCAGGCCAGTGTCAGTGCATGGCAGCTCCACCGTCATCAGTGTGTGAGTGGATGGATAGCAGGATGTGTGAAGTGCTTTGGTCATCTAGAGATGAGAAAAAGCGCTATATAAGTGAACACCATTTACCATAATATCTGTTCAAGCATGATAGCTGTTTTTTTGCATTTAAATGTTGTGAATTTGTAGTTGGTGTTTTTGGGTTTTATCACAAGGTAAAATGAGTAGAGCTAACAGAAATCATGTCATAAGTGCAACTTTTTGTCATGACTTTATCAGTAACTTGCAGCTTCCTTTTCTACAAAGTTGTCTCATTTTTCTTGGAAATTTTCTTTCTTTCTCTTAAATTTGCAACTTTATTCCTATTAAGTTGGATCTTTGTGGTAATAGGATTTAGTTTGTTTATATAATATGTCCACTTTCACCTACCCCACCAGTTTGGTTTCATTTAACCAATTGATGGCACTATTATCGAGTTGTTTCAAGGAGTCTCTGCCTGGGCATCTGTAGAGAGCACAGCTGTCAGTGTGGTCAGCAATCTGTAGCAGGGCACCACATTGACAAGCTGGAGACTCGGAGTCCCCAGTTGTTTATGTTGGCCCTAAAACAGCCATGGTTAGTCCTAAGTCAGTTTAATCTTGTCCTTGAAAGCCTGTCCAGATTGCATCCAAGTGGGTGGGTACTTGGTGCTGAAATAAACTGGAACAGTCTGCCTTTGTTATGCAGTTATGTTCACCTGCTCTCCCATTCGCTCATGCCCCAGGCCTCGGTGGATTGATTGCCCAGGTTTTCCAGTAGTTCATGCAGGTGCAGAATCATCGGAGATCTCGAGGAGAGTCTCATGTTCCCCTGCGCCTGAGTTAATTCGTGATGTAGAAGATGGATGGGGTCTTGGGCCCACTGTGCTAGCTGAAGGCAGCGCTGGCTGCGTGTAATGTCAGGTCGTGGGATACTATTCAGCACAGGTAAATAGGGGGATGGTGTGGATCTTAAACACCCTGAGATGAGCCTCATGCTGTTGTTCAGGATAACATCAAGTGCTTTGGTCTGGGTGCTCGTGCACCATACAGGGGCACAATACTCAGCAGTTGAATAGACTAGGGCAAGTGCTGATCTTCTAAGGGTAGAAGAGCTAGCTCCCCAGCTGGTACCAGCTGATTTCTTAAGCAGGGTATTCCTAGCCTCTGCCTTTGCTGCTACTTTGTTGATGTGGCTACGGTAGGTGAGGCTTCTGTCAAGAATTACCCCGAGATACTCAGGTTCTTTTTCAGAGGGGATGACAGTATCACTGCATATAACCTCTAGCTGTTGTTGAGACAGGCGGTTAGCCAGGTGGAATAGGCTACTGACTGTTTTGGTCCTATTCAGTTTAAGCCTCCAGTTTTTGAAATATTGTTAAAGGATGGACAGGTGACTGCTGAGTGTACTATTCAAGCCTGGTATGGACCTTCCAGAGGCTGTAAGGGCGATGTCATCTGCCCAAATGTATTTTGTGCTAGTGGTGGAAAGTAAGTCAAATGTGTACACGTTGAATAGCAACGGTGCAAAGATTGAGCCTTGAGGTATGCCGTTCTTCAGAAACTTCTTCTTGGTCTTAATTAAATAATTGTAACTGTAATGTGGTCACATATGTTTTGCCATTTTGCAATTGCAAGTTATTAAATTTGATCAAGAGCCCTTTAAAAGGTTTTAAAATACTTAAAAAGTTGGATGGATAAGAGGTTACTGCTAAGAAAAGTTATCAGTTATGATTGAAAGATTTCAATAGAACCATATGTCTTTCCTTTTTATTTGCAGAACTCCAGCAGTGTGGCTCTGCTCCATAAACATCTGCAGCTACTGCTGCCCCACGCCACTGATATCTTCTCCCGCTCTGCTGCTTTGTTAAAAGAGAGCTCCTGGAATGGCAGCATACGAGAAAAGCTACAAGGTGAAGAACAGCTATGAACTTTGAAGCAGCGGAAATACTCTTCAGTCCTTGTTATCTTGACTTGACTTTCTCTCTTGACAGCCTGCATTTTCATTTTAAAGGGAATAATGAGCACCAATGTACATTTTTTCATATTTTGCTCTTTGTGTGTATCAATTTAAAAACCCTGAAATAATTATGTGATGGTAGTATTTGGTGCGGTTTTTATCACATTATTGTCATCATTTCATCTACAGATGTGATCTACGTGTCGGCAGCTGGCAGCATGCTGAGCCAGATTGTCAATTCCCTGCTGCTGCTCTCAGTGTCAGTTGCAAGACCTTTGCTAAGTTACCTGCTGGATCTGCTTCCACCGCTGGATCGTCTGAACAGACTGCTGCCTGCTGCCGCACCTCTGGAAGATCAGGAGCTGCAGTGGCCCCTTCACGGTAAGCATACAGTCCTCAGTCACTGTATTTGCCTTACTGCTGTCACTGATCCTCATACACACTATCTTGCAATAACAAAAGTCAGCAACATTTTAAACCATGCAAAGTACATCCCTGTTAAAATCGAATGGAATATTGTGCTTTTCCAGCAAAATTTCTTCAGTCTTGAATGCTACTAGCATAGGTTTGCATTAGGGCTGGGCGATACACTGAATATATTTGTTTTATCGATACATTCTACTATGCGCGATACATAAAATGCCTCTATCATGGATATCGAGCATAAATTGTCACGGCGATGTAAACCATCAGCATTTATTTATCTATTTGAAGTCCTCTCACACAGGTGAACTGCAGCTCAGTGACTCCCACCGCAGTCATGTTTTGCATCAGGGTCATTGCTAGGTCTGTTTTTTCCTGCGTTTTTTTCTGTGGAAACTGCTTCTTTTGAGCCCATTTTTGAGCTGAGACGCTTGGGTTTTTTTTTTTTTGCACCGTCTGGCAACGGCAGAAGGTGAAGCAAAACATACACTGGCTGCAGTGGAAAGCAAACTTGAATGAAATAATTCCACAGAGAAAAGGCGTCGTCTTGCAATGGTTCAAAATTCAGAAAGAAGACACTGAACAAAAGACAGTTTTCTGCAAAATATGTCATAAAGCTGTTGTCTTTAAAGGTAGCAGTACCACTAACATGAAAAATGCAATAATCCGCTTGTCAGAATCCCTGGGACCCCCCACAAAAAATAACATTAAAGGACCCAAGGATTTCCAAGGTAAATGACTGTGGCTTCTTCCTTTGAAAAATGTATCCCATACGACAAAAGTGCAAATGGAAAAGATCACCACTCCAGTCACAAATTATAATGCCAAAGACATGGCTCCTGTTGTTTAAAAGCATGACCAAAGAGAAAAAAGTGCACTTTAATTTATATGGTTTTGAAATATCTTTCTCTAGAATTCTTGCTTAATGCACTTTTTGTGTTCAGTTATTTTTTTTTTCCACAATATTTTATTGAACCTTTTTTTTTTTAACAAACATAACACAAACAATCAAACACTAACACGAAGGTAATTTTAAAAAAAAAAAGTACTAAAACACACCAACAACCACTAACAAGAACAGGTCTTCAACAATGCTCCTCTGTTTAGTCTAAGCAATCCATTACATAAGTATACATATTATATACATTGACCAGTTTGGAATTTACAAGGTCCACACACATCATTCACCTTCTTCTTCAAAAGTTATGTTTAATTTCTTTACATAATCAATGAAAGGTCTCCATATATTTTCAAACACAATTTCCTTTGATTTCAGTATGTATGTTATTCTTTCTAGTGGAAGGTTTGTTAACATCTGTTTTAACCACTGAGTCACATCTGGTCTATGAGTCTTTTTCCACAATAGTGCAATACATTTTTTGGTGTGAAGCAAACTGAGGTCTATGAATGCTCTTTCACTCTTATTAAAGTTATGCTTTTCTGGATACAGACCCAACAAAAACAATTTAGGATTCAATATGATTTGTTTTGAAATTATTTTTTCAATTGTTACCCTCACCTCTTCCCAAAACATTCTAATTTTTTTACATTCCCATAAACAATGAAATAGGGTTCCTTTACTTTCCATACATTTTGTGCACATATCTGGTATGTTTTTGTTATATCTATTTAACTCCACCGGTGTAACATACATCCGCATTAACCATTTAAAATGTATCAATTTAAGACGTACATTTATTGATTTGATTTGAGCTTCTGCACAAGCCAGTTCCCATTGTTCCTCTGAAATTTCAGTTTGCAGGTCTTCTTTCCAATAATTCAGTCTTTTCTGTGAGTTTTCACTTGAGGATAATGTCAATGAGTTATAAAACTCTGAAATAATACCCTTTCTCTTATCTTTCGTCAAAATTTTTTCCAAGGATGAATAAGTAGGTCGGATGAGAGCATTGTTTTGATTTGACCGAATAAAGTTCCTAAGCTGAAGATATTTAAAAAAATGTGTTCTATTAAGATTAGATTTGATCCTCAGTTCTTCAAAAGCCATTATGTTATCTGAACATGGCAAATATAAATCTTGAATCTTTTGAATCCCTTAAGTCCAGGACATTATCTTTCAGACGTTTATTTTTTAATTCCAAAGTGCGCACCTTTAATTGAAGGCTGGTGACGTCATCCTCAGCACTGGAAATTCAAAGCTCCACCTGCGTTACTCGTTCCATACAGTCACTTAATTCCTTTCTCATTCCTTCAATCGCTGCTATAATCCCATCAAATTTAGCGGAAAAGTCTGCTCTCATCGAACTAATGGCAGCAAGCACCGCACCTGTGCCATCGCCAGCAGTCACCGCACCACCGTTAGCTTCCCCCGCCATATCTGGAGCCCTTTCTGCCTCGTCACGGACGCGAAAGTCCGTTAATTTGGACTGTTTCGGCGGTTCAATTTTTCCTCCACCTGATTTCCCAGCCTTAGGCTTCACCGGCATATACTCGCCCAAACGCTGGGATAGGTTCTGTTCCAAATGAGAAAGTTATTTGCCGACTTTTTATCTCTAGGAGCAGAGCAGAGTGAGACGTGTCCTCCTACGTAGCCGCCATAACCGGAAGTCGTTCAGTTCTTTTTTAAATTTTGTTTTGGTGTTGTTGTTGTCTTTAAGAATCAGGTGAATAGGAAAGCCTGCCATTATTTTTTTTTTTTTTTTTTTTTTTTTTTTTTGTTACTTATTTGTACCCGTAGGTAGATTTGGTTTGCAGTCTGGTGACAAGCCACCGGCTGCTGGTCGCTGCGTGCGCGAGCGCCGTAAACCTACATATTTTTGGTATGCGGGAGGAAACCGGAGAAATCCCAGAGCAAACCCACACAACACGGGGAGAACATGCAAACTCCACACAGCTCACTGTTGGTCGGAGGCTGGGATCGAACCCACGATCTCATGATCCCCGCGATCCCCCGGCCGAGGGTAAAACTGTGCTGCCACAGTGCTAAACCACTGCGCCACCGTGCAGCCCACGGTGTTCTCATTTGTTGCAAATTTATGAGTGGGGCTGCCTTACTGCTTCAATAAAGTTTGCTAAATTTAACTTGATTTTATTCCCCTTTTTGCATGCAGTTTAAAAAAAAATGCAATACAAAGGTCTGTTTCTATTATGCTGGTGTTACTAGCAAATGGTTTTCTGCCAATGTCTTAACACTATTATTTTTCTCAAATGTTCATCTGATGTAGTTATCTTTTCTAACATTCCAGGTACCTCAGACTTTGTTGAGCCAGCCTCAGAAATGAACCTGCCACAGCCAGCACTTTCGTGGGTGTGGCTTGTGGATCTGGAGAGGACAGTTGCTCTGCTGGTGGGCCGCTGCCTCGGTGGGATGCTGCAGGGATCACCGACCTCACTGGAGGAGCAGGATACAGCTTACTGGCTCAAAACGCCCCTCTTCAGCAATGGCTTGGAGATGGACATCCCGCAATTAGGTACAGGGCGGATGGATACACTGTTAACATGAGTAGCTGAAGGCTGTTAATTTTAAATTACAACAGGACATTTTTTTTACTGTGAGCACTTTTTATCATAGTGTGAATGATCATGTATTATTATGTGATGCCTTATTATTAATGTTTGTCCTTCAGATACCTGCATTAGCTCATTGTTGGAAGCTGCTCTGTCTGGCAATGAAGAGCAGAAGCCCTTTGACTGCACACTGCGCCCTGACTTGAGCATTTTGGTGGATCTAGCTCTGGGTTCTTCTAAAGAGCCTGCCCACTGTCTCTGGATCAACATGCAGGATTATGCCATCAGCAAAGGTTTGCTTGGGACCCTTGTTGCCTCTGTTATCTGATTAGCCTTAGGATGCACATCGTCTTGACTGAACTGTATATTCTATTGCAGATTGGGACAATGCATCTCTCAGTAATGAGTCCCTGCTAGACACAGTGTCCAGGTTTGTGCTGGCAGCTTTACTGAAGCACACGGGGCTGCTGGACCAAGCCTGTGGAGAAGGAAGGTACTGAACATGAGGAGATACAGGTGCATCTCAATAAATTAGAATGTCATCGAAAAGTTAATTAAATTCAGTAATTCATTTCAGAAAATAAAACTCCTATATTATATAGATTCATTACACACAGAGTGATATATTTCAAGTGTTTATTTCTTTTAATTTTGATGGTTATTACAGCTCAAGAAAACTCCAAATTCAGTTTCTCAGAAAATTAGAATATTACATAAGATTAGTTTAAAAAAATGTTTTTTTAATAGAAATGTTGGTCAATGACTTCCGGTTATGGCTGCCACGTAGGACGGACGTGTCTCGCTCTGCTCTGCTCCTGGAAAAAAAAAAAAATCGGCAAATAACTCTCTCATTTGGGACAGAACGTATCCCAGCATTTGGGCGAAGATATGTCGGCGAAGCCTAAGGCTGGAAAACCAGGAAAAGGAAAAAGCGAGCCGCCGAAACAGTCCAAATTAACGGACTTTCAGGTCTGTGACGCAGTAAACAAAACTCCATATATGGCGGAGGAGGCTGGCAACGCTGCGATATCTGCGGGGAATGGCGCAGATGCGCTGATGGCTGCCATGAGTTCAATGAGAGCGGACTTTTCCTCTAGATTTGATGGGATTATGACAGCGTTGGAAGGAATAAGAAAGGAATTGGGTGACTGTGTAGAACGAACGGCGCAGATGGAGCTCCGTCTCGCTAGTGCTGAAGATGACGTCACCCGTCTTCAATTAAAGGTGCGCACTTTGGAAAAAAAAAATAAATCTCTGGAAGATAATATTTTGGATTTGGAATCTCGGTCGAGACAGAATAATTTGAGGCTGGTGGGTCTTCCAGAGGAATCAGAAGGTCGGGACGTATGTTCCTTTCTGGAAAAGTGGATTCCGGAGGTGCTGGGCAGCGAGGAGTTGCAATCAGCAGTGGTTCTGGAAAAAGCACATCGTATTGGCCCACGGAGAGATAAGGGACCGCCGAGGACCTTAATTATGAAGTTTCTTAGCAACAGAGACAGGATGAAGATCTTCAACGCTGCACGAGCTAAAAAAGGAGAGATTAAACACCAGGACCAGCAGGTGCGGTTCTACCCAGATTTGGCCACAGGAATCCAGCAATTGAGGAAGCAGTTTGATCCCGTACGTAAGGAGCTGCGCAACCTTGGGATTCGTCATGGTGTAATCTATCCTGCGAGACTGCTGACCACGTATGAGGGCAGAACCCACATCTTCAAGACCCCAGAGGAGGCGCAGGAGTTCATCAAAAAGATCAAAGAAGAAGAAGAGACTGGTGGGAGCTAAGCATGAACAAAATATAAGGTAGAATAATTAAGCATTTGCACAGGCATCTGACTGACTTGAAGTAAATAGTAAGTTTACAAAATATAGATTGTATTATATATTAAAAAAACAAAACAAAAACAAAACAAACAAAAAAAAAACTATGATGTACAAAGTTGTTAAAAATTTTGGAGTTAAGTTGGAAAACTACAGAGGAGAGTTAATGTTACGTCATTAAAAGCAGTAGAGTTAGGGTGATTGGGAGGATGAAGAAGGAGTGGCTTAGGCTGTTCCCCGTGGGTGTGGAACGGTCGATGGCTATATCGGGAGACAGAATTTTTCTTTTGATTTTGGGGGGTTTGCCACAAGTGTGGGAAGGGGAAATTTGTTTGTGTGTAGTTTGTAGGATGAATGTTCAACCACTCATGTTTTTGCTTCTCTGTATGAGCATGTTTACACTGCAAGGTAATCCCAAACTCTCTATTGATCATGGACCAAAGTGTTAATCTTAATTTAACTTCATGGAATTGCAGAGGTCTACAAAATTTAAAAAAACTTAAACAAGTTATGAATAAAATAAAGGACATGGGTTCAAGAATTGTGTTTTTACAAGAAACTCATCTGATAGAGGAGGATGTTAAAAGAATTAGGAGTAGATGGCAGGGAAGTGTATTCACCTCATCATTTTCATCCCGAGCCAGGGGAGTTATGACTCTCATACATAAATCAGTTCCTTTTCAAGTGAAAAATGTAATTGGAGACAAATTTGGAAGATATGTAATCATTCAAGGTTCTTTGCTATTAGAAAATATAAATCTTGTGAACTTATATGGTCCCAATATAGATGATCAGAAGTTCTTTGCTAATTTATTTCTCATCTTATCATCACTTACAGGGCAACATATAATAGCAGGGGATTTTAATTGTACATTGAATCCAGGTGTGGATAGATCAACAGGACTGGATTGTACGCACATTGGATGTAGGATGACTATTAATCATTTTATGAAAGAATTGAGATTGTTAGATATATGGAGAGAAATGAAACCACAAGTTAAAGCCTATTCTTGTTATTCCAGTACCTACAAGACATTCTCACGTATTGATTATTTTTTGATTTCCACAGAATTAAGGTCCAAGATTCAAAACTGCTTTTATGATAACATCGTGATCTCTGATCATGCACCCTGTTGTCTAATATATGTAGATAAAAAATTGACAAAGGAATCAGGTAGATGGCAATTTCAGCATAAATGGCTTCAGGATGAGGAATTTGTCAAGTATATAGAAAAACAGATAGACGAGTTCTTTGACATCAATACTACACAAACATCAGCATGTGTAAAGTGGGAGGCTTTCAAAGCTTTTATTAGGGGACATATTATTAGTTATACAGGATCAAAATCTAAGAAGACTCGAGAGGAGAGAGCTAAATTGGAACATAAAATAAAAAGTCTTCAGGAAAAAGTGTATGCAGGAAGTGACCCAAGGTTGGAGAATGAATTACTGATTTTGAGAGCTGAATACGACAAAAAATCAGCGAATAGAGCTGCCTCGAGTCTTCTAAGATTGAAACAATCTTTTTATGAACAAGGTGAAAAATCAGGAAAATTATTAGCATGGCAGATTAAACAATTGGAAATTAAAACACCAATTACCAGTATTATAAGTAACGGACAGGTAGTTATAGATCCTTTAGAAATTAATAGAGCCTTTAGAGCAGGGGTGTCCAACCATGTGCCATGGAGAGCCAAGACCCTGCAGGTTTTCTCTTCTACCCAGTCTCTTCAGCAGGTGTTTTCACTTATCAGCAATCAGTGGGAAGAAGTTCACTGAAATCTGCTGTTGAAGACACTGGTTGGAGGTAAAACCTGCAGGGTCTTGGCTCTCCATGGCACATGGTTGGACACCCCTGCTTTAGAGATTACTATGAAAAATTATATGATACCAAAAATGAACCTGATTTAACAAAACTAAATGGGTTTTTGAACGAACTATCTATACCGTGTATACCAAATGAAAACAGGGAGATATTGGAGTCTAAAATTAGTCAAGAAGAAGTTGGGCTAGCCATTGATAATATGAAATCAGGAAAAAGTGCAGGACCAGATGGTCTTCCAGTTGACCTTTATAAAAAATTTAAGAATAAATTAATAAAACCTTTTTTGGAAATGGTTTTAGAAGCATTTCAAAATAATAATTTACCATCATACATAAATAATGCCTTAATTATACTGTTGCCAAAACCGGGTAAGCCCTCTAATAAATGTGAAAATATGAGACCAATAAGCCTATTAAACGCCGACCTTAAGATAATCTGTAAAATTTTAGCAAGACGAATACAAGAAATTTTACCAAATATTATTAATCGAGCTCAGAATGGCTTTATAAAGGGTAGACAAGGCTTCCATAATGTAAGAAGACTATTTAATATTATTTATTTATTTTTTTTCCACAATATCTTTATTGAACCTTTTTTTTTTTTTTTAACAAACATGATACAAACAATCAAACACTAACACTAAAGTACTACAAAAAAAAAAAAAAAATGCACTAAAAACACCAACAACCACCAACAAAATCAAGTCTTCAACAATGCTCCTCTGTTTAGTCTAGACAATCCAATACATAAGTATACATATTATGTTCACCAGTTTGGAATTTACAAGGTCCACACACATCATTCACCTTCTTCTTCAAGAGTTATGTTTAAATTTTTTACATAATCAATAAAAGGTCTCCATATATTCTCAAACACAATTTCCTTTGATTTCAGTATATATGTTATTCTTTCTAATGGAAGGTTTGTTAACATCTGTCTTAACCACTGAGTCACATCTGGTCTATGAGTCTTTTTCCATAATAGTGCAATACATTTTTTGGCATTAAGCAAACTGAGGTCTATGAATGTTCTTTCACTTTTATTGAAATTATGCTTTTCTGGGTACAGACCCAACAAAACCAGTTTAGGATTCAATATGATTTGTTTTGAGATTATTTTTTCAATTGTTACCCTCACCTCTTCCCAAAACATTCTTATTAATCTACATTCCCATAAACAATGAAATAGGGTTCCTTTACTTTCCATGCATTTTGTGCATGTATCTGGTATATTTTTGTTATATCTATTTAACTCCTCCGGTGTAACATACATCCGCATTAACCATTTGAAATGTATCAATTTAAGGCGTGCATTTATTGATTTGGTTTGAGCTTCTGTACAAGCCAATTCCCATTGTTCCTCTGAAATTTCAATTTGCAGATCTTCTTTCCAGTAGTTTAATCTTTTCAGTGAATTTTCACTTGAAGATAGTGTCAATGAGTTATAAAACTCTGAAATAATACCCTTTCTTTTACTATCTTTCATCATCATTTTTTCCAAGGATGAATAAATAGGTCGAGTGAGAGCTTTATTTTGATTTGATCGAATAAAGTTTCTAAGTTGAAGATATTTAAAAAAATGTGTTCTATTGAGATTAAATTTGATCCTCAGCTCTTCAAAAGACATTATGTTGTCTGCACATGGCAAATATAAATCCTGAATCTTTTGTATCCCTTTTAAATTCCATACTTTAAATACAGCGTCCGCTCTCCCTGGTTTAAAATATTGATTACCCCATATTGGACTAAATTGTGACAATAACTGTGGTTCTTTTAAATAGTTTTTAGCTTCACACCATATTTTGATCATATGCTTTACAAATGGATTTTTAACTTGTTTTTGTAATTTTTTTGCCGAATCTGAGTATATGAATATGGGAAGAGGTAAAGGTAAATTGTATGATTCCATTTCAGTCCAGTGAGGGAGATCATTTGATGAAAAATAATATGTCATAGACCTCAGTTGTGCCGACCAATAATACAACATAAAATTTGGACATTTCAGACCTCCACGATCAAATGGTAAATATAATAAAGACAGACGTAATCTAGCCCTCCTGTTGTTCCATATAAATTCCACTAACTTTTTTTTTATTCTTGAGAATAGATCTAAAGGTGGTGATAAGGGAATGTATTGAAATAAATAAAGTATTTTAGGTAAAATATTACTTTTAAGTATATTGATTCTCCCGATCATCGACATTGGTAGTGACATCCATCTCTGAGTTAACTCA
Organism: Pholidichthys leucotaenia; assembly: GCA_020510985.1. Taxonomy (NCBI): domain Eukaryota; kingdom Metazoa; phylum Chordata; class Actinopteri; order Cichliformes; family Pholidichthyidae; genus Pholidichthys; species Pholidichthys leucotaenia. The sequence goes on from CM035847.1 coordinate 300,204,941, forward strand.
CTGATATCTGACATTAAGGCTTCATAGTTGACACTGGCGACTGATTCTAGCTTAGGCATAATTTGGATTCCTAAATATTTAAACTGATTTACAACATTGAATTGATTTACCTCAGGGGCTGGGTAATTTCTCTGGGTCTCATTTAGCATTAATATTGAAAATTTAGTTTTATTTATTTTATATCCTGATATTTCCCCAAAATTCTTTATTAAATTCAACAAGGTTGGAATTGATTTTTTTAGATTCGACATAAACAAAATTATATCATCGGCGTACAGGGAGATTTTATGTTCTGTTGGTCCAACTTTAATTCCATATATTTGTGAATGTAAACGTATCGCTATCGCTAAAGGTTCAATTGCCATAGTAAACAGTAAAGGTGAGAGTGGACAGCCTTGTCGACATCCTCTATTGATTTTTATTGGTTTTGAAATATTGTTATTTGTTAGGATTTCTGCTGTAGCATTATTGTATATTATTTGAACCCATTTTATGAAATTATTTCCAAGTCCAAACCTTTGTAGGACTTCAAAAAGAAAGGGCCATTCAACTCTATCAAAGGCCTTTTCGGCGTCCAATGATAGGAGAGCTTTATCCGGTGCTTCTTTATTAAAATAGATAATATTAAATAGTCTTCTTACATTATGGAAGCCTATTCTACCCTTTATAAAGCCATTCTGATCTCGATTAATAATATTTGGTAAAATTTCTTGTATTCGTCTTGCTAAAATTTTACAGATTATCTTAAGGTCGGCGTTTAATAGGCTTATTGGTCTCATATTTTCACATTTATTAGAGGGCTTACCTGGTTTTGGCAGCAGTATAATTAAGGCATTATTTATGTATGATGGTAAATTATTATTTTGAAATGCTTCTAAAACCATTTCCAAAAAAGGTTTTATTAATTTATTCTTAAATTTTTTATAAAGGTCAACTGGAAGACCATCTGGTCCTGCACTTTTTCCTGATTTCATATTATCAATGGCTAGCCCAACTTCTTCTTGACTAATTTTAGACTCCAATATCTCCCTGTTTTCATTTGGAATACACGGTATAGATAGTTCGTTCAAAAACCCATTTAGTTTTGTTAAATCAGGTTCATTTTTGGTATCATATAATTTTTCATAGTAATCTCTAAAGGCTCTATTAATTTCTAAAGGATCTATAACTACCTGTCCATTACTTATAATACTGGTAATTGGTGTTTTAATTTCCAATTGTTTAATCTGCCATGCTAATAATTTTCCTGATTTTTCACCTTGTTCATAAAAAGATTGTTTCAATCTTAGAAGACTCGAGGCAGCTCTATTCGCTGATTTTTTGTCGTATTCAGCTCTCAAAATCAGTAATTCATTCTCCAACCTTGGGTCACTTCCTGCATACACTTTTTCCTGAAGATTTTTTATTTTATGTTCCAATTTAGCTCTCTCCTCTCGAGTCTTCTTAGATTTTGATTCTGTATAACTAATAATATGCCCCCTAATAAAAGCTTTGAAAGCCTCCCACTTTACACATGCTGATGTTTGTGTAGTATTGATAATATTATTTATTTTAATAAAGAAGCACCGGATACAGCTCTCCTATCACTGGACGCCGAAAAGGCCTTTGATAGAGTTGAATGGCCCTTTCTTTTTGAAGTCCTACAAAGGTTTGGACTTGGAAATAATTTCATAAAATGGGTTCAAATAATATACAATAATGCTACAGCAGAAATCCTAACAAATAACAATATTTCAAAACCAATAAAAATCAATAGAGGATGTCGACAAGGCTGTCCACTTTCACCTTTACTGTTTACTATGGCAATTGAACCTTTAGCGATAGCGATACGTTTACATTCACAAATATATGGAATTAAAGTTGGACCAACAGAACATAAAATCTCCCTGTACGCCGATGATATAATTTTGTTTATGTCGAATCTAAAAAAATCAATTCCAACCTTGTTGAATTTAATAAAGAATTTTGGGGAAATATCAGGATATAAAATAAATAAAACTAAATCTTCAATATTAATGCTAAATGAGACCCAGAGAAATTACCCAGCCCCTGAGGCAAATCAATTCAATGTTGTAAATCAGTTTAAATATTTAGGAATCCAAATTATGCCTAAGCTAGAATCAGTCGCCAGCGTCAACTATGAAGCCTTAATGTCAGATATCAATGAGTTAACTCAGAGATGGATGTCACTACCAATGTCGATGATCGGGAGAATCAATATACTTAAAAGTAATATTTTACCTAAAATACTTTATTTATTTCAATACATTCCCTTATCACCACCTTTAGATCTATTCTCAAGAATAAAAAAAAAGTTAGTGGAATTTATATGGAACAACAGGAGGGCTAGATTACGTCTGTCTTTATTATATTTACCATTTGATCGTGGAGGTCTGAAATGTCCAAATTTTATGTTGTATTATTGGTCGGCACAACTGAGGTCTATGACATATTATTTTTCATCAAATGATCTCCCTCACTGGACTGAAATGGAATCATACAATTTACCTTTACCTCTTCCCATATTCATATACTCAGATTCGGCAAAAAAATTACAAAAACAAGTTAAAAATCCATTTGTAAAGCATATGATCAAAATATGGTGTGAAGCTAAAAACTATTTAAAAGAACCACAGTTATTGTCACAATTTAGTCCAATATGGGGTAATCAATATTTTAAACCAGGGAGAGCGGACGCTGTATTTAAAGTATGGAATTTAAAAGGGATACAAAAGATTCAGGATTTATATTTGCCATGTGCAGACAACATAATGTCTTTTGAAGAGCTGAGGATCAAATTTAATCTCAATAGAACACATTTTTTTAAATATCTTCAACTTAGAAACTTTATTCGATCAAATCAAAATAAAGCTCTCACTTGACCTATTTATTCATCCTTGGAAAAAATGATGATGAAAGATAGTAAAAGAAAGGGTATTATTTCAGAGTTTTATAACTCATTGACACTATCTTCAAGTGAAAATTCACTGAAAAGATTAAACTACTGGAAAGAAGATCTGCAAATTGAAATTTCGGAGGAACAATGGGAATTGGCTTGTACAGAAGCTCAAACCAAATCAATAAATGCACGCCTTAAATTGATACATTTCAAATGGTTAATGCGGATGTATGTTACACCGGAGGAGTTAAATAGATATAACAAAAATATACCAGATACATGCACAAAATGCATGGAAAGTAAAGGAACCCTATTTCATTGTTTATGGGAATGTAGATTAATAAGAATGTTTTGGGAAGAGGTGAGGGTAACAATTGAAAAAATAATCTCAAAACAAATCATACTGAATCCTAAACTGTTTTTGTTGGGTCTGTACCCAGAAAAGCATAAATTTAATAAAAGTGAAAGAACATTCATAGACCTCAGTTTGCTTAATGCCAAAAAATGTATTGCACTATTATGGAAAAAGACTCATAGACCAGATGTGACTCAGTGGTTAAGACAGATGTTAACAAACCTTCCATTAGAAAGAATAACATATATACTGAAATCAAAGGAAATTGTGTTTGAGAATATATGGAGACCTTTTATTGATTATGTAAAAAATTTAAACATAACTCTTGAAGAAGAAGGTGAATGATGTGTGTGGACCTTGTAAATTCCAAACTGGTGAACATAATATGTATACTTATGTATTGGATTGTCTAGACTAAACAGAGGAGCATTGTTGAAGACTTGATTTTGTTGGTGGTTGTTGGTGTTTTTAGTGCATTTTTTTTTTTTGTAGTACTTTAGCGTTAGTGTTTGATTGTTTGTATCATGTTTGTTAAAAAAAAAAAAAGGTTCAATAAAGATATTGTGGAAAAAAAAGAAATGTTGGTCAATGGAAAACTATGTCCATGTACCACTCAATACTTGGTCGGGCTCCTTTTGCATGAATTACTCCTTCAATGCGGTATGGCATGAAGGTGATCAGCCTGTGTTACTGCTGAGGTGTTATGGAGGTCCAGGTTGCTTTGATAGCGGCCTTCAGCTCGTCTGCATTGTTGGGTCTGGTCTCTCATCTTCCTCTTGACAATACTCCATAAATTCTCTATGAAGTTGAAGTCAGGTGAGTTTTCTGGCCAGTCAGGCAGAGTGATACCATGGTCGTTAAACCAGGTTTTGGCACTTTGGGCAGTGTGGACAGGCACCAAGTCCTCCTGGAAAATGAAACCAGCATATCCATAAAGCTTGTCAGCAAAGGGAACCATGAAGTGCTCCAAAATTTCCTGGTAGATGGCTGCACTAACTTTGGTCTTGATAAAACACAGTGGACCAACACCAGCAGATAACATGGCTCCTCAAATCATCACTGACTGTAGGAACTTCTCACTGGACCTCAAGTAACTTGGATTCTGTGCCTCTCCACTCATCCTCCAGACTCTGGGACCTTGATTTCCAAATGAAATGCAAAATTTACTTTCATCTGAAAAGGTCATCTGGTGATGTTGGTCCACTGTGTTTTATCAAGTCCAAAGTCATTGCAGTCGTCTACCAGCAAATTTTAGCGCACTTCATGCTTCCCCTCTACTAACAAGCTTTATGGAGATGCAGATTTCATTTTCCAGCAGGACTTGGCACCTGCCCACACTGTCAAAAGTGCCAAAACCTTGTTTAATCACCATGGTATCACTGTGCTTAATTGGCCAGCAAACTCTCCTGACCTAAACCCCATACAGAATCTATGAAGTATTTTCAAGAGGAAGATGAGAGAGACCAGACCCAACAATGCAGATGAGCTGAAGGCCGCTATCAAAGCAACCTGGGCCTTTTGAAGACCTCAGCAGTACCAAAGGCTGATTGCTTCCATGCCACAATGCACTGATGGAGTAATTCATGCAAAAGGAGCCCCGACCAAGTATTGAGTGGTACGTGGACATACTTTTCAGTTGGCCAACATTTCTATTAAAAATCATTCTTTTTTTAACAATTAATTTAATGCAGTATTCAATTTTTTTGAGAAACTGAATTTGGGGTTTTCATTAGCTGTAAGCCATAACCATCAAAATTAAAAATAAAGATTTGAAATATATTTTGCTGTATGTAAAGAATCTATATAATATAGGAGTTTCGTTTTTTGATTTGAATTACTGAAATAAATCAACTTTTTGGAGACATTCTAATTTATTGAAATGCACCTGTATTTGATGTGTAGAATCAGCTTTTTCTATGTACTGTGTATGCCGATGATACAACTGTTTATGTAGCTATGGCAAATATGCTTACTCACACACTTAACGGGAGTTTAATTGACAGGATGACTAATAACCAACTGGTACTTGAATTTGGTAGATTAGTACATCTTCATTAAATACAACTAATGCATATCACCATGAACATATTAAAACAGGAGTGTAATCATAGTTAATTGCAACATAGAAATGAATTATTAAAACTGATTGATTTGGCCTTGCAATGAAAATTATACCTCTCTTCAAATGGGGAGAATCAAAACTCTGCGTAGAGTGTTGAAGGTGAAGTAGAATCGATTGTGCATTCAAAAGATGCGTTCAGACCAAACACGAAAGCACAAATTTTTCACTTGGCGCGATCACATTAACTCAATGTAAACATGCGAGTAGACATGAATTCACCATCTGAGCAAGTTGCAGATCGGCGGAGTTGCCCTTATTACTTCTGCAGCTGTGTTCCACCTGCTGTTGAAATCCCCAAAACACTGTTATGTTTTAAGTTTACATTATCCGACGGGGCTGTCACCTGGAAAATTTGTCCCTGCCTCCAAAACGTCACCTGGGTGACAGTTGTTTACACTGTTAGCCCTCGTTAGCACATCCGTGGCAGGACGCTGTGGGAGGATAGCTCTGACACTCCGATTCAGATGCAGAGCCCCCAGTACATCTTTCTGCAGGTGAGTGTCAGTCTCATTTTCAAACTAGTTTACTCTCCAGTCTTGATACTTTAACTCCTGTGATGGTAGAATTTCAAGGCTGATTACTAGCTAGCCGCCAAATCCCTCTGAAGTGTGGATGCCCGAATTTGCATGTTTTCCACATGTTTACATTAACTTCACATGTATTTGCGTCGCACTTTCACGTTTGGTCTGAACGCTCATTTAGGAGCTCTAACTTTATAAACCTGACTGTCATTTAAGCTAAAAAGATCTTTTGGCAATATTTAACACTGCCTCCTGTTTTATTTTTATTAGCCAGGCTGAGATGGCCAAACCAAGACGTCAGTGCTAAAGTTGATCGACTCCAAAAAAAACAGAATAAAACATTTTCATAAGTAAACTGTCAATGTTAAGGCCCCCCAGATTCCTTAAAGTAGTTGATGAAAAGCATACTGGCACGTGTGGTTAAAATGAGCAAAGGAGAGCCTTTTTCTTTTTTTTTTTTAAGTTTAAGATAAGATAAACTTTTATTAATCCCACAATTGGACTGTCTTTTTATCTCATTGCTTAACAGCGTTCGCACATGTTCATGCTGGCCATTTTTGTTCTTCCATACACCTTTTGGATGCCATCTTCTGCATTTTTTTTTAAATATACTACAGACTCCATTCTGGTGTCCTTTTTGTCCTCAATTTCTTTGCATTGTTTGTTAGCAATGGAATGACAATAAAGGCACTTTGACTTTGTTCAGCTTTTTAAGGATATCTGTGTTTCCATTTTTATTTTTTTTTTTTTTTTTTTTTTTTTTTTTTTTTAACTTTCATAGGTTTTATATTATTATTTAAATATATACTCACTGCCAATGAAAACGCAACACAATTTTCAAGTATTTCTGGGTCCATCCTATCTGAGCTTGAGTAATAGTGTTTGTATGACTCGAGACCTCATTTTTAGAGGTTCTACTCACCCTCATGACTCACTGCCTTTGAGCTCTGGCTCTGTAGTCTTTTTGAGCTTGTTTGTTTTGGGTACTCGGAAGTCAAAAATGGGTGATTTTAAGGAGTGGTCATCTGCCCTGTATAAAGATGAACAAACATGCATAGCAGCATGTTGTGAAATCTCCACGATGCCATGACGGTCCTGTGACAAACGTAACTATGCTTTGGCCTTTTGGAGGGCGGAATGTTGATACGACAGGTGGCACTCTGATTGGGCTGCAATACATCAACCATTGTTCGGTTGCAACAACACCAGGTCAAAACTGGGTCCATGGCTGACAGACCACCACCAGGATGAGCACGTATCCCCACTCTGGAGCAAGACTGGTAAATCACGCAGCAGCACCTCAGAGCTTGGTTCCGCACAGCCACCCAGACGGCCCAGGAAACTCCAGGAAGACGCCAGCCAAGGATCTCAGCCAATACCGTGAGAAGGCGCCTCAGGCGTCAGGACCTACGAGCCCCAAGACCCTTTCGAGGGATGATCCTGACGGCAGAGTGGCAACAGAATTGCCACGAGTGGGCTCGTCAGCACAACAGGTAAACCCTGTGGCAATGGAACACTGTACTTTTTGCTGACGAATCCCGATTTTGCCAGTCAGGAACGTGTGTGGCAGAGACGAGGAGAACAGTATGCCCCTTGTTGTGTCCGACAGGTCACCGATGGGGCAGTGGTGGAGTGGGCTGGCATTTCAGGTAACTACAGGACACAGTTGGCCATCCTTGACGGTCCTTTATCTGACTACCCTGACCTCCAGGTGTTCCAGCAGAACAATGCTCGTCCACATGCTGCCCAAGTCACCAGGAACTACCTGCAGCAACAGAACTTTGATGTCTTTCCTTGGTGGTCTTCTTATTCTCCAGATTTATCCCCCTTTGAACACTTGTGGGATCAACTTGGGCAACGTGTTTCAACCAGAGTACCGACACTGTAGAACAGATAGGAAATGGTCGCAGCATTACAGGAGTGGCTAAATATTCCCCAGGACAACATTAGATGGCTTGTGAGGTCCACGCAGAGGTGTATTACTGCCTGCGTCAATGGAAATGGAGACCATATTACTAACTAACTAACTAACTAACCTGCACTTATATAGCGCTTTTCTAGTCACAAAGACCACTCAAAGCACTTTCACTAGTACTAACCCTCTATTCTAAGGGCTTATAGGAAACAGATATCTAGGGACAATTTAGAACAACCAATTAACCTAACATGCATGTCTTTGGATTGTGGGAGGAAACCGGAGCCCCCGGAGTAAACCCACGCAGCACAGGGAGAACATGCAAACTCCATACAGAAAGGTTCCAACCCCTGCCAGCCTGGGGATTCGAACCAGGAACCTTCTAGCTGTAAGGCAACAGTGCTAACCACTGCACCACCGTGCTGCCCACGGTTCAATATTCCATATTGAACTTTGGTTTTAAGACAAACATTTTTGTTGTGATTTCAAAAAGCCAGGGTGCTTCTATTTTGTTCAATTCTGAACATTTTTAAACCTAAAAATTTCTTTGTATTTTTAGCTTGAAAACCCATTCTACTTTTGTCATACTTCTGTAAGTTGCAGTTATTTAGATTCCAGTTTATTTGATAAATTTCCAAGTTTTTGAAGTCATGCCATTTAAAATGGGGTAGGATTTTCAGCCAGTTTTAGATCCCATCTCTAATCATGGGATGCATTATGGTACGATGATGCCCATTCGTTCATCTGTCTGTCCATCTGTACGAGTTTGTCTGACAAACTCCTCCCACAGTTTTCAAGCTAGGACTTCTTTTTATTTCACACAATTTTGTACATGTATTGAAGATGTGCATATTGTAGGGGGTTAAATGATTTTAAGCTCATTCCAGCAAAGCCGAAAGGAGCTGATGTGGTGTCTGTTCGTCCATCTGTCTGTCTGTCCGTCCACATTTCATGGGAATCGGTACTCCTCCTAGACATTTGCCCCGATGCTCACCAAACTTACTCACAAGGATCCTCAGGTAGGTCTGCATTCAAGTTGTGCTCAAAGTCAAGGTCAGGAAATTTGGGCACTTGTGTAATTTCTCCTCCTCGGAAATTGCCTCAATATTCCCCAAACTCACTCACAGTGATCGTCAGGTGGGCCAAGCTGTGCTTAAGGTCAAAGGTCAGGAGATCTGTGCATTTATGATTTCATGAGAAATGATACTCCTCCTAGGTCACTGACCTTGACTTGAAGCACATCCAGGATGGGTCTGCATCAAGGGTCAGGGTCAGTGGTCAGGAGATCTGAGTGCTCCTGGGGTGATTTCATCAGGCTGGAATGAGCTACTCTGTCATTAATGGTCTGGTCTGATATTTTCTCTAAATTTGTTCCACTTTGATTTGTAGGTTGTTTGCTTTGCTTAGATAACTTGCAATTACATGGTTATTAATTTTATTACTGAGCTGCAGTATATTGAATTATGAATTTGTAATCCATTTTTCAGTTGTTGGTGTGCTGATTTTGCACTATCGATAATGGCTATGGACGGGTGTATCATGTACTGTGTGTGATGCTTTTGTTTTTAATGCTCTGTGTGTGTGTGTATGGACGCATGTTTGTCTCACAAAGAAGAATAATCTGCTTATACCAGTGCACATGTGTTTCTCGATAAGCAAGAGATAAAGCCATCTATATAGTCCCAATGTAGGCATCTAATTGATGTATTGCCTCTCTAGGTACCAACCTTCCAAATCCCTGGCTGAAGTCTACCGCAGTCTTTATAAGGTTCGGAACCGCTTGCTGGCCTGTAAGAATATGGACTTTATCCAGACAAGGTCCTCTTCATGTGAGAGGAGGGTGAGTAAGTCAAAAAGAAATTAGTGTGAGGTTTCCTCTTTGAGGATTTTTTTTTTTTTTTAGGAAAGAACAATAAATTCTCACACAAATGTGCACCATTATTATAACAGTAGTTACAAAGGAGAGCAGTTAATTGGCGCAAGTTTTGTCACAATTTCTTTATTCTCATCTTAGCTATTTGGTTAAACAGTAATTTGGATTCTGGCCAAAATATGTGCATTGTTGGATGTGTGTTGTGGAGACCGTTACACAGTCCATGGAGCTGCAGGTTACTTTATTTCATCACTTGTTTGTGAATGCTTCTGGTGGTCATTTTTCAGACAAAATGGCCACATATTTAATTATAATTAGGTATGCACCAATCCAGCTTTTTTGTTGACAATCCGATAACCTCCATGGCGGAGGTAAAAAACAAAACAAAACCTTAAACATCACGTGTATAAATATTCAGACACTTTGCAATAACATCTTAAATTTAGCTCAGGTGCCTCTTGTTTCTCCTGACCATTGCTGAGATGTTTGTACACATTTACTTGAGTCCACCTGTGGCACAAAATTGATTCAGCATAATTTGGAAAGACGCACACTTCTCTACAGAATGCCTCACCGCTGACAATGTCTATCAGAGCATACAGTGGGGTAAAAAAGTATTTCGTCAGCCACCAACTGTGCAAGTTCTCCCACTTAAAAGTTGAGAGAGGTCTCCAATTTTCATCATAGGTATACCTCAACTATGAGAGACAATATGAGAAAAAAAAATCCAGAAAATCACATTGAAGGATTTTTAATGAATTAATTGGTAAATTCCTCGGTAAAAAAAAGTATTTGGTCAATAACAAAAGTTCATCTCAGTACTTTGTTATATACCCTTTGTTAGCATTGACAGAGGTCAAAGGTTTTCTGTAAGTTTTCACAAGGTTTTCACACACTGTTGCTGGTATTTTGGCCCATTCCTCCATGCAGATCTCTAGAGCAGTGATGTTTTGGGGCTGTCGCTGGGCAACACAAACTTTCAACTCCCTCCAAAGATTTTCTATGGGGTTGAGATCTGGAGACTGGCTAGGCCACTCCAGGACCTTGAAATGCTTCTTACGAAGCCACTCCTTCGTTGCCCGGGCGGTGTGTTTGGGATCATTGTCATGCTGAAAGACCCAGCCACGTTTCATCTTCAATGCCCTTGCTGGTGGAAGGAGGTTTTTACTCAAAATCTCACGATACATGGCCCCATTCATTCTTTCCTTTACACGGATCAGTCGTCCTGGTCCCTTTGCAGAAAAACAGCCCCAAAGTATGATGTTTCCACCCCAATGCTTCACAGTAGGTATGGTGTTCTTTCTCCTCCAAAGACGACAAGTTAAGTTTTTACCAAAAAGTTCTATTTTGGTTTCATCTGACCATATGACATTCTCCCAATCCTCTTCTGGATCATCCAAATGCTCTCTAGCAAACTTCAGATGGGCCTGGACATGTACTGGCTTAAGCAGGAGGACACGTCTGGCACTGCAGGATTTGAGTCCCTGGCGGCGTAGTGTGTTACTGATGTAGCCTTTGCTACTTTGGTCCCAGCTCTCTGCAGGTCATTCACTAGGTCCCCCCATGTGGTTTTGGGATTTATTTTTTTTTTTTAGAGCTTATATTTTATTAAAATTTTTAACAACAGAGTCATTACAGATATAATTACCATATGTAGTCAAGATTATTTAATCCACAAATTCCACATCAATATAAGAGAAACAGCATCTGTCAAAAAAAAATAAAACCAAGCGCTTAATAGCCACCTTGAGCAACTACAATAAAGAGACTTCTACTGGATGCCATCTTGATTTAAAAGTAGGTAATTGGAGTCTCAGTGCGTAAGTAATCTTCTCCATGTGATAAAGTTCTTGTATTTTTTGAAGCCATGCACTGAAGGAGGGTGGGTCTGTTTTCATCCCAGAGGCAGTGACACATTTCAAGGCTGCTACAAAAAGTATGTTTAGGAGGTATGCTGGTGCTCTCCCGTGCACTTCCGGAGGGGTGATGCCAAGAACTGCTACTGCCAAGTCCCTTGGTATTGTAACTTGAAACATATGATTTATTGCCTTGTATACCTTATCCCAAAATGTTTGTATTTTAGGGCACGACCAGAAAATGTGTGTGTGATTAGGCACTTCTGTACCACAATTTCTCCAACACAGGCTTGGAACATTTGGTGTCATCTTGGCCACAATATCTGGTGTTCTGAAATATCTACTAAATATCTTCCATTTAAATTCCCTCCATGTATTTGAATTTGTGGTCTTATGCGCCACTGTACATACCTCTTCCCACATTTGATCAGAGAAAATTTGACCCGCCTCTGCCTCCCATCTTTGTTTTGCCAGAATAGGTTTATTTTGAGCCATTAAACCAAATATTTTGTATAGCTTTGAGATCACTTTTTTATCCTCTTTGTGTTTTTGAGTTTGAATTAAAAAATGTTCAATGAGTGATGGGTCTAGCACTTTATCCCACTCTTTATGAGAAACCAAAAAAGATCGTATTTGCAGATATCTGAAAAAATCATTTTTTTGGAGTTGGAAGCGTCTTCTCAAATATTCAAACGATACAAAACCATCCTTATCGATTAACTGATGTATGTAAATAAGCCCATGATCAGCCCACTTGAGAAAGTTCGTATCCAATCTGCTTGGTATAAAGGATTTTAAATGCTCGATACTAGACAAGGCAGATAGACTAGTTGGTAACTTAAAGGCAATTCCAACCCTCTTCCAGATATCAAGTGTGGTTTTAGTCCACCTTGATAAGCCCACTACTGGAATATTAGCAAAAGGCAAAGCTTGTAGTGGTTTGAGGCTCAAGTTTTGTTTAATGTCCACCCATCTCGTATGAATGTCATTCTGCATCCATGAAATCAATGGTTTTAATTGTGAAGCCCAAAAATAATATTTCAAGTTTGGCAGGTTAAGCCCCCCTTCTTCCTTAAGTCTTTGAAGTGTTTTATATTTTATTAGTAGTAGTAGATTAGTTTATTTGACAGGGACAGTGCAATAAACATAGACAATTAATCAAAGACAATCAATCTGATGTGTTGCACATAGAGTGTATAGCTATTAGCTAATTTGCAACTCTTGTCCCTGGATGGGCTTTAGAAAAAAGAATCAAGATAAAAAATATACACAATAACCACATACATCAATGCAGAAAAATTATAAATACACAATTATAAATATTATAAATATTATAAATACACAAATATAACAGCCTGACTCACATTTAACATAAATATTATAAATATTATAAATACACAAATATAACAGCCTGACTCACATTTAACACATATAACATCCGAGGGCGCTTGCCCTGCCATATAAATTTTGAGAATGTTTTGTCCATTTCTTCAAATGTTGACTTAGGTATTAGTATTGGTAACATTTGAAACAGATATAAAAGCCTAGGCAGAACATTCATACGAATGGCTTCTATGCGACCTAGGAGAGACAAAGGCAATGATGACCAACGGTTTAGGTCATTTTTTATAGTACTAATTATCCTACCATAATTTGCATCAAATATCTTGTCTAATGAAAGGGGAACATAGATACCCAAATACTTTATACCTTCTTTAGGCCAACGAAAGCCACTTTGTTGTTTAAACTCTGGTGAAATATTGTCCAAAATGTCCATTGCCTCAGTTTTATCAACATTAATTTTATATCCTGAGAAATATCCATATGTTGATATAATTTTCATTAAACATGGAATTGTACAGGATGGCTCTGTCAGATACAGTAGGACATCATCCGTGTACAGTGATATTTTATGTACTTCTTTGCCTATCAGCACCCCTTTAATATTATTGTCATCTCTAATGAGTTGGGCCATTGGCTCTATACTTAAAGCAAAGAGCAAGGGTGACAGAGGACACCCTTGTCTGCAACCACGCTCCAGGTTAAACCTTGTAGATCGAAACCCATTAACTCTCACAGCTGCTTGAGGTGAAGAGTATATGGTTTCAATCCAGTCGATAAATTTAGGGCCAAAATTAAATCTTTTTAATGTTTGAATAAGATATTTCCATGACACTCTATCAAAAGCCTTTTGGGCATCCAGTGATAATACAACTGTCTTGGTTTTGCTTTGTTTTTGGTATGATAAGATATTAAACAAACGACGTAAATTATTTGCATAATGTCTCCTGACAATAAACCCAGTCTGGTCTGGATGAATAATGTTAGTTATTATGTCATTTAGTCACCGTGCCAATACACCCATCAAGATAGGAACATCTCCATTTAACATAGACAATGGCCTGTAAGAGCTGCAATCAGTGGGATCTTTACCTTCCTTCTGCAATACCACTATAGTAGCTTCTGCCCATGACACAGCCATTGTTTTTGTTTCTAATGAATGGTGATAAGCTTTTAAGAGGAGTGGAATAAGTTCTTCATGGAAACATTTATAAAACTCATTGATAAATCCGTCTGGACCAGGACATTTATTATTTTTGAGAGATAAAATACATTGTTTTATTTCCCAATCTTGGATTGGTTCATCCAAATTTGCAGCAATTTCACCAGATAACTGAGGTATATTAATATCCTGTAAGAATTGAGCAATATTGGACTCATCGGGGCATGTATCAGTATCTTGGTAGAGAGATTTATAAAATTCTCCGAATGTTTCAGCTATTTGCTTAGGCTTTACTATATATTTGTGTCCAGATTTTATTTTATGTACAATATTAGAAGATTGTTGTTTACGTAATTTGAAAGCCAGAAGCCTGCTCGCTCTATTTCCATGTTCATAATGCTGATGCTTGGCAAAACGTAAAGTTCCCTCGATCTTCTCTGATAGTAGCTCTTGTAGCTCTGAGCGGGCTGCTTTGAGTTCAGTTAAGAGATTAGACGCCATCCCTCGTTTATGCTTATGTTTGAGCTCCCTAATTTTATTCTCCAATTCTGTTTAGCCATTTTTTGCCTCCTTTTTGCAGTAGCATAAGAAATTATACAGCCTCTTAAATAGGCTTTTGCACAGTCCCAAAGTACAAGAGGAGACATGCCAGGTGTATCATTTATATCAAGATAGTTCTTGAGCTCTGTTTTAATGAGAGTAATGAAATCTTTATCATTAAGAAGAGAGGCGTTCAATCTCCATTGTTTATAAGTTGGTGTCAATCCCATGTCCCACTGAAGAACCACTGGGGCATGATCAGAGATTGTAATGGGCATGATGGTTATGTCTTCAACTCTGTGGAGTTCAGCTATAGAAGTGAAAAAATAATCAATCCTTGAATAGGATGCATGACTGTTAGAGTAAAATGTAAAATTTCTTTCTTTTGGAAATTTCGATCGCCATACATCAACCATTCCTGCTTCAGCAGTCAAATATTTAAGCATCTTGCCCATCTTGGATATGGATGCTTTAGGTGGAGGTTGTCTATCTTGTTGTGACATTACACAATTAAAGTCTCCCCCCATGAGTAAAAGACCAACACTATACTCCGTGATTCTGTTAAATAGTAATTTGATGAAGCCTGGTTGGTCCTCATTTGGGGCATACACATTAATTAGGGAGACAGGTATGCCATCAAGCAGCCCATTTACCAGAATAAATCTACCTTCTCCATCTGCATGTACAAATGTATCAACAAAATTAACTTGTCTATGTATTAATATTGCTACCCTTCTTCTTTTACCTGAGCGGTGAGATGAGAAATACACCTTATCTGCCCAGGATTTCTTTAATTTCAGGTGCTCATTATCGGACAAATGGGTTTCTTGTAACAGTGCTACTTGACACTTCAAACGTTTAAGCTGTAATAATATTTTCTTCTTTTTAATGGGGCTGTTTAGACCCTTCACATTATAACTTATAATTGTCAATGGACTCATAACTTAAGTACTGTGGTGCAGATAGTTACAGTATAGGGCATCATGAAAGTTGTTTTGAGGCAGAAGCGGGCCCATGATCGAGAGTACAGCAGAAACAACATAGGGAATATTACTTCACATAGGAATGTTGCATCGAAGTGGAAAGACTTTATGACTGAGAGAATATGGTTCCAGTAAGTAACAAATAGTGACTCTGTTGCTCTTTTAAATAATATGTAACAAACTAATAGTTGTTTTTTTTTTTTTTTTTTTTTTTGAATGCAAAAGATGCAATAGACTTACACAATGGTCCTCTCCGGCATACAACTAGGAACATACCGGTCGCTATGGAGGGTGAGAATATGTATGGGCACATAATCATACCATGTAGGATAACTAAATAGACGGTTATGCTGTTTCATCCCACCTAGCAACAATGCTCTGCACTGTGTGTGTTTATATATTTATATATTTATTCCATCTAGCTACAATGCTCAGCACTGTGTTTTTATATATCTACATATTATTCCATCTAGCTACATTGCTCCGCACTGTGTGTATTTACTGTATATACTTGCATATTTATTCCACCTAGCTGCAATGCTCCATACTGTGGGTGTTTATATATTTACATATTTATTCCATCTAGCTACAATGCTCTGCACTGTGTGTTCATATATTCATATATTTATTCCATCCAGCTACAATGCTCTGCACTGTGTGTGTGTGTGTGTATATATATATTTTATAGTAATATGTACATATGTATATTAGCTGCTCTTGCTTGCTTGTTTTTTCTTGCCTTCTGATTGTTGCTCTGAGTGTTGCTATCCCTGTGCTGTTGCAATCCTGGAATTTCCCCGTTGTGGGACTAATAAAGGCTTATCTTATCTTATCTTATCTTATGTGATCCCCGGGGAACAAAGGGATCAGAACGCAAGAAACACAAAAACAAAATGTATATCGAACAAGCGAAATACTAAAGGGTGGGATTAAGTCCCTAGCCACTGTATATTAGCAGCTAAATACACAACCTGCTATGGTAGGCTGTGTCCACAGCAAAAAAAAAAAAGGAGCAGAAATTAAATCGGCAAAACAAATTTACTAAAGGAGCTCAGGCCCCTGCAGACTAAATTACGATAAGGAACAACATTAAATGAAAATTTTCAAAATACTCAACACAATACACTATAACAATACAGGATAGGAAAAAAAAATGTATTATTCTCGTCACCATAAAAAAAACCCAAACATATTTTAACAGATTACGCACCCACTGCAATCATAACCTGCGGACTCACGCTATATAATCCAAACATGGTACCTCAAGGATCATCAGCTTCGGGCAGGATATTGTTCTTTATGTAGTCCATGGCCTTTGTTGGATCATGAAAGTCCTGACTCTCATTCCCGAAAGTGATCCGGAATCTTGCGGGGTAAAAAAAACCAAAGCGCACATCACGTCGGCCTTGTAGCGCCTTCCGTGCATCTGAAAAGGCAGCCCGGGCTTTAGCAACACCTGCCGTGTAGTCAGGGAAGATGCTGATCCTGTTACCGTTATACATCAAAGGTGCCTTTTCCCTGGCTCTTCTCAAAATATCCGCTGCATCTCCATCATAGTGCATCTTGGTGATTATCACTCGGGGTCTGTCTGCTCCCGCGGTCCGTGGTGCTGGTGTACGATGAGATCGATCAACTTTCACTTCTCGGTCCATGTATAAGGCTTGTTTAATAATTTTAGCCACCTCGTTTGGATTGCAGGGGTTTTGCTCATTGACGCCGACAATGCGGATATTTCCACGTCTCATTCTCCCCTCCAGATCCTCACATTTGCTCCGCAGTGCCTTCACTTCACTTTGGAGCTCTTTCACTGAGCTCTGAAGCCCAGTTATATCATCTGACCAAGTAGACAAGCCGTCTTTCACGTCTTGAATGTTAGCTTCAATTGTGCCAAATTGTGCGCTAACGGAGGTGGCGTTGCTAGCTATTTCCGAACGTACAGCCTGGACTTCGGCTTTGAGAGAGGCAAAATCGTTAGCTAAGGCATTCTTAAATTCTTCCCGTATAATTTGTGTGATGTCTTCTCTTAAGGATGCCAAAATCTGAGTTTTAAAGCCTTCGTCCGTGGTCAACGTTGGCACTGCGCTCTGTGGTTCGTCATTCTTTTCCAGCTCGGCTTGCAGCCTCGTGTTGGGCCTATTGGGTTTGTCGGTAGCGTCGAATTTAAACTTCTGAAGTTTATCCATCATGACGATAAAAGTGGGCAGGAGAGTCCGACAATGATAGGTGACGAGTCTGTATTGAGCTTTACCAAAGAAACTTCGTTTTTAAAAGTAAAATGTCCAAAAGTCTGCGGGAGCACTGAGGGACACGTCTTTACTCCAGCATGGCTCACTAGCGCCCCGGTTTTGGGATTTTTGCTCACCGTTCTCGTGATCATTTTGACCCCACGGGGTGAGATCTTGTGTGGAGCCCCAGATCGAGGGAGATTATCAGTGGTCTTGTATGTCTTCCATTTTCTAATAATTGCTCCCACAGTTGATTTCTTCACACCAAGCTGCTTACCTATTGCAGATTCAGTCTTCCTAGCCTGGTGCAGGTCTACAATTTTTGTTTCTGGTGTCCTTTGACAGCTCTTTGGTCTTGGCCATAGTGGAGTTTGGAGTCTGACTGTTTGAGGTTGTGGACAGGTGTCTTTTATACTGATAACGAGTTCAAACAGGTGCCATTAATACAGGTAACGAGTGGAGGACAGAGGAGCCTCTTAAAGAAGAAGTTACAGGTCTGTGAGAGCCAGAAATCTTGCTTGTTTGTAGTTGACCAAATACTTATTTTACTGAGGAATTTACCAGTTCATTAAAAATCCTTCAATGTGATTTTCTGGATTTTTTTTTTCTCATTTTGTCTCTCATAGTTGAGGTATACAGTGGGGCAAAAAAGTATTTAGTCAGCCACCAATTGTGCAAGGTCTCCCACTTAAAAGATGAGAGAGGTCTCCAATTTTCATCATAGGTATACCTTAACTATGAGAGACAAAATGAGAAAAAAAAAATCCAGAAAATCACATTGAAGGATTTTTAATGAATTAATTGGTAAATTCCTCTGTAAAATAAGTATTTGTGTTAGTTAGTGTGTTAGTTTAGTGGGAGCAATTATTAGAAAATGGAAGACATACAAGACCACTGATAATCTCCCTCGATCTGGGGCTCCACACAAGATCTCACCCCGTGGGGTCAAAATGATCACGAGAACGGTGAGCAAAAATCCCAGAACCACACGAGGGGACCTAGTGAATGACCTGCAGAGAGCTGGGACCAAAGTAACAAAGGCTACATCAGTAACACACTACGCTGCCAGGGACTCAAATCCTGCAGTGCCAGACGTGTCCCCCTGCTTAAGCCAGTACATGTCCAGGCCCGTCTGATGTTTGCTAGAGAGCATTTGGATGATCCAGAAGAGGACTGGGAGAATGTCATATGGTCAGATGAAACCAAAATAGAACTTTCTGATGAAAACTCAACTTGTCATGTTTGGAGGAGAAAGAACACCATACCTACTGTGAAGCATGGGGGTGGAAACATCATACTTTGGGGCTGTTTTTCTGCAAAGGGACCAGGACGACTGATCCGTGTAAAGGAAAGAATGAATGGGGCCATGTATCGTGAGATTTTGAGGGAAAACCTCCTTCCATCAGCAAGGGCATTGAAGATGAAACGTGGTTGGGTCTTTCAGCAGGACAATGATCCCAAACACACCGCCCGGGCAACGAAGGAGTGGCTTTGTAAGAAGCATTTCAAGGTCCTAGAGTGGCCTAGCCAGTCTCCAGATCTCAACCCCATAGAAAATCTTTGGAGGGAGTTGCAAGTCCGTGTTGCCCAGCGACAGCCCCAAAACATCACTGCTCTAGAGGAGATCTGCATGAAGGAATGGGCCACAATACCAGCAACAGTGTGTGAAAACCTTGTGAAGACTTACAGAAAACGTTTGACCTCTGACATTGCCAACAAAGGGTATATAACAAAGTATTGAGATGAACTTTTGGGATTGACCAAATACTTATTTTACCGAGGAATTTACCAATTAATTCATTAAAAATCCTTCAATGTGATTTTCTGGATTTTTTTTCTTTCTTATTTTGTCTCTCATAGTTGAGGTATACCTGTGATGAAAATTGGAGACCTCTCTCATCTTTTAAGTGGGAG
Organism: Pholidichthys leucotaenia; assembly: GCA_020510985.1. Taxonomy (NCBI): domain Eukaryota; kingdom Metazoa; phylum Chordata; class Actinopteri; order Cichliformes; family Pholidichthyidae; genus Pholidichthys; species Pholidichthys leucotaenia. The sequence continues at coordinate 300,224,647 of CM035847.1, forward strand.
AACTTGCACAATTGGTGGCTGACTAAATACTTTTTTGCCCCACTGTAAACCAAGCCATGAGGTCAAAGGAACTGCCTACAGAACTTAGAAACAGGGTTGTTCCAAAACATAGATCTGGAGAAGGCTACAAAAAAATTCTGCTGTACTGAAGGTTCCCAAGAGCACAGTGTCCTCCATAATTCTCAGATGGAAGAAGTTTGGCACAACCAGGACTCTTCAAAGATCCGGGGCCTCATGTACAAAGACTTGCGTGGATTTTCTACTGAAAGATGACGGTATGTTTAAATCAAGAAAATGCCGTAAGCAAAAAAAAAAAAAATCCATATGTAGAAACGGTGCGTATGCAGGAATCCAAGCACCTTTGCTTTGTACATCCCAATCTGCTTGAAATTCAATGCACGTGAGGAAATACCGGACTCCTCCCTTGACACGTCTCCATTTGAATATACAATTAGATACAAATAGGTATGCAAATAGATATATATAAGCGCTGCACGTTTGATTCTCCTGTATCCACGATCAAAAATAATGGACTTAATGGAATTTCATGGACTGTGAGTTGGAGGCGCTCCTGAATGAGGTAGAGGCACTTAAAAACATTTTGTTTGGCGCGCTGTCCTCCAGCATTAGCGCCGGATACAGGTAATTCAGTAGCCTGCTCACAGCCCTATAAGATTAGTTTACCGTTTTCCTTTATTCAGACAGGGATGAGGAGATGTTTATTTAACCTTGACATGTTTCCACTGATGTCTGCAGTCGTCCTTAGAAGCATCAGCTGATCGCAGTAATTTGTAAGGTGTATAGCTTACTGGTTAAAGCGCCACATTACAAAGCAGAAGGTTCCAGGTTTGAGACCAGCTGCATCCTCTTTTAGGGACCACAATGGAAATAAGTGTGCACACTTTCTTTGTTATTCCATTGTTTTTAAATGTATGTTGTATCTTTTATACAATGTTATTTTAAATGATGAATAAATCAATCAATTTGTGACCAGCCAGGTGGATCAGCTGGTTGAATTAAAGGAAAAGAGTCACAAAAAAGAAGACAATATGAACCTATTTAGTGGGTAGCCACGGTCACCTGTCAGTTGAAAACAGATCATATTAGACTTGACAAGTACATATTTTATGTCCAAAATGCAAATCTCATCCTTTATAGTTATATACAGTACAACTTACATGGATGACACAATACTAAATGAATGAAGTGCGCTGGGGAACGGGTGAGACTGTTGCATTTCAAACTTTACGCATGTGTTCATTGACATAACTACTGTACACACAGACAGTTGGGGGATTGGTAGAATGCTGTGAAACTGTAGTTTAATCAACCAAAAAAATTTTGTCACTTACTCGACCCACTGAGTTGTAATGAAACCTTGAAGACAGGGTGATATTTGGGAGTGCACAGGCGCATTGCGCATGAGGTGGGTTATTATTAGAACAACTACATGAATTTACTCACCAAGAAGCCATCCATACGCACAGTGCCAGCTTGTAGTTTGTTCCCAACAATGCTGTTCATCAGAATCATTAGGAAAACCGGCTCTTGCTGCAAATTGCGCTTTGATATTGGCCTGTTCAACTGCATTGTACGGGAATATGATGTACCTGGGTGACAGCCAGATAATGCCATCTCACACAGCTGGCATTGCTTGGCTCAGGGTTGACTGGGAAATTCCCGATTGGTCTGCCAGCTCCCTCTGGAATGCCACTGTTGACAGGAACCCCAGAGTTGTCAGCATCTGCCCTGGGACGGGCAGCTCACATCTTCTCACCGTGTTGCACTCCAAGAATGGCCGTAGCTCTGAGCACAGTTCCACAAGGACTGACCGTGGAAATCTAAACCGGCTGACAAGCCGGTCATCATCCTGAGCTAGAAAATCTTCTGTTTCTAAATACCCTTTTTCTTCTCACTGTATGGTTTACAATATCCTCTAATAATGCTAACACCAATGTTGTTTGAGGCATTCTCTGCACTTCTTTGCGCTTGCTTTTATATCCACTCCTCTAATTGTGCATACTTGGATGTTTGTTCATCATGTGTCTCTGGTGTGTACAATCATTTTCACATCATTATCAGTCTCCCAACATCACCTCTAAGTGTTGCCAACATACCAGTAACAGTAGAAACGTACCTATGCCAGCCATGAAGTTGGTGTGGGGCTGCACATATTTCCACGGTCATTTCATTCTTGATACATCTGAAATTTTCCGTGGAAAAGGACGTACGCCATGTTTTTATGCGCAAGTACCTTTTGTACATGAGGCCCCTGGTCACCTAGCCAACCTGAACAAGCAAGGGAGAAGGGCCTTAGAGGTGACCAATGCAATGGACACTCTGAAATCCTGTGTAGAGATGGTACTAAGTTCTAGAAGGACATCCGTCACTGCAGCCCTCCAGAGATCTGGGCTTTATGGCAAAGTGGCTAGATGAATGCCTGTCCTCGGTGCAAAACACATGGAAGCCTGCTTCACGTGCTTTCTTGCAAACTCCAAGTGTAGTTAATAAGGCGCTAAGGTGATGGTGCAGTCAGTCCGTCTGTCTGTCTGTCTGTCTGTCCACATTTCATGGGAATCACTACTCCTCCAAGGTAATTACCCTGATACTCACCAAACTCACACACAATGAACCTCAGGTGGGACTGCATCTAGGTTATGTTCAAGGTTAAGCTCACAGTGAAAGGTTAAGAGATCTGGCCATGTAAGTAAGCACCTCTGTGTATGACATGTTAGCAATATTAGCAGCTACAACTGCTACAATAAAAACATCAATTTTCTTCACCGTTACATTGGTTTCAAATGAACTGACAAATCCTGCAAGGTTGCAACAACCTTGAAATGTTGATCTAGTTTCAAAACGTCTATTAAAAATACATTTGAATTATTAACAGTATTATTTTGACTCATTGCAGTGGGGGAAAATGGCCAAACGTGAACACAAACATGCCGTGCACTTGTTTTCAGATTTCAGAGAATCAGGACTCTCTGGACATGGACCCTCAGGAGCACTCCCTGACACGCACCATCGACGAAGAGGCTGAGCTTGAAGAGAGAGCCGACCGCGAGAGAGAAGAGGGTCACTTGGAGCAAGATGACGATGAAGAGGAGAGGGAGCATGAAGTAATGACAGCTGGAAGTAAGTACACCAGCCTGGAGTGTCCTTTAAAAGTGCACAGTAGTATGTACTTAAAGATCCTGTTTGTACTATGGAAACCATCTCTGTATATGATAAGCATAAAAATTAATCTGTGCTGCCTTTAAAGGTGCACTCTGGTGGCGCTTAAACCACCTCAGAAACAAATATGTATTGCCCAAAATAGCATATTGGGGCTATTTACCCACAAAAAAACTTTTCATTGCCTTAGAATTGCTTGGAAAGAGTTTTTAAATCTTGCACCTCCTTAAGTATGTGCATGTCTGTGAATATTCTAATTAGCGGCCTGCAGGGTGATTGGTCACTGTGCTCCCAACCTGCAGGGCTTGCACATGACTGGTCGCCGTGACTCCTGGTGGGTGGGCTGCTAGTCTGTTCAAGACGCATCTGAACATTAAAGTTTTAAGATAAGATTAGCCTTTATTAGTCCCACAATGAGGAAATTCCAGGATTGCAACAGCACAGGGATAGCAACACTCAGAGCAACAATCAAGAAGACAAGAAAAAACAAGCAGCGAATATACATATGTACACATAAATATATAAATATATATACACTCAGTGCGGCGCATTGTAGCTAGATGGATCGGAGCTAGATAGATTTTGCCTATATCTTCAAAAGTAAAAAGCGAAATATTTTTCTGAAAACTGTCGAGGCAAGAGACAAATGTGCAATTGCCAAATATGTGTTGGCTCCTCCTCCTTCCCCCGAGGTAGCCAAGAGTATCTGTGTGATTGGTTAATGTTATAACCACCCAGGCTAAGCAGGAATAGTTATGTAGCTAGTAATGGTCTGTCCAAACTCGCCTGTTTCGGGGTGGGGGGGGGGGGGGCGCGTTACCAAACTGGAAATTCACAGCAAAAATACCAGACTTGGGACTGTGGTGAGATTTTGCGCTTGATATGTCTTATAAGTCACAAAAAACATGTTACAGACATGTTAACAACAGAAAAAAAACTTGTTTTTCCCGGAGTGTCACTTTCAATGTAGCAGCTTTAATAGTTTGCATATTTATATGAAAGAATCACCTATACGGTGCATCCGGAAAGTATTCATAGTGCTTCGCTTTTTCTACATTTTGTTATGTTACAGCCTTATTCCAAAATGTATTAAATTTATTTTTTCACTCAAAATTCTACATACAATACTCCATAATGACAACATGAAAAAATTTTTTTTTTTTTTTTTTTTTTTAAGATTTTTGCAAATGTATTAAAAGTAAAAAACAAAGAAATCACATGTACATAAGTATTCTCAGCCTTTGTTCAGTACTTTGTTGATGCACCTTTAGCAGCAATTACAGTGTCAAGTCTTTTTGAATATGATGCCACAGGCTTGGCACACCTATATTTGGGCAGTTTGGCCCATTCCTCTTTGCAGCACCTCTCAAGCTCCATCAGGTTGGATGGGAAGCGTCAGTGCACAGCCATTTTCAGATCTTTCCAGAGATGTTCAATTGGGTTCAAGTCTGGGCTCTGGCTGGGCCACTCAAGGACATTCACAGAGTTGTCCTGAAGCCACTCCTTCGATATCTTGGCTGTGTGCTTAGGGTTGCTGTCCTGCTGAAAGATGAACCGTCACCCCAGCCTGAGGTCAAGAGCGCTCTGGAGCAGGTTTTCATCCAGGATGTCTCTGTACATTGCTGCATTCATCTTTCCATCTATCCTGATTAGTCTCTCAGTTCCTGCCGTGGAAAACCATCCCCACAGCATGATGCTGCCACCACCATGCTTCACTGTAGGGATGGTATTGGCGTGGTTATGAGCGGTTCCTGGTTTCCTCCAAACATGACGCCTGGCATTCACGCCAAAGAGTTCAATTTTTGTCTCATCAGACCAGAGAATTTTGCTTTTCATGGTCTGAGAGTCCTTCAGGTGCCTTTTGGCAAACTCCAGGTGGGCTGCCATGTGCCTTTTACTAAGGAGTGGCTTCTGTCTGGCCAGTCTACCATACAGGCCTGATTGGTGAATTGCTGCAGAGATGGTTGTCATTCTGGAAGGTTCTCCTCTCTCCACAGAGGAACACTGGAGCTCTGACAGAGTGACCATTGGGTTCTTGGTCACCTCCCTGACTAAGGCCCTTCTCCCCGATCACTCAGTTTAGAAAGCCGGCCAGCTCTAGGAAGAGTCCTGGTGGTTCTGAACTTCTTCCATTTACAGATGATGGAGGCCGCTGTGCTCATTGGGACCTTCAAAGCAGCAGAAATTTTTCTGTACCCTTTCCCAGATTTGTGCCTCGAGTCAATCCTGTCTCGGAGGTCTACAGACAATTCCTTTGACTTCATGCTTGGTTTGTGCTCTGACATGCACTGTCAACTGTGGGACCTTATATAGACAGGTGTGTGCCTTTCCAAATCGTGTCCAAATCAACTCAGTTTACCCCAGGTGGACTCCAATTAAGCTGGAGAAACATCTCAAGGATGATGAGTGGAAACAGGATGCACCTGAGCTCAATTTTGAGCTTCATGGCAAAGGCTGTGAATACTTATGTACATGTGATTTCTTATGTTTTGTTAATTTTAATAAATTTGTAAAGATCTCAAAAAACTTTATTCACATTGTCATTATGGGGTATTGTGTGTAGAATTTTGAGGAAAAAATTAATTTAATCCATTTTGGAATAAGGCTGTAACATAAAATGTGGAAAATGTGAAGCGCTGTGAATACTTTCCATGTGTATAAGTACAGGAAAATTAAGCAATATTACATGAGAGGAAGTATGGTATCAATGAATAGACGCATCACACCCGTAGTTAGTATATTCATAAGATAAGATAAGATAAGCCTTTATTAGTCCCACAATGGGGAAATTCCAGGATTGCAACAGCACAGGGATAGCAACACTCAGAGCAACAATCAGAAGGCAAGAAAAAAAAAGCAAGCAAGAGCAGCTAATATACATATGTACATATACATGTACATATACATGTCTGTGTATATATATATATATATATATACACAGACACACAGTGCAGAGCATTGTAGCTGGATGGAATAAATATATGAGTATATAAACACACAGTGCGGAGCATTGTAGGTAGATGGAATAAATGTGTAGATATATAAACACCCACAGTATGGAGCATTGCAGCTAGGTGGAATAAATATGTAAATATATAAACACACACAGTGCGGAGCATTGTAGCTAGATGGAATAATATGTAGATATATAAACACACAGTGCGGAGCATTGTAGCTAGATGGAATAAATATATAGATATATAAATATAAACACACCCAGTGCGGAGCATTGTAGCTAGATGGAATAAATATGTAAATATATAAACACACAGTGCAGAGCATTGTTGCTAGATGGGATGAAACAGCAAGATAACATCCTTGAGTGTAATATTGATTTTATACAACAGTTCCAGTAAGCACAATTAATTAATTGTCAGCAATACTGGACAAAATATTATGATTTGTTATTTTACGCAGCAGAGAAAAAATGTGACCCATGCTGGCAAAAGGAGTCGGAATGCGCACAGGCTGATTATGAGCTACAGGCACTAGAAGTCATAAATCATGATCGTTTCTTTGTTTGCTGGTGGCAAGTCCTGGGACAACCCTCGTCAGTGCCTGGTGTCATTGTAAAGCTTGGAACTCCCAACTTTCTTAAAATATACGTTGAATTCCGGAAGACGGAACTCAGGACAAATCGAATGCGAGTTTTCAAACCAGCCAAGATACAGTGGGGTAAAAAAGTATTTAGTCAGCCACCAATTGTGCAAGTTCTCCCACTTAAAAGATGAGAGGTCTCCAATTTTCATCATAGAGATACCTCAACTATGAGAGACAAAATGAGAAAAAAAAAAATCCAGAAAATCACATTGAAGGATTTTTAATGAATTAATTGGTAAATTCCTCGGTAAAATAAGTATTTGGTCAATAACAAAAGTTCATCTTAATACTTTGTTATATACCCTTTGTTGGCAATGACAGAGGTCAAACGTTTTCTGTAAGTTTTCACAAGGTTTTCACACACTGTTGCTGGTATTTTGGCCCATTCCTCCATGCAGATCTCCTCTAGAGCAGTGATGTTTTGGGGCTGTCGCTGGGCAACACAGACTTTCAACTCCCTCCAAAGATTTCCTGTGGGGTTGAGATCTGGAGACTGGCTAGGCCACTCCAGGACCTTGAAATGCTTCTTACGAAGCCACTCCTTCGTTGCCCAGGCGATGTATTTGGGATCATTGTCATGCTGAAAGACCCAGCCACGTTTCATCTTCAATGCCCTTGCTGGTGGAAGGAGGTTTTCACTCAATATCTCACGATACCTGGCCCCATTCATTCTTTCCTTTTCACGGATCAGTCATCCTGGTTTCTTTGCAGAAAAACAGCCCCAAAGTATGATGTTTCCACCCCCATGCTTCACAGTAGGTATGGTGTTCTTTCTCCTCCAAACATGACAAGTTGAGTTTTTATTTTTTTTTTCACAATATCTTTATTGAACCTTTTTTTTTTAACAAACATGATACAAACAATCAAACACTAACACTAAAGTACTACAAAAAAAAAAAAAATGCACTAAAAACACCAACAACCACCAACAAAATCAAATCTTCAACAATGCTCCTCTGTTTAGTCTAGACAATCCAATACATAAGTATACATATTATGTTCACCAGTTTGGAATTTACAAGGTCCACACACATCATTCACCTTCTTCTTCAAGAGTTATGTTTAAATTTTTTACATAATCAATAAAAGGTCTCCATATATTCTCAAACACAATTTCCTTTGATTTCAGTATATATGTTATTCTTTCTAATGGAAGGTTTGTTAACATCTGTCTTAACCACTGAGTCACATCTGGTCTATGAGTCTTTTTCCATAATAGTGCAATACATTTTTTGGCATTAAGCAAACTGAGGTCTATGAATGTTCTTTCACTTTTATTAAAATTATGCTTTTCTGGGTACAGACCCAACAAAAACAGTTTAGGATTCAATATGATTTGTTTTGAGATTATTTTTTCAATTGTTACCCTCACCTCTTCCCAAAACATTCTTATTAATCTACATTCCCATAAACAATGAAATAGGGTTCCTTTACTTTCCATGCATTTTGTGCATGTATCTGGTATATTTTTGTTATATCTATTTAACTCCTCTGGTGTAACATACATCCGCATTAACCATTTGAAATGTATCAATTTAAGGCGTACATTTATTGATTTGGTTTGAGCTTCTGTACAAGCCAATTCCCATTGTTCCTCTGAAATTTCAGTTTGCAGATCTTCTTTCCAGTAGTTTAATCTTTTCAGTGAATTTTCACTTGAAGATAGTGTCAATGAGTTATAAAACTGTGAAATAATACCCTTTCTTTTACTATCTTTCATCATCATTTTTTCCAAGGATGAATAAATAGGTCGAGTGAGAGCTTTATTTTGATTTGATCGAATAAAGTTTCTAAGTTGAAGATATTTAAAAAAATGTGTTCTATTGAGATTAAATTTGATCCTCAGCTCTTCAAAAGACATTGTTATCTGCACATGGCAAATATAAATCCTGAATCTTTTGTATCCCTTTTAAATTCCATACTTTAAATACAGCGTCCGCTCTCCCTGGTTTAAAATATTGATTACCCCATATTGGACTAAATTGTGACAATAACTGTGGTTCTTTTAAATAATTTTTAGCTTCACACCATATTTTGATCATATGCTTTACAAATGGATTTTTAACTTGTTTTTGTAATTTTTTTGCCGAATCTGAGTATATGAATATGGGAAGAGGTAAAGGTAAATTGTATGATTCCATTTCAGTCCAGTGAGGGAGATCATTTGATGAAAAATAATATGTCATAGACCTCAGTTGTGCCGACCAATAATACAACATAAAATTTGGACATTTCAGACCTCCACGATCAAATGGTAAATATAATAAAGACAGACGTAATCTAGCCCTCCTGTTGTTCCATATAAATTCCACTAACTTTTTTTTTATTCTTGAGAATAAATCTAAAGGTGGTGATAAGGGAATGTATTGAAATAAATAAAGTATTTTAGGTAAAATATTACTTTTAAGTATATTGATTCTCCCTATCATCGACATTGGTAGTGACATCCATCTCTGAGTTAACTCATTGATATCTGACATTAAGGCTTCATAGTTGACACTGGCGACTGATTCTAGCTTAGGCACAATTTGGATTCCTAAATATTTAAACTGATTTACAACATTGAATTGATTTACCTCAGGGGCTGGGTAATTTCTCTGGGTCTCATTTAGCATTAATATTGAAGATTTAGTTTTATTTATTTTATATCCTGATATTTCCCCAAAATTCTTTATTAAATTGAATTGATTGAATTGATTTTTTTAGATTCGACATAAACAAAATTATGTCATCGGCGTACAGGGAGATTTTATGTTCTGTTGGTCCAACTTTAATTCCCTATATTTGTGAATGTAAACGTATCGCTATCGCTAAAGGTTCAATTGCCATAGTAAACGGTAAAGGTGAAAGTGGACAGCCTTGTTGACATCCTTTATTGATTTTTATTGGTTTTGAAATATTGTTATTTGTTAGGATTTCTACTGTAGCATTATTGTATATTATTTTAACCCATTTTATGAAATTATTTCCAAGTCCAAACCTTTGTAGGACTTCAAAAAGAAAGGGCCATTCAACTCTATCAAAGGCCTTTTTGGCGTCCAGTAATAGGAGAGCTGTATCCGGTGCTTCTTTATTTAAATAAATAATATTAAATAGTCTTCTTACATTATGGAAGCCTTGTCTACCCTTTATAAAGCCATTCTGATCTCGATTAATAATATTTGGTAAAATTTCTTGTATTCGTCTTGCTAAAATTTTACAGATTATCTTAAGGTCGGCGTTTAATAGGCTTATTGGTCTCATATTTTCACATTTATTAGAGGGCTTACCTGGTTTTGGCAGCAGTATAATTAAGGCATTATTTATGTATGATGGTAAATTATTATTTTGAAATGCTTCTAAAACCATTTCCAAAAAAGGTTTTATTAATTTATTCTTAAATTTTTTATAAAGGTCAACTGGAAGACCATCTGGTCCTGCACTTTTTCCTGATTTCATATTATCAATGGCTAGCCCAACTTCTTCTTGACTAATTTTAGACTCCAATATCTCCCTGTTTTCATTTGGAATACACGGTATAGATAGTTCGTTCAAAAACCCATTTAGTTTTGTTAAATCAGATTCATTTTTGGTATCATATAATTTTTCATAGTAATCTCTAAAGGCTCTGTTAATTTCTAAAGGATCTATAACTACCTGTCCATTACTTATAATACTGGTAATTGGTGTTTTAATTTCTAATTGTTTAATCTGCCATGCTAATAATTTTCCTGATTTTTCACCTTGTTCATAAAAAGATTTTCAATCTTAGAAGACTCGAGGCAGCTCTATTCGCTGATTTTTTTGTCGTATTCAGCTCTCAAAATCAGTAATTCATTCTCCAACCTTGGGTCACTTCCTGCATACACTTTTTCCTGAAGACTTTTTATTTTATGTTCCAATTTAGCTCTCTCCTCTCGAGTCTTCTTAGATTTTGATCCTGTATAACTAATAATATGTCCCCTAATAAAAGCTTTGAAAGCCTCCCACTTTACACATGCTGATGTTTGTGTAGTATTGATGTCAAAGAACTCGTCTATCTGTTTTTCTATATACTTGACAAATTCCTCATCCTGAAGCCATTTATGCTGAAATTGCCATCTACCTGATTCCTTTGTCAATTTTTTATCTACATATATTAGACAACAGGGTGCATGATCAGAGATCACGATGTTATCATAAAAGCAGTTTTGAATCTTGGACCTTAATTCTGTGGAAATCAAAAAATAATCAATACGTGAGAATGTCTTGTAGGTACTGGAATAACAAGAATAGGCTTTAACTTGTGGTTTCATTTCTCTCCATATATCTAACAATCTCAATTCTTTCATAAAATGATTAATAGTCATCCTACATCCATTGTGCGTACAATCCAGTCCTGTTGATCTATCTATACCTGGATTCAATGTACAATTAAAATCCCCTGCTATTATATGTTGCCCTGTAAGTGATGATAAGATAAGAAATAAATTAGCAAAGAACTTTTGATCATCTATATTGGGACCATATAAGTTCACAAGATTTATATTTTCTAATAGCAAAGAACCTTAAATGATTAGATATCTTCCAAATTTGTCTCCAATTACATTTTTCACTTGAAAAGGAACTGATTTATGTATGAGAGTCATTACTCCCCTGGCTCGGGATGAGAATGATGAGGTGAAGACACTTCCTTGCCATCTACTCCTAATTCTTTTTATATCCTCCTCTATTAAATGAGTTTCTTGTAAAAACACAATTTTTGAACCCATGTCTTTTATTTTATTCATAACTTGTTTAAGTTTTTTTAAATTTTGTAGACCTCTGCAATTCCATGAAGTTAAATTAATATTAACACTTTGGTTTATGATCAATAGAGAGTTTGGGATTACCTTGCAGTGTAAACATGCTCATACAGAGAAGCAAAAACATGAGTGGTTGAATATTCATCCTGCAAACTACACACAAACAAATTTCCCCTTCCCACACTTGTGGCAAACCCCCCAAAATCAAAAGAAAAATTCCGTCTCCCGATATAGCCATCGACCACTCCACACCCACGGGGAACAGCCTAAGCCACTCCTTCTTCATCCTCCCAATCACCCTAACTCTACTGCTTTTAATGACGTAACATTAACTCTCCTCTGTAGTTTTCCAACTTAACTCCAAAATTTTTAACAACTTTGTACATCATAGTTTTTTTTTGTTTTGTTTTTGTTTTTTTTTAATATATAATACAATCTATATTTTGTAAACTTACTATTTACTTCAAGTCAGTCAGATGCCTGTGCAAATGCTTAATTATTCTACCTTATATTTTGTTCATGCTTAGCTCCCACCAGTCTCTTCTTCTTCTTTGATCTTCTTGATGAACTCCTGCGCCTCCTCTGGGGTCTTGAAGATGTGGGTTCTGCCCTCATACGTGGTCAGCAGTCTCGCAGGATAGATTACACCATGACGAATCCTAAGGTTGCGCAGCTCCTTACGTATGGGATCAAACTGCTTCCTCAATTGTTGGATTCCTGTGGCCAAATCTGGGTAGAACCGCACCTGCTGGTCCTGGTGTTTAATCTCTCCTTTAGCTCGTGCAGCGTTGAAGATCTTCATCCTGTCTCTGTTGCTAAGAAACTTCATAATTAAGGTCCTCGGCGGTCCCTTATCTCTCCGTGGGCCAATACGATGTGCATTTTCCAGAACCACTGCTGATTGCAACTCCTCGCTGCCCAGCACCTCCGGAATCCACTTTTCCAGAAAGGAACATACGTCCCGACCTTCTGATTCCTCTGGAAGACCCACCAGCCTCAAGTTATTCTGTCTCGACCGAGATTCCAAATCCAAAATATTATCTTCCAGACATTTATTTTTTTTTTCCAGAGTGCGCACCTTTAATTGAAGACGGGTGACGTCATCTTCAGCACTAGCGAGACGGAGCTCCATCTGCGCCGTTCGTTCTACACAGTCACCCAATTCCTTTCTTATTCCTTCCAACGCTGTCATAATCCCATCAAATCTAGAGGAAAAGTCCGCTCTCATTGAACTCATGGCAGCCATCAGCGCATCCCCGCAGACATCGCACCGTTGCCAGCCTCCTCCGCCATATATGGAGTTTTATTTGCTGCGTCACAGACCTGAAAGTCCGTTAATTTGGACTGTTTCGGCGGCTCGCTTTTTCCTTTACCTGGTTTTCCAGCCTTAGGCTTCGCCGACATATCCTCGCCCAAACGCTGGGATACGTTCTGTCCCAAATGAGAGTTATTTGCCGATTTTTTTTCTCCAGGAGCAGAGCAGAGTGAGACACGTCCGTCTTACGTGGCAGCCATAACCGGAAGTCGACAAGTTGAGTTTTTACCAAAAAGTTTTATTTTGGTTTCATCTGACCATATGACACTCTCCCAATCCTCTTCTGGATCATCCAAATGCTCTCTAACAAACTTCAGACGGGTCTGGACATGTACTGGCTTAAGCAGGGGGACACGTCTGGCACTGTAGGATTTGAGTCCCTGGCGGCGTAGTGTGTTTCTGATGTAGCCTTTGTTACTTTGGTCCCAGCTCTCTGCAGGTCATTCACTAGGTCCCCCCATGTGGTTCTGGGGTTTTTGCTCACTGTTCTCGTGATAATTTTGCCCCCACGGGGTGAGCTCTTGCGTGGAGCCCCAGATCGAGGGAGATTATCGGTGGTCTTGTATGTCTTCCATTTTCTAATAATTGCTCCCACAGTTGATTTCTTCACACCAAGCTGCTTACCTATTGCAGATTCAGTCTTCCCAGCCTGGTGCAGGTCTACAATTTTGTTTCTGGTGTCCTTTGACAGCTCTTTGGTCTTGGCCATAGTGGAGTTTGGAGTCTGACTGTTTGAGGTTGTGGACAGGTGTCTTTTATACTGATAACGAGTTCAAACAGGTGCCATTAATACAGGTAACAAGTGGAGGACAGAGGAGCCTCTTAAAGAAGAAGTTACAGGTCTGTGAGAGCCAGAAATCTTGCTTGTTCGTAGGTGACCAAATACTTATTTTACTGAGGAATTTACCAATTAATTCATTAAAAATCCTTCAATGTGATTTTCTGGATTTTTTTTTTCTCACTTTGTCTCTCATAGTTGAGGTATACCTATGAAGAAAATTGGAGACCTCTCTCATCTTTTAAGTGGGAGAACTTGCACAACTGGTGGCTGACTAAATACTTTTTTGCCCCACTGTATAAACAAAATCAGCTTGTTGCTGGTCAGTTTTTGTGCAATTTCTACAAATTATATATCATTTTGAAGGTCTTTCAATACAGAATATGAAAATAATGTTACCTCAGTTTTGAAAATTTCCTCATTCCAACTCATTTTGCCAGCACGGGTCACAAATAGTCTCTTCTAAATGTAGCCAGTAACTGTTGCTCAACATCTCAATCAGCATGAAGATGTCTATTGTCATTCCACACACATGTAAACAAATTAAATACTGTCCAAGTGCAAAAGAAATGTTTATAAAACATGTACCTGTTGAGTCGGTACTGCAGAAGACCCGAGATCAAAATGTGGCCGTTGGCCAATGCCAGTAGCTAGCCAGTGATTAATAGTTAGCATGTTAGTGATTTCTTCAGCACATTTCGCTTGCTTTTCTTGGCATTTTTAGATGAAACAAAGAGTCCATCACCACAAAAGTATTGTCGCTTTACTGTGTTTTCCTCATTTTTGCTTTTCTCCAGATTGTCCAAGTCAGTTGATGAAATTCTTGCACACCGGGAGGTTTCCATGGAAATAGCCTGGCTTCTTGAACTCTTCTCCTACTCCTCCTTCTGATGACCATTCATAATTTAACTCAAATGTTATATTCGGAAAAATGTGCATCATTTTGCCGTGTTCCATTAATGTTGCCTTAAAGTGCCGACCAGGAGTCAACTGTAAATAACGGTTAGTAATTAATGGTTACTAGAACACCTTTGAAGCGGAGTGATACATATCCAGTGAAAGCTGGAGTGCAATTATCATGGATTTAATAACTCCTGGAATCCCTATTGTCCAATCAAATCGCTCGGTCGGAACTAACTGTTGTATAATATTATTTATATACAGATGTTGTGAGTATACTTATAAGTAAGTAAAGGCTTTTTGATGTGTTGCATTGACCTCCGCTTTAGTTTTGACGTCTGTAGAAAACCCTATGGCTGCTGCTTGTCCACTAACCCAGCATCTTTGGTGTGTTTTTGTGTGTGTGTGCCCCTCACACAACACAGAAATCTTTCAATGTTTCCTCTCAGCACGGGAGGTGGCTCGCAGCCGGGACAGAGAGCGGGCCAGCAGCAGCACAGGACTGGGCTCAGGGTCCGTCTCCAGGTGTGGAGGAGGAGGAGGCGAGGATGACACTATTTTGTCTCAGGAAGGCAGAAGGGGCAGTGCAGGCCTTCCAGAGGGACAAGACTTGTACACGGCAGCCTGCAACTCTGTGATCCACCGCTGTGCTCTGCTGGTGCTGGGGGTGAGCCCTGTACTGGGAGAGGTGACCAAACAGAACCAGGAGGACGGCCAGTCTCAGTCAGCCACAGGGACGCAGGAGTGTCTGAGCTTCATGACCAGGTCAGAGCACACTGTACTCGTGTATTCATTCTTGAGCTATCTGTATTATGTTCAGAAGTCTCCTGATATTAATATAATAATTACCTACTTTAACAAAGAAATGATAAAGAAATTATTATATTAACACTGTACGTTTATATTTGTACTTCTAAAAGCCACCTTCTCCACTGATAGCACTACTGTTTTTTTAAACCCATATTATACATTGCTTGGGTATAATGTTGTTGACCCATCAGTTTGTTCCTTTGACAGTATGCGCCTTTTAGAAACGGCCTGCAATCTGTAAACATCTTTCACTCACAGCAGCGTGTGGATCATGTGATTCATGTTCCGGTCTGTGAGGAGAGATGAAGACATCACAATGTAAAGTTTCTACTGAAGCCTCATGATTCTGACTCCTTACTTTATTTTAATATGGCTATAAGAAGGCGGCAGAGAGAACATATGACTAAATCCCCTTGGTGCGATATTGATTGATACCACACTCCCTCTCATATATGTAGTTTAATTATACATGGGTGTATAATATGGGTGTATTACTGTATTTAGGTGACGGTTAACATATATGGGCTTCCCACTCACTATACCGTCTGTTGGAAACTGTTATAATTCCCCCAAATTCATAGGTGCTCTATTGGGATGACTGCTTAAATGTTGCACAATTGCCGAAAGCGAATTGAGAATATACAGGTGTATCTCAAAAAATTAGAGTGTTATTGAAAAGTTAATTTACACCAATAAATAAATTCAAGAAGTTAAACTTGTATATAGATTCATTACACACAGAGTGATATATTTCAAGTGTTTGTTTCTTTTAATTTTAATGAATATGGCTACAGCTGATGAAAACTCAAAATTCAGTATCTCAGAAAATTAGAATATTACATAAGACCATTAAGAAAAAAAAATGGATTTTTAATAAAATAAAAATAAATGTTGTCCTACTGAAAAGTATGTCCATATACACACTAGGGATGTTAATGAATAATCGACGTTAGATTAATTGTTGATAAGAATTTAGTTGACTAAATTAAATTAGTTATCAGTGAATTGATAACTCGGCAGTCCTTTTCAATGGGAGTTTATTCTGTGACATGCAGTGACATCACCAACCAGGTGGGGGTACAGGCAGTCACCCATTGTCACCTTCCAACCTAAACAAAAAGAACCAAGCCCCCAAAGTGCATGCACTGTGTAGAGCAAACTGCCTCGTCCTTCCGGGGTACTTTGGAGAGTTAAAACAAGAATGGCCAGTTAAGATGACATGCCACCTTGAAGAGCCATCCACCTGCTTCAAATCAGCAGGGTGGGGAAACGCACCAGAGCAAGAAAAAAGACTAACCGAACCCATCCTTGCTGCCTTCAACCTGCTGATACATGTGATAGCAGACTGGGCCCAAGTTACCACTAAGGTAAAGGTATTTACATTTCAACACACAGCAGCAGAGGGCCCCAGCTTAGACACCAGGACAGGCTGGTGTTGGCTCCACAGCAGCCAGAGATGGTCAGAGCTGTTGCAGACTCTGTGAGAGTGAGTGGAAAAAAATGTTCTTAAACGCCGTCAACCAGGAAATTTTTAGAACACTTCATGCTTATCTCTGCTGACAAGCTTTATGGAGATGCTGATTTCATTTTCCAACAGGGCTTGGCACCTGCCCACACTGCCAAAAATGCTAATACCTGGTGTGATGACCATGGTATCACGCTGCTTGACTGACCAGCATACTGGCCTGACCTAAACTTTATAAAGAATCTATGGGGTACTGTCAAGAGGAAGATGGGACACCAGACCTAGCAATGCAGACGAGCTGAAGGCCACGATCAAAGAACTCTGGGCTTCCATAACGTCTCAGTAGTGATCACCTTCATGCCATGCCGCACTGATGCTGTAATTCATGCAAAAGATGCCCAACCAAGTATTGAGGGCATAAATAGACATACCTAAATACATACCTAAAATAAATTAACTTTTCGATGATCTATTTTTTTGAGATACACCTGTATTAATTTAATGTAATTAAATGTAATAAAGAGCCATACATCTGGAGCTGTTGGTTATTAAGAAATAATGGCTTGTTTTGTGATGTGCTGATACTGCATGTATAGGAGTGAGAGTCTAAGTGCAGAGAGCCGTTCAGTGCAGAGCAGCCCCAGTTACAAACTGATGAAGTCCAGGAGTGAGTCCGACTTGTCCCAGCCAGAGTCAGATGAAGAAAGTTACACCTTGGTAAGGCAATCACAATTTATCCATCTCTTCATAGATATGTTCTCTGTTTATAGTGAAGCCAAGGATTCACAGCCTTTGTCATCCTCTGTTTTGTCTTTCAGAGTGGGAGGAGAAATGTTGACTTGGACTTGGCATTTTCTCACAAAAAGAGAGGTAACAGTCCTAATGCAGAACAGTTCGCCCTGATGATTAACCTGCAGGCTTTACTTTGTCATATTTCATAGTTATCCTTGTCTCTCTCTTTTTGATACCAATGTGTGGATAGTTTATTTGCTCCTATTAGGGCAGTTGAGCCCCAAGCACAAGCGAATCTCCAAGCAAGTAAACAATGGCATGTTTCTTTCCCATGTTGACTTATACCTTCATGATCGTAAGGCACAACTGTCCCTTGCTGCCCTTAAGCTCAAACTCCTTATACTGTACACTCTGTCTGTAGTGCACTGAACTGTATAAAAACAGGAAATATACAGATATGTCCATTGCACAAACTGCAGCTCATTTTTCTGCTTGCCTGATGGCTCCTTCCTCTGGGGTGGGTAGAATAGCCATAAATTGCACTCAAGTAAAAGCAGTGATACCGTATATTAGCAAGAGTAGTCACCAAAAAGACTGAGTAAGAACGTGTCTAATCAAAGTTACTTAAGTAGTGAAAAACTTGGATCATGTGTATTCTTTGAAGTAATGAATAAACTAAGGAAACTGGGGAAAATAAGATGCAAACTCCACAGAAGTATCAGACACATTGATGAAGGACCGATCTACCTGGCTAACTTGGACAAAATAAGCCAGAATGGCATGAGATAGACAACTGAGAGTGGCTGCTGGTCTATAATGTTGATTACAATTTACAGCAAAGAACCATAAATCTCCTGGTTGTGCTGTCTCACGTCACTGAGCCAACCATATTAACAGTCCAGTTACCTGTGTCATGCTGGCCAAAATTGAGCAAAATGGGTCAGAATTAGGGATGTTAATGATGACTTGAACTTTCGATAAATTGTCAATAAGAATTTAGTCGGCTAAGTTAAATTATTTGTCAATTAACTGATAACTCAGCAGTCCTTTTCAATGGAAGTTTATTCTATGAAATACAGTGGTGTTTCGGTCACCCCCCCCCCCTCCCTGAAGTGCATGCGCTGTCCAGAGCAAAATGCCTTGTCCGTTCATACGTCGGAGAGTCAAAACAAGTTTCAATGACATGCAAGCTTGAAGATCCCGCCTTGAAGATCCACCTTGAAATCAGCAGGGTGAAGAAAAGGGACCAGAGCAAGGAAAAAACCTACATGAGTGCAAAAACCCATACCTGATACCTTCAACCCGCCACTAGACACAAAAGCAGACCGGACCAAAAGTACCACTGAGCTAACATTTCAGCACACAGCAGCAGAGGGTGTGCACCAGGTTTGGACTGACATGACAGGCTGTCGTCTGCTTCACAGCATCCAGGGATGGTCAGAGATCTGTTGCTGACTCTGGGGGAGTAAGTGAAAAAAAATGCTCTAAAAGAAATTTCTCACTCTCAGCTGCTGTGATATTTGTGTAATTGTGGCACACACAGATGTCTGCTGCAGCTTCAAAATGCATATAATCTCTCAGAATAATGACAGACAGCCTTCTGATTCATTTCCACTCTCTGTCGCTATGCTGTGACGTTATGATGATGACACCTACTTAATGTGTTTATCCAGCTTTCCTATTAAAATGTCTGCTAAGGTGAGGTGACCAACGACCCACGTCTCTTGCAGGGTCATTTAGCCCACGTGAAGTAGAGTGCATAACCCTATCAGACGACAGAGGGAAGCCAGAAAGAACATACAGTGGTACCTCTACTTACGAATTTAATTCGTTCCGGAAGAATTCTCGTAACGTGAAAAATTCGTAAGTAGAGGCGCGTTTTACATGTAAATGCCGTAATCCGTTCCAAGCCCCCAAAATTCGGGCATAAATTTTTTATAAATCGTAAAAACGCATCAAAACATGTAACAAATACATGTTACAATTAGATTACTGCACAATAAACATAAAATGAGAGTTTAAAATGAGAGAAAGAATAATAAGAGAGAAAGAATAATAAAAATTATGTTCATTTACCCTTTAACTGCTATCGTCGTCGACGTCGTCGACGTTTGCCTTCTTTGGTTCATGTTCTGATCCAAGGACGTTTGCTTTTGTCGGCTTGTAAGTGCTTCGTTTTGTTTTAATACCGTGCTGATCGTTGCTGTATTACGGCCATATTCTTTGTCGAGATCAACCAAACGCATCCAAACGCAAGATGCATCCCCTTTTCATACCTTTCGATTATCTCCTTTCTTTGTTTGCATGGACAAAAAAACTCTCTTCTTTTCTCCTTTTCCACTTATCTCCGTCACTTTCTTGGGGCCCATAGCGAATAAATGTTAATTCTGTACTGTACACACACGTAAAACTTTCACCTTGTTCTTAATAAAGTTTTGGGGAAAAAAAAAACAAAACTTCGTGGCCAAAGGAATACCAGGAAGATGCTAGGCGATAGCCAATGGCAGAGCAGCTACAGGTATGTTTACGTTCGGTAAACTACGGAAGCTGCGAGGAGCGCGTACTTTTTTGCCTTTCGTATCCTGAAATTTCGTTCGTAACTAGAGGCAATATTTTCCCGTTGAGGCGTCTCGTAACCTGAAAATTCCGTATGTAGAGACGTTCGTAAGTAGAGGTACCACTGTACTGGGTTTGCCTGGATTGCTGGAGTACTCTGATGTTTAACAGTCAACAAATGAAGTAGCTCACAATTTATTTTCCTGTTAAAACAGTTTACTCGTGCATCTCAGTAAATTGGAACACTGTAAAAGTTACATTTTTGTAATATAACAAAAAAGATAAATGTTTATATATTTATTCCACAAAGTTAAATAATTCAAACCTTTTTGAATAAATTTTATGATATTCAAGTTTTGCAGTCACGTGACCTGTGGCAGTGATCCAGGTCTTCCAGAGTGAAAACTTTCACGTTGCTAAGGCTATTCCATCTACAGTAGTGCATTACTAAAATGAGATTTTAGCACAATCCAGTAAGCACAACTTCTTAAAATTGAGCTGTGTGACTTTGTTGGAGCATATGTCAACTGCACAAGTGTCTGTATGTTGAGAAATTATCCATGAATGGTCTGAAACATGATTCTTATCTCATGGCCGATCATTTGTTTGTCATATCAAGATGCTAGCAGCATCCCGGAACTGCTCTATCATGATATTGACAACTACCTAATTAACTCAAAATCACTTCGTACAGCAGGAACTCTGGAAATATGCAAAATTCTAAATGATTGTCAGTACTTTGCTGGCTTTGTTGTAGATTTAAGGCAACATTGTGACAAGTCTCTGGTGCTCATTACAGCCAAGGTAAGCTCTGGCTACATATCCAAATATTTTATGCAGTATGTAGCATTGTTAAAAAAATCAGTATAGCAGAAATATGTTAACTTTTATTAAAAATCTTAGTGACGTCTGCAAAAGTGGGTAGTAAATGCCCAAGTGCATGTTTAATATCAAGCTAGGACTGGAATACTAGGACATATTATATAACAGAAACATGCTTTCCTCCTACAAAATGTTCATTGCTTATTCGACTGTTTTTTGCTGGTTTCTGTTTGTTGAAGGGGGCAACTCTTTTGAGTGCTGAGATCTGTTTCTCTGTCTGATAGGTATCAGCAGGGAACCTGTAAATGACGGCCCTCTATTCTTTCTCCTGTAATTTTGACAGCCTACAGCTATGCGCTCAAGGTCTATACTCGTAAATAATCCAGTGCTAGCTTCCAATTAAGCCTTCTTCCAGAAACCTTACTGAAATATACATTTTCTACAGCATAGCGCTATGTGTCTCCCTGCTGCTTTCACTCCAGTGAAGCTACACCCTGCTCGTGATGACAACTGCAAAATCTCAATTGGTTATACACTACCGTTCAAAAGTTTGGTGTCACCCAGACAATTATTTTGTGTTTTCCATGAAAAGTCACACTTATTTACCACCATGAGTTGTAAAATGAATAGAAAATATAGTCAAGACATTGACAAGGTTAGAAATAATGATTTGTATTTGAAATAATAATTTTTTCCTTCAAACTTTGCTTTCGTCAAAGAATCCTCCATTTGCAGCAGTTACAGCATTGCAGACCTAACATGATTGCACAAGGGTTTTCTAATCATCCATTAGCCTTCTGACGCAATGAGCAAACACATTGTACCATTAGAACACTGGAGTGATAGTTGCTGGAAATGGGCCTCTATACACCTATGTAGATATTGCACCAAAAACCAGACATTTGCAGCTAAAATAGTCATTTACCACATTAGCAATGTATAGAGTGTATTTCTGATTAGTTTAAAGTTATCTTCATTGAAAAAAAGTGCTTTTCTTTCAAAAATAAGGAAATTTCTAAGTGACCCTAAACTTTTGAACTGTAGTGTAGTTTTTAAAAGAAATTATAAATCATGACATTTTAATTTACTGAGATGCACCAGCACATAGTACACACTACAGCAAAGAATTTGTTAAACCATAAAAATTCCATTGTTTGTAGTAAAAAAAAAAAAATACAGATGGTACAATAAGTCATAGATAGATGTATTTTATTGATCCCAAACTGGGAAATTACAGCTGTGGAATATCATTGATGTTCATGTTTTATTCAGTATATCAAAAAAAGTAATAAACTTTGTTATAGATCAAGGATGGACAATTTTGGTGGTAATGAGGGCAACAAAATCTTTTCCTCACTCCCCGAGGGCCAGATTTACATGTAAAACTTCCTTGTGGGGGGGTGGGGGGGGTATTATTTCCTGCAAAGTCAAACGTTTTGCAATTAAAACTGGAAATGCAAATGAAAATAAAAAAATATCAAGGTGCTGTGCCTTGGTGCCTGTGGCATGGTAGCATGGGCGACTGTTAAAAAAAAGTGGCACTCAAACCTCGACTGGCCCTGCATAGTTAGTACAGTTCCTGTTTTCGTGGCTGCATTGACAAAAATGGTGAGTTAAGTTTGTGTTTATTTTGAAAACAAAGCCTTATCTCGCAATTCTGGCAAATTAAAAGTCAAGAAAATATGGCGATACAATGATATAAGCCTTTAGTTCCACTTAATTTTGACCGGGCGAGCTGAAACAGAGAGGCGGACAGATACAACTACAAACAGACGTATTAACTGATTATTGTATGCCTCTGTTTCACCGAGGCATAATAAGTTACTCAGTGTTTTATCATATTAGAATTAAAGTTACTGATAAAATTATATCTGCCCTGCAATGGACTGGCGATCTGTCCAGCGTGTACCCTGCCTCTCTCCCAAAGTTGCTGAGGTAGGCTCCAATCTCCCCCAACCCGAAAAGGATTAAGCAGTAGAAGATGGATGGATGGATAAAATTATATCATAACCTAATTTTTAACACTCTCTCCATCAAAATGATGACCAAAGAGAAATTCCGGACGATGATTAACAAAAAAAAGCCAAGAAGAAATATAATGAGGCTTAGCTTGCTTTAGGATTCATTGTGGGTGGGGAGGGGCAGAGAAATAGCTGTGGGTAGGTGGGCTTGTTAATGGCTCCCCAAAATGGGGAATAAAAAAGTTTAAGAGCCACTGGTATAAATGAACCAAAAAAAAAGGAAAAAAAATCAGATTACAACGACCACAGTCTCTGAACTTTTACTGCTGACATGGATTTGAAACTGTCAGTGCTTCAGTTGCGCTCTTCAGAAAGAAACCTCAAAGCTTTGAATATTTTTCTGCACAATTAGAAGAAAAGGACCAGAGTGGTGGCTCAGTTGGTAGAGCATCCGCCCCACACCCGGGAGGCAGGGGTTCAAATCCTGGCCGGGTCATGCCGAAGACCATATAAAAGTGGAACTTCCTGCCGTCCAGCTTGGTGCTCAGCAATAATGGAATGGAGGGGGGAAATTTGTGGCAGCGCCCTGCATGGCAGCGGCCCTCTGATTCTACTCTTGGGGTGTGTGTGATTAACACAGTAGATAGGTAAAAAACACAATCTCGTTCTACTGTACATGATTGGTTGTACAGTTGAATGACAATAAAGGGTGATTTAATTTAATTTAAAAGCCTCTGAGCTCTATGAGGCTTCACCTGCCTAACAAGAATAAATGCTACAGCTCCTCAGTAGTATTTATTGTTGTTTAAAAGCAGCCTACTTTGTACATTTACTGCTGTTTACAGCCTATTAATGCCATCTTGGCAGGCAACATACCTTAACACGTTCTCTGCCGGTACACTCCCTCTGTGGCTCCCTCACTCTCACTCTCTCCTTGACCACTTGCACACAGAGCAGCACCTAGGTTTCAATTAGTGCTCCCTCTGCTGGCGAACTTTATAATTGCCTTTAAGAATGGAGTTCCAAATATAGCAAACGTGATATAGATAAATAATTGATTTTTGGAAATGGACTGGCAGGCTGCAGTGGATGAGGGGGTGGGCTTCATGTGCCCTGTGGGCCGCCAGGTGCCCCTCTCTGTTATAGATAGACCATATTGTACCAAGGAAAATTCAGATTCTCAGGAAAACTGCCACTTATCAATTAATCGTAAATAGGTCAATAGTCAATAGAGTGAATCAACTAATGATGAATGAAGCTTGCATCCCTAGACAGAATGATGTGAGATATATTATTGACTGTGGATTAGCAAACGAGCTGGGACCACGGATGTCTAGTGGGTTGATGAGAATTTACAGTGAAGAGTTTAAAAACAAACATTGTCCGGCTGCACTTTAGATGTATGAGTTACGAGCCTTGGCAGAAAACGTGCCTATCGCTTTTTAACCTCACGAAAGAGAGCACTCAATGCGAGTGATGTATTTCAGGCTGATCTGATCCAAGTTTCTGTGGGAGAGAAGAACTTGTGTGCAGGTGGACTTTGGACTGTTTGATTTTGGGAACCATGTAATACCACAACAATCCTGCACAACCCATTAAAATAAAGGGAAAAGTCCAAAAGCATAAGGGGTTCCCTTTAAACAGACAATTAAAAGCAGCAATACAGCTAGATATAAAAATGCAATAAACAAACACAATACAGCATCACATTTATAGAGGTACTTTGTGACTGCTCTGCTCCCAGGTGACACCATGGTAAGGGAAGCAGCTGACAATAGCCCCATTTCCACGACAGGAACCAGGAATTAATATTACCAGAACTTCCCCCTTGGTGTGTGTCTCCAATACGGGAACCTCCTTGTTAGGGGGAGCTTTCAGGAACTCAAAGTGACTGAAAGACACCCCTGGTCCAGGGTAGGAAGCAGGCCCAAAAACTACTGGGCGGGGTTTAGGATTGACTTGGTCCTGAATAGATAAAACTCGCCATCACAATGAGAGCGCTTCATGAACAAAACACAAAAATATGAGAAGTGGCAAGTGGTGAAGTTCTGATGCTTAAAAATTTATAATGCTGCCATGATTGCAGAAGGTCTAAATGTGTATTCAGCATATGTGAAGGACGCAATTACAGTGGAGAGGCTTGCCGCATAACATTGGCCATACAGTTGTCCTTTGCCGGGATGTGAAGTCAGTTAAAAGGAGACCGATCCCCACTGGTGCTTCTTTTGGTGTATTTGTGCAACTATGCCGTATAATCATGCCTAAAAATTTAAAAGTTAGTACCACCATGGTTGTGGAGAAGAATGGGCAGATCGATATGCAGCCACACATGTATCGGGGTAAGCATGAATACAGTGGAGGGACAATGCCAGAAGCTCCGACTGTTTGTAACTGGTGAGTGGACACACAAGTTTGACTAGCTGCGGACAAAGCCCCTTGCTGGTGCTGCTTGTGGAGTAATGTCTTATAATTGATCCAGTCCTTCTCGGAATTATTAAACAACAATGGTGGCAAGTTGGTCCTGTGCACTCCACTTTACATTCATTTCATGCATAATCATTTCTGTATGATTTCAGCATATTTATAAAACAAATTTTATTTTGCTGTCCTGTGTTGGCGTTGAAACTGCCAAACGATTACATAACAAATCCTCGGGAGATTAATGGTTTTTATCCGTGTAATAGAAACATGGCACGGGAGAGGACTAGATACAGGGCCGGCCCTTATCATGCTCCTGTCCCCTAAAATTGGTTTCTGTAGTGGAAACAAGGCTAATGTGAGGAAGAACTGGATGTACAGTGGTGTGAAAAAATGTTTTCCCCTTTCCTGATTTCTTGTTTTTTTTGTATGTCACACTTAAATGTTTCAGATCATCAAACAAATTTAAATATTAGACAAAGATAACACAAGTAAACACAAAATGCAGTTTTTAAATGAAGGTGTTTATTATTAAGGGGAAAAAAAATCCAAACCTACATGGCCCTGTGTGAAAAAGTGATTGCCCCTAAACCTAATAACTGGTTGGGCCACCCTTAGCAGCAACAACTGCAATCAAGGGTTTGTGATAACTGGCAATGAGTCTTTTACAGCACTGTGGAGTAATTTTGGCCCACTCATCTTTGCAGAATTGTTGTAATTCAGCCACATTGGAGGGTTTTCGAGCATCAACCGCCTTTTTAAGGTCATGCCACAGCATCTCAATCGGATTCAGGTCAGGACTTTAACTAGGCCACTTCAAAGTCATGATTTTGTTTTTCTTCAGCCATTCAGAGGTGGACTTGCTTTGTGTGTTTTGGATCATTGTCCTGCTGCAGAACCCAAGTGTGCTCCAGCTTGAGGTCACAAACAGATGGCCAGACATTCTCCTTCAGGATTTTTTAGTAGACAGCAGAATACATGGTTCCATTTACCACAGCAAGTCTTCCAGGTCCTGAAGCAGCAAAACTGCTCCAGACCATCACACTACCACCACCATATTTTACTGTTTGTATGATGTTCCTTTTCTGAAATGCTGTGTTACTTTTACGCCGGATGTAATGAGACACACACCTTCCAAAAAGTTCAACTTTTGTCTCTCGTCATTCCACAGAGTATTTTCCCAAAGGTCTTGGGGATCAAGATGTTTTCTGGCAAAACTGAGACAAGCCTTTATATTCTGTTTGCTCAGCAGTGGTTTTGGTCTTGGAACTCTGCCATGCAGGCCATTTTTGCCCAGTCTCTTTCTTATGGTGACATCATGGTCACTGACCATAACTGAGGCAAGTGAGGCCTGCAGTTCTTTGGATGTTGTTGTGGGCTCTTTTGTGACCTCTTGGTGGAGTCGTTGTTGCGCTCTTGGGGTAATTGTGGTCGGCTGGCCACTCCTGGGAAGGTTCACTACTGTTTGATGTTTTTGCCATTTGTGGATAATGGCTGTCACTGTGGTTTGCTGGAGTCCCAAAGCTTTATAACCTTTTCCAGACTGATGGATCTCAATTATGTTTCTCATTTGTTCCTGAATTTCTTTGGATCGCAGCATGATGTCTAGCTTTTGAGTCTCTTTTGGTCTACTTCACTTTGTCAGGCAGGTCCTATTTAAGTGATTTCTTGATTGAGAACAGGTGTGGCAGTAATCAGGCCTGGGTGTGGCTAGAGAAATTGAGCTCAGCTTTCCAAAAATGTGATAAACCACAGTTAATTTGTTTTAACGGGGGGGGGGGGGGTGTCACTTTTTCACACAGGGCCGTGTAGGTTTGGATTTTTTTTACCCTTAATAATAAACGTCTTCATTTAAAACCTGCATTTTGTACTTACTTGTGTTACAGACGTGGACAAGATTGTTGGTACCCCTCTGTTAATGAAAGAAAAAAACCACAATGGTCACAGAAATAACTTGAATCTGACAAAAGTGGTAATAAATAAAAATTCTATGAAAATTAACCAATAAAAATCAGACACTGCTTTTGAATTGTGGTTCAACAGAATTATTTAAAAAAAACAAACTCATGAAACAGGCCTGGACAAAAATGATGGTACCCTTAACTTAATATTTTGTTGCACAACCTTTTGAGGCAATCACTGCAATCAAACGATTTCTGTAACTGTCAATGAGACTTGTGCACCTCTCAGCAGGTATTTTGGCCCACTCCTCATGAGCAAACTGCTCCAGTTGTCTCAGGTTTGAAGGGTGCCTTCTCCAGACAGCATGTTTCAGCTCCTTCCACAGATGTTCAATAGGATTTAGATCAGGGCTCATAGAAGGCCACTTTAGAATAGTCCAATGTTTGGCTCTTAGCCATTCTTGGGTGTTTTTAGCTGTATGTTTTGGATCATTATCCTGTTGCAAGACCCATGACCTGCGACTGAGACCAAGCTGTCTGACACTGTGCAACACATTTCTCTCTATGATACCTTGATAGTCTTGAGATTTCATTGTACCCTGCACAGATTCAAGACACCCTGTGCCAGATGCAGCCAAGCAGCCCCAGAACATAACAGAACCTCCTCCATGTTTAACAGTAGGGACAGTGTTCTTTTCTTGGTATGCTTCATTTTTGCATCTGTGAACATAGAGCTGATGTGCCTTGCCAAAAAAGTTCCAATTTTCTTGTCTGTCCATAGGACATTCTTCCAGAAGCTTTGTGGCTTGTCAACATGCAGTTTGGCAAATTCCAGTCTGGCTTTTTTATGATTTGTTTTCAACAGTGGTGTCCTCCTTGGTCGTCTCCCATGAAGTCCACTTTGGCTCAAACAACGACGGATGGTGCGATCTGACACTGATGTACCTTGATCTTGGAGTTCACCATGAATGTGTTTAGAGGTTGTTGTGGGCTCTTTTGTTACCATTCGTATTATCCGTCTCTTCCATTTTTCATCAAGTATCCTCCTGTGGCCACGTCCAGGGAGGTTGGCTACAGTCCCGTGGATCTTGAATAATGTGTGCAACTGTAGTCACAGGAACACCAAGCTGCTAGGAGATGGTCTTATAGCCTTTACCTTTAACATGCTTGTCTATAATTTTCTTTCTAATCTCCTGAGACAACTCTCTCCTTTGCTTCCTCTGGTCCATGTTTAGTGTGGTACACACCATGTCACCAAACAGCACAGTGACTACTTGTCACCCTTTAAATAGGCCGACTAACTTGATGTTAAGTAGAGGACACATCTTGGTTGAACATGTCCCTGTGGTCACATTATTTTCAATCTTTTCTAGGGGTACCATCATTTTTGTCCAGGCTTGTTTCATGAGTTTGTTTTTTAAAATAATTCTGTTGAACCACAATTCAAAAGCATTGTCTGATTTTCATTGGTTAATTTTCATAGAATTTTTATTTATTACCACTTTTGTCAGATTCAAGTTATTTCTGTGACCATTGTGGGTTTTTCTTTCATTAACAGAGGGGCACCAACAACTTTGTCCACGTCTGTATCTTTGTCTAATATTTAAATTTGATGATCTGAAACATTTAAGTGTGACAAACATACAAAAAAAAATGAGAAATCAGGAAGGGGCAAACACTTTTTCACACCACTGTATATTGAAATCAGTGAAATAAAAAGTAACTCAAAGAATACAAACAAATGTACTTGAGTAAAAGCACATTTTTTATTTAACTTGACATAAGAGTAAAATGTATTCTATAATAAAACTAGTGAGTGTAGTTTTGTGAAAAACTTAAGTGCATGTACTTGAGTAAATTTAAGTTGCTACTACCCACCTCGTCATTCCTCATGAGCAATGTTCTGTCATACCAAAGATAAGTAGTTTCATGAAATGACCTGGTTGCCCGGTTGAAGAAGTCAGAGGTGCCGACCCTTTGGTTTTGACTCATCTAGGTGGTCCTGATTACCATTTCACGTCTCAGCTGCAGTGGGTGTGTTCATGACAGGCAAACACATAATGGCTGACAAAGGCTTGTGCCCGCATGGAGAATCAGTGTTTTGCCTTTTGATGATCTCCTACATAGATAGAATGCATTGCCCTGTACAGCATTTAAGTGCTTTAATAAAAGATGGTCCATCCATCAATAGGCATCCTTTGTGCTTTATTGTATCTGAAAGGCTTCTCCTCTTCTCCTCAGGCTTCCTTCACAGCTCCCCAGACTCCCTGGCTGAGTCATGGTTCCGAGCCAAATTGAGTCGCCAGAGGAGTTACGGTTCCGCACATTCATATGAGGAGTCAGACCTAGACCTGAACCGATCTCTGGGTATCCATGCTCTGATCGAAAACTTGGTCAGTTTCATCAGCGGTGACGTGGGTCTGACTCCAGCCTTCAAGGAGCCAGAAGAAAGTATGTCGACCAGCCCACAGGCCATTATCCTGGCTGTGGAGCACCAGCAGAATAGGGCGGAGGTGAGGGTTGGATTTCTGTCAGGCCCCTAAAAGTCAGGGGAAGCTGTAAAGATTATGCCAGTTTAAAGCTGAAGTAAGTAGAAATCTGAGAAATTTGAAGAAAAAAAAACTGCATGAAATTTTCAAAATTCAGAAAGCAATAGCAAAGTGTCTAGCTGACAAGACCTGTGATCAGGCAAAGAAACTATCATGGAAGTGAATAAAGGAAACCCCAGAAAGCACAATATGAGCAGCACTGTGGTGCAGTGGTTATCTCTGTCACCTCACAGCAAGAAGGTCCTGGGTTTGAAACTTTCTGAGTGGACTTCTCTTATTCTCCCCGTGATTATGTGGGTTCTCTCCCAGCAATCCTGTTTCCTCCCACAGTCCAAAGACATACAGTGGGGTAAGAAAGTATTTAGTCAGCCACCAATTGTGCAAGTTCTCCCACTTAAAAGATGAGAGAGGTCTCCAATTTTCATCATAGGTATACCTCAACTATGAGAGACAAAATAAGAAAAAAAAAATCCAGAAAATCACATTGAAGGGTTTTTAATGAATTAATTGGTAAATTCCTTGGTAAAATAAGTATTTGGTCAATAACAAAAGTTCATCTCAATACTTTGTTATATACCCTTTGTTGGCAATGACAGAAGTCAATGTTTTCTGTAAGTTTTCACAAGGTTTTCACACACTGTTGCTGGTATTGTGGCCCATTCCTTCATGCAGATCTCCTCTAGAGCAGTGATGTTTTGGGGCTGTCGCTGCGCAACACAGACTTTCAACTCCCTCCAAAGATTTTCTATGGGGTTGAGATCTGGAGACTGGCTAGGCCACTCCAGGACCTTGAAATGCTTCTTACGAAGCCACTCCTTCGTTGCCCGGGTGGTGTGTTTGGGATCATTGTCATGCTGAAAGACCCAGCCACGTTTCACCTTCAATGCCCTTGCTGATGGAAGGAGGTTTTCACTCAAAATCTCACGATACATAGCCCCATTCATTCTTTCCTTTACACGGATCAGTCGTCCTGGTCCCTTTGCAGAAAAACAGCCCCAAAGTATGATGTTTCCACCCCCATGATTCACAGTAGGTATGGTGTTCTTTCTCCTCCAAACACGACAAGTTGAGTTTTTACCAAAAAGTTCTATTTTGCTTTCATCTGACCATATGACATTCTCCCAATCCTCTTCTGGATCATCCAAATGCTCTCTAGCAAACTTCAGACGGACCTGGACATGTACTGGCTTAAGCAGGGGGACACGTCTGGCACTGCAGGATTTGAGTCCCTGGCGGCGTAGTGTGTTTCTGATGTAGCCTTTGTTACTTTGGTCCCAGCTCTCTGCAGGTCATTCACTAGGTCCCCCCATGTGGTTCTGGGATTTTTGCTCACCGTTCTCGTGATAATTTTGACCCCACGGGGTGAGATCTTGCGTGGAGCCCCAGACTGAGGGAGATTATCAGTGGTCTTGTATGTCTTCCGTTTTCTAATAATTGCTCCCACAGTTGATTTCTTCACACCAAGCTGCTTACCTATTGCAGATTCAGTCTTCCCAGCCTGGTGCAGGTCTACAATTTTGTTTCTGGTGTCCTTTGACAGCTCTTTGGTCTTGGCCATAGTGGAGTTTGGAGTCTGACTTTTTGAGGTTGTGGACAGGTGTCTTTTGTACTGATAACGAGTTCAAACAGGTGCCATTAATACAGGTAACGAGTGGAGGACAGAAGAGCCTCTTAAAGAAGAAATTACAGGTCTGTGAGAGCCAGAAATCTTGCTTGTTTGTAGGTGACCAAATACTTATTTTACTGAGGAATTTACCAAATAATTCATTAAAAATCCTTCAATGTGATTTTCTGGATTTTTTTTTTCTCATTTTGTCTCTCATAGTTGAGGTATACCTATGATGAACATTTGAGACCTCTCATCTTTTAAGTGGGAGAACTTGCACAATTGGTCGCTGACTAAATACTTTTTTTGCCCCACTGTACTTGTGAAATTGATGATGATCAAGATATACATATAGTGGCAACCAAAATAGTAGAAACTTTAAAAGTGGACAGATCACTGGATGACATTGCAGTGGCTGAGCCTGTGTTTATACATATTTAAATATGTCTACTCACCATCAAAGAATTGTGTTTCCAGCTGCGTTTGGAAGCTCTTCACCAGATCGTGGTGTTGATTTCTGGTATGGAGGAAAAAGGCAGCCAGCAGGGAAACTTGGATCGACCCAGCAGTGCCTTCCAGTCCTCCTCCCTGCTCACCTCTGTCAGGTTGCAGTTTTTAGCTGGCTGTTTCGGTCTCGACACCATCGGCGCTGGAGGCCTGAAGAGAGAGAGCGTGCAGCTGCATCACTACCAGGTATTGATCTGTTTTCATGATGAGTTTTTTTTTTGCATCTGGGTGTCAGCCAGCTTGCATTTTTCCATTTCTTCTGATTGTGTTTGTCATGTAAAAGTTCTGAACGTCTATTTTTATTTTTTAGGATGGTGTAAAATCGGCCAAGAGGAGCCTCCAGATGGAAATCCAGACAGCTGTGCACAAGATCTATCAGCAACTGTCTGTCACACTGGAGAGAGCTCTGCAGGCAAACAAGCATCATATAGGTATCAAATACTATTATATACAACTCTGGAACAAGTTAAGGCACCACTGCAAAATCTTCAGTGTATCTGTGCAAATTTGTGTTGACTTTTGTTTACAAACATACTGGTAGGCTTGCCACCTGCATATTAGTGCATTGAGTTGACTTACAACTCCAATTCTGGTGAAGTTGGGACACTGTGTAAAATGTAAATAAAAAGAAAATACAGTAATTTAAAAATCCTTTTTAATCTATATTCAACTGAATACTCTACAAAGACCAGTGGCCTCATGTACAAAGACTTGTGTGGATTTCCTACTGAAAGATGACGTACATTTAAATCATGAAAACGCCGTAAGCAAAAAAAAAAAAAAATCTAGATGTATGAAACAGTGCGTACACAGGAATCCAAGCACATTTCCTTTGTACATCCCAATCTACTTGAAATTGAACGCATATGAGGAAATACCGAACTCCTCCCTTGACACACTACCATTTGAATATGCAATTAGATGCAAATAGATATATACAAGCACTGCACATTTGATTCTCCTGTATCCGCGACCAGAAATGATGGATTTAATGGAATTTCATGGACTGTGAGTTGGAGGCGCTCCTGAATGTGGTAGAGGTGCTTAAAAACATTTTGTTTGGCGCGCTGTCCTCCGGCATTAGTGCCGGATACAGGTAATTCAATAGCCTGCTCACAGCCCTATAACATTAGTTTACTGTTTTCCTTTATTGAGACTGGGATGAGAAGGAGATGTTTATTTAACCTTGACATGTTTCCACTGTCTGCAGTCATCCTCAGAAGTGTCAGCTGATCGCTGTGATTTGTGACCAGCTGGATGGATCAGCTGGTTGCATTAAAGGAAAACAGTCATGAAAAAGAAGATAATATGAACCTGTTTAGTGGGTAGCCAAGGTCACCTGTCAGTTGAAAGCAAATCATATTAGACTTGACAAATACATATTTTATGTCCAAAATGCAAATCTCATCCTTTATAGTTAAACACAACTTACATGGATTACACACACTACTACTACTGTAAATGAATGAAGTACGCTGGGGAAAGGGTGAGACTGTTGCCTTTCAAACTTAACGCATGTTTATTGACATAACTACTGTACACACAGAGGCAATTGGGAGATTGATAGAATGCTGTGAAACTGTAGTTTAATCAGCAATAAAAGAAAGTCACTTACTCGAGCCACTGAGTTGTAATGAAGCCTTGAAGACAGGTTGATATTTGGGAGTGCACAGGCACGTTCCGCATGAGGTGGGTTATCTAGGACAATTACATGAATTTACTCACCAAGAAGCCACCCATCTGCACAGTGCCAGCTTATAGTTTGTTCCCAACAATGCTGTTCATCAGAATCATTAAGAAAACTGGCTCTCACTGCAAATTGCGCTTTGATGTTGGCCTGTTCAACTGTATGGGAATATGATGTACCTGGGTGACAGCCGGATAATGCCGTCCCACATAGCTCAGCTGAGGTCGACTGGAAAATTCCCGATTGCTTTGCCAGCTCCCTCTGTTGCCAGGAACCCCAGTGTTGTCAGCTGGGATGGGCAGCGCACAGCTTCTTGCCGTGTCGCGCTCCAAGAGTGGCCGTAGCTCTGAGCACAGTTCCACAAGGACTGCCCATGGAAACTTAAACCGGCTGACAGGCTAGTCATCATGCTGAGCTAGAAAATCTTCTGTCTCTAAATACTCTCTCTTCTCGCTGCACAATTTACAATATCCTCTAATAATGCTAATGTCATTGTTGTTCGAGCCATTTTCTGCACTTCTTTCTGCTTGCTTTTATATCCATTCATCTAATTGCGCACACTTGGATGTTTGCTCATCATGTGTCTCTGGTGTGTACAATAATTTTCATGTCATTTTCAGTCTCCCAGCATCATCTGTAAGTGTCGCCAATGAGCCAGTATCAGTAGAAACGTACGTATGCCAGCCATGAAGTTGGCGTGGGGCTGCGCATATTTCCACGGTCATTTCATTCTTGATGCATCTGAAATTTTCCATGGAAAAGGACGTACGCCATGTTTTTGTGCGTCAGTACCCTTTGTACATGAGACCCCTGGTATTTAATGTTCAAACTGATGAACTTGATTGTTTTTTGCAAATATTCAATCATTTTGAAATTTATGCCTGCAACACGTTCCAAAAAAGCTGAGGCTGGCACGTATTTACCACTGTGTTACATCACCTTTTCTTTTAATGATACTCAATAAGCATGTAAGAACTGAGGACACAAAGCTTTGTTGGTGAACTTCTTTCCCATTCTTGCTTGATGTACGACTTCAGTTGCTTAACAGTTTGGGGTCTCCGTTGTTGTATTTTGTGCTTCATAATGTGCTCCACACATTTTCAATGGGAGACAGGTCTGGACTGCAGGCAGGCCAGTCTAGTTCCTGCACTCTTTTACTATGAAGTAGGCAGAATATGACTTGGCATTGTCTTGCTGAAATAAGCAATAACGTCCCTAAAAAAGATGTTGCTTGGATGGAAGCATATGTTGCTCCAAAACCTGTGTGTTCTGTTCTGCATTAATGGTGCCTTCATAAATGTACAAGTTATCCATACTGTGGGCACTAACACACCCCAATACCATCACAAATACTGGCTTTTGAACTTTGCGTTGATAACAGTCTGGGTGGTCTTTAGCCCGCAGGACGCAACGTCCATGATTTCCAAAACCAGTTTGAAATGTGGACTCGTCAGACCACAGCACATTTTTCCACTTTGCATCAATCCATGTCAGATGAGCAGCCGGCGACGTTTCTAGGTGTTTTTGATGGCTTTGCATGGGAGAGTTTTAACTTGCACTTGTAGATGTAGCTGTTAGCCATGTTAACTGACAATGGTTTTCTGAAGTGTTGCTAAACCCACGTCGTAATAACCATTACAGAGTGATGTCGGTTTTTAATGCACTGCTGCCTCAGGGATCAACGGTCATAGGCATTCAATGTTGATTTTCGGCCTTGCTGCGTACATGCAGAAATTTCTACAGATTGTCTGAATCTCGGGATGATACTATGGACTATAGATGATGAAATCATTAAATTCTTTGCAGTTGTACATTGAGTAACGTTCTTAAATGTTAGACTATTTGCTAGGGGTGGGAATTGTGAGGGATCTCACGATTCGATTCGGATCGCGATACTTGGGTCATGATTCGAGCTTATCACGATTCAGCGACGTTGAGTATCATGATACCATATATTTCAATTTTTTTCACCTTATTCAACCTCAAATCATGTTCCAGAGTAAAACTGTTGACATCTCTTATAATATTCAGTCCAAACAGACAGGAACCGGACAATTTCACAGTAAATTATTTTTAAACTAGAAAAGCACTCAGAGTGCATCCCTCTGCCAAGGCTCCTTCCGTCCCTCATGGATCATCTTCAAAATGTAATGCGTTTGTGTGTAGGCCATGAGCCAGTTCTGGTGAAAATTGCATCAAAGTTTATCTAGTAGTTTTGGAGGATTCTTGCTAACACACTGTCAGAAGATAAGAGCCTTGGCGGAGGTATGCATTCTAGCATCATCACCAAAATGTCATGGGTTCCTCTTTAGCCCAAGGACCACCTCTGTGAAAATTTCATCCAAATCTGTCCAGTAGTTAGTTCTGCCAAGGAGGTTATGTAATCAGGGTGGTTTGTCTGTTTGTTTGTCAGTCTGTCTGTTAGCAGGATTATGCAAAAACTACTGGATGGATTTGGATGAAATTTTTACCAGAGGTGGTCCTTGGGCGAGAGAGGAACCCTTAACATTTTGGTGATGATCCACGAACGCATACCTCCACCAAGGCTGTTATCTTCTCAGTGTTAGCAAGAATCCTCCAAAACAAACCCATTACATTTTGGAGGTGATCCATGAGGGACGGAAGGAGCCTTGGAAGGGTTATGCGCTGTCTGAGTGCTTTTCTAGCTTTTGTGTGTAATCCTGCTGCAATATAATGTAATACAATACATGTGTATATGCTGTAATACAGACAAGGTCCTTGTGGAGGTATGCACTCTCAGATCATCGCCAAAATTAAACGTGTTCATCCTTGGCCCAAGGATGAACACATTCACACATGAAAATTTCATCAAAATCTGTACAGTAGTTTCTGTGTAATCCAGCTAACAGACAGACAAACAAACCACCCCAATTACATTACCTCTTTGGGGAGGTAATTAAATGGTAAATGGCGTTCACTTACAGTGGGGTAAAAAAATATTTAGTCAGCCACCAATTGTGCAAGTTCTCCCACTTAAAAGATGAGAGAGGTCTCCAATTTTCATCATAGGTATACCTCAACTATGAGAGACAAAATGAGAAAAAAAAAAATCCAGAAAATCACATTGAAGGATTTTTAATGAATTAATTGGTAAATTCCTCAGTAAAATAAGTATTTGGTCAATAACAAAAGTTCATCTCAATACTTTGTTATATACCCTTTGTTGGCAATGACAGAGGTCAAACATTTTCTGTAAGTCTTCACAAGGTTTTCACACACTGTTGCTGGTATTTTGGCCCATTCCTCCATGCAGATCTCCTCGAGAGCAACGATGTTTTGGGGCTGTCGCTGGGCAACACAGACTTTCAACTCCCTCCAAAGATTTTCTATGGGGTTGAGATCTGGAGACTGGCTAGGCCACTCCAGGACCTTGAAATGCTTCTTACGAAGCCACTCCTTCGTTGCCCGAGCGGTGTGTTTGGGATCATTGTCATGCTGAAAGGCCCAGCCACGTTTCATCTTCAATGCCCTTGCTGGTGGAAGGAGATTTTCACTCAAAATCTCACAATACATGGCCACATTCATTCTTTCCTTTACATGAATCAGTCGTCCTGGTCCCTTTGCAGAAAAACAGCCCCAAAGTATGATGTTTCCACCCCCATGCTTCACAGTAGGTATGGTGTTCTTTCTCCTCCAAACACGACAAGTTGAGTTTTTACCAAAAAGTTCTATTTTGCTTTCATCTGACCATAGGACATTCTCCCAATCCTCTTCTGGATCATCCAAATGCTCTCTAGCAAACTTCAGACGGGCCTGGACATGTACTGGCTTAAGCAGGGGGACACGTCTGGCACTGCAGGATTTGAGTCCCTGGCGGCGTAGTGTGTTTCTGATGTAGCCTTTGTTACTTTGGTCCCAGCTCTCTGCAGGTCATTCACTAGGTCCCCCCATGTGGTTCTGGGATTTTTGCTCACTGTTCTCGTGATCATTTTGACCCCACGGGGTGAGATCTTGCGTGGAGCCCCAGATCGAGGGAGATTATCAGTGGTCTTGTATGTCTTCCATTTTCTAATAATTGCCCCCACAGTTGGTTTCTTCACACCAAGCTGCTTACCTATTGCAGATTCAATCTTCCCAGCCTGGTGCAGGTCTACAATTTTGTTTCTGGTGTCCTTTGACAGCTCTTTGGTCTTGGCCATAGTGGAGTTTGGAGTCTGACTGTTTGAGGTTGTGGACAGGTGTCTTTTATACTGATAACGAGTTCAAACAGGTAACGAGTGGAGGACAGAGGAGCCTCTTAAAGAAGAAGTTACAGGTCTGTGAGAGCCAGAAATCTTTCTTGTTTGTAGGTGACCAAATACTTATTTTACCAAGGAATTTACCAATTAATTCATTAAAAAATCCTTCAATGTGATTTTCTGGATTTTTTTTTCTCATTTTGTCTCTCATAGTTGAGGTATACCTATGATGAAAATTGGAGACCTCTCTCATCTTTTAAGTTGGAGAACTTGCACAATTGGTGGCTGACTAAATACTTTTTTGCCCCACTGTATATAGCGCTTATTTACTCATCTCTGGATGACCAAAGCGTGTTACAGACCTGCTATCCACCCATCCATGCACACATTCACGCACTGATGGCGGCAGATGCAAAAATGTGCTTAAAATAAATGTTCAACTGATAATAAAATATAGTCTTAAAATAAGTAATAATCAGTGAAGTAATGGTGAGATGAAATCACAAACCTGGGCTCCCGTGTTTATCTCCTGCCGGTCAAAGCCCAAAGGGGGGATTATGTTATGGGTCCGTCCGTCCGCCCGCCCCACTTTTGTGAAATCAACTACTCCTACAGTTTTGGTCCGATTGTTTTGAAACTTGGTACCATGGTTTGATATACTCAGATGATGCGTACCGTATATTGCAATTTCACGGTCATCGGACGACCTTGAGGTCAAAGGTCAGGTCAGAATTTTCCCTAAATCTTCTAAACACAGTAACTACTGAAAGAAATGATGTAGGCTTTTCAAATTGATACAGTAGTTGTATCTAATGCACATCTTGGACAACTTACACCCTGACCTAATTATGGGTTTGGGGTTAAGGGTTCAAAGGTTCAAAGTTAACATTGCAGTTGCACTATGGTAAATGCTACATTTATTGTTACTATAAAACGAATAAAGCTCGGGCCACCAAACTTGGTACACAGGTTCACTCTGACCCTGAAGTGACTATGGTTTTGGGATCACAAGGTCAAAGGTCAACATCAAAATAGCTGAAAATTATATCTCAACCAACAAAGAAGGCTAGGGTCACTAAACTTGCTACACAGGTTCACCTTGGGATCCTGACCTCTGACTATGAGTTTGGGATCAAAGGTCAAGGTTAGCAATTCTTATCCCTTATTACTTTACAACGAGTAAAGCTAGGGCCACCAATCCTGGTGCACAGGTTCACCTTGGGATCCTGACCTCTGACTATGGGTTTAGATAGATAGATAGATGTACTTTATTGATCCCAAACTGGGAAATTACAGTGTAACAGCAGCATGACAGTTGACAGCCAAACAACAGAAACACACACGACAGACAAAGGAATTACCCATGGAAAGTAAAAAAAGAAACTAACACGACTATAGAACCTATATACATCATAGCTTAATATATGATGAT
This sequence comes from Pholidichthys leucotaenia, assembly GCA_020510985.1. Taxonomy (NCBI): domain Eukaryota; kingdom Metazoa; phylum Chordata; class Actinopteri; order Cichliformes; family Pholidichthyidae; genus Pholidichthys; species Pholidichthys leucotaenia. Next base: position 300,263,825 of record CM035847.1, read on the forward strand.
GACCCGTATAAACACATGAATCATCCCATTGCACAAAGGAGGACTATCAGGAGCAGAGTGAAATGTGAGGTACCAGTTAGTCTGTAAGGTGCAGTGTGGCAGCATAGCTATGACCAGAATACAACATCATAGTGAGTTATTGTACAGTGAAATTGCATGTGGCAGGAAAGATTTCCTGTACCTGGCCGTTCGACAACGAAGCTGTAGTAGTCTACTGGAGAAAGTGCTTCGCTGCCTACCTAGTGTGTGGTGGAGGGGGTGATCAGGATTGTTCATGATGGATTGCAATTTATTTAGTGTTCTCCTCTCCACCACTGTCTCAAAGGTCTCCGGCCTGAGACCAATTACAGAGCCAGCCCTCTTGATAATCTTGTCAGGTCTGTTGGTATCTCTGGCCCTGATACTGCTACCCCAACAGACCGCAGCAAAGAAGATGGTGCTGGCGACAACAGTCTGGTAGAAAAGCTCCAGCATCCTGCTGCACACGTTGAAGGATCTCAGTTTCCTCAGGAAATAGTCTGCTCATCCCCTTCTTGTGCGCAGCATCGGTGTTGGATCTCCAGTCCAACCCGCTACTGATCCTGACACCCAGATATTTGTAGTCTTCAACCACTCCCACATCCTCCCCCCTAATCTGCAGTGGCTGAGAAGGAGCCTTCCTCTTCCTGAAGTCAATCACTATCTCCCTGGTCTTGCTGACATTCAACCTCAGGTGATTCTGCTCCGTCCACTCCACAAATCTGTCTACCAGTGCCCTGTACTCCCCCTCCTCTCCTCCTCTTATACACCCCACAACAGCTGAGTCATCAGAGAGTTTTTGCAGGTGATATGACTCAGTGTTATACTGAAAGTCCGTGGTGTATAAGGTAAAAAGAAAAGGAGAGAGCACAGTCCCCTGTGGCGCTCCCGTATCACTAGCCACCACTCCAGACAAGACACTGCCCAGCCTGACAAACTGTGGTCTGCCTGTCAGGTAGTCGGTAATCCAGGAGATCACAGAGCTGTCAGCCCCCATCCCCCGCAGCTTCTCGCCCAGCAGCAGTGGCTGGATGGTGTTAAAGGCACTGGAGAAATCAAAAAAAGTGATTCTCACAGTATCTCCTCCACCATCCAGGTGCTGATGGGCTCGTTGCAGCAGGTAGATGACAGCATCTTCAACTCCTAAATGGGGCTGATATGCAAACTGCAGAGGGTCCAGCCACGTCTCCACCTGCGGCCTCAGGTGGGCTAAGACTAGTCTCTCCAGGACCTTCATCACATGAGATGTGAGGGCAACTGGTCGATAGTCATTCAGATCCGATGGAGATGACTTCTTGGGGACAGGAACCAGGCAGGATGTCTTCCACAGCACCGGTACTCTCTCCAGACTCAGGCTCAGGTTGTACAGGTGTGTCAGTACTGGAGCTAGTTAGTTGGCACAGGTCCTCAAGATCCTAGCGGAGATGCCATCCGGGCCCGAAGCCTTCCGCTGACGGAGTCTCGCCAGCTGTTTCTCCACCTGATCTGTAGTCACCGTGAAGTGAGGGGGGGTCCTGGTGCCCCCTGAGGAGGAGGAGGGAGATGGAGAGAGGTTCTGCACGGGAGCGTGGGTAGGGAGGGGTGTGTGGGGGTCTGGTTGTGTTGCTCGGGTGACAGACTGTGAGTTGAACCTATTAAAAAACAGATTCAGTTCCTCAGCTCTCTCCTGGCTCCCAGATGGCTGCCTGACTCTCCCCTTGTACCCAGTGATTTGTTTCATTCCCTCCCACACATCTTTAGTGTTATTTTGCCTGAGTTTCTCTTCCAACTTCCTCCTATAATTGTCCTTGCTCCTCCTCAGCATCTTCTCTCAGCTCATGCTGCACTCCCCTCAGCTTCTCCTTGTCTCCAGCCCTAAAAGCTCTCTTCTTTTTGTTCAGAAGTGCTTTCAGGTCACTGGTGACCCATGGTCTGTTGTTGGAGAAGCAGTGTACAGTCTGAGCTGGCATGGTCATGTCTTCACAGAATCTAATGTATTCTGTGATGCATTTGGTCATATTGTCAGTGTCCACCCCATGTGGTTCACAGAGTACACTCCAGTCTGTCGTCTCGAAGCAGTCCTGCAGTGCATCAGCAACCTCCTGTGTCCACCTCCTCACAGTCTGTGTATAAGCAGGCTGCCTTTGCACAAGGGGAACGTACTTGGGTGTTAACATGACCATGCAGTGATCTGATTTACCAATGGGGGGCAGAGCTGTGGCACTATATGCATCTCTGACATTTGGGGTTTGGGGTCCAAAGGTTAACATTCCCTATGCCTTATTACTTTATAACGAGTAAAGTTAGGGTCACCAAACTTGGTACACTGGTTCACCCTGTGACCCTGAAGTGACTATGGTTTCGGGATTGCAAGGCCAAAGGTCAACATCAAAATGGCTTGTAAACTATATCTCAACAACAAAGAAAGCTAGGGTCACCAAACTTGCTACACAGGTTCACCTTGGAATTCTGACCTCTGACTATATGTTTGGGGTCAAAGGTCAAGGGTAGCACTCCTTATGCCTTATGTTAGAGAAATTCTAACTTAGAAGAATAAGCTGAGGCAACGGCGTTTGCAGTCAGAAGAGAAAAAGGATTTATTCTTCCACAGTGACACAGTTTCACACCCAGGAGTACCAAGTGGAAAAGGCATAAACATTCTGACAGAGACATTGGACTTATATGCCACTGTTTACATATCTAATCTATGACGCATGACTGCTACAGATGCATGAAACGCCAGCCTGCTTTTTTCAGCAGAATCACAAGATACATTAAATGTACAGATAATTCAAGAACACAATAGTGCTCTGATGTATAGAAGGTCCTGTAAACTGACTGGCACCAGGTTTTTAACTAAGGAGCTAGTGGGTCGTGTGTTGACCTCAGAAAGCACATGCTGGTCACAAGATCAGTTATACAGAAGAGTACACACTCAATACAAAGAATTAAGGTCCATATGGTTAAATGCAAATTCAAAATAATAATTAAATGTCATTTCATACCAATATCAGAATAACATAATTAAAGAATAGACTAGAAATACGATTTCTCTATCACTTATTACTGTACGAATAAAGCTAAGGCCACCAAACTTGGTGCACAGGTTCACCCTGTGACCCTGAAGTGGGACTGAGGTTTTGGGATTGCAAGGTCAAAGGTCAACATCAACATGGCTTATAAACTATATCTCAACAACAAAGAAAGCTAGGGTCACCAAACCTGGTACACTGGTTCACTCTGAGACCATAACCTCTGACTACAGGTTTGGAGTCAACAGGTCAAAAGTCAAGGTTAACATTCCTTATGCCTTATTACTGTACAAGTAAAGCTAGGGCCACCAAACTTGGTACACAGGTTTACCTTGGCATCCTGACTTACATCTCTGGGAAGTACACTTTGTTGTATATTTGTGGATGATGGGTTTATGATAATTTGGTTCTGCCACAGTAATTATATTGAAAAGTTGAAAACTGCTCTGTCAGTAAGGATTGGAATCTTCAAAGAAAACTGAGATGGCACTCACCTCAAAGTGCTCTTGTAAATGCAGGGCGTCTCTCCATTCCAGTGATCATTTTATCATCTGATGTCAAACTCATACAATACAATTACACATGCCTGGGAACCACAACAAACAGTAGAATTTTTCAGGGCTTGTCCACTGCAGCTTCTCTCCCACTGAAGTATTGCACATGAGCGGACACATAAAAGGACTTTTCACACAATACAAACACATATATACAATAAACATGCCTAGCAGTCACTAGAAACAACAGTAAAACCATATAGAACCATTTGCCCATTCCAGCTCCGATACAAGAAAAAGACCAGGAATTAGCCTGATTCCCCCCCCCCCCCCAACTTACCACTAGCAAAGAAACTCATAACAACTCTATATTTTTCACAACATGAGTAAATGACAGGCAGATACCTAAACAATATGATGATGAATAGACTGAAAATGACACCTCTCCAACCAGGGTATTATTCAAAAAACGAGGGGGTGATGGGCGCCTCGGCATTATGCTTTGGGCAATGATTTGGTGTAATTTCCCCATTGTGGGACTAATAAAGTCTTATCTTAGTAATCACCTGCTGCAGTCAGTCACAGCTGCTGCAGGTGCTTGTCTCCCGTCAGTCAGAATTTAGTTTCATAGGTCCCTAACCCACTGCAAAGTTGTCTAACTTTTCTCTCACTTTTGTACTCGGGGAAACTAAATTGAGTAGGGTTTGAGATGAGGTTGAGATAGGTTTGCGACACCTGCAATGACTCTGTGACTATTATTTTGTTTACGTGTTCTTTTTACACCCAGAGGGGAATCTGATTGTCCAGTACTTGGGATTCATCTTATTTCTGCATATTTGTTCATCAGCTTTTCCTTTTTTTCTTATTTCTTGTGCCAATATAGAAGCTCAGCAGCGCCTCCTTCTTGTGACAGTGTTTGCATTGAGTGTCCGCTACCAGCCTGTTGACGTGTCCCTGGCTATATCCAGCGGGCTACTCAATGTGCTGTCCCAGCTCTGTGGAACTGAGACCATGCTGGGCCAGACCCTCCAGCTTCTTCAGAAGCCTGGAGTGTCCCAGCTCAGCACTGCCCTGAAGGTGGCGTCCACACGCCTGCTGCAGATCCTAGCCATCAGCACTGGGTGAGACTCATCTCTACAAAAGTTTGTAAGGCTGAACCATGGCAAAGACAGGATTAAGCCAGTATTGTTGTCTTGTACTTACAGGACATATGCAGACAAGTTGAGTCCCAAAGTGGTCCAGTCTCTGTTGGACTTACTCTGCAGTCAGCTGAAAAACCTGCTGTCCCAGGCAGGAGTTAGCCTTCTGACTAGTGGAAAAGACCAGGAGGTCACCACACATGAGGATGGAACAGACTCTGAAAAGAAAGATTTAAGAGGTGATAAAATGTGTTTCCATATTTTTATTAAAAACAAAGTGGCTATAGTAAATATACACACGCCTGTTAAAATGCCAGGTGTTAGTGATGTAAAAAAGGAGACTACAGTAATTTCCAAACTTTTCTTATATTTAATGTGACCTTTAAAAGAACAAATCTGTTCTTGTAAAAAAATAAATTAATAAATGAGCCAGGCATTATTACAGGGGTGTGTACACTTTTAATATCCATTGTACCAAGAATATGTTTCATTAATTGAAAGTGACCAGTTTAAGTAAAGTTTTCCTTTAATTGATAACTAATTGATTTCAAGCTAGAAACTGTTCAGAGAGCACATACCTCTGCCAGCTGTTTAGTGCCCAAATCCATGCCTAACCCTTCCAGAATATTTGGACCCTTTGCATATTCAGTGCAGTCATAGAACTCCAGTTCCTATAAAGTTCTGTATTTTTCATGAGATATCATCCATCCATCCATCTTCTACTGCATTTCCGGAGGTCTGGGTTGTGGAGGCAGCAGTTCAAGCAGAGAAGCCCAGACTTCTCTCTCCCCAACCACCTGCTCCAGCTCTTCAGAAAGGATACCAAGGCGTTCCCAGGCCAGCAAGGAAACATAGTCTCTCCAGGGTGTCCTGGGTCTGCCCTGGGGTCTCCTTCCAGTGGGACGTGCCCGAAACATGATGTGGAGGAGCAGTGGCTTGACACTGAACCTCTCCCAGATGACCAAGCTGCTCACTCTATCTCTAAGGGTGAGTCCAACAATCCTGCGGAGAAAGCTCATTTCAGCCACTTGTATCCGCGATCTCATTCTTTTGGTCATTACCCAAAGCTCATGACCATAGGTGAGGATAGGAATGTAGCTTGACCGGTAAATCGTTATCTTTGCCTTTGAGCTTGAAGAGAGAAACCACCACCCTAGTTTGCCATGCCAAAGGCACTGTCCCAGACCTCCATGCAGTGTTGCAGAGGCATGCCAACCGGGACAGCCCCACAACATCCAGAGTCTTGAGGTACTCTAGGCGAATCTCATCCACCCCTGGGGCCTGGCCACTGTAGAGTTTTTTAATCACTTGCAACCTCAGCCCCTTTGATGGACAAGTCATCCACCTTGTCCTCAAACTCTGTCTTCCTCTGTGGAAGGTGTGTCAGTGTGTTTGAGGAGATCCTTGAAGTATTCCTTCCACTACACTACAATATCCCCAGTTGAAGTCAGCAGCGCCCCATCCGCACCACCACATCCTTCTCCCTCCTGAGTCGCCGGACAGTTTACCAGAATCTCTTCAAGGCCGACCAAAAGTTGTGTCTCATGGCCTCACTGAACTCCTCCTACCGCCGAGTTTTTGCATCATCAACCACCCGAGCTGCACTCCACTTGGCCTGACCTCAGCTTCTTCTGGAGTTCCACAAGCCAACCAAGCTCGATAGGATTCCAGCTTCAGCTTGATGGCCCCCTTTCACCACTGGTGTCCACCACTTGGTTTGGGTGTTGCCACCATGAGATGCACCGACAACCTTGCAGCCACGGCTCTGGATAGCTGCCTCAACAGTGGAGGTGGAGAATATGGCCCATTCAGACTCCATGTCTCCATACTCCCTCGGAATGTGGTCAAAGTTCTTCCAGAGGTGGGAGTTGAAGACCTCTCGGACAGGGGCCTCAGCCAGATGTTTTCAGCACACCCTCACTATACGTTTAGGTCGACCGGGTCTGAGTGGCATCCACCTCTACCATTGGATCCAGCTCACCACCAGGTGGTGATCAGTTGACAGCCCTGTATCTTTGTTTACTCGAGTCTCCAAGACATATTTTGTTATTGTGTCTGATGACACGATAACAAAATTGATCATCGACCTACGACCTAGGGTGTCCTGGTGCCAGGTGCACACATGGACACCCTTATGCTTGAATATGGTGTTCATTATAGACAAACTGTTGTTGGCACAGAAGTCCAATAACTGAACACCACTCTGGTTCAGATCGGGCAGGCCGTTCCTCCCAATCACACAAACACACACCCCAGGTTTCACTGTCATTGCCCACATGTGTATTGAAGTCCTCCAGTAGGACAGTGGAGTCTCCAAGAGGAGCACTTTCCAGCACCCCAGTCAGAGACTCAAAAAAGGGTGGGTACTCTGAACCATCATTTGGTGCATAAGCACAAATCTGGCCCTTCACCCAGGACCAGTTTGTCTTGGGAGACCCTACCAGAGGCAAGTTGCCCCAGACAACACAGCTTCTGGGATCACTAGGGCGCACAAACTCTCCACCATGATAAGGTGGCGATCCATGGGGGATCATGAGATTCCATTCTCTCATTCCATTTTTTAAAAATTATTCTCAAAATTGGGAATAAAAAAAAAAAAATCACTTGCAGTCAAAGTTAAAAAAAAAAAAAATGCACATTTGAGCTCCATACATTTATATTTTTTTAATTAGAAATGGCAACAATGAAAGTTGATTTTTGTACTTAATCAAAAGTAACATGATGTCTGTTGTTGTCTGGGTCTGCTGTAAAATTTCAGCTCTGATCCGTAAGCAGCACACAGCTGAGCTGCACCTTGGTGACTTCCTGGTCTTCTTGAGAAGGGTGGTCTCCTCCAAGGCCATCCAGTCCAAGATGGCCTCACCTAAATGGACTGAAGTGCTGCTCAACATCGCAGCCCAAAAATACTGTTCAGGTATAAGTAGCTCATGCAATAGCAAAGCATTATGTAAATGTCTGTAAAACTCACAAGTGAGAGTTTAACTCCTTCTGACTGTTAATAATCAGGAGTTCCTCTGGTGGGGAACCTGAGAACTCGGCTCCTGGCTCTACATGTTTTGGAAGCTGTCCTGCCTGCCTGTGAGGCCAGTTTGGAGGAAGACCAAATGACACAGGTACCATTTTCACTTCAGGAACTACATTTACCTGCACACAGTGTTCATGTCAGTGCATTGCTATTATGCATGTAAACATAGTGAGAGACCATTGTTGGTTCGGTAAATGGTATATTCTGTTGTCCTTTAGGTTGTTGAGCGACTCTTCTCTCTGCTGTCTGACTGCATGTGGGAAGCTCCCATTGCTCAAGCCAAACACTCAATCCAGATAAAAGAGAAGGTTGAGGAGCTCAAACTACAGGTTTCCATCCTCTCCGACTAAAGATTTCATTGTAGTGATTGTCATAGTGTGAGTTGCTGACATCTACTTTAACTCTAGGGAGAGGAAGAGGATGAAAACCTTCCCATCCAAGAGGTTTCCTTCGATCCAGAAAAGGCTCAGTGCTGTGTGGTAGAAAATGGTCAGGGACTCACGCATGGCAGCGGAGGCAAAGGCTATGGCTTGGCCTCCACTGGCATTTCCTCTGGATGCTACCAGTGGAAGGTACAGCAATGTTGTATTTACACAAGCTACGAAGCTTCAATTTCAGCAGAATTATATGAAAAGAGTGTTATCTTTAGGTCCTTTTTAGAACATCTTTGTTATTACTGCAATTCTTGCAGTGTTAATTTTATGTGGACTATAAGACCAATGTATGTACAAAAGTCTGATTTCTACTGTCATCTTGCACTAATCATAGGTTTATCATTTTAATTGTTAAGGAAAGATGTTTAGGAGAGAAAAGAGAAGAAAAGGAAAGGAAAGCTTTTGATTTGATTTGGATGCTGTAGACATAAATGTGATTTGACCTCCTAAAATCTTTTTTTTTTTTCCTGCCGTCAGTTTTACATTGTAAAGGAGAACCGGGGCAATGAGGGTACATGTGTGGGTGTCTCAAGATGGCCTGTGCATGACTTTAACCATCGCACCACGTCAGATATGTGGCTGTACCGAGCCTACAGTGGAAACCTCTATCACAACGGGGAGCAAACACTGACACTGAGCAGCTTTACTCAGGGAGACTTCATCACCTGTGTCCTGGACATGGAGGCCAGGACCATCTCTTTTGGCAAGAATGGAGAGGTGAGAGGGAAAACAGTAATATTCATATTTAGGTATACGTACTCCGGCTGTTCAAATAGTTGGAATAGTATGGAACTATTGTCTCAAAGTCACACCAGTAAATTGTATCAGGATTATGACTCATACACTCCAGCAGTGTTTTTTTTCCAGGTGCGCTGGTGTGTTCAGGTTTCTGTGGGAAATCATTTAATTTCAATTCAGTGTTTCCTTCACATTTCTTGCTTGTAATCTCCGCTTGGGCAGCACGGTGGTGCAGTGGTTAGCTCTATTGCCTTACAGCTAGAAGGTTCCTGGTTCGAATCCCCAGGCTGGCAGGGGTTGGAACCTTTCCGTGTGGAGTTTGCATATTCTCCCTGTGCTGCGTGGGTTTACTCCGGGGGCTCCGATTTCCTCCCACAATCCAAAGACATGCATGTTAGGTTAATTGGCTGTTCTAAATTGTCCCTAGATATCTGTTTCCTATTGGCCCTTAGAACAGAGGGTTAGTATTAGTGAAAGCGCTTTGAGTGGTCTTTGTGACTAGAAAAACGCTATATAAGTGCAGGTTAGTTAGTTAGTAGTTGTTCACCACAGCACCACTTTCAAAGTGAGTGGGATAAACAACAGTTTGAATTCAAAGGAATATTGAGGATGTTAACTGATACATAACATTTGTATGACTTGTCCTAACCCAATTAACTACATAGATTGTTAAATGACGGCAGTGGCGATGGTCTGGACATACTGTTTTGTGCTAGGATGTGCATAGGTACGGCCTATTGTTGCCCAGGCAACAGCCGATTTGCCATCTTTGTCTGAGCTGTCCCTCCAGAGAGGAAAAAAGTTAAAATAGCTGTTATAACTTTTATTTTCTTAACTTTTCACTTTATACTAATAAACTTCATGTTTCTTATTTTTCTTCATGTAATGTTAATATTGTATTCTTGCATCACATTCCAAATTATTATGCAAATTATATTTGTCTCAGATTTTCCTCAATAGTCGATGCAAATGACAGTCAGGATAATTTTCAAGTCATCAGAGCATAATTCAGATTTTATTGAACAAACCTCCCAATGATAAATATTTTTTGCAAAAATGAAAAAACTCAATGTACTGTTCCAAATTATTATGCACAACAGAGTTTCAAAGCATTTTATTGGTTGTAAAGTACTGAAAATGATCATTTGTTGAATTTGCGGCATTAGGAGGTCATATTTACTGAAATCAAAAGCAATTTCAATCAAAAACATCCTAACAGGCTAAGTTACATTTTAACATAGGACCTATTCTTTGATGTAACCTTCACAGTTCTTGAATTCATTGAACGTGTGAGTTTTTGGAGAGTTTCTGCTTGAATTTCTTTGCAAGATGTCAGAATAGCCTTCCACAGCTGCTGTTTTGATGTGAACTACCTCCCACCCTCAGAGATCTTTTGCTTGAGGATGCTCCAAAGGTTCTCAATAGGGTTGAGGTCAGGGGATTGTGGAGTCCACACCATGAGTTTCTCTCCTTTTATGCCCATAGCAGCCAGTGGTGACACAGAGGTATTTTTTGCAGCATAAGATGGTGCATTGTCATGTATGAAGATAATTTTGCTATGGAAGGCACAGTTCTTCTTTTTGTACCATGGAAGAAAGTGATCAGTCATAAACTCTATATACTTTGTTGAGGTGATTTTTACACCTTCAGGGACCCTAAAGGGGCCTACCAGCTCTCTCCCCTTGATTCCAGCCCAAAACATGACTCCACCAACTCTTTGTTGACATTGCAGCCTTGTTGACACATGGTGGCCATCCACCAGCCATCCACTACTCCATCCATCTGGACCATCCAGGGTTGCACGGCACTCATCAGTAAACAAGACTGAAAATTAGTCTTCATGTATTTCTGGGGCCACTGCAACCATTTCTGCTTGTGAGCATTGGTTAGAGGTGGCTGAATAGTAGGTCTATGCACAACTCCAAGCCTCTGGAGGATCCTACACCTTGAGGTTCGTGGGACTCCAGAGGCACCAGCAGCTTCAAATACCTGTTTGCTGCTTTGTAATGGCATTTTAGCAGCTGCTCTCTTAATCCAATGAATTTGTCTGGCAGAAACCTTCCTCATTATTCCTTTATCTGCACAAACCCATCTGCTCTGAATCAGCCACAAATTTCTTCATAGTACGATGATCATGCTTCAGTTTTCATGAAATAAAATAGTTTTCATTCCTTGTCCAAGGCATTGCACTATCCTTTTTCTTTCCCATATTGCTTGGAAACTGTGGCATGCTTAATAATGTGGAACATCCTTAAGTAGTTTTCCTTTAATTGGGCTCACCTGGCAAACTAATTGTGACAGGTGTCTGAGATTGATATCAGTGATCCAAAGAACCCTGAGACACAATACCATCCATGAATTTAATTGAAAAACAAAAAACTGAATGTTTATGACACTAAGATAAGATAAGCCTTATGGGCTGCACGGTGGCGCAGTGGTTTAGCACTGCGGCAGCACAGTTTACCCTCGGCCGGGGGAATCGCGGGGATCATGAGATCGTGGGTTCGATCCCAGCCCCCGACCAACAGTGAGCTGTGTGGAGTTTGCATGTTCTCCCCGTGTTGTGTGGGTTTACTCCGGGATTTCTCCGGTTTCCTCCCGCATACCAAAAACATGTAGGTTTAGGGCGCTCGCGCACGCAGCGACCGGCAGCCAGTGGCTTGTCACCAGACTGCAAACCAAATCTACCTACGGGTACAAATAAGTAACAAAAAAAAAAAAAAGCCTTTATTAGTCCCACAATGGGGAAATTACAGGATTGCAGCAGCACAGGGATAGCAGCAATCAGAGCAATAGTAAATAAGATAAGAATAGGTTAGCCCAAGCAGTAAATAAATATACATATGTACACAGTTATATACACAGTGCAGGAGCATTGCAGTTAGACCAGGGGTGGGCAAACCTTTTGGTTCAGGGGCCACATTGACTTTTAAAATTTGACAGACGGGCCAGGCCAGCACCAGATGCATATCATATCATATCAGCATATCAAAGATAAACATAAAAATGGCATTACAGTGTTAATACTTACATTCACTTTTAGTGGGAGCAGTGTTGTTGATCACCCTTTTTTGTCAGTGCGTCGAAGTCTGGTGTTAGTTTTGTTGTAGCAATTCTCAAAACAGATCTGAGGTGTTCATCACTCAGCTGGGATCTGTGAGGTGCTTTGTTGGTGTTCATCACACTAAAAGTCTGTTCACAGACATGTAGATCCAAACAACACTAGCGTCCTCTGTGCCATCTTCTGGATGTTTGGAAATTTTGCTGGGCTTCATGAAGCATAAAACTCATCCAGTTTAAGAGAGTGGAACTTCTCCTTCAAGATGGTGTCACATTGGAGATCAGTCAGTTCCAACTGCAACTCCTGTAGCACCGTTTCAGGGTCTTGTGTGAAGGGACATGACACCAGCTGAAGTGACTTGTCAATTTTTCCAAAATCAGAGAACCGACGGCAGAATTCTCCATGCAGGTCATCCAGTGATTTCCTGTATTTTTTCACATGTCGAGGGGCCTCTTTCAGTGTAGCCAGCATGGGGAAATGAGTGAATGACTTGTTTGACATTTGCTTTGAGAATAAAGCTAGCTTGGTTTTGAAGGCTGTGACGTTTATGTACATTTCATGCACAAACTGGTCTTTCCCTTGTAGCTTCACGTTCAGCTCATTCATGTGTGTCAGTATGTCCACAGCAAAAGCTAAATCACAAAGCCAATCGGTATCACTCAGCTCAGGAAAATCGTCAGTTTTCTCAAGTTGCTCCAAAAATGAGATAATCTCCTGTTTCAGCTCCCACACTCGTTGACATACTTTCCCCAGACTTAACCAGCGGACATGGGAATGATAAAGCAAGTCCTGGTGATCGGTGTCAGTTTCTTCTAGAAACTTAATAAACTGACGATGCTGAAATCCCCTCGCTCGAATAAAGTTAACGAGCTTTACAACTGGCTTCACTACGTGGTCAAGCTGCAATACGGATTTGCACAGTGCTTCCTGGTGGATTATGCAGTGTAAGAAAATTACCTCCTGTTCAGGGTTGTCCTCTTTCACCCTCTCCTGGATTCTTTTGAGCAACCCGACGTTTTTTCCTGTCAGATTTGGCGATCCATCTGTGGTAACGTTGGCGAGCTTACTCCAAGGTAGCTTGTGCCTCATGATGACCCCCGACACGCTGTTATACAAGTCCTCTCCCCACGTTTTCCCTTTTAGGGATTCCATGGCCAAAAACTCCTCCGTTATCTCAAAATTGTCATTAATCCCTCTGATGAAAAAAGTATTTAGTTGTCCATTCCTTATTAAACATTTGGAACTCACTGTCAACTTTTCTTTTCTTTGGGCCACTCATTGTTGAAAATGGGTTCTGCTGTCAGAGCAGTAGCAGAATAATAACAGAGTAGCCCGGGCTATGCAAAATCAAGTGTTTTACTGTCTATTGCGCCACCTGGTGGAATTACCAGTCATTACAGGACAAGGTCAAATGAATGCAGTCATAATTATGATATGATTTGGGGAATTATTTACCAATCTGTGGCAGGCCGGATTAAAAAGACCAATGGGCCGGATGTGGCCCACCCCTGAGTTAGATGGTATCTACAGCATTACAGTTTGTTAAATTACCTGGCAAAATATACATAAATATCGACCCAGACAGTATATTTCACATTGAGTGAACAGTGTTGTTGCCACCCTCGATAATAATTGTAATTGTCTTAGTTGTGTATTGGAGGGGATGATCTCTATTGTGCAGAGTTGTGATGTTTAATACAGCCTCTATGAGCAGAATTTAAGATCATAAAATCTGATAGCTGTAGGTAGGAAGAACCTGCGGAATCGCTCCCTCGACCACTTGGGATGGCACAGCCTACCGCTAAATGAGCTCCTCAGTGCGTTGAGCGTGTCCCGCATGGGGTGGGACTCAACTCCAGCACAGATGACAGCTTAGGCACCGTCCTCCTGTCTCCTCTCTCCTCCACTGGGTCGAGGCGTTGCCCCAGAACAGAGCTAGCTTTTTTGATCAGCTTGTTCAGTCGCTTCCTGTCGGCTGCCGTGATACCACTGCCCCAGCAGACCACTCCATACGTAAAGGCTGATGCCACCACAGAATCATAGAAGGTCTTCAGGAGTGCCTCCCACACTCCAAAAGACCTGAATGTCCTCAGGAGGAACAGCCTGTGCTGCCCCTTCTTGTAGAGTGCCTTGGTGTTGTGTGACCACAACTCGCATTGGTGTTGTGTGCACTAAAATCCTTTTTGCTTAATAATTTGGAATGTGGTGTATATTTGCACTGTATTATAATAACTGGATCATTTTAATCCTAAATTTATGATATGGGAGAACAATCTGGTGCTCAACGTGGACAAAACAAAGGAGATGATTATCGACTTCCGGCGGTCACAGCCTGAGCACGTCCCCCTCAGCATCGGCGGCCGTTTAGTGGAGAGAGTAGAGAACATCAAGTTCCTCGGAGTGCAGATCTCGCAGGACCTGACCTGGAGCAAGAATTCCTTGGAGATCAGGAAGCGAGCTCAGCAGAGACTACACTTCTTGAGGAAACTCAAACAGGCCTCTCTCCCCATCTGCATCCTCAGGACCTTCTACAGAGGTGTGGTGGAGAGTGTTCTGACGTACTGCATTGCTACATGGTACTCCAGCTGCAGTATGTCAGACAAAAAAGCCCTGCAGAGGATAGTCAAGGGGGCGGAGAGGGTAATTGGAGTCTCCCTCCCCTCTGTCCAAGAACTTTTTCAGAACCGTTGTAGGAGCAGGGCACTGAACATTGTCAAGGACCGTTCTCACCCTCTGCATAAACACTTTGAACTTCTTCCATCTGGTAAACGATTCCGGAGCGTCAGAGGCAGAACCACCAGACTGATCAACAGCTTCCTCCCACAAGCTGTCAGGATGCTGAACAGCTGACCCGGAATCTCACATACACACTACTGCACCTATGGACATTTTGTATATTATAGTTAGTTATTCTTTTTCCCCAAGTATGTCTCAGGGATGTGTGAATGGATGGGGGGGTGGGAACTATGTGGGAGTGTGTCTTAATCATGCTGCTTCTTATATGGATGCCGAGAGAAACGCAATTTCATCTTGCCTGCACTACAGTTGTATGTACAGCAATATGACAATAAAGTTTGATTTGATTTGATATTTATCTGAAACGTGCATGTTTTTTTTTTAACTTGTAAATGTTGAATTTTAACAGGCTGTAGTTTGACATTCTTTGACTCTTCAGTTGTCACATTTGTGGGTGCTGCCCAGACCATTTTGTTATTATGGCATTGGGGGGAAAAGGTCTGTGCATCAGCAAAAAGTGCAAAGAGGCAGGTCTAATTATTTAGAGGTGTGTTTTGGACAATCAAATCCAAAGCGCTCCTGCCCATCCCTTGAATGCACAGAGGTGCATTATCTAAAGTAAACTGTGATCATGATGGCTTGTTGAAGATGAGTTTGGCGCTGGCTAAAGTGCGTGAGCGAAAATGCGGAAGATAGTAATGTTGCTTGGCAGTAAGGAAGGCATTAATCACAGTTGATGTCCAGTTATTTTAGAAAGAGCAAATGGGGAAGAGATGTTGAAATACTAAGTTGAACAATCGAGCTGACTGGTTAGTAGTGCTCACAGATGCAACACATTAAGACTGTCATGGTGGAGGAATTTAAATGGAAGGTTCCGGCACCACACGAGTTGGCTGCCTTTTGCAACTGCCTTTTTTTATCTTCCTTTCTTCTTTCTACACCTTTCACTCTATATGTATATCACGGACACACAGATCGCCCCAAAGGTCTCCCGAGTCGGCGGACGGAGCCACTGTTTACAGCAGGAGACGATACAGCAGGGAAGAGCTAGCTAGCACTCAACCGCCACCCGGTGCTAACGGAGAAACTCGACATACCGGGGAACTGAAGCGAAAACGACGTGGGTGCCGGGCTGGAGTTTAGGCGGCGTGCAAGAAATATAAGACAGAATAATAAAGAGCGATGGCAAGAACCAAGGAGACCGCCCGTAAATCTACTGGAGGAAAAAGACCCCAGGAAGCAGCTAGCCACCAAGGCTGCTTGGAAAAGCGCTCCGGCTACCGGCGGAGTGAAGAAGCCTCACCGTTACAGGCCCGGTTCCGTGGCTCTGAGAGAGATCCGTCGCTACCAGAAATCCACGGAGCTGCTCATCCGTAAGCTGCCCTTCCAGCGCCTGGTGAAGGAGATTGCTCAAGACTTCAAGACCGACCTGCGCTTCCAGAGCGCCGCCGTCATGGCTCTGCAGGAGACCAGCGAGGCCTACCTGGTGGGTCTCTTCGAGGACACCAATCTGTGCGCCATCCACGCCAAGAGGGTCACCATCATGCCCAAAGACATCCAGCTGGCCCGCCGCATCCGCGGAGAGAGAGCTTAGACTTTCTGCTGCACATCCACCAACCACAATGCTCCGCACTGTCTATCTCTCTCTCTCTCTCTCTATATATATATATATATATATATATATATATACTGTATATATATATACTGTATATATATATATATGTATGCTAGCAGCTCTTGTTTTTTCTTGCCTTCTGATTATTGCTCTGAGTGTTACTATCCCTGTGCTGTTGCAATCCTGGAATTTCCCCATTGTGGGACTAATAAAGGCTTATCTTATCTCATCTTAAACGATGGAAGCTGTGTTGAGAAACTCACTGTCAAACTCCGCTCTCAACTTATGTGCGTGTGTGACATTTGTGCGGAGCTCAGGTCTTCCTACAATCATGAACTACTGATTCTGTAAAAAAAAAAAAAAAAAAAACTTGATCATTTTCATAAAGCAGTTGCAGTAACTCCAACATTTCAACTACAGGATGCGTGGACTAGTTGGAGACAGCTGTGACATTCAGCTTATTTAAACAGGACAGACTCCGCGCAGGGCCCGCATGGCTCTTGTCTCCGTGTCTCTCCATAGTGATTTTTGGACAGTGCTGCAATTCGAAAAATCATGTTCACACAGCAAACAAGCAATGCACTATGGAGTAGTTGTTTCACTCTCAGAGCTTAATTGTCAGGATCATAAACACTCCGCTCAGAAGGAGCCCATCCAGCCATTATTTTATTTAATTTAGGATATTTTCTCACCTCATTTTTCCCCATCTGCCGCAAGCAATCTGATCAAACCAAAAGTAGTACAAATAGCATGCTTTGTGCCATGCAAACATGCTGCTGGCAATAAAAATACACTTAACACTGAACAATTTATTTAATATTCAATAGGGGCGCATAAGTGAACAACAAGATTTAGCCACACACACAAAAAAAGTGAACACTGCAGTTGCTTGTTATCCTCTGCAGTAGGTTTGTCCATAGCGCGGTACTACATAATTGTGGTTATCGCTACAGCCCTACAACACGCTGACACGAATGGATTTGAAACGTATATTTTCATAAACCCACGCACCATTTTATTTCACTGGGCAGTAAAAAAGGCTGCTGTTTCTTCAGATAATTTGAAATAGTCTATATTACAGGGTATTCTTAGGCCTCTGTCGGTCAGGGCTGACCATGGGGAAAGCATCCTAGTTCTGGTTGTCTGCGCGCCTGGAGCAGCGTCGTCTGTGGCTAATAGACCGATGAGTGGCAGTCTCTGTCACAAAGGTCACACCTGTGTGTAGTCTCTGGTCTGTTGGAGCTGCTGCTTTCCTTCCTGCGTGCTCGTTTTTCTGCAGCAGTGGCCATCATTTTCACCTCCCCTGATTTCAGGTGTTGCTTCAGGGTCCCTTTCCACTTTGCACGGTCACCTGCTAGGCTTTCCATGGTCTCTGTTGATGTCGGTGGCCTTCATGTCTCGCTTAACAACATCGTTGTACCGGAGCTGTGGGTGACCAGTGGATCTCCTCCCAGATGCCAATTCTCCATACAGGATGTCCTTTGGGATGCGCCCATCGTCCATGCTGTGGACATGGCCTAGCCAGCTCAGCCTGCGCTGTCTGAGGAGAGTGAACATGCTGGGAAGTCCCGCGCAATTCAGAACATCTGCGTTGGTTACCCTGTCCTGCCAGGATATGCCCAGGATGCGGCGGATGCTTTTCAGATGGAAAATGTTGAGCCGCTTCTCCTATTTGGCATATGTTGTCCATGACTCACTGCCGTACAGCAGTGTGCTGATGGTACAGGTGTTATACACTGCCATCTTAGTCTTTACCGACAGCTTGCGGTTTGTCCACACTCTGGTTGTGAGGCGAGCGAGTGTTGTAGCTCCCTTCCTGATCCTCCTGTCTATTTCTATGTCAAGGGAGAGGTTGTCGGTTATGGTAGAGCCAAGGTAGGTGAAGTGGTGGACAACGTCAAGTTCATAGTCATCGATGGTGATGGCAGGTGGTGATTCACTGTCTTGTTCCAGGACATTGGCCTTTTTCAGGTTAATGAGTCCAAAATCCTTGCAGGCCTGTGAGAAGCGGTCCATCGGTGTCTGCAGCTCCTATTGGGTGTGTGTTGCAGTTGCTGCATTGTCAGCAAACAGCATGTCTCTGAAGAGCGTTTTGTGAACCTTTGTCTTGCCTCTGAGGCGGGCAAGGTTGAACAGCCTGCCATCTGACGTGGTGCGTAGGTAAATTCCTTCAGTTGCAGTGCCAAAGGCATGCTTTAGGAGAACGGGGAAGAATATCCCAAAGAGTGTGGGCGCAAGGACGCAGCCTTGTTTGACAGCACTGCAGATGCTGAAGGGGTCGGAGGAACTCCCGTTGAACTGCACAGTCCCCTTCATGTCTGAGTGAAAAGACTTGATCATGCTCTGCAGCTTTGGTGGACAGTCTATCTTTGGGAGAAACTCGAACAGGCTGTCTCTGCTGACAGGGTTGAACGCCTTGGTGAGATCTATGATGGCGACATACAGGGGCATCTGCTGTTCTCTGCACTTCTCCTGGAGTTGGTGGAGGGAGAAGACCATGTCTACCATTGATCTCTTGGCACGAAAGCCACACTGCGACTCTGGGTAGATGCATTCTGTCATCTTCTGGAGGCGGCTCAAAATGACCCAAGCAAAGACTTTGCCGACGATGCTGAGTAGAGAGATGCCTCTGTAGTTGTTGCAGTCACTTCTTTCACCCTTGTTCTTATAGAGGGTGATGATCTTTGCGTCCCTCATGTCTTGTGGTACAGCCCCTTTTTGCTAGCACTGACAGAGGACTTCATGCAATGGGAGCAGAAGGGTAGTCTTGCAGTGTTTGATCAGGTCCAGGGCAATCCCGTCACTGCCTGGTGCTTTGCCCAAGGCCAAGCTGTCGATGGCCTTCCTGAGTTCCTCTATGGTTGGGTCTGCATCCAGCTGCTCTATGATTAACATACACTCAATTGCGTCAAGAGGTGCGGGGGACACTGTGTTCTGTCTGGAGTAGAGGCTGGAGTAGTGTTCCACCCATCTGTCCATCTGTTGGCCCTTGTCTGTAATTACTACCCCAGTGGAAGATTTGAAGGGAGATGTCTTGCTCTGGACTGATCTGAGTGCCTTCTTGATGCCATCGTACATCCCTCTATTGTTGCCTGTAGCAGCAGCTGTCTGGATGTCTTCACTGAGCTCTGTCCAGTATTTGTTGGCGTAATGCCTGGCAGTCTGCTGAGCCTTGCTTCTGGCAGCCCTGAGAATCTGCAGGCTCTTCTCACTGGGTGACCGCTTATACTCGGTGAGGGCAGCGCTCTTGGCTTCCATGATGGGAGGTCATCTCTGTGGACTTGGCCTCAAACTAGTCGTGAGACTTGGAGGAGCCAAGGCAGTGTGGTGCATGATGTCCCGCAGTACTTTCCACTTCTCTGTGGCAGTCACTGGGCTGTGAGGTTTACATTTCCTTCTTGAAGGTCTCTGCAAACTTTTCCACGAGGTCTGGTTGAGACATCTTGGTGACATCAATGCGGGGGGTCCCTTGTTTCTTTGAGCGGTGGATCCTCTTTGGCTGTAGCCTGATCTTGCAGCAGACCAGGGAGTGATCTGTGTCGTAGTCCGCACTGTGGTCAGAGCATGTGTCGAGGATGTTCTTGATGGCGGCACGCCTGACCAGGATAAGATTTAGCTGATGCCAGTGCTTTGAGCGTGGGTGTCTTCAAGAGACCTTGTTCTGAGGCTTGGTCCTGAAGTAGGAGTTGGCGATGCACAATTCGTGGTAACCCTGAATTGCTCAACTGCTGAAGCAGTCGTTGGCCATTCTCGTTCATTTTGCCCACACCAAACTATCCAAGGCAAGAGGGCCAGGAGTCATGATCTGCACCCACTCTGGCATTGAAGTCACCCAGGAGAACAAGTTGCTCCTTGCTGGGGATGCTTGCAACGATGGATGCAAGCTTCTCGTAGAACTCATCCTTTGTGTCTGGTGTGGAAGACAGTGTCGGGGCATACACGCTAACAAGGGTGACTGGGCCTTCCGTGGTGTTGAGGCAAAAAGTGAGGAGACGCTCTGTGCCATTGCTGCCTGGCTCTACCATATTCAGCAGGTTGTTCCTCACTGCAAAGCCGACTCCATGCTCCCTTGGCTTGTCAGAGCCTTTCCCCTGCCAGTAGAATGTGTAGTCCTCCTCCCTTCAGCGTGCCTGAGTCAGCAAGGCATGTTTCGTGAAGGGTGGCAATGTCCACGTGCAGCCTCCTGAGCTTGTCATTTATGACAGCAGTTTTCTTGGAGTCACTGATGTCCTGAAGGTTTTCAGAAAGACCGGTCGTCATTGTCTGAACATTCCAACATCCCAGTTTAAAAGCTGGGTTCTTTTGTTGTTTTGTTTTGTTTCCTGGTGCGACAATTGCAGTCTGCTGTTTGGACATTTCCTCATCCCCATGCACCCAATGAGGATGGCAGACTGTGGCAGGACAATACCTTACTGGCTGGGGGTTGCCCAGCTTGAGGCAGGCGGTAGTTGTCCAGTGAGATCCTAGGATCCCTTCCACTGTCGGGAACAACCCGTGGTGCCAAGCTCTACACCAATCAAGCAATGACTTATAATCGGTAACTGTTGTTCTTCGTGTTGTGTTGACGCTGCAAGTGAAGCTGGAGTGACCTCTCGTGGGTGTAGGTGTGACTTTGTGTTGGTGAGTGTTGCTGGATGCTAGCCTGGGCAATGTGACACATTACAGGGGATAGGTGGATAGTTTGTATTTAATTGTCCTCATATTAATACATTTAACAGAAAAACAGCTGAGTATGCATTTTTCATGACTCGGAACGCACGCGCCAACAGACCAAAGCTTGATCAAAAGACTGAGGACGCAGATGTACAGCGGGTAAAATAAGTATTGAACACATCAACATTTTTCTCATTAAACATGTTTCTGATGGAGCCATTGACCTGAGATTTTCACCATCCATCCATCCATCCATCCATCCATCTTCTACCGCTTTTCCGGAGGTCCGGGTCACAGAGGCAGCAGTTCAAGCAGAGAAGCCCAGACTTCCCTCTCCCCATCACCTGCTCCAACTCTTCAGAGAGGATACCAAGGCGTTCCCAGACCAGCTGGGAGACATAGTCTCTCCAGCGAGTCCTGGGTCTGCCTCGGGGTCTCCTCCCAGTGGGACGTGCCCGAAACACCTCAAATGGGAGGCGTCCAGGAGGCATCCTGATCAGATGCCTGAACCACCTCAACTGGCTCCTTTCAATGTGGAGGAGCAGCGGTTCTACTCTGAGCCTCTCCCGGATGACTGAGCTCCTCACCCTATCTCTAAGGGTGAGTCTAGCAATCCTACAGAGAAAGTTCATTTCAGCCGCTTGTATCCCCGACCTCGTTCTTTCAGTCATTACCCAAAGCTTGTGACCATAGGTGAGAGTAGGAACGTAGATTGACTGGTAAATCGACAGCTTTGCCTTAGAGCTCAGCTCCCTCTTCAGATTTGTAACAACAAGCTCGATTCCCCATACTCCCAAAGCACCCCCATAAAAAACCACGAGGGACGCAGTCGAATGCCTTCTCCAAGTCCACAAAACATATGTAAACTGGTTGGGCAAACTCCCATGAACCCTCGAGGATTCTTGAGAGGGTAAAGAGCTGGTCCGATGTGCCACGGGCAGGCCGAAAACCACATTGCTCCTCCTGAATCCGAGGTTCGACCAATGGCCAGACTCTCCTCTCCAGTACCTTGGCATAGACCTTCCCAGGGAGGCTAATAAATTTGAAATAGACTGTGGTAATTTTTTTTACTTTTTCCTTATAACAATTTTTGACCATAATTTTCCAGAGTCAGAACAGAACAATAATTACCTCCGCCAGGCCGAAAGGCCAGGAGGAGGTAATGTTTTTGCCGGGGTTTGTCTGGGTGTTTGTCTGTTTGTTTGTCTGTCTGTCTGTCTGTTTGTCTGTTGGTTAGCAAGATAACTCAAAAACTTTTGGACGGATTTCAATGAAACTTTCAGGCGTTGTTGGAAATGGTACAAGGAAGAACTGATTAAATTTTGGGGATGATCCGCATCACCGTCTGCATACAGGAATTTTTTAAAGCATTTTTCCACACTGTGACATACGGCCATTTTCAACATGTGCGCAGGCGCAATGGAGGGCGCTGGGCGTCGTGTCTGACCAACACAAACTCCGCCTCCTTCAACGTTTTAGCCACAAAAGCATGCGGAAAACACTGGTGGCCTGGGCCCCCCAGCGTGCCTGTGCCAGCCATAGGCACTGCGCACATTGCGCTGGTCGTCGTGTCTGACCAACACAAACTCCGCGTTCTTCAACGTTTTAGGCACAAAAGCACGCGGAAAACACTGCTGGCCTGGGCCCGCCAGCGTGCCTGTTTTTGCGCCATGCTGCAAAACCTGACACGGCCACCTGTCCGCCGCCCGATTATTTGCCACAAATTCCCCGCCCAGCTATAGGCGCTGCGTAAAAACGACCTCTCTGCCGGGAAAGATTCTAAATTCTGTTTTGCCGCGGAGCGCAACCCCAATATAATATAAAACCCACGGCAACCTGTCTAACCAATCTGCATCCGTCAGTGGAGGAGATGAACACACCAACACTTCAGTTTATTACCTCTGCCAAGGAGGCAGTGGTTTTACAACCGTAAAACGGGGCTATAAGGGACGGCGGGGTAATATGGGACACTTTTCTAAATGTAATTCTGCTTTTTTAATTTTGCTTCCGCCTAGATTTGATGAAGGATTCATGGATATTTGACAGTAACAACACAACTCAGCGTCCTGCTCAAAATAAAAAAAAGCAGAATTACATTTAAAACATTTCCCAGAAAAGTGTCCCTTATTAACCCGCCGTCCCTTATAGCCCCGTTTTACACTACTGAACCACTAATCCTATCACTATCACATTGATTGTCAGTCATTAATTGTCTGTTTATTGCACTGTCCATGTCAAATAAACAAATAATCATTGTGAATCCAATTGCTACTCATATCTTTTCATGCTCAGGGAATCTGAAAACGTACACACAAACACTGTATGGGGGGAACTGTGCCGCTTGGCGGAGGTCTGCGCTCTCCGAGTGCTTTTCTAGTTTAACTCTGATTTCAAAGTAAAGAAAATAATAAAATTGTATTTAATGAAATTAATTTAAATGACCAAAGATGCAGTTATTTCTGTTATAATATTTCTATATATTTATAGTTGTTTGTTTTGTTTTTTTATAACTCTCCTCACCACCCAAGCAGCAGTACAGACCTCCCTTATTTTGAAATCCAAATGTTGGCACATTTAGTTTGAAGGCTGCTGACGGATTAAAGTCATTGATTTTGTGAATTTCGGTCATCTTAACTTGCCAGATTCAGGTTCAGGTTACTTTATTTGTACCCGTAGGTAGATTTGTTATTTGTTAGGTACATAATAATGAACATAAATTAGTTATTAACTAAGGTAAAGGTAAAAACGCCTCGGTTTTATTCTTGTCTGAAATAAGAAAAACATATAACTAATAATTAAAAAGGCAAAATGAGTCAGCTCGCGCTCCGAACCACACCTGTTAGCTAAGCGACTCTTCCATTATTGCTCCTGTTACCAGCGGGTTAAAACCATGATAAATACCTCCACTGCTTACATACCTCTTCTGCTTTTTTTTGTGATATTTGTGTAATTGTGGCACACACAGTTGTCTGCTGCAGCTTTGAAACTAATATCATCTGTCAGAATAATGACAGATGACCTTCTGATTCATTTGCATTCTCTGTTGCTGTGCTGTGACGATGTGATGCTTGTTTATCTGCATCATCCTATTCAAATTTCCACTGAGGTGAGGTAGCCAACGATCCACGTCATTTAGTTTTCATTTACTGTAAATAAATGCTCTCAATGACAATATTTTGACTTGGAATTTGGGTGAGTTGTGTTCTAACCTACTAAAATCAACTCACCTAATTTCCAAGTGAAAATGTTGTCATTTAGAGATAAGTACCTTCTTAAATAGATTGACGTGTCCTTGTGTTGGAATTCAAGAGATATTCAAATTGAATGGCTGCCATACATTTAGAGATGCTGATTTAGGAAAGATTTTGTAGTGGTCTCAAAAGTTTTTCCAGAGCTGTATATCATGTATCCCTAATGGTTATCAAGTGTTTTATGTTGCTCTAGCAGTATTTTTGTTTATTATGAGGGTCACAGGGTTATCTTATGAAAAAAAGCATTTAAAAGTTGCTTAACTTTTTCATTCTTGCTTCATTGTAATTTTAGTGATTAATCACATATATACAGAAAATCTGCAAGTGACAAGTTAAAATTTTTAATCACTTCCTAGCCCAAATACGTAAGTCTGTGTGTGCTTTATATGTATGTACATGTATATAAAACAGTGTATGTGTGTATTTACTGTTTAATAATCATTTGTCCCTGCCAATTTACTGGCGTTTTATTCCACAGGAGCCTAAGCTGGCCTTTGAGGACGTAGATGCCACAGAGCTCTACCCATGTGTGATGTTCTATAGCAGTAACCCTGGGGAAAAGGTAAAGCATGTTCAGCTGTTACATGCTACACAAACAAGATATAATTATGTGCTGGATGCCCTCAGATCCTTAAAAAGGCTTAAATTGGTTTTTAAAAAGTACCGCCTCCAGTGGATGAAAATCCCCTATAAAAACAAATGGATGTTGCCTAAAATGTCATCACTTACTCCCTTTTTTCTACAAACAAAACCTTTCATTGTCTTACCGTTTCGTGTCAAGACTTGACATTTTTCCTCCTCCTTCAAATGCCAAGCTCTGTGAATAGGCCGACCCACATCCCACCAGGCTAATAGTGGCTAGCGCTACATTAAACAGAATAAACCCTGTGATAAAAAGACTTAGTGGTAGAAGGAGATGCCGACGAGAGGACACAGTCCAAAGATGGATAATTTTTTCACACATAAGGAGTTGTTCAGAACTCCTTATAAGAACTTCTAATACAAAGGTATAGAGTGATGCTAATCAAGTCAGTGGCGGTAATGCACCTGTAAGCTGGTTGCCAACTGCCAATCAAATCTAAAAGAAGAAGAAGGACCTGCTCAGTTGTATGCACGGTGGCCCAGGATAATGACTGAAACTGCATCGGTCCTTAAAAGCAGTTTAATAGTAAAACCCATCTTAATTTGGGTCAAGTTTTCAAAGCAGTTTGTTAAAAAATGCTATCTGGCCCTGGAGGCTAACTTCAGTCAGGCCAGAAATGGCTCTTATGTCCTGATTGGCTCAACACTAATGACCTGTTTTTGTGATGTCACCAAAAATGCTCTGTCTTAACTTGCCTTTAACCAAGATGAACTTGACTGAAATTTCACAGCAGAAAAACACAGACATGACATATTTAAGATAAGATAAGGTAAGCCTTTATCAGTTCCACAATAGGGAAATTCCAGGATTGCAGCAGCACAGGGATAGCAGCACTTGAAGCAATAATTAACTAGAAGAGCACTCATAGAGCGCATACCTCCGCCAAGGCTCCTTCCATTTCTCATGGATCACCTCCAAAATGTAATGGTTTTGTGTGTAGGCCTATAGCCACTTGTGGTGAAAATTGCATCAAAGTCTGTCCATCAGTTTTGGAGTATTGTTGCTAACACACTGTGAGAAGATAAGAGCCTTGGCTGAGGTATGCATTCTCAGATCATCACCAAAATATAATGGGTTCCTCGCTAGCCCAAGAACCACCTCTGGTGAAAATTTCATCCAAATCCATCCAGTAGTTTTTGTGTAATCCTGCTGCACAAATACAAACAAAGCTCTTGGTGGAGGTATGCACTCTCAGATCATCACCAAATGTAACCATCTGTTCCCCGTGCCATTACACACCTTTCTTGAAAATTTCGTCAAAATCCGTTCATAAGTTTTTGAGTTATGTTGGTAACAGACAGACAGACAGACAAACCCCGGTAAAAACATTACCTCCTTGGCGGAGGTAATAAAATAGGATAGTTGGAACAAATTAATATACATATGTACACAGATATATACACAGTGCGGGAGCATTGCAGCTAGGTGGTATAGCCAGAATTAGTCTGTTAAGTTACCCCGCAGAATATGAATATGTACCCAGACAGTATATTTCATATTTGAATCAGCCATGTTGTCACCCTCAGTAATGATTGATATTGTCCTAGTTGTATAATGGGGGGTACCATTTATTGTTCAATGTTGTTACGTTTTGTACATTGAATACGACCTCTACAAACAGCCCTGGTTAGGTTATAAAGTTTGACAGCCGTAGATAGGACGGACCTGCGGAACCTCTCTGTCGCGCACCTAGGATGGTACAGCCTACCGCTAAATGAGCTCCTCAGTGCATTCAGTGTGTCCTGCATGGGGTGGGACTCGGACTCCAGCAGAGATGACAGCTTAGCCACCATCCTCCTCTCTCTTATCTCCTCCACTGGGTTGAGGCGCCGCCCCAGAACAGAGCTAGCTTTTTTGATCAGTCTGTTCAGTCTCTTCCTGTTGGCTGCCGTGATGCTGCTGCCCCAGCTGACCACTCCAGATGTGATGGCTAATGCCACCACTGAATCATAGAAGGTCTTCAGGAGTGCCCCTCTCACTCCAAAAGGCCTGTGCTGCCCCTTCTTGTAGAGCACGTTGGTGTTGTGTGACCAGTCCAGTTTACTGTTCAGGTGAACACCCAGGTACTTGTAGGATGTCACCATCTCAGTGTCTGTTCCCTGTATGTTTACTGGTGTTGGGGGTTGTCCTTGCCTGCGGCAGTCCACCACCAGTTCCTTAGTTTTCCTCACATTAATCTGGAGGCAGTTCCATTGGCACCAGTGCACGAAGTCCTGGATCAGTCCTCTGTACTCCACATCATCTCCATCAGATGAGGCTGATGATCACAGAGTTGTCAGAGAACTTCTGTTGGTGGCAGTGTAGTGTGTTGTGTGAAAAGTCCGCAGTATCAAGGGTGAACAGGAAGGGAGCCAGAACTGTTCCCTGGGGGTCCCCGTACTACAGGTGATAGTGTCAGACACACAGTCCCGGGTTCTCACAAACTGTGGTTGGTTTGTGAGGTAGTCCAGGATCCACGATGACAGGTGCTGTTCCACCCCTGTGCACAGTAGCTTGTCCTTCAGGATCACCGGTTGGATGGTGTTGAAAGCACTGGAGAAATCAAAGAACATGATCCTCACAATGCTCCCAGGCTTCTCCAGGTGGGACAGGGAATGATGTAGGAGGAAGATCACTGCATCCTCTTCCCCGATGCCATGCTGATAGGCGAACTGGAGTGGATCCATCGTTGGTCCCACCAGGGGGCGGAAGTGGGCAAGGAGCAGCCTCCCCAGGGTCTTCATCAGGTGTGATGTGAGGGCCACCAGTCTGTAGCTGTTCAGGTCCTTGGGTTGAGGGTTCTTTGGTACGGGTACCACACAGGATGTTTTTCACAGCTGTGGTGCCCTCCCCAGCTTCAGGCCCAAGCTGAAGATGTCTCCACAATCCCACACATCTGGTCTGCACAGGACTTGAGGAGCTTTGAGCTGATGCCGTCCGGACCAGAGGCCTTCCTCGCCTTGATCTTCCTCAGCTCCGCTCTCCCCTGGGTCTTAGTGAGGGTCGGGTTAGGGCAGGGGGGCTGTGTGCTGAGAGTGGGGGGTGTTGGGGGAGCATGGACAGCAGGACTAGATGAAGGTGGAGGCAGTAGTGGTTGGTGGGCAGACAGAGAAGAAGGCAGTTGGTCAAACCTGTTAAACAGGTTCAGGTTGTTAGCCCATTCCCTGCCCCCCGTGTCCTGGGAGGAGATAATTCTGGTGCCCAGAGATGATTTTGAGGCTTCTCCAGACCCTGCTGATGTCGCTCTGTTGCAGCTTGTCCTCCATCTTCTTCCTGTAGCTGTCCTTCCCCTCTCTGATCTTCCTCCTTAGCTCCCTCTGTACGGACTTCAGCTCCTCCTTGTTTCCTGACCTGAAGATCCTTTTCTTTTCTTTCAGTAGTGATTTTATCCCTGGGTTGATCCAGGGTTTGTTATTTGAGAAACACCGTATGGTCTTGGTGGGTGCGGTGCTGTCCACACAGAAGCTGATGTAGTCTGTGATGGTGTGTCTGAGGCCGTCGATGTCCTCACCATGTGGATCACAAAGCTGCTCCCATACAGTGGATTCAAAACAGTCCTTTAGAACATCCATTGCCTCCTCAGACCATATTTTCACTGTGCGGGTAACAGGAGGTTTTCTGTGTACCAGGGGTTTGTACACAGGTAGGAGGTGAACCAAGTTGTGATCCGATCTCCGGGGGGTGGCGGCGGCGATGAGGTGTAAGCGTCCTTAGTGTTTGTGTAAAAGAAGTCAATGTTTTATTGTCTCTGCTGTGGCATGTGACATACTGGGTGAACATGGGCAGAATGGAGGACAGTGAAGTATGGTTAAAATTACCTGAGATGAGGAGGAGGGTATTTGGGTGCTGTGTTTGCAGCCTGCTAGTGACTGAGTGAATGATGTCATGTGCTGCCTCAGCGCTCGCAGAGGGATTTACATAATCCCTCTGCGACATGCCGTCGACATGACATGCCGACAACATGTGAAAATTCCCTTGGGAGATAAGCCGGTCTCATGCTAACAGCTAGCAACTCAGTGTCCTTGCTGCAGTGTTGCTCTTTAATCGTGCTATGCCCAGGACTACACCATCTGTTATTCACATACATTATCAGCACCCCCACCTCTGCTCTTCCCACTGTTTGATGTCCGGTCTGCCCGTATTGCATGGAAACCCTCCAGATCCATATTAGCATCTGTTGCGAGTTCTGTTAGCCACGTCTCAGTAAACAACATAATGCTAATCTCTCTGAAGACCCTCTCATACCAGGACATAGCCATCAGTTCGTCAGTCCTGTTAAGCAACGATCTGACATTTCCCATAATGGATGGGAGAAAAAATCTGTACCTTGTTTTCCTCGCATGTTGCTTCACTCCAGCTCGACATCCACGTTGTTTTCGCCTGATTTCTCTTGGTATGTTCGAGTTTTTGCATTAGCATCTTGGGGCAGTCTAATGGTAACAGCTGACTCCTATTGTAAACAATCGCTCCTCCACTCACCGAGTCGGGAGACATTTGCGATATTAGCCAAAAGATGACTCGTATCAGCACCAGTGCGGCAATCTGTGTGTCCGTGACGTTCAAGGTGGATAAGGAGTCACAAGATCATAAAGTTGTGGCAAGAAAAAAGACAATAAATAAAAACGAGAAAGAGTTGAGCTGCTGCTGCAAAAACCAGCCGACTCGTGTGGCGCCGGAAGTTACAAAGTATTTGAGTGAAAATTTACAAAATATTTGAGTGAGTTCGCTCTTGATATATCTTGTAAGTCACATAAAACATGTTACAAGCATGTTAACATGGAAAAAAAACTCGATTTTTGGCAGAGTGTCACTTTAAAAGTCTTAAATAGAACTTCCTATCAACTGATATCCTGATGCATGGGGTGGGGGGGGGGGCTGAAAAGTTCATCATCTGAAAAGTTCATGGTGGTCAAATTTGACCAAATATGGTTTATTTTTCAACATAGTCTCTCCTTCGGTCCACACACTTTTTCCTTCAGTGTTGCAGCGCTTGGATCCCTGCGGGGTAAATAAACCACATTTAGTAAAATTTGACCACTATGAACTTTTCAGCCTATCGATATTTCAACCCTCCCTCGTATGCTTCATATTTGTCTCATCCTTAAATCTCTTTCAGGTAAAGATCTGTGATATGCAGATGAGAGGAACACCACGAGATCTTTTACCAGGTGATCCTGTCTGCAGCCCCATGGCCACTGTGCTGGCCGAGGCCACCACACAGCTGATCCGGATCCTCCATCGCACTGACCTCTGGACCCATCGCATCAACAAGACCATGATTGAACGCCTTCACAAGATCAAGCCTTGCTTCAGAGAGTCTGCGTGCTCTTCTGGGGGCCAGAGGCTGAAAAAGAGCCGCTCAGTGCAGAGCCGCGAGGAGCATGACGCCCAGAAAGAAAGCCAAGAAGCATCCGCAAGGACAGACGAGGAGAAGGGGCGCCATGGGCGGCAGCATGGGTTGGCCGAGCTGTCGGAGCATCACTTGAGAACCCTCTGCATGGACGTGTGGCCCGTCCTGGCCGTGATCGGGGGTGTAGACGCTGGGCTCCGTGTTGGTGGGAGATGTGTGCACAAGCAGACTGGGAGGAATGCCACTTTGCTTGGGGTGGTGAAGGAAGGAAGCACCTCTGCTAAAGTGCAGTGGGATGAAGCTGAGATTACCATCAGGTATTGGATAAAAATGTAGCTATAGAGTCATTTTTGCTTTAGCATTTTTTTTTTCTTTTTGTGTTGCCTTTACTATTTACGGAGATGTTCACAGGTACACCAAGATGTCACATATTTGCCAGCCACTTCCAATACGTAGGTACACCATGCTATTACTAGGTTGGATCTCTATTGCATTGAGAACTGCCTTAATTCTTCATGGCACAGTTTCAACACAGTGCTAGAAACATTCATCAGAGAAATGACCATATTGATATGTTAGTATCACACAGTTGCTTCAGATTTGTTGGCTGCAGCACTATTGTGCTTCATGCATGCATTCATTCTTTGAAATTGTTTATGCCAAATTCTGACACTACTATCCCTATATTGCAGCAAATTCAGTCTTCTATTGTCCAGTTTTGGTGAGCCTGTGTGAATTGTAGCCACAGTTCAGCATTCTTCACTCAAAGGAGTGGTAGCAGCTGAGATCTTCTGTTGCTGTAGCCCAGCTACTTCAAAGGTCCATTTGTTGTGCCTTCACAGATGCCCTTCTGTGTACCTTGTCTGTATTTAAATTAGGCTGCATGTCCACAGGAAACGTAAAAATGCTCTCAACCTATTTCCCTGAGTGCTTTACAAGTGCTTCTAAAAAGGCTACTTACAGCAGGGAAAATAAGTATTGAACACATCAACATTTTTCTCTTTAAACATATTTCTGATGGAGCCATTAACCTGAGATTTTCACCAGGTATCAGTAACAGCCCAAGCAATTGATACATACAAAGAAATCAAGGCAACTGTATTCACAAAATGAGTTTTACTTAACTCTGAGTGTGTCTGTCGCCGAATTGCGACATTGTGGTGACCCACCACAATCTACTTGGACATTCAACCTTCACACTCAGCTAGGGCATGGAGCAGAACAATATGCATGTGGACAGAGAGCCCCTAGCGGGACAACCAGAACAATGACTATTGTTATACATCCCCGGATTAAGGAGAGGAAGTCCGGCTCCAGTTAATCACGCAATTAATATGTATTGACTGGTATGTATATCAATATGAAAATGTGCCATGCATTCTGTCTTGTCTGTATAAAAGAGCTTACTTTACATGCCTCAGGGAACACACACACACACAACACACAGCCACAGCGCTACAGTGTGTCTCATAATGATGGAGGAATAAAACCTTTCAGCTTGTCGCATCTCGCCTGAACTTATTTGTTCCTCCACACTGGTGACCTGACGAGGGAGAATGACCATCTGCTCCCTCTCACTGCGCTGTGGACACAGAGGACCAGAGAACGCCTGCAACCTCTTCATCCTCCCCGGAGCGCAGCACTGGGACCAAAACGCACCATGAACGACACGAGCAAACGGAAGGAAGCAACCTGAACGGGGACAATCATCGATGCCGACTGCGCTGATTTCCACTGAGCTCCCCGACTCTGACTAAACTCCGGACAGCGGACCTCCCGCCACAGAAGCCCCACACGAACACTGCAGGATTACGAGGACAGTGCAACTGCCAGTTATGTGGTCATTGCGCCAAGCGCGCACCACACACAGGGACGAACCGGCTCCACAGACTGATACATCGTCCTCCGCCGCTGCACATGCCCGAGAAACATGGCCGATCGCCACCCTCGGAACCTTCAGGGCTGCTCGCGCACCTGGAGCAGACATGCAGCCTGCACACAGGACTTTGTATGAGTTTCTCCAGCCACGGCGCCCAAGGGGAATTTAGCCGATTGCTTTCCCCGATGACTTTAGGGCTGCTTCCCACACCTAAAAGCGAACCGCCTCACACCCTCACACAGCTGCAGTTGTTTCACAGCTGCTATGCATCCTCGGGGAATTTGGCTGCTCGCTTTCCCCACATCCTCGCTGGATCGAGCCGTGGGAGGAGTCAGATAAAATGTTTTTTTCACAGCTGCTGTGGATCTCCGCCACGTTTAACGGGAAAGTCCCTCACCATCGCAGATCCACACGCAATTTTTGCATGGCCCAGACACCTTTGACATCCCGGGCCAGCACTCGCTTACTCCCACCCCCTCCCCCTCCTCCTGCACAGCGGTTTTCCCACACCTCGCTCCCTAAAGCCGGCCGATCGCCGTCTTGTTCCATTACGCACGAAACACACCGGCCCGTGCGCCCACAATCCACGGCCATTCAACGTGCTGGGACTTGGAGCAGAGCACACTGTTTTTTCCATCCCTCCCCCGTCCCCCACGGACTGGCATGCCCTCCGACAGTTCTACCGGAGCTGGAGCCCAAACGGGGATGGGGGGGTCACAACCCCTGCTGAGTGTTCTGGGGGGGAGCCCTGTGGTGACCCACCACAATCTACATGGACATTCAACCTTCACACTCAGCTAGGGCATGAAGCAGAACAATTTGCATACAGACAGAGAGCCCCTAGGGGGACAACCAGAACAATGACTATTGTTATACATCCCCGGATTAAGGAGAGGAAGTCCGGCGCCAGTTAATCACGCGATTGATATGTATTGACTGATATGTATATCAATATGCAAATGTGCCATGCATTCTCTCTTGTCTGTATAAAAGAGCAAATCAACAAATCTACCTACGGGTACAAATAAAGTAACCTGAACCTGAGAGCTTACTTTACATGCCTCAGGGAACACACACATGCACACACGGAGCACACACACACAGGACACACAGCCACAGTGCTACAGTGTGTCTCATGATGATGGAGGAATAAAACTCTAAAACATTTCAGCTCATCGCATCTCGCCTGAACTTATTTGTTCCTCCACAACGCAGTGGTCAAGAGTGGTAAATATTTTTTGTCAATAAAATAGTTCAGATTTCCAAGGCTATAACTTGAAAAATTTCACACTGAAAAGGTTAATAAAGTGGAATGACACGGGGAATAAATGTTGAACACATGAAGAAAAAGAGGTGCAAAAAGGCATAGAAAGCCAAGAATCCAGATGAAATCCATCAGAATTTAGGAAACCACCCCATCAGTGCAAATTAATTTCAGCTGATTAAGTCCTGACTGATACCCTTTACGGAGGTCTGAATATCAGGTTGTCACACCACAAAGAACTCATGATAGGTAGAAGCAAAGAGCTCTCTCTAGACCTTCACAACCTTATTGTTGCAAAACATAATGATGGCATTGGTTACAGGAGTATTTCTAAACTACTGAATGTTCCAGTGAGCATTCCAGTGAGCCATCATTCGGAAGTGGAAAGAACATCATTTTACCATAAACCGGCCACGACCAGGAGCTCCTGGCAAGACTTCTGACAGAAGAGTCAAAACAATTATCAGAAGAGTTATCCAAGAGCCAAAGACCACTCATGGAGAGCTCCAGAAAGACCTGGAGTTAGCAGGTTTCAAAGAAAACAATAAGTAGTACACTCAGCTGACACTGCCTCTATGCCCGCTCACCTTGCAACCTTGCAAGACTTCAATGGTGAAGAAGAAGCATGTTGAAGCTCGTTTAAAGTTTGCTGCGCAACATTTGGCCAAGCCAGTAAAATACTGGGAGAATAGTTTGGTCAGATGAGACCAAAATTGAACTTTTTGGATGCTACAACATACAGCATGTTTGGAGGAGAAATGGCACTGCACACCAGCCCAAAAACATCATACCAGCAGTGAAGTTTGGAGGTCAGAGCGTCATGGTTTGTTGTTTTTTTCAGCACATGGTACAGGCAGACTTCATATAATTGAAGGAAAGATAAATGGACAAATGTATAGAGACATCCTTGATAAGAACCTGTTGCCATCTGCCAAGATGCTGAAGATAAAACAAGGGTGGACATTCCAATAAGACAATGATCCCAAACACACAGCCAGGGAAACTCTCAACAGGCTCCAGATAAGGAAAATAAAGCTGCTAGAATGGCCCAGCCAGTCACCTGACCTGAATCCAATTGAAAATCTATGGAACAAACTGAAGATCAGCGTTCATAGAAGATACCCATGGAACCTTCTAGATTTGAAGACAGTTTGTGTGAAAAAAATGGGCTAAAACCACTCCTGCGCAATGCCTGTGCCTAGTTTGCCAATACATGAGGCAACTAGAAGCTGTTATTACCAACAAAGGTTTTTCTACTAAATATTAAATGAATTTCACCAAACGTGTTCAATACTTATTCCTGTTGTCCTTCCACTTTATTAAATATATCTTGTTTTGTGAGCACAGTTGCCTTGATTTCTTTGTATGTATGGAATCTCCATTTGGGATGAGACACAGCAGTCGAGGCCGGGGTGTGGAGGTCTGGTGGAGAAGTCCTACGCCACGGAGGTCCTCTGTAATGCTCTGGTCCAGGACGTAATGTCTGGTCCTATTTCTGATCTGTGGTGACTATAACTTGTGTGCAGCACCATATGCTGTCATTAAACACGTGAACACATTAAACACATGAATATATACTTAGGCATAATTTAAACAACATTAAACGGCACAAAACACGAAGAGGGAAGGGAGGCCGCTGCATGTTCACGCGCCACCTAGTGGTGGTTAGCTTTCCCTATGCCCTATTACTATAGATCGAGTAAAGCTAGGGTCACCAAAGTTTGTACACTGGTTCACCCTGAGACCCTGACCTTCAACTATGGTTTTGAGATTACAGGGTCAAAGGTCAAGGTCAGATTGCCATTTGAAACTATATGTCAAC
The DNA here is from genome assembly GCA_020510985.1 of Pholidichthys leucotaenia. Taxonomy (NCBI): domain Eukaryota; kingdom Metazoa; phylum Chordata; class Actinopteri; order Cichliformes; family Pholidichthyidae; genus Pholidichthys; species Pholidichthys leucotaenia. The sequence goes on from CM035847.1 coordinate 300,298,937, forward strand.
AACAAAGAAAGGTTGGGTCACTAAACTTGGTACAAAGGTTCACCTTGAAACCCCGACCTACAACTACGGGTTTGGGATCAAAATCAAAATGCCGTATAAACTACATCTCAACAACAATAAAGTTAGGGTCACCAAACTTTGTACACATGTTCATCCTGAGACCCTGACCTCTGACTGTGGGATTGGGATTGCAAGGTCAAAGGTCAAGGTCAAAATGTCATAAACTACATTTCAACAACAAACAACTTGGCTGAGGGACACCACTGGGAGCCACCAGTAGTTTTTATATTGTGGACTGAAATCCTCATGTTCACTGCTGTAAATTTGTAGTTAATGTTTTTGCCTTTTAACATAATGGGAATGCAATGTGCAGAATGAATACCAGTCATTTCTCAAACGTTTTTCTCTGAAAAATATATATTTTTTTCAAAAGATTGCTTTTTTTTCACATCAGTTTGTGAATTTTTTCCACAGAAGTTTCAAATTTTTACTAAAATTTTCATGGGTTTTTTTGCTTGAAAATGTGCAGGTTTTTTTCTTTCTTGTAAGGTTGACTTTTCTCAAAAATTTTGATTTTTTTTTTCTCAAAAATTTGTGAGCTTTCGCTTGGATTTTTTTTTTCTTCTTAGTACAGTGGGGAAAAAAAGTATTTAGTCAGCCACCAATTGTGCAAGTTCTCCCACTTAAAAGATGAGAGGTCTCCAATTTTCATCATAGGTATACCTCAACTATGAGAGACAAAATGAGAAAAAAAAAATCCAGAAAATCACATTGAAAAATTTTTAATGAATTAATTGGTAAATTCTTCGGTAAAATAAGTATTTGGTCACCTTCAAACAAGCAAGATTTCTGGCTCTCACAGACCTGTAACTTCTTCTTTAAGAGGCTCCTCTGTCCTCCACTCGTTACCTGTATTAATGGCACCTGTTTGAACTCGTTAGCAGTATAAAAGACACCTGTCCACAACCTCAAACAGTCAGACTCCAAACTCCACCATGGCCAAGACCAAAGAGCTGTCAAAGGACACCAGAAACAAAATTGTAGACCTGCACCAGGCTGGGAAGACTGAATCTGCAATAGGTAAGCAGCTTGGTGTGAAGAAATAAACTGTGGGAGCAATTATTAGAAAATGGAAGACATACAAGACCACTGATAATCTCCCTCGATCTGGGGCTCCACGCAAGATCTCACCCTGTGGGGTCAAAATGATCACGAGAACGGTGAGCAAAAATCCCAGAACCACATGGGGGGACCTAGTGAATGACCTGCAGAGAGCTGGGACCGAAGTAACAAAGGCTACATCAGTAACACACTACGCCGCCAGGGACTCAAATCCTGCAGTGCCAGACGTGTCCCCCTGCTTTAGCCAGTACATGTCTAGGCCCGTCTGAAGTTTGCTAGAGAGCATTTGGATGATCCAGAAGAGGATTGAGAGAATGTCATATGGTCAGATGAAACCAAAATAGAACTTTTTGATGAAAACTCAACTTGTCGTGTTTGGAGGAGAAAGAACACCATACCTACTGTGAAGCATGGGGTTGGAAACATCATACTTTGGAGCTGTTTTTCTGCAAAGGGACCAGGACGACTGATCCATGTAAAGGAAAGAATGAATGGGGCCATGTATCGTGAGATTTTGAGTGAAAACCTCTTTCCATCAGCAAGGGCATTGAAGATGAAACGTGGTTGGGTCTTTCAGCATGACAATGATCCCAAACACACCGCCCGGGCAAGGAAGGAGTGGCTTCGTAAGAAGCATTTCAAGGTCCTGGAGTGGCCTAGCCAGTCTCCAGATCTCAACCGCATAGAAAATCTTTGGAGGGAGTTGAAAGTCCGTGTTGCCCAGCGACAGCCCCAAAACATCACTGCTCTAGAGATCTGCATGGGGGAATGGGCCAAAATACCAGCAACAGTGTGTGAAAACCTTGTGAAGACTTACAGAAAACGTTTGACCTCTGTCATTGCCAACAAAGGGTATATAACAGAGTATTGAGATGAACTTTTGGGATTGACCAAATACTTATTTTACAGAGGAATTTACCAATTAATTCATTAAAAATCCTTCAATGTGATTTTCTGGATTTTTTTTTTTCTCATTTTGTCTCTCATAGTTGAGGTATACCTATGATGAAAATTGGAGACCTCTCTCATCTTTTAAGTGGGAAACGTGCACAATTGGTGGCTGACTAAATACTTATTTTCCCCACTATATGTTGCCTTTGTCTCTGAAATTTTCTGCTTGGAAACTCGTAAATTGGTGGCAATCCCCGAACCAAGTGGTGGACACCTGTGGTGAGGGGGGTCTTTAAGCTGAAGAAGGAGTCCTATCAAGCTTGGTTGGCTTGTGAGACTCCCGAAGCAGCTGAGGTGGACCGGCAGGCCAAGTGGAGTGCAACTCGGGTGGTTGCTGAAGCAAAAACTTGGGTATGGGAGGAGTTTGGTGAGACCATGGAACAAGACTTTCGGTTGGCCTCGAAGAGATTCTGGCAAACTGTCTGGTGGCTCAGGAGGGGGAAGCAGCTTCCTGTCCACACTGTGTATGGTGCGGTGGGGCACTACTGACTTCGACTGGTGATATCATTGGGTGGTGGAAGGAATACTTCGAGGATCTCCTCAATCTCACTGACACACCTTCCACAAAGGAAAAAGGGCTTGTGGACGAGGGGGACGACTTGCCTATCACAGGGGCTGAGGTCGCTAAGGTGGTTAAAAATCTCTTTGGTGGCCAGGCCCCAGGGGTGGACGAGATTCACCCTGAGTACCTCAAGGCCCTGGATGTTGTAGGGCTGTCATGGTTGACATGCCTCTGCAACATTGTGTGGAGGTCGGGGGCAGTGCTTTTGGCATGGCAAACCAGGGTGGTGGTTCCTCTCTTGAAAAAAGGGGACCGGAGGGTGTGCTCCAACTTTAGAGGGATCACACTCCTCAGCCTCCCTGGGAACGTCTATGCCAAGGTACTGGAGAGGAGAGTCTGGCTGTTGGTCGAACCTCGGATTCAGGAGGAGCAATGTGGTTTTCGTCCTGGCCGTGGCACATCAGACCAGCTCTTTACCCTCTTGAGAATTCTCGAGGGTTTGTGGAAGTTTGCCCAATCAGTTACATGTGTTTTGTGGACTTGGAGAAGGCATTCGACCATGTCGCTCATGGTTTTTTGTGGGGGGGTGATTTGGGAGTATGGAGGTATCGGGATTGTTATTACGAGCTATTCGGTCTCTGTACGACCGTTGTGAGTTTGGCTCGTATTGCCAACACTCGGTCAGACTCATTCCGAGAGAGAGTTGGACTCCGCCAGGGCTGCCCTTTGTCACTGATCCTGTTCATAATTTTTATGGACAGGATTTCTAGGTGCAGCCAGGGAACAGAGGGTGTCATGGTTGGCGACCACAGGAGCTCATCTCTGTTGTTTGAAAATGATGTTGTCCTGTTGGCTTCATCCAGCAATGACCTACAGGTCTTACTGGGACAGTTTGCTGCTGAGTGTGAAGCGGCTGGGATGAGAATCAGTACCTCCACGTCAGAGTCCATGGTCCTCAGCCGGAAAAAGGTGGATTGTCCTCTCCAGGTTGGGGACAAGCTCCTGCCCCAAGTGGAGAAGTTAAGTATCTTGGGGTCTTGTTCACGAGTGAGGGAGAATGGAGCGAGAGATTGACAGACGGATCGGAGCAGCATCTGCAGTGATGCGGATGTTGTACCGGTCTGTTGTGGTGAAGAGGGAGCTGAGCTCTAAGGCAAAGCTGTTGATTTACCAGTCAATCTACATTCCTACTCTCACCTATGGTCACGAGCTTTGGGGTAATGACCGAAAGAATGAGATCATGGATACAAGTGGCTGAAATGAGCTTTCTTCGTAGAATCACAGGACTCACCCTCGGAGATGGGGTGAGAAGCTCAGTCATCCGGGAGAGGCTCAGAGTAGAGCTGCTGCTCTGCCACATTGAAAGGAGCCAGTTGAGGTGGTATGGGCATCTGATCAGGATGCCTCCAGGGCACCTCCCACTTGAGGTGTTTTGGGCAGGTCCTTCTGGGAGGAGACCCCGGGGCAGACCCAGGACTCACTGGAGAGACTGTGTCTCCCAGCTGGTTTGGGAACGCCTTGGTATCCTCTTTGAAGAGCTGGAGCAGGTGGCTGGGGAGAGGGAAGTCTGAGCTTCTCTGCTTGAACTGCTGCCTCTGTGACCCGGACCTCCGGAAAAGTGGTAGAAGATGGATGGATGGAACTCATAAATTTGTGGGGGGGGGGTTTCTTGTAAACTTTCGAGCCTTTCTTTTCTCACAAATTTGTGACTTTATTCTTGTTAAGTTGCAGCTTTTAATTGTGGGGATAAGGGCTAGTTTGAGTAGCTTAATTATCCAGTGGCATGGAAACTGGGAAAATCCAAATTTAATGAAAGCTGTACTGGTGACCCCAGAATTGCAGCGAATTCAATTGTGGTAAATGATTTGACAAGGCTAATTGTACTGTGGTCACATAGTGTTTTGTTTTATTTTTTTTTGTATTAAAGGTCTTAAATTTGAGCAAGTGGCTTTTAAACAAGGTCTTAAAATAACTTCCTTCTCGCTGCAGATACCCTGATACATGTGATTTTCAATGTTTTTATGTGTGTTCACATTTTTGTCCCTTTACTGTCCTGCTTTTTAATCATTTTTCACCCTCCACGTTCCCTTATGTTATGTTTCTCATCTTGTCTTTGCCTTTTGCACTACCTTTAACCCATTCCTCAGCTATGGTTTCATATCATAATCATGCATCGTATGTTTTTGTCTTGCATGCTGTGCTTTTTTCTCTCCTGCCCTCTCCCTCACTTTGTTTCCTTCCCTTGTCTCTTTTCAATCTCCACTCCCTCCTATTAAAGCTTCCCAACTTTCTGGTCGCCTAGTGACACGCCGCTGTACAATCTGGAGCCCTGCGAGCCGCTGCCCTTTGATGTGGCCCATTTCCGTGGTCTCACCGCCTCGCTGCTGTTGGATCTCACCTACCTCACTAGCATCCATGAGGAGAATGCCACCAAGCTCACTGCACGGCGCCACGAAAAGAAGCACCGTAACGCAGCCTCGACTGGGCATGAGCCTACCTGTGGCGAGGAGAAGGCTGATGGAGAGGGGTACAGTCATTGTGAGCAGAAAGAAAACTCCGTCTCCGACCTGCGAATGTCCCACAGTCTGGAAGAGGTGAAGGCACATGTCGCGCCCAACTCAAAGTCAGAGAGTGAGATTTCCTCAGTGGCCAGCGGAGGAGTTGGCGGGAATGAGACGCTTTTCACAGGAGCTGCTACTGCTACCACTGAGGGGAACAGGAAGAAAGGCCACGAGCACAGCTCCCGCAACCACGAGCCTTCTCCTTCCTCCATCAGCACCCAGTCAGAGATCCACGCTGTCCAGCTGTCCTACCTCTACCTGGGAGCTATGAAGACCCTCAGTGCCCTACTGAGCTGCAGCAAGTATGCGGAGCTGCTCCTCATACCAAAGGTAACTCAGCTGTTTTTTGTTGTTTTTTTTCACTGAAACAGATCAGACATTTGTGTTTTCTGTTATATGGCTGTAAGGAATTTTGAGAGATGTGCGAATGTTGGATTTTGTGCTTAGTTTATCTAATTTAAATTGGTTAATGTCTGTTGCTCAGTACAACAAAACACTGTTATATATCACAGTGGTTGCTGTAACGTGAGCATTTCATCTCAAAACTAAATTTGCTTGGTCCAAAATACACATCCACCAACTTAAATTAGAAGATTTTGTAACCTAGGAAATTGTGTTAATCAAAAATCTTTTGGTGTCATGGCCTTAAGTTGCTGTGTTTACTGTTGGCTACTGCGGGTGACTTAGATAGGCATCTTAAAATAAGGTATATTTTGTCCACTCAGACTTGTCCACAAACATCACAATGGGAAATAATCAGGGGCTCAGCACAGTTCTGAAAACGTGAACCACTGACCATGTTTACATGGTCACGAGTAAACCGATTACTGGAGTAAACCAGCAAAGATAATAAACAGCTTATGGTGTTTACATGCACTGAGTAAACGGTTTACTGGGCAAATAAACTAGGTGTGTTAATCTGTTTTCTCATAAACCGTTAATGAGCCTTTGACCCTGTTTACATGGTCGCAAGTAAACTGATTACTGGAGTAAACCGATAAAGGTAATCAGATTACTCTGTTTACATGACAGTTTGGATAATCAGGTAACTCCAGAAAGCTGATTGTAATCGGTTTACTCGTCACCATGTAAACAGGGTCAGTGACCTGAACAAATCAGGTAACCCAGAATCACATAGAAGCAGGTATCAAATAAATTAAATTGAGCTGTATGGTCACGATGACCACAAATGTGTTTGGAGGAGAGGCATCTAACCCCAAGAACACCATAGGTCGGACATCGTGGTGGTCGTGTTATGCTCTGGGGCTGTTTTCCTGCCTGTGGAACTGGTGCGCAACTGAAAATATGAATAGAATCAGAATCAGATTTATTGCCATTGTTCTTGTAGTACACAAACTAGGAATTTGTCTCGGTGCAATGCTGCAACATTAAACATGATAAAATAAAATAAATAAACTATACATGCAATAAAGTGTAGAATAAGAGTGAGTAATACTAGTCAGCAGTTTAAATATATTAGCGAGCAGCAGATAATGTGGAGAACCATATAGTGCAGTCAGTAATGCAGGAAGAAAACAGTGATGATTGACATGAGTATAGAATAGAAGAATAATGATAGTAGATTATGTCTCAGTTCTTGAGGAAAACCTCAGAATATCAGCTAAAGGGTTGGGTTGTAGACTTGGATGTTTCTACAAGACACTGACATGAAGCACACGTCAGCTATGGTGAAGAAATGGTTAAATCGGGTAAAATCAGTTTTCCAGTCCAGACTTAAACCCCACAGAGAACCTATGGGCTGTGCTGAAGAAACACATACATGCCAGAAATTCAGCAAAATTAGTTGAACTGCACCAATTCTATCAAGAGGAGTGGTCAAAGATAGTCACGGGCATTTACCTAAATATTAGTGTTGCTGTATATTTTTGACCCGCCAGATTCTGTCAGCTAAAAAAAAAACTTTAGACTGTCCGTTGTGTATGTTCACAAAGACATGCACAGATACAGCACATTAGTTTGCTGACATATAAATTACATACCTGACCCACCAGTTTCTCCTGATGGGTCAGGCCAGTGCCGGTGTATGGCAGCTCGGCCGCCATCAGTGTGTGAATGGGTGAATAGCAGGATCTGTCAAGCGCTTTGGTCATCCAGAGATGAGTAAAAAGTGCAAGTGAACACCAGTTACCATTTACAAGCACTTTTTTTGCCCACAATTTTACTTGTTGATTATGCAGCAAGCAGTTTTACACCTGTTTTCTGTTGGTGTCTCTGATGCACAACAGTGCAGAAAATGATCGCATGATGATATTAGCATTCCTATTGTCAGTTTAAGTTAATTATGACTCTTAACTGTTGCAAATTTTTTTAATCAGCCTCATACCTGTTGTGTCACAAAATTCTATCACAGGCCCTATTTACACCTAATATTTTCTATCCTCAGATACCAATGGGATAGCACATGGTGACGTTCATAGTACACCTTGTGTTAACATGAGGGGTGGAAGTCTGTCCACCTCAGGATTCAATTACAATTCACTATCTTTGTGATGCAATGATAACGCAATTATCGATTGATCTGGGGGTTTTTTTCCTGTTAGATTTATTTCCTCTCACTATGTGACTGCTTGGACCTTTCAGAGCAAAATATTTGTAATACCCCTTCATGAATTGACTTGCAGTATCCTTTATTAAGGAAACAAAAGTAAGAGACAGGTGAGAAGTCAACTGGAATGTTCCATTTAACCAGCATATGTATCCACGACAGCTACCGCAGTACCTGGTTACCTGGCATAAACAGACATTGGTTATTTATGGACTCCAGGCATTTAAAAATGATTCTTTAACATTTGCGTGTTGATTCAGAATTTTGCACATATGGGGATCTCATATGGGGATTATGCATCTCCAAAAAAAAAAAATGGTTTAATATGCATCCCCTGTACCCACATAAAGATCTATTTTTAATCTGTTCATGCTTCTTCCCACTGTCTCCTTAAGTGAGTCAAAAAAGAAAAAAACTAAATTCTGTGCGTGCACAGGGCCAGTGGGTTACTATATATTTAAAAAATGATAAAAAACAAAACACCCACAGATAAATGTGAGATTGTTTGAGATAGGAGAGTATTAGAGCCTACTCTCACTGTAGTGCTGGTTCCATGCTGACTCAGCTTTGACCCCGAAAGTATGGAACCTTTGTCAGTGTGATCGCTCCCTACCGTTCTGCAGAGCGGCACCTTCCCCCAGCTTTGGAACGGTCACGCATGTATGAGCACGTGCAAGTGCACAAACAGGGCTGTCACTATAACCTCGCTATTGACAAACTGACCAGAGGTTGCCAAGCAACCCCAATTGTTGCAGCTGGCTTGTCCTGTTTTTTTTTTTTTTTTTCTCTCGTGTGAGTGTGTGTGTGTGTGTGTGTGTGTGTGTGTGTGTGTGTGTGTGTGTGTGTGTGTGTGTCCCCACATAAATTTTGTTTCTTCCACAAATCTACAGCTCCTTGGCTGGCTGTTCCTGACGCTGTGGCCTCAGCCGGTGATGAGACCAGGTTAAGTTTTTGTGTCTGTATTTTAAATACAGGTATATCTCAGAAAATTAGAATATCATGAAAAAGTTCAATATTTTTGGTCACTCATTTCAGAAAGTGAAACCCATATATTATATAGATTGATTACACAGAGAGTGAAATATTTCAAGTGTTTATTTATTTTAATTTGGATAATTATGGCTTACAGCCCATGAAAACCAGTTTCTCAAAAAATTAGTTTCTCAAAAATTCAGTTTCTCAAAAAATTAGAATACAGTGGGGTAAAAAAGTATTTAGTCAGCCACCAATTGTGCAAGTTCTCCCACTTAAAAGATGAGAGAGGTCTCCAATTTTCATCATAGGTATACCTCAACTATGAGAGACAAAATAAGAAAAAAAAAATCCAGAAAATCACATTGAAGGATTTTTAATGAATTAATTGGTAAATTCCTCGGTAAAATAAGTATTTGGTCAATAACAAAAGTTCATCTCAATACTTTGTTATATACCCTTTGTTGGCAATTACAGAGGTCAAACATTTTCTGTAAGTCTTAACAAGGTTTTCACACACTGTTGCTGGTATTGTGGCCCATTCCTCCATGTAGATCTCCACTAGAGCAGTGATGTTTTGGGGCTGTCGCTGGGCAACACGGACTTTCAACTCCCTCCAAAGATTTTCTATGGAATTGAGATCTGGAGACTGGCTAGGCCACTCCAGGACCTTGAAATGCTTCTTACGAAGCCACTCCTTCCTTGCCCGGGTGGTGTGTTTGGGATCATTGTCATGCTGAAAGACCCAGCCACGTTTCATCTTCAATGCCCTTGCTGGTGGAAGGAGGTTTTCCCTCAAAATCTCACGATACATGGCCCCATTCATTCTTTCCTTTACACGGATCAGTCGTCCTGGTCCCTTTGCAGAAAAACAGCCCCAAAGTATGAGGTTTCCACCCCCATACTTCACAGTAGGTATGGTGCTCTTTCTCCTCCAAACACGACAAGTTGAGTTTTTACCAAAAAGTTCTATTTTGGTTTCATCTGACCATATGACATTCTCCCAGTCCTCTTCTGGATCATCCAAATGCTCTCTAGCAAACTTGAGACGGGCCTGGACATGTACTGGCTTAAGCAGGGGGACACATCTGGCACTGCAGGATTTGAGTCCCTGGCAGCGTAGTGTGTTTCTGATGTAGCCTTTGTTACTTTGGTCCCAGCTCTCTGCAGGTCATTCACTAGGTCCCCCCATGTGGGTCTGGGATTTTTGCTCACCGTTCTCGTGATCATTTTGACCCCACGGGGTGAGATCTTGCATGGAGCCCCAGATGGAGGGAGATTATCAGTGGTCTTGTATGTCTTCCATTTTCTAATAATTGCTCCCACAGTTGATTTCTTCACACCAAGCTGCTTACCTATTGCAGATTCAGTCTTCCCAGCCTGGTGCAGGTCTACAATTTTGTTTCTGGTGTCCTTTGACAGCTCTTTGGTCTTGGCCATAGTGGAGTTTGGAGTCTGACTGTTTGAGGTTGTGGACAGGTGTCTTTTATACTGCTAACGAGCTCAAACAGGTGCCTTTAATACAGGTAACGAGTGGAGGACAGAGGAGCCTCTTAAAGAAGTTGTTACAGGTCTGTGAGAGCCAGAAATCTTGCTTGTTTGTAGGTGACCAAATACTTATTTTACCGAGGAATTTACCAATTAATTCATTAAAAATCCTTCAATGTGATTTTCTGGATTTTTTTTTTCTCATTTTGTCTCTCATAGTTGAGGTATACCTATGATGAAAATTGGAGACCTTTCTCATCTTTTAAGTGGGAGAACTTGCACAATTCGTGGCTGACTAAATACTTTTTTACCCCACTGTATTACATAAAATTAATTTTAAAATATGTTTTTTTAATACAAATGTGGACCGACTGAAAAGTATGTCCATGTACACACTCAATACTTAGTCAGGGCTCCTTTTGGATGAATTACTGTGACGTGGCATGGAAGTGCTCTAAATATTCTAATTTTTTGAGAAACTGAATTTGGGGTTTTCATGGGCTGTTAAGTCATAATCATCCAAATTAAAATAAATAAACACTTGAAATATTTCACTCTCTGTGTAATGAATCTATGTAATATATGGGTTTCACTTTCTGAAATGAGTGACCAAAAATATTGAACTTTTTCATGATATTCTAATTTTTTGAGATGTACCTGTATTATCAACTAAAAAAGTTGGCAGAATTTTTTTTGACCTCTCCACCTCCCACTGACTGAGGCTGTTTCTGTTCATTAAATGTAATGATAAACGGTGTTCACTTACAATGGTGTGAAAAAGTGTTTTCCCCCTTCCTGATTTCTCATTTTTTGTTTGTCACACTTAAATGTTTCAGATTGTAGGAGCATGCTCAAATAACGAGGCTGAGTTTCAGTCATAAACCAGCTTTATTTGACAGAACACAAGCTCCTAGCATTCTCAAAGCAGGAAAGAGAAAGAATCATACTTCAACCCCCTTTTATACATTTCCAGCATCAGAATTCAAGTCACATGGTGTCTTCAGTCAACATACAGTTACAAAGCATCCCTTTGAAGCTTCACCATTGTCTCTCATTTCTTGATGAACCGGAATACCCTCCGGGGCGTCTTCTGTGGGACAAAGAGACAAATCTCACACTTCCTTGTTACCTCCTGTAGATTTGAGTCCTCAGTCCTTGCAGACGTGACACTCCACAATACACATTCAGTTCTGTCTCTGTGGCAGCGTGAGCCCACAATGTGTGTCGGCCACACTACCCCCCCCCAAACGTCGAGTAAGGCAAAATCTGCATGGCATAACAAAAAGAGAAACACAAAGCACTCCATACATCGCTAATCAATCCATCAACTGCCTAGGTTTTAATCTTCTGCCGAATCTGCTGCAACTTGGCTTGGCTGCCTCTGCAACATCTCTCTGCACCTGTGGATTAAAGCTGTTAGCACCTCTCTGTGAAGACTTTGGAGAATGTCTTCTCGGCGGCCTGCCCCGGCGGGGGGGCCTCGCGAGCTGCACCTCCTCGTCAGCCAGAACAAAAGCGGGTTTGAGCCTGTTAATGCAAATCAGCTCCCTTCTGCCCCCTAAATCTAGCAGAAAATGCTTCTGCCCGGTCTCCAGCACTCGAAACGGTCCGTCGTAAAACGGCCGCAAACTTGGACGCTGGGCGTCATGTTTAACAAAAACAAACTCTGCATTTTTTAAAGCCTTGGGCACAAAAACGTGTGGGAAACTGTGATGGACCGGGCCAGGAAGCGTGTTTGTTCCTGAGCCGCTCTGCCACGGCTGAGCGGGGGGGCCATTAGGTGCGGGATTATCAGGAAGAAATTCCCCGGGCAAACGGAGCGGCTGAGCGAAAACTAATTCAGCCGGGGAAGCATGCAAATCTTCCTTAGGTGCAGAACGCAACCCTAATAACACCCATGGAAGTTTGTCTACCCAATTTGTATCCGTTAGCGACGCTCTGAGGGCTGCTTTCAATGACCTGTGAAAGCGTTCGCATAAACCATTGGCCTGGGGGTTATACGCGGTGGTGCGATGAATCTTCACCCCCAAGCTGCGGGCCATCGATGACCATAGCTCGGAAATAAATTGGGGACCCCTGTCGGACGTTATGTCCGACGGTACACCAAAACGCGCAACCCATGCTGTTAAAAATGCTCGCGCAACTTCTTCCGCTGTGGTTGATGTCAGAGGAATCGCCTCTGGCCAGCGCGTGGTGCGGTCTACCATTGTCAAAAGATGTGTGTGCCCGTGTGATAACGGAAGCGGGCCGACCAGGTCAACATGCACGTGATCAAAACGCTTAGCGGGGATGTGGAAAGGTTCTAACGGGGCCTTAGTGTGTCTGTGTATTTTAGCTCGCTGACACGCTACGCAGGCTGCTGCCCATTCCTTGACCTGTTTGCGCAACCCGGGCCAAACAAATTTCTCCCCCACCAATTTGATCGATGCGCGCACCCCCGGGTGCGCGAGAGAATGGACCAAGTCAAAAACACGGCGACGCCACGCGGTTGGCACCACAGGGCGGGGCCGTCCCGTGGAGACATCGCAGATTAGCGGGGGCATACCGTTTTGTTGCACCCTGTGCTCCAGCCTTGACCCTGTTGGTCCAGACTGGAGCGCGCGCACGTCCGCGTCGTTAACCTGCTCCGCAGCCATGGCTGCATAATCTAACCCAACACAGACCGGGGCTGCGCGCGCTCCCGCGTCGCTGCCCGGGCCCGCGGCCATGGCTACAGAGTCTGCCCCTATAGGGCTTGGTGGTGCTATTGCACGCGAGAGGCAGTCTGCTACAACATTGTGTTTACCCGCGACATGCTGAATATCAGTAGTAAACTCCGATATTGCGGCTAGTTGCCTTTGTTGCCGGCCTGACCAGGGTTCTGAAATTTTGGCCATCGCAAACGTTAGCGGTTTATGATCCACAAAAGCGGTGAAACGTCGCCCCTCTAACCAGAACTGAAAATGACGGATGGCCAAGTGTAGGGCCAAAAGCTCCCTGTCAAATGCGCTGTATTTCCGTTCACTATCGCGCAAGGTCCTGCTGAAAAACGCGAGGGGTTGCCAGGTACCTGCCACAAACTGTTCAACTACCGCCCCCACCGCTACATCGGAAGCGTCAGTGGTGAGCGCCATGCGGGCCGTTGGAACTGGGTGCGCTAACAAAACTGCATTTGCCAGGGCTGATTTGACCTGGGCAAAAGCGCGCTCCCGCTCCGGAGACCATTCGACTTTATTTGCGGGCTTTTGTTTTTTTTAACGCGGTGTACAATGGCTGCATGAGTCGTGCTGCGCTTGGGAGGAAACGGTTGTAAAAATTAACCATCCCTAGAAACTCCTGAAGCACCTTAACCGTTTGAGGTTGCGGAAAATCTGTTATGGCACGCACTTTATTTGGAAGGGGAACTGCTCCCTCTGCCGAAACGCGATGTCCCAAAAAATCAATCTGCGCCACCCCAAACTGGCATTTCGCTGGGTTCACTATTAACCCGTGCTCTGCCAACCTCTGGAAAACTGCTGTGAGGTGTTTTTCATGTTCGCCTTCGGACGTGCTGGCTACCAAAATATCGTCCAAATAAACGAACACGAAAGGCAGGTCGCGTAAAACTGCATCCATCATGCGTTGGAAAGTCTGCGCGGCCCCCTTGAGGCCAAAAGGCATGCGCAAGAACTCAAAAAGGCCGAAAGGAGTCATGACCGCTGTTTTGGGTACATCCTGCGCGCGCACTGGAACCTGGTGATAGCCGCGCACCAAGTCTATTTTAGAAAAAATGCGCGCCCCCGCCAAATGAACAGAAAAATCCTGAATGTGCGGAATCGGGTAGCGGTCATGAGCTGAAACGTTGTTCAACCTGCGGAAATCGCCGCAAGGCCGCCACGAGCCGTCAGCCTTTGGGACCATGTGTAACGGCGAAGCCCAAGCGCTCTTGGAGCGTCTAACGATGCCTAGTTTTTCCAGATTAGTGAACTCCTCGCGCACGATGGCCAGTTTAGCTGGGTCCAAACGCCGAGCCTTTGCAAAAACGGGAGGGCCTGTGGTTGTTATGAAATGTTCTACCCCATGTTTGGCCACCGTTGCTGAAAAAGTGGGGACTGTGAGTGCTGGAAACTGAGCAAGCAGAGTGTGAAACTTACCACCCGCGGCTGAGACGCTGGCATGTGCAGTTGGCGGGGCCACCCAAGCTGTGCAGGGAATAGAATGAAAAGACAGTGCATTAATCAGACGTCTAAGATAAGATAAGATAAGCCTTTATTAGTCCCACAACGGGGAAATTCCAGGATTGCAACAGCACAGGGATAGCAACACTCAGAGCAACAATCAGAAGGCAAGAAAAAACAAGCAAGCAAGAGCAGCTAATATACATATGTACATATTACTATAAAATATATATATACACACAGACACACAGTGCAGAGCATTGTAGCTGGATGGAATAAATATATGAATATATGAACACACAGTGCAGAACATTGTAGCTAGATGGAATAAATATGTAAATATATAAACACCCACAGTATGGAGCATTGCAGCTAGGTGGAATAAATATGCAAGTATATAAACACACACAGTGCGGAGCAATGTAGCTAGATGGAATAATATGTAGATATATAAAAACACAGTGCGGAGCATTGTAGCTAGATGGAATAAATACTGTATATAGATATATAAATATAAACACACCCAGTGCAGAGCATTGTAGCTAGATGGAATAAATATGTAAATATATAAACACACACAGTGCAGAGCATTGTTGCTAGGTGGGATGAAACAGCATAACCGTCTATTTAGTTATCCTACATGGTATGATTATGTGCCCATACATATTCTCACCCTCCATAGCGACCGGTATGTTCCTAGTTGTATGCCGGAGAGGACCATTGTGTAAGTCTATTGCATCTTTTGCATTCAAAAAAAAACAAACAAAAAAAAAAAACTATTAGTTTGTTACGTCTTTTTGCTATCTCTGCGAGCAGCCCTGCTTAGGTTGTACAGTCTGACAGCCGTTGGTAGGAAGGACCTACGAAACCTCTCGGTTGTGCACCTGGGATGATGTAGTCTGCTGCTAAATGAGCTCCTCAGTGCATCCAGTATGTCCTGCATAGGGTGGAACTCGGACTCCAGCAGAGATGACAGTTTAGCCACCGTCCTTCTCTCTCCTATCTCCTCCATCGGATCAAGGCGTTGCCCCAGGACAGAGCTAGCTTTCTTAATCAGTTTGTTCAGTCTCTTCCTATCTGCTGCAGTAATGCCACTGCCCCAGCAGACCACTCCAAAAGTGATGGCTGATGCCACCACCGTGTCATAGAATGACTTCAGCAGCGCCCCTTGTACACCAAAAGACCTGAGTCTCCTCAGCAGGAACAGCCTGCGCTGTCCCTTCTTGTAGAGTGCGTCAGTATTGTGTGACCAGTCTAGTTTATTGTTCAGATGAATACCCAGGTACTTGTAGGATGTCACCATCTCGATGTCTGTTCCCTGTATATTTACTGGTGCTGTGAGGGGCTGCCCATGCCTGCGGCAGTCCACCACCAGCTCCTTAGTTTTCCTCGCGTTGATCTGGAGGCAGTTCCGATGGCACCAGTCCACAAAGTCCTGGATAAGCCCTCTGTACTCAGCTTCATCTCCGCTGGAGATGAGACCAACGATCGCAGAGTCATCAGAGAACTTCTGTAGATGGCAATGTGTTGTGTTGTGTGAGAAGTCCGCAGTATAAAGAGTGAACAAGAAGGGAGCCAGCACCGTTCCCTGGGGGGCCCCCGTGCTACTGATGATCGTGTCGGAAACACAGTCCCGGGTTCTCACAAACTGAGGCCGGTTCGTGAGGTAGTCCAGGATCCATGATGACAGGTGCTGGTCCACCCCTGCGCGCAGCAGCTTGTCCTTCAGGATCATCGGTTGGATGGTGTTGAAAGCACTGGAGAAGTCAAAGAACATGATCCTCACCATATTCCCGGGCTTCTCCAGGTGGGACAGAGAACGGTGAAGGAGGAAGATCACCGCATCCTCCACCCCAATGCCATGCTGGTAGGCGAACTGGAGTGGATCCATCGCTGGTTCCACCAGGGGGCGGAGATGAGCAAGGAGCAGTCTCTCCAGGGTCTTCATCAAGTGGGACGTCAAGGCCACCGGTCTGAAGCTGTTCAGGTCTTTGGGGTGGGAAGTTTTTGGTACAGGTACCACACAAGATGTTTTCCACAGCTGTGGTACCCTCCCCAGTTTCAGGCTCATGTTGAAGATATACGTCACAATCCCACACAGCTGGTCTGCACAGGACTTGAGGAGCTTTGCGCTGATGCCGTCCGGTCCCGACGCCTTCCTCGCCTTGATCTTCCTCAGCTCCGTCCTCACCTGGGTCTTGGTCAGGGTCAGGATGGGGGGCTGTGTGTTGGGAGTGGGGGGGGTGTCGGTGGAGTGGGGAGTGGGTAGCAGGACTTGATTTCTTAGAGGCAGCAGTGGTTGTTGTGCAGACAGGGGGGAGGGCGGTTGGTCTATTAGCAAGATCAACCAATAAACCATGTGAGCACAAAAAATCAGCCCCTAACATGTTGAAACTGACTGCTGCTACAATAAATGTCCACTCAAATGAACGGCCTTGTAAGGACAGAAGCATGGTCCTCTCACCAAACGTTTTAATTGTGGAGCCGTTCGCTGCTGACACTGACACCCAGGGGGCTTTAGAAGGCGACAGCCGTTCCGCGTAGGTGGGCGTGACGAAGCTCAGCTGCGAGCCCGTGTCCACGAGGAACTGTTTCCCCGAGCGTGCATCCGTCAGGTAAAGCAGCCTGTTCTCATTGCCGAGAGTCGCGGCTGCTACCGGCCCTCGGTCCTGGCGTTTAAAATTGCACGGTGGGACGCACCTGTGCGCTCTCTCTGCAAAACGGCGGTGGTAGAAGCACGAGCCGTTCTCCGCTCCGCGTCGTCTGGCTCCGGTCGCCGCCGTTGTTGGTGCGTCTGGTGCCGCTGGACCCAAGCTGTCTCCGGACGCCGTTCCCGAACTAGCCGCCGCGGCCGAAACCGCGTTCTGCTTGTGGGCGTCGACCAACTTCTGCGCCTCCTTGCTCAACCCATGGTAGTCTCGCTTGGCCAATTGGGGTGACTCTGCCAGGGCCACTCTCACTGCTGGTGGCAGGGTTCGAAGGAATAGGTGGGCGAAAATGAATTCGCCATCCTCGGAGGCTTTGAGCTGCAGCATCTTCACCATCAGGTCCGCAGGTCTATCGTTTTCTGCCTCTGTCAGCGCCAGGAGCCCCTCTGCTCTTTGTTGGACTGAGGGGGTGAAATGGCTGATCAGCGCGTCTTTCAATGCGCTGTACTTGTCGCTGTCTGGTGGATGATTAACCAAATCCTCCACTCTCTGGACCGTGTCGCTGTCCAGTTTCGCTACCACGTGGTAGAATCTTGTGTCGTCGTTGGAGATTCTCCGGAGGTTGAACTGCGCCTCGATTGCGCTAAACCATGAGCGCGGGCTGTGCTGCCAGAAATCGGGCAGCCGGAGCGTGGAGGCGGCCATCAGGCTGGCTTCCACCGAGCCCGGTTCGGAAGAATTCTCATTGCTCATTCTCCGTCGTAGGTCACCAGTGTAGGAGCATGCTCAAATAACGAGGCTGAGTTTCAGTCATAAACCAGCTTTATTTGACAGAACACAAGCTCCTAGCATTCTCAAAGCAGGAAAGAGAAAGAATCATACTTCAACCCCCTTTTATACATTTCCAGCATCAGAATTCAAATCACATGGTGTCTTCAGTCAACATACAGTTACAAAGCATCCCTTTGAAGCTTCACCATTGTCTCTCATTTCTTGATGAACCGGAATACCCTCCGGGGCGTCTTCTGTGGGACAAAGAGACAAATCTCACACTTCCTTGTTACCTCCTGTAGATTTGAGTCCTCAGTCCTTGCAGACGTGACACTCCACAATACACATTCAGTTCTGTCTCTGTGGCAGCGTGAGCCCACAATGTGTGTCGGCCACACAGATCATCAAACAAATTTAAATATTAGACAAAGATAACACAAGTAAATACAAAATGCAGCTTTTAATTGAAGGTGCTTATTATTAAGGGGGAAAAAAATCCAAACCTACAGGGCCCTGTGTGAAAAAGTGATTGCCCCCTAAACATAATAACTGCTTGGGCCACCCTTAGCAGCAACAACTGCAATCAAGCATTTGTGATAACTGGCCATGAGTCTTTTACAGCGCTGTGGAGGAATTTTGGCCCACTCATCTTTGCAGAATTGTTGTAATTCATCCACACTGAAAGATTTTGGAGCATGCACTGCCTTTTTAAGGTCATGCCACAGCATCTCAATCGGATTCAGGTCAGGACTTTTAATAGGCCACTTCAAAGTCTTCATTTTGTTTTTCTTAAGCCATTCAGAGGTGGATGTGCTGGTGTGTTTTGGATCATTGTCCTGCTGCAGAACCCAGGTGTGCTTCAGCTTGAGGTCATGAACATATGGCCAGACATACTACTTCAGAATTTTTTGGTATACAGCAAAATTCATGGTTCCATTTACCACAGCAAGTCTTCCAGGTCCTGAAGCAGCAAAACAGCCCCAGACCCTCACACTACCACCACCATATTTTTTTTTTTCCACAATATTTTTTATTGAACCTTTTTTTTACAAACATAACACAAACAATCAAACACTAACACTAAAGTAATAAAAAAAATGTACTAAAAACATCGACAACCACTAACAAGAACAGGTCTTCAACAATGCTCCTCTGTTTAGTCTAGGCAATCCATTACATAAGTATACATATTATACATTCACCAGTTTGGAATTTACAAGGTCCACACACATCATTCACCTTCTTCTTCTAAAGTTATGTTTAAATTCTTTACATAATCAATGAAAGGTCTCCATATATTCTCAAACACAATTTTCTTTCATTTCAGTATGTATGTTATTCTTTCTAGTGGAAGGTTTGTTAACATCTGTTTTAACCACTGAGTCACATCTGGTCTATGAGTCTTTTTCCACAATAGTGCAATACATTTTTTGGCGTTAAGCAAACTGAGGTCTATGAATGCTCTTTCACTTTTATTAAAGTTATGCTTTTCTGGATGCAGACCCAACAAAAACAATTTAGGATTCAATATGATTTGTTTTGAAATTATTTTTTCAATTGTTACCCTCACCTCTTCCCAAAACATTCTAATTATTCTACATTCCCATACACAATGAAATAAGGTTCCTTTACTTTCCATACATTTTGTGCACGTATCTGGTATGTTTTTGTTATATCTATTTAACTCCACCGGTGTAACATACATCCACATTAACCATTTAAAATGTATCAATTTAAGACGTACATTTATTGATTTGGTTTGAGCTTCTGTACAAGCCAATTCCCATTGTTCCTCTGAAATTTCAGTTTGCAGGTCTTCTTTCCAATAATTCAATCTTTTCTGTGAGTTTTCACTTGAGGATAGTGTCAATGAGTTATAAAACTCTGAAATAATACCCTTTCTCTTACTATCTTTCGTCAAAATTTTTTCCAAGGATGAATAAATAGGTCGAGTGAGAGCATTATTTTGATTTGATCGAATAAAGTTCCTAAGCTGAAGATATTTAAAAAAAATGTGTTCTATTAAGATTAAATTTGATCCTCAGTTCTTCAAAAGACATTATGTTATCTGAACATGACAGATATAAATCTTGAATCTTTTGAATCCCTTTTAAATTCCATACTTTAAATACAGCATCCACTCTCCCTGGTTTAAAATATTGATTATCCCATATTGGGCTAAATTGTGACAATAAGTGTGGTTCTTTTAAATATTTTTTGGTTTCACACCATATTTTGATCATATGCTTTACAAATGGATTTTTAACTTGTTTCTGTAATTTTTTAGCCTCGTCTGAGTATATGAATATGGGAAGAGGTAAAGGTAAATTGTATGATTCCATTTCAGTCCAGTGAGGGAGATCATTTGATGAAAAATAATATGTCATAGACCTCAGTTGTGCTGACCAGTAATACAACATAAAGTTTGGACATTTCAGACCTCCACAATCAAATGGTAAATATAGTAAGGACAGACGTAATCTAGCCTTCCTATTGTTCCATATAAATTCCACTAATTTTTTTTTAATTCTTGAGAATAGATCTGAAGGTGGTGGTAAAGGAATGTATTGAAATAAATAAAGTATTTTAGGTAAGATATTACTTTTAAGTATATTGATTCTCCCTATCATCGACATTGGTAGTGACATCCATCTCTGAAGTAACTCATTAATGTCTGTCATTAAGGCTTCATAGTTGGCACTGGCGACTAATTCTAGCTTAGGCACAATTTGAATTCCTAAATATTTAAACTGATTTACAACATTGAATTGATTTACCTCAGTTGCTGGGTGATTTCTCTGGGTCTCATTTAGCATTAATATTGAAGATTTAGTTTTATTTATTTTATATCCTGATATTTCCCCAAAATTTTTTATTAAATTCAACAAGGTTGGAATTGATTTTTTTAAGATTCGACATAAACAAAATTATGTCATCGGCATACAGGGAGATTTTATGTTCTGTTGGTCCTACTTTAATTCCATATATTTGTGGATGTAAACGTACTGCCATCGCTAAAGGTTCAAATGCCATAGTAAACAAAGGTGAAAGTGGACAGCCTTGTCGACATCCTCTATTGATTTTTATTGATTTTGAGATATTGCCGTTTGTTAGGATTTCTGCTGTAGCATTATTATATATTATCTGAACCCATTTTATGAAATTATTTCCAAGTCCAAACCTTTGTAAGACTTCAAAAAGAAAGGGCCATTCAACCCTATCAAAGGCCTTTTCGGCGTCTAATGATAGGAGAGCTGTATCTGGTGCTTCTTTATTAGAATAAATAACATTAAATAGTCTTCTTACATTATGGAAGCCTTGTCTTTCCTTTATAAAGCCATTCTGATCTCGGTTAATAATATTTGGTAATATTTTTGTATTCGTCTTGCTAAAATTTTACAGATTATCTTAAGGTCAGCATTTAATAGGCTTATTGGTCTCATGTTTTCACATTTATTAGAGGGTTTACCTGGTTTTGGCAACAGTGTAATTAAGGCATTATTCATGTATGGTGGTAAATTACTATTTTGAAATGCTTCTAAAACCATTTCCAAAAAAGGTTTTATTAATCTTAAATTTTTTTTAAAGGTCAACTGGAAGACCATCTGGTCCTGCACTTTTTCCTGATTTCATATTATCAATGGCTAGCCCAACTTCTTCTTGACTAATTTTAGACTCCAGTATCTCCCTGTTTTCATTTGGAATACACGGTGTAGATAATCCGTCCAAAAACCCATTTAGTTTTGTTAAGTCAGTTTCATTTTTTGTATCATATAATTTTTCATAGTAATCTCTAAAGGCTCTATTAATTTCTAAAGGATCTACAACTACCTGTCCGTTACTTATAATACTGGTAATTGGTGTTTTAAATTCTAATTGTTTAATCTGCCATGCCAATAATTTTCCTGATTTTTCACCTTGTTCATAAAAAGATTGCTTCAATCTTAGAAGACTCGAGGCAGCTCTATTCGCTGATTTTTTGTCATATTCAGCTCTCAGAATCAGTAATTCGGTCTCTAACTTTGGGTCACTTCCTGCATACACTTTTTCTTGAAGAATTTTTATTTTATGTTCCAATTGGACTCTCTCCTCTCTCCTCTTCTTAGATTTTGAACCTGTATAACTAATAATATGCCCCCTAATAAAAGCTTTGAAAGCCTCCCACTTTATACATGGTGATGTTTGTGTAGTATTGATATCAAAGAACTCATCTATCTGTTTTTCTATGTACTTAACAAATTCCTCATCCTGAAGCCATTTATGCTGAAATTGCCACCTACCTGGATCCTTTGTCAATTTCTTATCTACATATATGAGACAACAGGGTGCATGATCAGAGATCACAATATTATCATAAAAGCAGTTTTGAATCTTGGACCTTAATTCTGTGGAGATCAAAAAATAGTCAATACGTGAGAATGTCTTGTAGGTATTAGAATAACAAGAGTAGGCTTTAACTTGTGGTTTCATTTCTCTCCATATATCTAGCAATCTCAGTTCTTTCATAAAATGCTTAATGATCATCCTGCATCCATTGTGCGTACAGTCCAGTCCTGTTGATCTATCTATACCGGGATTCAATGTACAATTAAAATCCCCTGCTATTATATGTTGCCCTGTAAGTGATGATAAAATAAGAAGTAAATTAGCAAAGAACTTTTGATCATCTATATTGGGACCGTATAAGTTCACCAGATTTATATTTTCTAATAAAGATCCTTGAATGATTAGATATCTTCCAAATTTGTCTCCAATTACATTTTTCACTTGAAATGGGATTGATTTATGTATGAGAGTCATAACTCCCCTGGCTCACCACCACCATATTTTACTGTTGGTAAGATGTTCCTTTTCTGAAATGCTATGTTACTTTTATGCCAGATGTAGTGGGACACACACCTTCCAAAAAGTTCAACTTTTGTCTCGTCAGTCCACAGAGTATTTTCCCAAAAGTCTTGGGGATCATCAAGCTGTTTTCTGGCAAAACTGAGACAAGCCTTTGTTCTTTTTGCTCAGCAGTGGTTTTGGTCTTGGAACTCTGCCATGCAGGCCATTTTTGCCGAGTCTCTTTTCTTATGGTGGAGTCTGGAGTGAGGCCCGCAGTTCTTTGGATGTTGTTGTGGGGTCTTTTGTGACCTCTTGGATGAGTCGTCACTGCACCCTTGGGATAATTTTGGTCAGCCGGCCACTCCTGGGAAGGCTCACCACTCTTCCATGTTTTCGCCATTTGTGGATAATGGCTCTCACTATGGTTCGCTGGAGTCCCAAAGGTTTAGAAATGGCTTTATAACCTTTTCCTGACTGATAGATCTCAATTACTTTGTTTCTCATTTGTTCCTGAATTTCTTTGGATCACAGCATGATGTCTAGCTTTTGAGGATCTTTTGGTCTACTTCACTTTGTCAGGCAGGTCCTATTTAAGTGAATTTTTTGATTGAAAACAGGTGTGGCAGTAATCAGGCCTGGGTGTGGCTAGAGAAATTGAACTCACCTTTCCAAAGAAGTGATAAACCACAGTTAATTTATGCTTTAATGGAAGGGGGCAATCACTTTTTCACACAGGGCCATGTAAGTTTGGATTTTTTTCCCCCCTTAATAATAAACCCCTTCATTTAAAAACTGCATTTTGTGTTTACTTGTGTTATCTAATATTTAAATTTGTTTGATGATCTGAAACATTTACAGTAAGTGTGACAAACATGCAAGAAATGAGAAATCAGGTAGGGGGCAAACACTTTTTCACACCACTGTATATAGCACTTTTTACTCATCTCTGGATGACCAAAGTGCTTTACAGATCCTGCTATCCACACATTCACACACTGATAGCGGTGGAGTTGCCATGCATGGTGCTCACCTGACCCACCAGGAGCAACTTGGGGGTTCAGTGTCTTGCTCAAGGACACTTCGACACGCAGACTGCAGAGAGTGTGAGAATCGAACCACTGACCCTCCAGTGAGTAGTCGGCCACATTACACCTGTGCCACAGCTGCCTCCAATGTAGGATATTTTCCTGTGAAAAAGTTGAAAACAACGGGGCTCCATGCTGGAAACTCTGCAGACGGGCTGTTTCTCTGCTGACAACCAGGGCGATGAGCTCTGGCAGCCACATGTGCAGTGGCAGCAACCCAATAGATCAGAGTGGTTGAGGCCAGTGATCCAGAAACTGTTTGTGCTCACTTGGAAAAAAAACCCCAAGTCATTCTACTAACACAATATAAATATCCTACAATATAAACTTGGGAAAGTGAATGAAAAATGGTGACAAAAATGGTGAAAAATTAAACTAGCCCGGACAAAAGTGATGATATGATGATGATGAAGTTCTAAGAACTGTCCACCTCCAATTTAGTTCTAGGAACTCCCTTGCCCCAGGGGAATGTTTTTGTTTTGCATTCGTACAGGCAGTGAGGGACATGTTATGGACCGGTGTGATGCAAGCATCTGTGACAGGGATGTGTAACTTAAGCGCAACAACAACGAAGCCAGCATAGAGCGCGAGGAGGCTACAGCATTCATGTTCTCCATCACGTTGGCTCGAGCCAGATTGAACTCTTCAATTCACTTTGTTCATTTGTGAACTTTTAAGAGTGTTACAAGATGTCATCACCCCCACAGGATCCAAGCAGTCTTACTGAGTGCCATTCCGTGGCCCCTTCCCCTTTATTCTTCTCTGGCAACACAGGCTTTTCAAACATCTGTGTTAAGAAAGAAACTGCATGACTGAATGACTTTCCACCACTGCATTGGCGTAAGAGGCTCTAAACCCCTCCAAATAGCAGCCGTGTTTCCCACAGACAAACATAAAATGACCTCGATAAAATCTCAGCTACATTGAGAATTTCAGAGATCGCCCGATTGCAGTGATTACATCAAAACATTATGCAACAAAATATTAGATGTTTTTGCTTGATTGTAACAAGGTTTGTGTTGGTGACAAAGCATCCACCTGCATTTTCATGTGTGTTGTTACTGGCTGTCAATGGTATCATATCTGCTTTGTGAAAATGACTGACTTGTTCAGTTAATTGGCAGACCGGTGAGCTGGTGTTCTAATAAGTCTGTCTTCATGTGGTGCTACAGCTTGCGTTTTAGTTTTGTTCTGTCTTACAACCCCTGTCTGTCCCAACAAAGGAACAATTTGCCCTCTAAATTGCAACTCATGTGCGTAGCAGAATGAAACAGGTCTGCTATGTGCCTGGAGTCGGTGTTATGGAATCAAAGTTTGTCCAACCATGGGTGAAATCATGACGATGAAGCTGAATAACTTTAATATCTCCAATAGGATAAAAATAAACGAATTGCACCTGGGCAGCCTATTGTTGGGAAACAGGCTGGCTAGTAGTTCTTTGTGTTTGTGATCTTCAACTCATCATGCTGACTTCCCTTTTATTTCATATAAAATTGGATATTAAAGATGCTGAACACAAAATTGCAAGATTTGTGTCTGGCTGAATACTTTGTGTGTGTGGATGAATGATTTTCACTCATCAATCCCCTGACATCCAGGTGTTACCAGAGGCAACACCCAGCGGGCACAATGATGACCTAAACACCAACACCAGTGGAAACACTGCTGCCACCTCGCGGGTGTGCCAGGAGGAAGTGGAGATGCGGGCAGCCCTGCAGTTTCTCATGCGCCACATGGTAAAGCGGGCAGTGATGCGCTCCCCCATCAAGCGAGCCTTGGGCCTGGCAGACCTGGAGAGGGCACAGGCCATGATCTACAAGCTGGTTGTAAACGGACTGTTGGAAGATCCCAGTGGGGGGAAAGCCAAGCCAGGTGAGAGCAAATTTGAGTTTGATCTAAATAATTATCTGTTGAAAGGAGACATTTTAAGCTTTTTTTCCCCCAAATTTCTACAGTTCACAGGGATGTTAATAAAATGTCTGTGACAAGATTTGGTTAGAAGAAGAAGAAGCCAACTTTAGTCATTCAGTCCATACAGCCAATCGTGTACAGTAGAACAAAATTATGTTTCTCCTATCTGCAATGTTAATTGCACCTAGAATCAGAGGGGCTGCTGCCATGCAAGGCGACAACTTCTCCTTCTCACATTCTGTTATGCTGAGCACCAAGCTAGAAGGCGGGAAGTACCATTTTTATATGGTCTTTGGTATGACCCGGCCGGGAGTGGAACCCCTAACCTCCTGGCTGTGGGGTGGATGCTTTACCACTAGGCCACCACTCTGGACCTCGGAACACCTCAGGGACAAAATATTGCAGCACTATTTTCCTCCCATTTTAAAGGGCCTATATCATGCTGTTTTAAGCCTTTCAGAGTAAACTATATGCATGTATGTGATAGTATATTACCTTTGGTACACTGGAGAATGAATTTCTTATGAAATATGAGTTATTTTCGTGAGCTACTTTTCCAACCCGGAAGTAAGATGCCTCGATCTCTGAGGCTCCGCCTCTCCTTCTTGTGGCTGCCGCCCATTTCATGACGTAACCCCTGAGTCGGCTGCTGCAGCGTGTCACTGGGTTCCGCCCACGAAAACTTAGAAGACATTGTCTTAGGTAAAAAAGCAAACAATTGTTGTCACTGAGCAGATTAGGTGCGAGAGGAACTACTTCTTCACAGCGTCAATGCTAAAGTGAAAGAGTTTTGCCGATCACCGCTCCGTTAGCTGCGCGGAGAAAGTGGGTGTGTGCGTTAGCCTGGGGGCGGTGCTGGCAGCACAGGCACTTCCTGGAGTGGGCGGCTCACCCACGTTCATACGTATGAACGTGGGGACCCAATCATTATCAGGAACAGGGCGGAGCAGCAGCTCAGAGAGCAGGGCTGAGGAGGAATACTCAGAGATGCGTGAATGGAGCAAAATACCACTTTGGGGGTGTTTTTGGTGAGGAATTAACATTATAACATGCTTAAAAGCTCAAAAAAGTCGATTTTGCATGATATAGGCCCTTTAAACACCCTTCTTCACACTGAACCTTCTTAAGGCCCTGTCACACCTAGACAATTTAGGCAGTTTTTGCCAAATGTATGAAAAATTTGGAGAATTCGCTGGTATGCGTGGAATCAGTTATGGGTAAGTTTTCTATAAGTTAAGAGCATGCTGAGGAACGCTGAAGCACTACGAAGGACACTGGTAAATAGCACTGTACGGTGAGCTCCTCTGAAAATTTTCAGCATGCTGAAAATTTTCCAACATATCCAGCGTATGGCTAAAACGTCCCGCATAAGTGGGGCATAAGTTGTAGGGAAGTTATGCATTCGTTCACACATGTTACTTATAAGTGACTCACAAGTTACTCATCAGTCGAAAATATGTTGAGATAAATGTCTAGCGTACCCAAAACTTATTTCTAACATGTGAGTAACGCTCTTTGAACCTATGTGTAACTTACTGAACGGGTTTCTAACTTGCAGCTACCCTATAATGGCGTGTTTGCAGCATTGGTTCACAAGAAAAACCTGTACAGAGCTCAGCTGCTGCCTGCAGCACACACACACACACAGCATCATGTCTAGCTTTTAAGGATCTTTTGGTCTACTTCACTTTGTCAGGCAGGTCCTTTTTAAGTGATCTCTTGATTGAGAACAGGTGTGGCAGTAATCAGGCCCGGGTGTGGCTAGAGAAATTGAACTCAGCTTTCCAAAGATGTGATAAATGACGGTTAATTTATGTTTTAACGGGGGACAACAATCACTTTTCCATACAGGGCCATGGAGGTGTGGATTTTTTTTTCTTTTTTTACCCTTAATAATAAACACCTTCATTTCAAAACTGCATTTTGTGTTTACTTGTATTATCTTTGTCTAATATTTAAATTTGTTTGATAATTTGAAACATTTAAGTGTGACAAACATACAAAAAAAATGAGAAATCAGGGAGGGGGCAAACACTTTATCACACCACTGCGTGCAAGCACACACACACACACACCCACACACCTCACAAAAAGTTAGGGATATTTGGCTTTCGGGTGAAATTTATGGAAAATGTAAGAAGTTCACACTACAGTGATATTGTATCATGAAAGTAGGGCATTTAACTAGAAGCATGCAATGGTGATTTCCTCATCTGAAACAATTAAATGAAAAAAAGCCAACAACAGTGGTGGGTATACCACAACAAAAAATGTCAATGTCTCAATAACTTGTCATGTGCCCTTGAACATCAGTTACAGCTTAACGACGTCTCATGCTGTTCACAAGTCGATTTATTGTCTGCTGAGGCATGGCATTCCACTCTTCTTGAAGGGCGGCCTTCAGGTCATTGAAGTTGTGGGGTGCAGGGTTATGAGCCTCTATACGGTGACTCACCTAATTCCATAGGTTTTCTATGAGATTCACGTCTGGAGAAAGTGCAGGTCACTCCATTTGAGGTACCCCAGCTTTCAGCAGCCGTTCCCTAATGATGCAACCTCGATGAGCTGGAGCATTGTCGTCCATGAAGATGAAATTAGGCCTGTGTTGTTCATGCAGAGGCACAATGACTGGATTAATGATGTTATTCAGTTAGTATCGGCTTGACACTGGACCATTCACAAAGTGTAGGGCAGTTCTGGATTGACTAGACAAACCTGCCGAGACTGTCACACCACCACCAGCAAAGGCTCGTCTGGTGACAACAGTGGCTGATGCAAAGCGCTGTCCTTGACGTCTCCAACATCATTGGCGGCCATCATTTCTGCTCAATATGAGTCGACTTTCATCAGAGAATAGCACTGAGGCCCACTGGTCCCTTGTCCAGTGTAAATGCTCCCTGGCCCATGCAAGACGATGATGCCTGTGCCTGGTGGTGTGGTCAAGTACCCTTGCAGGTCATCTAGCATGCAGACCACACTGATGTAAACAGTTTTGAATGGTCTGACGTGACACTTGGGTACCTCTTACCTCCCTTAACCCCTTGATGCCTTTTGTCGCAAATTCGCATCAAACCGCTTCCTCTCCAAATGCAACCAAAATACCGTCTGTATTCCTCCACTTCCGGTTGGAGCACTTCCAACACATACCTAGGAACCTTTTGCAAGCATTAGTTTCTCGTAGGAACGGTCAGAGACAGAGCACCATCCTTTCCTGATTGCTAGGGTTAGGGTTAGGGCAGGGGTGGGCAATCATGTGCCATGGAGGGCCAATCCACTGCGGTTTTTCTATTCCACCTAGTCTCTTTAGCAGGTGTTTCAAATGATTAGCAACCCTTGAAGCTGATCAGAGCAAACACTTGGTGAAAAAGACTGAGTGGAACAGAAAACCTGCAGTGGAATGGCCCTCACTGCCCACCTGTGGGTTAGGGTTATAGTTTGGCAGTCATGAGAGTTGAAAATACTGAAAATAACTTTGTTGCATAAATAAAAGACTCTTCATACTTGAGATGGGAACAGGTGCTTTTTTTTTACCATTTTTTTTACCATAGATGCCTGTTGTCGCTAATTTGCATCATACCTGAAATTATATCTATTTTATGTGCTATAGTCAAGTTAACTTTCTCAACTTAATTTAGCATCTACTTGAAAGCAAAAACACAAGTGAATTTTTTTTTTCATAATTGGAAATAAATTCAGGCGTTAATGTGCCTGGAGTTGGAGTGGCATTCATCATCCAGTTCTGCAGGGCACTGTTCACAATGAAGCGGTCATCAGCGTGGGATGTGGCCAAAAGACGTCCACTTCTATGTCTTTCTGTTATTCTTCCAGTCTCTCTGTATCTCTGTTGCAACCTGCTGATGACACTCTGTGACACTCTAAGCTCAGTGGCCACTTCCCTCTGAGAACATCCTGTTTGAAGCCTTGCAATGGTAAGATACTGTTGATCAGTTGTTTGGTGTTGTCTTGGTCTCGTGATTGCAAAATGTGAACAGCATGAGGAAGAGGACTGATTAAATACCAATTCTAATTGAACCAGAAAATTTATTGGTCGATTGATAGCTCAAACACCTGTTGTGAATTTTGCCATTAAGCACCTTGTTTGAGAACAGCAAGTTATGCAAAAAGTAGTGAAACATTGAACAGTTGGACATTTGCATTCAAAAGGTTAGAGAAGGTCAAATTAAGTTCACCTTGAAAGGTTTTAGTGCATTTTAGGTGCATCGTGAAATTTCACTTGAAAGCCGAATATCCATGGAGTTTTGTGTGTGTGTGTGTGTGTGTGTGTGTGTGTGTGTATGGTGAGGCAAAAAAGTATTTATTCAGCCACCAATTGTGCAAGTTTTCCCACTTTAAAAGATGAGAGAGGTCTCCAATTTTCATCATAGGTATACCTCAGCTGTGAGAGACAAAATGAGAAAAAAAAAATCCAGAAAATCACATTGTCTGATTTTTAAAGAATTTATTTGCAAATTATGGTGAAAAATAAGTATTTGGTCACCTACAAACAAGCAAGATTTCTGACTCTCACAGACCTGTAACTTTTTCTTTAAGAGGCTCCTCTGTCCTCCACTCGTTACCTGTATTAATGGCACCTGTTTGAACTCGTTATCAGTATAAAAGACACCTGTCCACAACCTCAAACAGTCAGACTCCAAACTCCACTATGGCCAAGACCAAAGAGCTGTCAAAGGACACCAGAAACAAAATTGTAGACCTGCACCAGGCTGGGAAGACTGAATCTGCAATAGGTAAGCAGCTTGGTGTGAAGAAATCAACTGTGGGAGCAATTATTAGAAAATGGAAGACATACAAGACCACTGATAATCTTCCTCGATCTGGGGCTCCACGCAAGATCTCACCCCGTGGGGTCAAAATGATCATGAGAACGGTGAGCAAAATTCCCAGAACCAAATGGGGGGACCTAGTGAATGATCTGCAGAAAGCTGGGACCAAAGTAACAAAGGCTACCATCAGTAACACACTACGCCACCAGGGACTCAAATCCTGCAGTGCCAGACGTGTTCCCCTGCTTAAGCCAGTACATGTCCAGGCCCGTCTGAAGTTTGCTAGAGAGCATTTGGATGATCCAGAAGAGGATTGGGAGAATGTCATATGGTCAGATGAAACCAAAATAGAACTTTTTGGTAAAAACTCAACTTGTCGTGTTTGGAGGAGAAAGAACACCATACCTACTGTGGAGCATGGGGGTGGAAACATCATGCTTTGGGGCTGTTTTTCTGCAAAGGGAACAGGACGACTGATCCGTGTAAAGGAAAGAATGAATGGGGCCATGTATCGTGAGTTTTTGAGTGAAAACCTCCTTCCATCAGCAAGAGCATTGAAGATGAAACGTGGCTGGGTCTTTCAGCATGACAATGAACCCAAACACACCGCCTGGGCAATGAAGGAGTGGCTTTGTAAGAAGCATTTCAAGGTCCTGGAGTGGCCTAGCCAGTCTCCAGATCTCAACCCCATAGAAAATCTTTGGAGGGAGTTGAAAGTCCGTGTTGCCCAGCGACAGTCCCAAAACATCACTGCTCTAGAGGAGATCTGCATGGAGGAATGGGCCAAAATACCGGCAACAGTGTGCGAAAACCTTGTGAAGACTTACAGAAAACGTTGACCTTTGTCATTGCCAACAAAGGGTATATAACAAAGTATTGAGATGAACTTTTGTTATTGACCAAATACTTATTTTCCACCATAATTTGCAAATAAATTCTTTAAAAATCAGACAGTGTGATTTTCTGGATTTTTTTTTTCTCATTTTGTCTCTCATAGTTGAGAATCAGAATCAGAATTCGATTTATTGCCATTGTTCATGTAGTACACAAACTAGGAATTTGTCTCGGTGCCATGCTGCAACATTAAAAACATGATGAGATAAAGAGATAAACTAAAAAACTAAAGGACTAAAAACGTGCAATAAGTATAGAAAAATAAGTAATAATAATAATAGTAATAATGAGTAATACTAGTCAAGGCAGTTTTAAATAAATTAGCAAGTAGCAGATAATATGGGGTACCACAGTGCAGTCGATAATGCAACAGAAAAACAGTGATGAATGTCATGAGTCTGGTTGAGCTGCTGTACATAGTGCACGAGAGTCAATAAGTCACTTAATGTTCAGCAGTCTGATGGCAGAGGGGAAAAATTTATTCATGTGCCGGAAGGTTTTAGTCCGAATGGACCGAAGTCTTCTACCTGAGGGGAGGGGGGCAAACAGTACGTGACCAGGGTGTGAAGGATCGGCTATGATCCGGCCAGCACGCCTCCGGGTCCTGGAGATGTACAGGTCCTGGAGAGATGGGAGCTTGCAGCCGATCACCTTCTCAGCAGTGCGCACGACGCGCTGCAGCCTTAGTCTGTCCCTGGCAGTGGCTCCTGCATACCACACAGTTATGGAGGAGGTGAGGATGGACTTGATGATGGCCGTGTAGAACTGCACTAACATCTTGGTGGGTAGCTTGAGCTTCCTCAGCTGCCGCAGAAAGAACATCCTCTGCTGGGCCTTTTTGATGAGGGAGCTGATGGTTGGCTCCCATTTGAGGTCCCGGGTGATGGTGGTGCCCAAGAAGCGGAAGGAATCTGCAATGGTGATGGGAGAGCCTGTGATGGTGAGGGGGGGCAGGGGGGTTGTGACTTTCCTGAAGTCCACAATCATCTCCGCTGTCTTCAGAGCGTTCAGCTGCAGGTTGTTGTGGCTGCACCAGGACACCAGCTGGGCCACCTCTTTCCTGTAGACGGACTCGTCGCCGTTGGAGACGAGCCCGATGAGGGTGGTGTCGTCCGCAAACTTAATCAGCTTAACAGACTGGTGGGAGGAGGTGCAGGAGTTGGTATAAAGGGAGAAGAGTAGGGGGGAAAGTACACAGCCCTGGGGTGATCCAATGCTGATGCTAACAGAGTCCGAGACAGACTTCCCCAGCCGCACATGCTGCCTCCGGTCCGTCAGGAAGTCGGTGATCCACCTGCAGAGGGAGTCAGGCACATCGAGCAGGGACAGCTTGTCCTGGAGCAGATCGGGGCAGATGGTGTTGAATGCGGAGCTGAAGTCCACAAACAGAATCCTGGCGGAGGTTCCCGGGGAGTCCAGGTGCTGCAGGATGGAGTGGAGGGTCAGGTTGACTGCGTCGTCCACAGACCTGTTAGCACGGTAGGCAAACTGCAGCGGGTCCAGGAGGGGAGTGGTGATGGACTTGAGGTGAGACAGGACCAGGCGTTCAAAGGACAGTATACCTCAAAGTTGGTATACCTATGATGAAAATTGGAGACCTCTCTCATCCTTTAAGTGGGAGAACTTGCACAGTTGGTGGCTGACTAAATACTTTTTTACCCCACTGTATGTACTGCTCAAAAAAATAAAGGGAACACTTTGAAAACACATCAGATTTTAATGGGAAAAAATAAGCTGGATATCGAAATTGTGGCAGGCTAGTCCAGCTTACTCAGATTAAAAAGTGTTCCTTTAATTATTATTAAATTATTATATTATTTAATGGTGATCATTATTAAATTATTATATTATTTAATGGTGATCATTATTAAATTATTATATTATTTAATGGTGATTATTATTAAATTATTATATTATAATTATTTTATTATATATTATTATTACATTTATTATTATATATATTATATATTATTATAATTATATTATTATAATTATTATATTATTATATTATTATTAGTTTTTTGAGCAGTGTATATATATTCAAAATGAAGGCATATGTTAATGACCATAAAAGAGAGCTACTTCTGTAATTCATTTACTGCATTCAACACGTTAGCCATGACTTAAACAGCTCAGCCCTCAGCAACCATCTTCCAAGAGAGCTTATTGTCAAACAGCTAAGCTAATATGAAAGTTGGTATCATGGTTTGATATACACTGAGGATGCACATATTGCAATTTGGGTCTGATCAGATGATTTTTGTGGGAATTGTAGCCCCTGACCTATGACTTCATGTTTCACCTCACTTCATACGTAATAATAATAATGAAAATAATGCATCAGATTTATATAGCGCTTTATCATAGACACTCAAAGATGCTATGTAGTGGATACACTATTCATTCATTCCACAGACAAACGATGGTAGAGGTAAGCTACAACTGTAGCCACAGCTGTGCTGGGGCAGGCTGACAGAAACGTGGCTTCCAATCCGTGCGAACGGCCTCTCCGACCACTACCGAACGTTTATACACATTCATACCCAATGTTATGGACACTGGGAGCAAGGTAGGTAAAGTGTCTTGCCCAGGGGACACCACGGCAGGATACCTGGGGAGAGCGGGATTCGAATCACCATCTATCCGGTTATTGAACGACCTGCTCTACCTCCTGAGCCACTGCTGCCCTAAGACAGTAACTGTCTTATGAAATCAACTCCTCCTACAGTTTTGTTCCACTCGTTTCGAAACCTGGTACCATGGATTGAGATACTCTGATGATGCGCATATTGCAATTTCACTCTCATCGGATGACCTTGAGGTGAAAGGTTAGGTCACATTTTTCCATAAATCTTCTAGACACAGTAACTACTGAAAGAAATTATTTAGGTTTTTCAAATTGATAAAGTAGTTGTATCTAATACACACCTTGGACGACTGACACCCTCATCTAACTATGGGTTTGGGGTCAAGGGGTCAAAGGTTCAAAGTTAACATTGCAGTTGTACTATGGTAAATGCTACATTTGCTATTACTATAAAACGAGTAAAGCTAGGGCCACCAAACATGGGATACAGGTTCACCTTGGAATCCTCACCTCTAACTATGGTAGGGGTCGGCAACTCACGGCCCCGGGGCCGCATGCGGCCTTTTAGCCCCCATGCTGCAGCTCCCTGCAGTTATATCTCAAAACACGTGGAATTTAATGAAGCTCATTTTAATTATTTTGCTTTTTAAATTTATTGCAATTGGATACATTTCTCAGTGGAAACGCATGAACGTAAAATATATATTTTTTAAACTATTTATTATGTTGTCAACCATGTGTGACTTTGTTACATCTGACAGCAGCTGCACAGAGAGCCACTCAGCCTCTCCGTCAGTACATGTGGAGAAGCACCTGACAGCAGCAGCTTCCTACCACTCTCAGTAAGACATTAACAGATCCAGAAAAGAAAAATCACAGAGGAAAATAGTTTTATTCTTTGTGGACAGCTTAATTTGCATTCATGTGTAGTGGAGAGAATTTTTCTGCGAAAATACAAACGAGGAGAAAAACAGCCGCCTTATTAGTGTTTACAGGTCCATAAAAAGTCTTAAATGTGTTTTTTCCAAAAATCAACGCCTTAATTATCCTTAAAAATGAGAAACAATCCTTGAATCCCTGCACAAGAACCTTAAAATTAGTCACCTGCTCTATAAATGCTGGATTCACCAGACATGACTGAAGTCGCAATTAGTGTAAATTTATTTTCACCGTTACAGCTCATTACTTCCTGATTGATGTAAAAATAGATAGATGTACTTTATTGATCCCAAACTGGGAAATTACAGTGTAACAGCAGCATGACAGTAGACGACCAAAATGACAGAAACACACACAGCATAATAGACAAAGGGATTACCCATGGAAAGTAAAACTGCCTTAATAGCTTATATACAGTGGGGCAAAAAAGTATTTAGTCAGCCACCACAATTGTGCAATTTCTCCCACTTAAAAGATGAGAGAGGTCTCCAATTTTCATCATAGGTATACCTCAACTATGAGAGACAAAATGAGAAAAAAAAAATCCAGAAAATCACATTGAAGGATTTTTAATGAATTAATTGGTAAATTCCTCTGTAAAATAAGTATTTGGTCACCTACAAACAAGCAAGATTTCTGGCTCTCACAGACCTGTAACTTCTTCTTTAAGAGGCTCCTCTGTCCTCCACTCGTTACCTGTATTAATGGCACCTGTTTGAACTCATTATCAGTATAAAAGACACCTGTCCACAACCTCAAACAGTCAGACTCCAAACTCCGCTATGGCCAAGACCAAAGAGCTGTCAAAGGACACCAGAAACAAAATTGTAGACCTGCACCAGGCTGGGAAGACTGAATCTGCAATAGGTAAGCAGCTTGGTGTGAAGAAATCAACTGTGGGAGCAATTATTAGAAAATGGATGACATACAAAACCACTGATAATCTCCCTCGATCTGGGACTCCACGCAAGATCTCACCCTGTGAGGTCAAAATGATCACGAGAACGGTGAGCAAAAATCCCAGAACCACACGGGGGGACCTAGTGAATGACCTGCAGAGAGCTGGGACCTAAGTAACAAAGGCTACCATCAATAACACACTACACTGCCAGGGACTCAAATCCTGCAGTGCCAGACGTGTCCCCCTGCTTAAGCCAGTACATGTCCAGGCCCGTCTGAAGGTTGCTAGAGAGGATTTGGATGATCCAGAAGAGGATTGGGAGAATGTCATATGGTCAGATGAAACCAAAATAGAACTTTTTGGTAAAAACTCAACTTGTCGTGCTTGGAGGAGAAAGACAACATACCTACTGTTAAGCATGGGGGTGAAAACATTATACTTTGGGGCTGTTTTTCTGCAAAGGGACCAGGACGACTGATCCGTGTAAAGGAAAGAATGAATGGGGCCATGTATCGTGAGATTTTGAGTGAAAACCTCCTTCCATCAGCAAGGGCATTGAAGATGAAACGTGGCTGGGTCTTTCAGCATGACAGTGATCTTACCAAACACACCGCCCGGGCAATGAAGGAGTGGCTTCGTAAGAAGCATTTCAAGGTCCTGGAGTGGCCTAGCCAGTCTCCAGATCTCAACCCCATAGAAAATCTTTGGAGGGAGTTGAAAGTCCGTGTTGCCCAGTGACAGCCCCAAAACATCACTGCTCTAGAGATCTGCATGGAGGAATGGGCCAAAATACCAGCAACGGTGTGTGAAAACTTACAGAAAACATTTGACCTCTGTCATTGCCAACAAAGGGTATATAAGAAAGTATTGAGATGAACTTTTGTTATTGACCAAATACTTATTTTACCGAGGAATTTACCAATTAATTCATTAAAAATCCTTCAATGTGATTTTCTGGAATTTTTTTTTCTCATTTTGTCTCTCATAGTTGAGGTATACCTATGATGAAAATTGGAGACCTCTCTCATCTTTTAAGTGGGAGAACTTGCACAATTGGTGGCTGACTAAATACTTTTTTCCCCCCATTGTACATCATAGATGAATAGATGATGACCCGTATTGATACATGAATCATACCTGCTGTACAATGCAGAACTATCAGGTGCAGGGTGAAATGTGAGGCACCAGTTAGACTGCAAGGTGCAGTATGGCAGCATAGTTATGACCAAGATTCAACATTAGAGTGAGTTATTGTACAGGGAAATGGCATGTGGCAGGAAAGGTTTCCTGTACCTAACCGTTTGGCAGCGAAGCTGTAGCAGTCTGCTGGAGAAAATGCTCCGCTGTCTGTCAAGTGTGTGGTGGAGGGGGTGATCAGGACTGTCCATGATGGATCACAGTTTTATTGTCCTCTCCACCACAGTCTCAAAGGTCTCCAGCCTGCGACCGATCACAGAGCCAGCCTTCTTGATAATCTTGTCAAGTCTATTGGTGTCGCTGGCTCTGATACTGCTACCCTAACCAACAGTAGCAAAGAAGATGGCACTGGCAACAGCGGCCTGGTAGAAAAGCTCCAGC
Organism: Pholidichthys leucotaenia; assembly: GCA_020510985.1. NCBI lineage: Eukaryota > Metazoa > Chordata > Actinopteri > Cichliformes > Pholidichthyidae > Pholidichthys > Pholidichthys leucotaenia. The sequence goes on from CM035847.1 coordinate 300,336,160, forward strand.
ATCCTGTTGCACACGTTGAAGGATCTCAGCTTCCTCAGAAAGTAGTCTGCTCATCCCCTTCTTGTACGCAGCATCGGTGTTGGATTTCCAGTCCTGTCCATTGCTGATCATGACACCCAGGTATTTGCAGTCCTCCACTACCCACACATCCTCCCTCCTAATCTGCAGTGGCTGTGAAGGCATCCTCTTCTTCCTAAAGTCAATCACCATCTCTCTGGTCTTGCTGACATTCAACCTCAGGTGACTCTGCTCTGTCCACTCCACAGATCTGTCTACCAGTGCCCTGTACTCTCCTTCCTCTCCCCCTCTTATACACCCAACAACAGCTGAGTCAGCAGAGAATTTCTGCAGGTGGCATGACTTGGTGTTGTAGTGAAAGTCAGTTGTGTATAAGGTGAAGAGAAAAGGAGAAAGAGTCCCCTGTGGTGCTCCTGTATCACTAAACACCACATCAGACAAAACACTGCCCAGCTGGGCAAACGGTGGCCTGCCTGTCAGGTAGTCTGTAATCCAGGGGATCACAGAGCTGTTGACCCCCATCTCTTGCAGCTTCTCACTCAGCAACAGTGGCTGGATTGTGTTAAAGGCACTGGAGAAATCAAAGAATGTGATTTTCACAGTGTCTCCTTCGCTATCCAGGTGCAAATGGACTTGTTGCGGCAGGTAGATGACAGCGTCTTCAACTCCCAAATGGGGCTGATATGCAAACTGCAGAGGGTCCAGCCATGTCTTCAACTGCGGCCTCAGGTGGGCTAAGACCAGTCTCTCCAGGACCTTCATCACATGAGATGTGAGGGCAACTGGTCGATAGTCATTCAGATCAGATGGAGATGACTTCTTGGGGACAGGAACCAGGCAGGACGTCTTCCACAGCGCTGGTACTCTCTCCAGACTCAGGCTCAGGTTGTACAGGTGTTTCAGTACCGGAGCTAGCTGGTTGGCACAGGTCCTCAGGATCCTGGCGAAGATGCCATCAGGGCCCGCAGCCTTCCGCTGACGGAGTCTGTCCAACTGTTTCTTAACCTGGTCTGTAGTCAGTGATTTGGGGGGGAGGGGGAGGCGTGTGTGGGGGTCTGGCTGTGTTGTGGGGGTGACAAACGGTGAGTTGAACCTATTAAAAAACAGATTCAGCTCATCGGCTCTCTCAAGGCACCCCAATGTCTGTCTCTTCCCTTACACCCAGTGATTTGTTTCATTCCCAACCGGACATCCTTTGTATTGCTTTGCTGGAGTTTATCCTCCCAACTTCCTCCTGTAATTGTCTTTACATATCCTCAGAATCTCTCAGTTCATGATGCACTCTCCTCAGTTCCTCCCTGTCTCCAGACCTAAATGCCCTCTTCTTCTTGTTCAGAAGTGCTTTCAGGTCACTGGTGATCTGTGGTTTGTTGTTGGGGAAACGGTGCATGGTCTGTGCTAGCATAGCTGTGTTTTCACAGAATCTGATGTATTCTGTGATGCAGTCGGTCATGTTGTCTATGTCCACCCCATGTGGTTCACAGAATACGTCCCAGCCTGTCATCTCAAAGCAGTCCTGTAGTGCATCAGCAGCCTCCTGTGTCCACCTCCTCACAGTCCGTGTATAAGCAGGCTGCCTTTGCACAAGGGGAACATGCTTGGGTGATAACAGGGCCATGTTGTGATCTTATTTGCCGGGGGGGGGGGTAGAGCTGTGGCACCATATGCATCTCTTGCATTGGCATACTGTAGATCCAGTGTTTTATTTTCTCTGGTGGGACAGTCAACAAACTGGTGGAAGTTTGGTAATGTTTTGCCCAGTGAGACATGGTTAAAATCACCCGTGATGGCTACAAATGCGTCAGGGTGCTTCTCCAGTAATGTGGCAGTAGTGGAGCTGATGACGTCACAGGCCACCACTGCATCAGCTGACAGAGGGATGTTAAAGGTAATCACAATGGCACACGTGAACTCTCGCGGCATATAATAAGGTTGCATACTCACAGCCAGCAGTTCATTGTATGGGCTGCAGCGCTGTTCCTTCACATATGACTGGCGCCTAGCGGCTGCCCCGGCCTTGGATGCGCTCTGCAGAGCGTGCCCAGATGCCAAGTCACGTTTCGTTACCTTGTATTCATACATGTGTAATGACAATAAAGTTGAATCTCATCTCATCTCATATACAGTATGTGTCCAGGATTACACCACCTTTCATTCACAAGAAGGGCCAATCCTTCTCCCCTCTTTTTTCCCTCTACTTGTACCGTCCCTGTCCAACTGGATAGGCCTAACGCCAGGTATTGCTACGTTGGTGTCTGGGATCTGTGAGTGTAGCCACATCTCAGTAAAACACATGATACTACACTCATGATATTCCCTTTGTGTCCTGGCCAGTGCTGTGAGCTCATCTGCCTTGTTTCCCAGTGACCTCACGTTACCCATGATGAACATTGGTACAGCCGGCTTATGCTGCCTCCTCCTTATTTTCACCTTGGCTCTACCCCTTCGCCCACAGTGTCTCCTCCGGGATGAGGGGCTTCGCTCCAGGCAGCGGCGCTGGCCTCTCAGCACAGTCAGCTGGTCGTGTGTGTGTAAACAATGCATTCGCCCCCACCTCTGTTGTTCTCCATTGCCCCGAGAAAGAAAAATAAAAGACCAAGAGTAAAACAGGAAAACTTGGTTCAGTTGTTAATCCGAGTCTTCCTACTCGAGCCCTGATGAAACGAAACACATTATATACAAGAATAAGCCAATAAAAACACAAAGACACGAGAGAGCTGCTGCCTATATGGCCGCCTCTCATTTTGGCACCTCTCAAATAAATAAATAAAAGCCCTCTACAGCGATTCAGTTTTCAGAGTGGTTGTGTCTGTTATGTGCTTTTATTGTGAAACTCCGTCAACTGGATATACTTGTCTGAAATCACAGCCGACAGTTTTCCCTCACAATTTGTAAAGAAAAAAGAAAAAAAGAGAGGAGAGAAGATTCTGTGACAGTGATGTAGAGGTTAGCCTTTTATTTTAAGGATGTTTTCAGCTTTTTGTCTGTAGGATAACTGCTAGTTTGTCATCTTTGGGGTTTTGGACAGTGAATTATTTGTGCAGACTGCCTATCAATCCCACACGTTTACCCCCCCCCCCCCCAATATTTAGCTCAGCGGCAGAAGATATTTTTTTTTAAACGTTTTTCCACTCTGTTGTAATTATTTCCAATTGGCTTAATATGCACCAAATGATTTTTAAAGTTACAGTATTTCACAAAAGTGAGTACACCCCTCACATTTTTGTAAATATTTTATATCTCTTCATGGGACAACACTGAAGGTGTGACACTTTGATACAATGTAGTCAGTGTACAACTTGTATAACAGTGTAAATTTGTTGTCCTTTCAAAATAACTCAACACACAGCCATTAATGTCTAAACCGTTGGCAACAAAAGTGAGGACACGTCTCAGTGAAAATGTCCAAATTGTGCCCAAAGTGTCACTGTTTTGTGTGGCCACCATTATTTCCCAGCACTACCTTAACTCTCTTGGGCATGGAGTTCACTAGAGCGTCACAGGTTGCCATTGGAATCTTCTTCCACTCCTCCATGACAACATCACGGAAGTGGTGGATGTTGGAGACCTTGCGCTTCTCCACCTTTCATTTGAGGATGCCCCACAGATGCTCAATAGGGTTTAAGTGTGGGGACATGCTTGGCCAGTCCATCACCTTTACCCTCAGTTTCTTTAGCAAGGCATGGTTGTCTTGGAGGTGTGTTTGGGGTCGTTATCATGTTGGAATACTGTCCTGCGGCCCAGTTTCCAAAAGGAGGGGATTATGCTCTGCTTCAGTATGTCACAGTACATGTTAGCATTCATGGTTCCCTCAATGAACTGTAGTTCCCCAGTGCCGGCAGCACTCATGCAGCCCCAAACCATGACACTCCCACCACCATGCTTGACTGTAGGCAAGACATACTTGTCTTTGTACTCTTCACCTGGTTGCCGCCACACACGTTTGACACCATCTGAACCAAATATGTTTATCTTGGTCTCATCAGACCACAGAACATGGTTCCAGTAATCCATGTCCTTAGTCTGCTTGTCTTCAGCAAACTGGGCTTTCTTGTGCATCATTTTTAAAAGGGGCGTCCTTCTGGGATGACAGCCATGCAGACCAATTTGATGCAGTGTATGGTCTGAGCACTCACAGACTGACCCCCCCCCCCCCACACACTCCTTCAACCTCTGCAGCAATCCTGGCAGCACTCATACGTCTATTTTCAAAAGACAACCTCTGAATATGACGCTGAGCACATGCACTCAACTTTGGTCGACCATGGCAAGGCCTGTTCTGAGTGGAACCTGTCCTGTTAAACCGCTTTATGGTCTTGGGCACCATGCTGCAGCTCACTTTCAGGGTGTGGGCAATCTTTTCATAGCCTAGGCCGTCTTGGCCTAGGCTATGGGCTAGAAAATGGCTAGTTGGGCACAATTTGGACATTTTCACTTAGCAACAACTCACTTTTGTTGCCAGCAGTTCAGACATTAATGGCTGTGTGTTATTTTGAGGGGACAGAAAATTTACACTGTTATTCGAGCTGTACACTGACTACTTTACATTGTATCAAAGTGCCATATCTTCAGTGTTGTCCCATGAAAAGATATAATAAAATATTGATAAAAATGTGAGGGGTGTACTCACTTTCGTGAGATACTGTATATTATTCAGAAAGTTGCTTAGAATTCTTTTTGTTTTATCAAACTAATCCACTAGTTGTCAAATTGAGACTCTGAAGAAGAGGTGAATGATACAGATTTATATTAATACATTTGAATAAGGAGCATTATGAGGGAACTAGGGCTGGGAACGATCCCTAATTTCCAGAATTGATTCGATTCCGATTCAATCCCGATTCGATCTGACCCCAATTTAATCTGGGGAATTACCATTTTAATAGCCATTTTACTTCCCATGAAACAAAAATCTTCGAGACCTAATGCTGCAAATTGTACCAAGAATCTTCTAACTTTGTTAATACATAAATTATCACATATAGAACTGACCCAAAATCAGTTACAATAATGCACTTTTTATTATTTAACTTATCATTTCATAAAGTGCTCACAGGTGCTTTCTTTAGTGCAAAGGGTGTGTCGTGTCAAGTTCACCACCCAGAGTAAGTAAACAAATTCAATGCATGAACCATACATTCATAATCTCATTGTATTTCAGTCCCTCCAGGATTTTGTCAGCTGTTTTTGTGATTGTTGTGGCCCAAAAAGCCTGGATTTGTGGGAGCTTTTCCAAAAAGTTATGGCACTTTTAGAGTTTTTTTGCACTCAAAGTTGTGTGAGGAAGTACAAATTTTAATGCAGCTGCTTTTTCCATAGTTTACAGTGATGCTATTCTACGTAACACCACAAGAAAAGTACAGGATTGCCAAAAATTTCTTGTTAAACAGTGATTTATTTAGAATTAAATGCTCAGTAAAATTGTAAAAAAAAATGACCAATATTGTGTTCTTGCTGAGAACTTTAAAAAAGAAATAAAAGAATTTGTCATTACAACAACTAAATTGCATTGAATGCATGTTAGTGTGGAGAAAGTGATGGCAGCACCTCCTTGAATCTTGAATCTTGAAGGCCTTCTTCTGTGCTGAAATCCACATGAAGCAGGGATGCTCCTCCACTGACCACCTCTGACCTTCAGAAGGTCTCAGTGAGGATGAAGCTTCCAGTCTTCACACATCTGAAGGCAGATAAAAAGAATAGATTTCACAGTAAAATTAACATTCATATTTTTAGATCGCCACACCACAGTAGGGTTTAATAATTTAGGGTTTTTTTTTTATATTTTAACTACAAATTAACTTTCAATGTTGGAAAAGGGTTTCAGTTCATTTCCTGAGAAGGTTTGTTCATTTCAATTTAGTTCTACTGAGTAAAAATAGCTTGTTGTACTGCAGCCTTTATTAATTTTATTGTGATTTATTCTCTTCACATCGCTTAAGTGGCAGAAGTCCATAATCTCATAAAATATACCTTAATTCTGCATTTATTCACAGCGCTTAACCAACAGTTCTCTCTGTGTCCATAGTTTGTAAAAGAAACCATCATCATGCCGGATAAATTATTAATTGACGACACAAATGTTAAAAGAAACAAATATTATACTTACAGTCTCAGCAGCTCCAAGTCTCTGCTTCACGGGTTTCAGCCTCCGCGCATTTTCCGTTTATCAGTCGTCAACTTGATGTTCCAACACAGCGCTGCATGGAGTAAAAGTCCGTTTATCCCCGCTTTATGAAAAATATTAAGAAGCTGTTGAGGACAGTCTTTACGGTGACTTTTGCTGCTAAATTAAGAGACGCACGTTATTATCTCCGCGTCATGTGAACACAAAAGACGTGTGCCCGTGCCGCAGGGAACACAGAAGTTTTATTTATGAAAAATATTCAGAAGCTGTTGAGGACAATCTTTACGGTGACTTTTGTTGCTAAATTAAGAGACGCACGTTATTATCTCCGCTCGTGTAAACACGAAAGAGCACACGCAGCAGGAAACTCTTGACGGATGAGAACCGTTTTAACACCACAGAAGAACAACTAGCATATCCGTTAGCTTGCTAGCTCCGTTAGCGCGTCGGTTGTTTATTGGTCTCGGCTGTTGTTCCTGGCTCACTGACCCGGTTTCGACCCGATTATACTCAGCAGACGTTCACAAACGTAAAAATATTATATTAAAACATATTAATATTAAAAGATCGATCCGCGGATTTTGTGGATCGATATCGGCTCAGTCAAACATGTATCGATCCATATCGATATATTGATCTTTTGAACCCACCCCTAGAGGGAACATGAAAAGGATGAAAAATAGCTTCTTCTAAATACAGCTTTTGTCTCTAATTTATTAAAATATCAGGAACTAAAGCTGTGTGATCAATGTTAAAAGTAGGAGATGGGATATTTTTCAGAGTTAAACAATTTATGAATGTGCTGATGATTACAAAACTATTCAAAAAAATTGTCAGCTATTCAGAAATGTATTTTTCAACACAAAGCAATTTGTAATGTATTTCGAATACTTTTATTTCACAAATGAAGCTCTATGTAAAGCTTGACAGTTTTTTTTCCCACTGTTATAGTATGAATTCATTAATGCCACATAATATTCAGAGGTATGTATATAAAAAGCTTTAGAAGCAGCATAATCTTTATTTTAAAAGTCAAATTGCCGTTGCAGCCCTCAGCCACAGAGACGGATAAAATGGCTCTTTGGTTGGCAAAGGTTGCAGATCCCTAGACTATGGGTTTGGGGTCAAAAGGTTGAGGTTAACATTTCCTATGCCTTATTACTGTAAAATGAATAAAGTTAGTGTCACCAAACTTGGTACACTGGTTCACCTTGTGTCCTTGAAGTGACTGGTTTTGGGATCGCAAGGTCAAATGTCAACATCAACATGGCTTATGAACTACTGTATATCTCAACAACAAAGAATGTTAGGGTCACCAAACTTGCTGCATAGGTTCACCTTGTTATCCTGCCCTCTGACTATGGGTCTGGGGTCAAAGGTCAAGGTTAACATTCCTTTTGCCTTATTACTATATAAGGAAAGTTAGGGCCACCAAACCTGGTACACAGGTTCACCCTGTGACACTGAAGTGTGATTGGTTCTTAAGTGTCACTGAGATCGCAAGGTCAAAGGTCAACATCAACATGTCTTATGAGCTCATAAACAGCAGTAAACGTTACGGCTCCAGGGTGTCTCCATTTCTTATGCTCATGCATCACTGTAGTGCTGCCATGATAAAACAAGTTTGCTTTGCATAGTCCTCATTTTGCTTGTTTTGTTTCTTTATTTTCAGTAAAATATTCCCATACTTTCGAAAGTTGGCTCTTGCTTCTTTTTTTTTTTAGCTCTTCTTCTCTGTGTCTGTCTGTCTGCGCTGGAAATTGTTCACACATACCAGACAACAGAAGTGCTACTGCCCACAGCAGTTTTAGTAGTGCATTGCTGTTGCAACTGATCATTTCCGCAGAATGTCCATAAATGTTAAAATTAAACGATGAGTAGACAATAAAATTTTGCATCAACTAATCATTGCAGCTTTGCCAGGGTTATGATTTTCTGAATTTTTGCATTGCTAGCTACACCAGATACTAAAATTCATACAAAAAAAACAATGAAAATGTGGAAATTTCATCATATGATCCTAAATAATCCTGTTACTCATTAGATTTAAATGTCTTCCTAACTCAGGGGTGAGGAGTGAGCCAGAAGGTGATGGTGAAGTTGCAGAGGGTGAGCAGCTGGCACAAACCCCCATCACAACCAGCCCATCTGCCTCCAGCACCACGTCTTTTATGAGCTCCTCACTGGAGGACACAACCACGGCCACCACCCCCGTCACCGACACAGAGACTGTTCCTGCCTCCGAGTCCCCAGGCGTCATGCCTCTCAGCCTCCTCAGGTCAGAGCAGATGACTGCACATGTTGTCAGTCAGCTTGTGCTAACTGTCTATTTCTGTGCAGCTTGCTTTTTTAAACCCTCCACCTGTGTGTGTCAACAGGCAAATGTTTTCCAGCTACCCGACTACCACCCTGGTTCCAACCCGCCGAGCTCAGACTCCTCCAGTGTCATCACTGCCAACCTCCCCATCTGATGAGGTGGGGCGCAGACAGAGCCTCACCTCCCCTGACTCCCAACCCACCAGACCACAGAACAGAACAGGTAACTGTAAGTATGCCTGAATGCTGTTTGAGCAGCCAGCTCTTGCAGTAACACTTGTTTTGATGTGCTCTTGCAGCTTCATTAATACCTTTAGCCAAAATGTAATTACTGAGTCACTAATATTTGCTTCAGCGATGTCAGACCCCAGCAGCAGACTGTCGACATCTCCCCCTCCACCCGCCATTGCTGTACCTCTGTTGGAGATGGGCTTCTCCCTCCGCCAGATAACGAAAGCTTTGGAAGCCACCGGTCAGTCTGCTTCAGATGTTCTGCTTGTTACGTCTGGTTTGATTCAGTTCACAAAGTGTGTCATGTTTCTATAAGAGTGAGCAGCAAGGCCAGTGCTGATGATGGATGTTAGAGCTCAGATTGCATACCTCAGCAATTCACTCTGAACTAAGCATGAATAAAGCCTCTTGATACAGATAAATAAATGGATAGCTCCACATTTTGTGTCTACCTGGCAGCTGGTCAGTGAGTTAATTTAATCTGATTTGACAGTGGTCACAAATGTTCTGTTAACAGGGTTGACGTCCCTCCATCCATGTGGTTCCACAGTGCTCCAAAACACTCTGGAAGAGACCCACCAAAAGTTCAAAAGAAAAACAAATTAAGATACAGTAAAACAAAGTCTATATTCTCTATACTACAGAAAATGCATCAAAGAATGTTTTTGGATGCAAATAATTTTTAAAAAATTGTTGGTTGCACCTCAGTTTCAGAAGGAATAATGTGGTTTTTGTCGTGGTTTTGGCACTTGAGACCAACTCTTTATTCTCTTAAGGGTCCTCGAGGGTTCGTAGGAGTTTGTCCAACCAGTCTGTATGTATTTTGTGGATTTGGGGAAAGCATTCGACCGTGTCCCTCATGGTTACGTGTGTGTGTGTGGGGGGGGGGGGGGGGGGTCTTCAGGAGTATGGGGCATTGGGTTCGTTGCCACGAGCTGTCCAGTCTTTATTCAACCATTGTGAGAGTTTGGTTCGAAACACGGATAAACATGCGATGAAGTAGGTGTCACCATCACCACGTCACAGCACAGTGATAGAGTGGAAATTAATCAGAAGGTTTTCTGTCATTGTTTTGGCATTAAATTAATTTTGAAGCTGCAGCAAACAACTATTGCTGTGTCTCAGTTCAGGTGTTGCAGCCTCATAGACCGTGGCCCAGGAGTCCAGAACACCCAAAGATTGGGTAGGCTGCATCTCAAGGCTGATTTATGGCTGTTACGAGATGGTCTAGTCTTTGGAGGACCAATGTTTGTGACCACACACTACCCTGTTGCCTCGCAACCACTGCAGCATCAGTTGAGGTTTTTTTTAACCAACATTTTTGACAGAGATGGAATTTTATTTTTGTCTTTTTTATTATTGTATTTTCCTTACCTTTTACTGGAAAAGCTTCACCATACTAAGACGGCACTATGCCCAGATAAAATAAGATTTTTAAGTCAAGTAAACAACAGTTAAATTAAGGCAAAACCACAAAATACATAAATTAATTTTATTATTTTTAATATGTATATCGATTAGATTGAACTCAAATATATTGTGCTGAAAATATAATGTTCTAAAGCAGACCACAGTCCTGTCCTGTAGGATGATGACCCTCAATGATTTTCAGCAGCAGATTCCAACTTCATCTTTCATCTCGGTTGTACTAGTGCACCTCAGTAAATTAGGAAACCTTGAATTGTCATTTTATTAACCGGAGTGGTGGCCTAGTTGATAGAGCATCCACCCCACAACTGGGAGGCCAAGGGTTCAAGCCCTGGCCGGGTCATGCCATAGACCATATAAAAATAGTAATTCCCACATTCTAGCTTGGTGCTCAGCATAATAGAATTGGGGGAAGGAAAAGTTTGTGGTGGCGCCTTGCATGGCAGTGACCCCTCTGATTCTAGATGTGATTAACATTGTAGATAGGAGAAATGTAATTTCATTCTACTGTACATAATTGGCTGTATGGATTGAATGACAATAAAGTTGGCTTCTTCTTGTTAAATTTCAAAAACTATAACCATTATCATCAATATTAAATCAGGTTTAAAATGTTTCACTCTGCATGTAATAAATATATGAAAGTCTCTTTTGGAATTTGTTATGTCTATAAAACGCAAGACAATGATGAGGAGAGTGGTGAACTACACAGGACTTTAAGGACTCAACATCACATTCCTTCCTTCCCCTCGTATAAAAATGGGCACGCACACACAATTGGAACCCTCCCGAATTTGGAACCCGAGTCACACTCTGAACAGAAAATCATTAGGGCCTACCTCATTCACACAAACAGCTAAGGCTAGGGAGGAACAGGAGGACTACCATCCCACCCCCACACGGCCAGACGGATTATTCTGCTGTCTCCATTATTATAGTCCATTAAACGAAAAACTGCCGTGTTCCTGAAAAAAAATTAAGATACAAAACAACCCCTCAATACAACATACAGTGGGGTAAAAAAGTATTTAGTCAGCCACCAATTGTGCAAGTTCTCCCACTTAAAAGATGAGAGAGGTCTCCAATTTTCATCATAGGTATACCTCAACTATGAGAGACAAAATGAGAAAAAAAAATCCAGAAAATCAGATTGAAGGATTTTTAAAGAATTTATTTGCAAATTATGGTGGAAAATAAGTATTTGGTCACCTACAAACAAGCAAGATTTCTGGCTCTCACAGACCTGTAACTTCGTCTTTAAGAGGCTCCTCTGTCCTCCACTCGTTACCTGTATTAATGGCACTTGTTTGAACTCGTTTTCAGTATAAAAGACACCTGTCCACAACCTCAAACAGTCAGACTCCAAACTCCACTATGGCCAAGACCAAAGAGCTGTCAAAGGACACCAGAAACAAAATTGTAGACCTGCACCAGGCTGGGAAGACTGAATCTGCAATAGGTAAGCAGCTTGGTGTGAAGAAATCAACTGTGGGAGCAATTATTAGAAAATGGAAGACATACAAGACCACTGATAATCTCCCTCAATCTGGGGCTCCACGCAAGATGTCACCCCATGGGGTCAAAATTATCACGAGAACGGTGAGCAAAAATCCCAGAACCACACGGGGGGACCTAGTGAATGACCTGCAGAGAGCTGGGACCAAGGTAACAAAGGCTACCATCAGTAACACACTACGCCGCCAGGGACTCAAATCCTGCAGTGCCAGACGTGTCCCCCTGCTTAAGCCAGTACATGTCCAGGCCCGTCTGAAGTTTGCTAGAGAGCATTTGGATGATCCAGAAGAGGATTGGGAGAATGTCATATGGTCAGATGAAACCAAAATAGAACTTTTTGGTAAAAACTCAACTTGTCATGTTTGGAGGAGAAAGAATGCTGAGTTGCATCCAAAGAACACCATACCTACTGTGAAGCATGGGGATGGAAACACCATGCCTTGGGGCTGTTTTTCTGCAAAGGGACCAGGACGATTGATCCGTGTAAAGGAAAGAATGAATGGGGCCATGTATCGTGAGATTTTGAGTAAAAACCTCCTTCCAGACTTCCGGTTATGGCTGCCACGTAGGACGGAGGTGTCTCGCTCTGCTCTGCTCCTGGAGAAAAAAAAATCGGCAAATAACTCTCTCATTTGGGACAGAACGTATCCCAGCGTTTGGGTGAGGATATGTCGGCGAAGCCTAAGGCTGGAAAACCAGGAAAAGGAAAAAGCGAGCCGCCGAAACAGTCCAAATTAACGGACTTTCAGGTCTGTGACGCAGCAAATAAAACTCCATATATGGCGGAGGAGGCTGGCAACGGTGCGATGTCTGCGGGGGGAGGCGCAGATGCGCTGATGGCTGCCATGAGTTCAATGAGAGCGGACTTTTCCTCTAGATTTGATGGGATTATGACAGCGTTGGAAGGAATAAGAAAGGAATTGGGTGACTGTGTAGAACGAACGGCGCAGATGGAGCTCCGTCTCGCTAGTGCTGAAGATGACGTCACCCGTCTTCAATTAAAGGTGCGCACTTTGGAAAAAAAAAAAAATCTCTGGAAGATAATATTTTGGATTTGGAATCTCGGTCGAGACAGAATAACTTGAGGCTGGTGGGTCTTCCAGAGGAATCAGAAGGTCGGGACGTATGTTCCTTTCTGGAAAAGTGGATTCCGGAGGTGCTGGGCAGCGAGGAGTTGCAATCAGCAGTTGTTCTGGAAAAAGCACATCGTATTGGCCCACGGAGAGATAAGGGACCGCCGAGGACCTTAATTATGAAGTTTCTTAGCAACAGAGACAGGATGAAGATCTTCAACGCTGCACGAGCTAAAGGAGAGATTAAACACCAGGACCAGCAGGTGCGGTTCTACCCAGATTTGGCCACAGGAATCCAGCAATTGAGGAAGCAGTTTGATCCCGTACGTAAGGAGCTGCGCAACCTTGGGATTCGTCATGGTGTAATCTATCCTGCGAGACTGCTGACCACGTATGAGGGCAGAACCCACATCTTCAAGACCCCAGAGGAGGCGCAGGAGTTCATCAAGAAGATCAAAGAAGAAGAAGAGACTGGTGGGAGCTAAGCATGAACAAAATATAAGGTAGAATAATTAAGCATTTGCACAGGCATCTGACTGACTTGAAGTAAATAGTAAGTTTACAAAATATAGATTGTATTATATATTAAAAAAAACAAAACAAAAACAAAACAAACAAAAAAAAAACTATGATGTACAAAGTTGTTAAAAATTTTGGAGTTAAGTTGGAAAACTACAGAGGAGAGTTAATGTTACGTCATTAAAAGCAGTAGAGTTAGGGTGATTGGGAGGATGAAGAAGGAGTGGCTTAGGCTGTTCCCCGTGGGTGTGGAACGGTCGATGGCTATATCGGGAGACAGAATTTTTTTTTTGATTTTGGGGGGTTTGCCACAAGTGTGGGAAGGGGAAATTTGTTTGTGTGTAGTTTGTAGGATGAATGTTCAACCACTCATGTTTTTGCTTCTCTGTATGAGCATGTTTACACTGCAAGGTAATCCCAAACTCTCTATTGATCATAAACCAAAGTGTTAATCTTAATTTAACTTCATGGAATTGCAGAGGTCTACAAAATTTAAAAAAACTTAAACAAGTTATGAATAAAATAAAAGACATGGGTTCAAAAATTGTGTTTTTACAAGAAACTCATCTAATAGAGGAGGATGTTAAAAGAATTAGGAGTAGATGGCAAGGAAGTGTATTCACCTCTTCATTTTCATCCCGAGCCAGGGGAGTTATGACTCTCATACATAAATCAGTTCCTTTTCAAGTGAAAAATGTAATTGGAGACAAATTTGGAAGATATGTAATCATTCAAGGTTCTTTGCTATTAGAAAATATAAATCTTGTGAACTTATATGGTCCCAATATAGATGATCAGAAGTTCTTTGCTAATTTATTTCTCATCTTATCATCACTTACAGGGCAACATATAATAGCAGGGGATTTTAATTGTACATTGAATCCAGGTGTGGATAGATCAACAGGACTGGATTGTACGCACATTGGATGTAGGATGACTATTAATCATTTTATGAAAGAATTGAGATTGTTAGATATATGGAGAGAAATGAAACCACAAGTTAAAGCCTATTCTTGTTATTCCAGTACCTACAAGACATTCTCACGTATTGATTATTTTTTGATTTCCACAGAATTAAGGTCCAAGATTCAAAACTGCTTTTATGATAACATCGTGATCTCTGATCATGCACCCTGTTGTCTAATATATGTAGATAAAAAATTGACAAAGGAATCAGGTAGATGGCAATTTCAGCATAAATGGCTTCAGGATGAGGAATTTGTCAAGTATATAGAAAAACAGATAGACGAGTTCTTTGACATCAATACTACACAAACATCAGCATGTGTAAAGTGGGAGGCTTTCAAAGCTTTTATTAGGGGACATATTATTAGTTATACAGGATCAAAATCTAAGAAGACTCGAGAGGAGAGAGCCCAATTGGAACATAAAATAAAAAGTCTTCAGGAAAAAGTGTATGCAGGAAGTGACCCAAGGTTGGAGAATGAATTACTGATTTTGAGAGCTGAATACGACAAAAAATCAGCGAATAGAGCTGCCTCGAGTCTTCTAAGATTGAAACAATCTTTTTATGAACAAGGTGAAAAATCAGGAAAATTATGAGCATGGCAGATTAAACAATTAGAAATTAAAACACCAATTACCAGTATTATAAGTAACGGACAGGTAGTTATAGATCCTTTAGAAATTAATAGAGCCTTTAGAGATTACTATGAAAAATTATATGATACCAAAAATGAACCTGATTTAACAAAACTAAATGGGTTTTTGAACGAACTATCTATACCGTGTATTCCAAATGAAAACAGGGAGATATTGGAGTCTAAAATTAGTCAAGAAGAAGTTGGGCTAGCCATTGATAATATGAAATCAGGAAAAAGTGCAGGACCAGATGGTCTCCCAGTTGACCTTTATAAAAAATTTAAGAATAAATTAATAAAACCTTTTTTGGAAATGGTTTTAGAAGCATTTCAAAATAATAATTTACCATCATACATAAATAATGCCTTAATTATACTGCTGCCAAAACCAGGTAAGCCCTCTAATAAATGTGAAAATATGAGACCAATAAGCCTATTAAACGCCGACCTTAAGATAATCTGTAAAATTTTAGCAAGACGAATACAAGAAATTTTACCAAATATTATTAATCGAGATCAGAATGGCTTTATAAAGGGTAGACAAGGCTTCCATAATGTAAGAAGACTATTTAATATTATCTATTTTAATAAAGAAGCACCGGATACAGCTCTCCTATCATTGGACGCCGAAAAGGCCTTTGATAGAGTTGAATGGCCCTTTCTTTTTGAAGTCCTACAAAGGTTTGGACTTGGAAATAATTTCATAAAATGGGTTCAAATAATATACAATAATGCTACAGCAGAAATCCTAACAAATAACAATATTTCAAAACCAATAAAAATCAATAGAGGATGTCGACAAGGCTGTCCACTTTCACCTTTACTGTTTACGATGGCAATTGAACCTTTAGCGATAGCGATACGTTTACATTCACAAATATATGGAATTAAAGTTGGACCAACAGAACATAAAATCTCCCTGTACGCCGATGATATAATTTTGTTTATGTCGAATCTAAAAAAATCAATTCCAACCTTGTTGAATTTAATAAAGAATTTTGGGGAAATATCAGGATATAAAATAAATAAAACTAAATCTTCAATATTAATGCTAAATGAGACCCAGAGAAATTACCCAGCCCCTGAGGTAAATCAATTCAATGTTGTAAATCAGTTTAAATATTTAGGAATCCAAATTGTGCCTAAGCTAGAATCAGTCGCCAGTGTCAACTATGAAGCCTTAATGTCAGATATCAATGAGTTAACTCAGAGATGGATGTCACTACCAATGTCGATGATCGGGAGAATCAATATACTTAAAAGTAATATTTTACCTAAAATACTTTATTTATTTCAATACATTCCCTTATCACCACCTTTAGATCTATTCTCAAGAATAAAAAAAAAGTTAGTGGAATTTATATGGAACAACAGGAGGGCTAGATTACGTTTGTCTTTATTATATTTACCATTTGATCGTGGAGGTCTGAAATGTCCAAATTTTATGTTGTATTATTGGTCGGCACAACTGAGGTCTATGACATATTATTTTTCATCAAATGATCTCCCTCACTGGACTGAAATGGAATCATACAATTTACCTTTACCTCTTCCCATATTCATATACTCAGATTCGGCAAAAAAATTACAAAAACAAGTTAAAAATCCATTTGTAAAGCATATGATCAAAATATGGTGTGAAGCTAAAAACTATTTAAAAGAACCACAGTTATTGTCACAATTTAGTCCAATATGGGGTAATCAATATTTTAAACCAGGGAGAGCGGACGCTGTATTTAAAGTATGGAATTTAAAAGGGATACAAAAGATTCAGGATTTATATTTGCCATGTGCAGATAACATAATGTCTTTTGAAGAGCTGAGGATCAAATTTAATCTCAATAGAACACATTTTTTTAAATATCTTCAACTTAGAAACTTTATTCGATCAAATCAAAATAAAGCTCTCACTCGACCTATTTATTCATCCTTGGAAAAAATGATGATGAAAGATAGTAAAAGAAAGGGTATTATTTCAGAGTTTTATAACTCATTGACACTATCTTCAAGTGAAAATTCACTGAAAAGATTAAACTACTGGAAAGAAGATCTGCAAATTGAAATTTCAGAGGAACAATGGGAATTGGCTTGTACAGAAGCTCAAACCAAGTCAATAAATGCACGCCTTAAATTGATACATTTCAAATGGTTAATGCGGATGTATGTTACACCGGAGGAGTTAAATAGATATAACAAAAATATACCAGATACATGCACAAAATGCATGGAAAGTAAAGGAACCCTATTTCATTGTTTATGGGAATGTAGATTAATAAGAATGTTTTGGGAAGAGGTGAGGGTAACAATTGAAAAAATAATCTCAAAACAAATCATATTGAATCCTAAACTGTTTTTGTTGGGTCTGTACCCAGAAAAGCATAATTTTAATAAAAGTGAAAGAACATTCATAGACCTCAGTTTGCTTAATGCCAAAAAATGTATTGCACTATTATGGAAAAAGACTCATAGACCAGATGTGACTCAGTGGTTAAGACAGATGTTAACAAACCTTCCATTAGAAAGAATAACATATATACTGAAATCAAAGGAAATTGTGTTTGAGAATATATGGAGACCTTTTATTGATTATGTAAAAAATTTAAACATAACTCTTGAAGAAGAAGGTGAATGATGTGTGTGGACCTTGTAAATTCCAAACTGGGGAACATAATATGTATACTTATGTATTGGATTGTCTAGACTAAACAGAGGAGCATTGTTGAAGACTTGATTTTGTTGGTGGTTGTTGGTGTTTTTAGTGCATTTTTTTTTTTTTTTGTAGTACTTTAGTGTTAGTGTTTGATTGTTTGTATCATGTTTGTTAAAAAAAAAAAAAAGGTTCAATAAAGATATTGTGGAAAAAAAAAAAACCTCCTTCCTTCAGCAAGGGCATTGAAGATGAAACGTGGCTGGGTCTTTCAGCATCACAGTGATCCCAAACACACCGCCTGGGCAACGAAGGAGTGGCTTCGTGAGAAGCATTTCAAGGTCCTGGAGTGGCCTAGCCAGTCTCCAGATCTCAACCCCATAGAAAATCTTTGGAGGGAGTTGAAAGTCTGTGTTGCCCAGCTACAGCTCCAAAACGTCACTGCTCTAGAGGAGATCTGCATGGAGGAATGGGGCAAAATACCAGCAACAGTGTGTGAAAACCTTGTGAAAACTTACAGAAAACGTTTGACCTCTGTCATTGCCAACAAAGGGTAGATAACAAAGTATTGAGATGAACTTTTGTTATTGACCAAATACTTATTTTACACCATAATTTGCAAATAAATTCTTTAAAAATCCTTCAATGTGATTTTCTGGATTTTTTTTTCTCATTTTGTCTCTCATAGTTGAGGTATACCTATGATGAAAATTGGAGACCTCTCTCATCTTTAAAGTGGGAGAACTTGCACAATTGGTGGCCGACTAAATACTTTTTTACCCCACTGTATATACAACCAGAGATAAACTCAATAAATCACTTAATTATTATTCATATCAAACCATGCAATGAACACACTAGTATATCCATTCTATACCCAGGACAATTCATACAATAACATGTAACAAACACATTGCCCCCCCATGAAGAAGCCACCGCCCCAGAGACCCATCAGGCGGGTCCCATCCAGAGCATCTTTTTCTCTTTGCGCCCGAAGGTGACCCACTTCGACGCCAGGACACCTCCTAGTCAGTGGTGCGCCGCAGTGCGTTAGGATGTCTCCATGAGCCATAAGACAGCTGAAGGTAGCCGTCCTCCCAAACAGTCATCACCCGCAGCCGCCCCTGGTCCTCCTGGTCTGCCTCTTGACCGGGCCACCCCTCTGGGCCGGACCACATCAGTGACCCCTTCAGGAGCCTGACTCGGCTTCCAATGTTCCTGTGTGGCACGTCGTTCTACCGTGCCAGCTGGTCCTGCTCTGCTCGCTTTCATTTCAGACGCTGGTGAAGCTGTTGTGAACCCCTGCTTCTCAGTACCTCCCAGCCGAACTCCGGAAACAGGATAAGTCATCCACTCAGCTCCTTCCGCCGTCACGAGCGTCCCACAGTGCCACCAGTTCCCTCAGCTAGGGCAACTTGGACCCTGGCACAGGCACTGTCCCGCAATGGCCCTGGATGGGGTTGGTCCTGTTCATCTTCCAGAATACTAGGCCAAGGTTCATCCCATATTGCGTTGTCCAAAACTTGCGAAACCAGCCGGTTCCACAAGCTACAGCCCGACCACTTCTCTCCACTACCGCTGGTGATCGTGAAGCCAAGTCCGTAGAAAAGGTCACAGCCCATCACATTCGCTCCGCTGGCAGTCACCACAAACTGCAGATTGGCTACCTCCGCTGCCTTGCATCTAGCCGTCAACTCCAATGAACCCACAATGGGCAGTCTATTCCCACCATATCCACAAAATGGCGTTGAAAGACCTCACTCGGTGATATGGGAAAAAACTCACAGTAGGCCAGTTCAGCACGGACCTCACCGCGCCTGTGTCCACCAGTAACAGCACCTCCTCGCCAACTTCACCATACAGTATGTACGGCCATCTGTGCTTGGGGAGACGGTGTGAATCACCGTAGGAGTTGGAGCAGGGGTATCCGCTTTGTGTTGCCATTCCCCTTGCTCGACCCTATTACAGGCCCTGGCAAAATGATGCAGATGTCCGCACTTGGTACAGCATTTACCTCTCACCAGATACTCTCCAGCCTTGTACTGGTGCTTAATGGACCCACAACCCGAACATTTGGGCGATTCTGGGGCGGACCTCATCTTTATAGCTACAGCGCATTTCTCTTGTTCGCTGTCTTCGCTGTCTTCACTGTCTTCACTGTCTGGATCCACAGCCTGCATCGTTGATTGTGAGTCATAGGGGCATAACGTAGCTCTCTCACTGAGGTCGTGTGATGGCTTATCCGCTGCTTCACACTGTTGAGCTATTTCCACAGCCGTGGCTAGAGTCAGTTCGCCAGTGTGTGTTAGTAGTTTTGACCGTGCTGACGATGGTCGCGGACCATTCCTTCCTCCAAATCACCAAATTGACAGTCTTAAGCCAGCTGCCGCAGGTTCGCAACATACAGTAGTGCTGCACTGACTCGCCGATCCGCTGGTGGCGCTGCCAAAACTGGATCCTCCTGACGATGACGTTTGCAGGCATGCGAAAATGTTGCGCCATTAGCTCAACCACGTCCTCAAAGCTATCGCTAACTCCCAAGGTAGCAAGGATACGCTGTCCTTTCCTACCTAAATTGTGGACCAGAATTGCCCGTGCCTGTACCTTTGTCAGTTCACCAAGGTTTAGCGCCACTGCCACCAAGTAGTTTTTAAAAGCTGCAAACCATCTCGCCCAAGGCACCAGAGGCTCTCCCAGAGACTCCAAAAACGGCCAAATTGAAAACACGCCAGCATCCATAACTTTATCCTCGTTGCCAAATGTTATGTCTATAAAACGTAAGACAATGATGAGGCGAGTGCTGAACTACAGAGAACTTTATTAAGGATTCACTGTCAGTACAGAGACGCTCCCGTCAGGCTGAGAGGTGGTCAAGACCCCCCCCCCCCCCCCGCTGTGCAGCCCTCTTATTCTCTGGGCGATGTCACCACCCATGTAACGCTATAATGTGTCCTATGAGCAACATCACAGAATTATCTTGCTAAAACACTTTTTTTTTTCAAAAAAAATACTTTATTGAAATGTAATTTTTCTAACAATAAACATGCAATATTCTTATTTGTTTCAGTTTGCAAAGCAAGTTGTGAAAAAACAATCACAATCAATAAAACAATCAGATTGTTTTTATTGTGGTTATTTCAGTCAAATATTAGTTGTAAAAGTCTTGAGTCCAGCTCATTCTCTCCACAGCTGACTCTGGGTTCCTGCAGGTTCACCACCGTGGACCTCATAAATAAACAAGAAAATATCAGAAAAATCAGATTATCACTTCAGATGTGATGGAATGTTTTTTAAGATCAGCATAATAAAATGATAACAGATGTCCTGCTACCTTCAGCTTCATGAAGTGCTCTGTTTTTTTAACAGCACCACATCAGCTTTTTATAAGCAAATAAATAAATAACAAACTTGCCGAGGTCTCTACAGGACTTTAAAATGTTATCTTAAAGTAAGTCATTTCAACCACGTCACATTGTGGTATTTTACTGACATTACTTAATAAACTGACATTCATGGAAAAAAAAAGGTTTGACTTCAAAAAATAACAGGTTAACATGTTAAATTAATAAATAAATCGAAGTATACAGTACATCAGAAAAAAATAATGTGTAAACTAACTGTTCTTGGACTTGAGTTCATCATTCAACACAATCATTCCCCAGCACCAAATACAAAAATTCAGACACTTGCGGAAGACGAGAATAAACATACATGAATCCTTTTGCAGCAGCAGCAGCTTGAGTGGAGAAGAGCACTGGAAAATGGTAGTTCCTCCTTTTCCTTGAAATGAATTCATTGTTGTTGCTACAAAAAAATGTGCGTTCCTCTCCTGTTTATAGCTGGTGAACAAACTGATGTGTTAGCGCATTTGCGCTACCCATAGGGCTGGGGCGAAATTACAAATAACAGTTGTGCGTATGTGTCAACTGCTTGGCCTGGGAGATGAAAAAAGTGAGCATGTACAATGCCACGTGTGTGCCGGGCTTATCTAAAGCGCATGTGGACCAAAGCGGACCACACGGGAAATGCAGCATGAATAAGGCTTCACACACTCACCTACACAATAACTACCTCAGCTGTTTGCACAGAAAGACTTGGCACACCAACAGTAATAAATCTGCTACTGTATGTCTCTGCACCTTACTGAAACCATTTGCACAAGTGCCATACCTGCTGCTGTCTGTCTGCTATTGCAATATTGATCATGTGCAGTCCAATTTGTCACTGTCTGCACCTACACTACCGCATTGAACTTGCAATTACAGGTATTACATCTCTTTTTTTTTTCTGTACATAGGATTGCTGGGTTTTATCTTTACTAGTACATACCTGTGCATACCTGTCCATACCCGTAGAAATCAAGTATAAGCAAGTATTTCTGCATGCCCGTTGCTGAAGGGTCTCCTCCGGTGTGAGACGGCTGTGTTGTTCACAGTCATGCTGCAGGCATCACTGACAGAGATTTCTTGAATTTATAGAGTGCCTTCTGCCTTACTGATTGAGATTTCCAGATTTACTGCTTCGAATGGGTGGGTTTTAGTTTGTCCTATTTGGTCTCAGCTTCTCTGTGCCCTGCCTGGTGTGCAGCGTTGGTGGCCAGCCAACTATTCTGCATCTCCTGGCTCTCAGCTTGTCTGTGCCTTGCCTGGCATGCCGTGTTGCTCGCTTTGCGGGCTTTTCGTTCTTCAAGTGACTCAGCACGTGCATGGCGCACTGCTACACGTTTCCTGTCTGTCTGTGCATCCCTTGTCTGTCGTACCCTATGCTGGTGAAGGGTCTCCTCCTGTGGCTGGCATCATAGGACACGACGTCATAGGTAGGCAGGCATCATGAGTGATGGTCTATATGACATCATAAAGACATCAAGGCAGGCATCATAGGATAAGGGGAATAAGGGATAAGGACCTGTGCTTATATATATAGCGCTTTTTCTAGTCTCAAAGACCACTCAAAGCGCTTCACTAGTACTAACCCTCTATTCTAACGGCCTATAGGAGACAGATATCGACAATTTAGAACAACCAATTAACCTAACATGCATGTCTTTAGATTGTGGTAGGAAACCGGAGCCCTTGGAGTAAACCCACACAGCACAGGGAGAACATGCAAACTCCACACAGAAAGGTTCCTACCCCTGCCAGCCTGGGGATTCGAACCTGGAATCTTCTAGCTGTTAGGCAACAGTGCTAACCACTGTGCTGCCCAGGACACTACATTATAGGTAGCCAGTCGTATTGTCTATATGATGGCATCGCGAGTCCTATGTAGCCTGAGATCATAGACTCATCATAGGACATCAGCAGACATCATAGGCCATCCTATGCGGGTACTACGGGTAGAATTACTACTGCTGTTTCTCATCCTTATTCCTTCTTTTCTTATATATTGCGCACACCACTAAGAGAGAGAGAAATGGCATTTCAATTCTCCTGTATGTACTGTATGTATAGCAGTACTGACAAATAAAAATCTTTGAATCTTATATAATCAAATGTTGCTAATTTCTGGATTTGGTGTTTTCACCTTCAAGTTGCTACAGAATTCAAGCACAAAACTTACTTTGAAGTATTTCCTACTTCACTCCACTTTTGGCTTAGCCGAGGAAAAAATGTATCATAGCCTAGCATTCAGCCTTGTGCAGCAGATCTCTGGGCAAAACTGTAATCATGATGTCAGAGGAGATTAGCCAGACTAGCTCGAGCTGACAAAAACAGTAACTTAAGCACCTACTCATTATAGCCGAGGTATACAGAAGAGCATCTCTGAAGGCACACTGCATCCATTCAACAAAATTGGCAACTGATGATTGGAAAAAAATGTAAAAACCAGAGTGGTGGACTAGCCGGGAGGTTGTGGGTTCAAGTCCCAGCCAAATCATACCAAAGACCATAAGCAGCCTGGTGGTGTAGTGGTTAGCACTATTACCTCACAGTAAGAGGATTGTAGGTTCAACTCTACCAGCCAACAGGACCTATCTGTACAAAGTTTACATGTTCTCCCCATGCTTGTGTGGGTTTACTCCGAGTAGTCCAGTTTCCTCCCGCATTCCAAAAACATGCAAGTTAGGTTAATTGAAGACTCTAAAGTGGCACTAGGTGTGAATGGTGAAGGGATTGGCACTGTGCTGTGGTTGCCTCATCCAGGTGGATGCCCTTGAAATTCCCTTGGGGATTAATAAAATATAACAAAGAAACAAAAATTGTATTTTCCACTTTCTAGCTTGGTACTCGGCTTAATAGAATCTGGTGGAAAGGAAAGTTGGTCATCCAGCCACAAGGGGAAGCACAAAACGAGTGTATTCCTTGTGCCGGTCCCAAACCCGGGTAAATGAGCAGGGTTGCGTCAGGAATGGCATCTGGCATAAAATCCTTGCCAAATCAAATATGCAGACCCGTGATCTGTTGTGGCCACCTCCTCATAGGGAGCGGCCGAAAGTGTGTGTATGCGTGATTGGAAAAATGCCACCTGGTCTGATGAGCCTTGATTTGTGCTGCAACATTTGGATGGTAAGGTCAGAATTTTGTAAACATTGTGAAATCATGGTTTCTCATGAATGTGCAGCTGACAAATCTACAACAACTTCAGAATAGCAATGTGTCGATAAGGATCAGTATGTCACTATGGATCAGTATGATCCAGCACCACAAAGAATAAAGCAGTTCTGTAGGCAAAAGGAGGTCCAACCCAGTTCTAGAAAGGTGTACCTAATAAAGTGGCTGATTGTATTTTTAATCACTGGCCTCATTCAGCTGGCATTTTAGTCTGTCCTCTTTTATCATAGAGAGGCAGAGCTATGGCCAGTTCCAATTGCTGTCACATTTAGCTCATTCCAGTGAAGCTGAAAGGATCTAAAGTGATGGCGTGGCGTCCTCCACATTTCAATGGAATTGCTACTCCTCCTAGACATTAGGAGTGAGCGATATGACCTAAAAATGATATCACAATATTTCTGTGACTTTTCACAATAACGATATTCTTCACGATATCAAGGAATACAGTTTTTTCATTTAAATTTATAAAGGACAGTTTCACAGGACAGCATTAATTATGTTCAACATATTCAGTAAAAACAAAACAACTACTCTTATTTCTCCAGTTTATAATGAGCAGTTTAGAATGACTTTCAAACTCTTTTTTTTTAAAATTCTGTATCAAATATTACCAGATAATATTATAAACCACCACATCTTAAGTGCGCTGAGGGGTGAACTGGGACAAAAATTTAGGCCGGGAATTTGACTTCCTGCTAGGCCACCCTGTTGGAAACCAGAAACCACCACAGTTTTAGTAGGTTAATATTTTAAGATAACCGGTATCAAACTAGTTATAAATGCAATTATAACCTTCGGGTGGGATGAAAATTATAAATTTGGATTGTAATAGTCAACTGATCTATTGATTATTAAAACAACTGACTGACTAATCTTAATTTAAATCTGGTGCTGCTTCTCATTTCTTCACCTTTTCAGAGTAAAAACACAAGGTAAGAGGCTTTAGGTAAAAAGCTACAATTCTGCATGAAAAAGGTCACAAATTTGTCACCAAAAACATTCAAAATTTAAAAAAAAAAAAGTACCTTCATGAAAAGATGTTTAATGAGAAAAAACAAATTTAGGAGAGAACGGCAACAAGCAAATGAGAGTAAGGTTGGTACTGCAGACTGCCTGTAGTTTGGAAAATTCTGCTGATTTTTCTTAAAACATCTGAATAGTCCTGAAAGCATTGCCTTATAAATAGGATAAGGATAAGCCATCTTCATTGTCATTCACATCCATACAGCCAATCATACACAGTAGAACGAAATTATGTTTCTCTTATCTATGATGTTAATCATACATATAGAATCAGAGGGGTTGCTGCCATGCAAGGCACCGCTGCAAATTTCCCTCCTCTGTTCCATTATTGCTGAGCACCAAGCTGGATGGCAGGAGGTTCCGCTTTTTTATATGGTCTTCGGCATGACCCGGCCAGGATTCGAACCCTGGCTTCCTGGGTGTGGGGTGGATGCTCTAAGTAAATGTAAGAGCAATTTAGCTGTGGTTAATGCAACCAATTTATTATATTAAAAACAGATAAACCCCAAACTATAAGCAGCTACAGCAGTATAATATAACCACAGACTCGCTTTCACCACATTACTTCTGTCTCCATCTCATTTCTAAGCTCTGGGACATGAGGGGGTTTTGCTGCTTTTAACATATTAAATTAATTTAGTCTAGCATGTTATTTCACCGGGTCAGGAAGAGGGTCTAAATAAAACAGGGAGGAGTGGGCTTATTTAAAACTATTATCATTTCATAATTTTTATCGTATTGATTATATGCTGGCCTACCTGTCTGTCGTTAACCAGAACACTTCTGCTGGTAAGACCTCCTGTCCCTCTCTTTCTCTCAGTTTACCCACGTTAGAAATCTCCGTTGCACAGTCAAGTCCTGGGGCTGTTAACAGATTTTTTTTTTTTCTTTCGGTTAGTTGAATAAATCACGATGGAGCAGCCACAATGGAACAAAAATAAACCACTGGACACTTTGGACGTCAGCAGCACTGCTTCAGGGCGAAGTAAAAGTTTTCACCAAAGCGGCGTCGTTGACATGCAGAAAAACATGTGGGCAGATTATCCGCATCGCTGCACCGTTTTTTTTTTTTGTTTTGTTTTTAAAGATGGCAGCAGTCTGAAATGGCATTAAAACTAAATTACTTATTCACAACCACACGAAGATGTTTCAAGCACGGAGCACCACTTCCCGCGCCATGTTTTTTTCCCCCATTTCTATGGTAACACGTAAGTTTCTTTGGCAGCGTAATGGACCCCAAATATACAGTATATTCATTATAAATATATTCATTTTCACACTGGTATCAGAATTTGTACCGGTATTATCATGAATGATACGATATGGCACACCCCTACTAGACATTTGCCCCAATGCTCACCAAACTCACTCACAATGATCCTCAAGTGGGCCTGTGTCATGGTTGTGCTCAAGGTCAAAGGTCAGGAGATCTGGCCATCTATGATTTCCTGAAAAAGAATCCTCCTCCTAGGCCATTGACCTTGACTTTAAGCACAGCCTAGATGGGTCTGCATCTAGGCTGTACTTAGCATCCAGGCCAATGGTCAGGAGATGTGAGCACTCCCGGGGGGATTTTGTCAGGCTGAAATATGCTACACCATCATTGGCAGTTTGGTACAGCATTTGTGATCCAGTGCACTTTCTATCAATCTAGGTGCTCGAGGAGAGGCAGACGCTCAGAACATCACTGTGCTGGCCATGTGGATGATAGAACACCCAGGTTCAGAGGATGAGCCTGATGAGCCCCACACCAGAAGCAGTGGTGTCGGGGGTGACGGGGGTGACTCCTCCCCATGCCCGGGTGCCACAGCCTCTCCTAGAGGCAAATCTCTGGACAGAAGCTCGTATCTATGCTCTCCTGGAGAGATCGCCAATGCAGACGCTTCAGAGATGGAAGAGGGATTCAGTGAGGGGTAAGGTTGAAATTCTAAAAGTGTATTCATAGTCAGGAGCTTTGGGTGACTAATCATAGTCGACCACAGTCTTTGACCTGTCACATTTTCCAAATTAGACCAAGGTTTACCTCTCGTGAAATGGTCGTGTACAGTATCATGTAGACAGGCACCCTCTCACTTCTTTATTTTTTCTGGGAAAATGGGGAAATAGGTGCAGTGATTTATTAAAAGTGTACAAAAATAAAAAGAAATGCAGTAAACAAAGGCAGAAACAGTTTGTATAATTCTGACAAGCTTGAAAGTCAATATTTGGTCAGACTGTCTTTATTCTTCAACCCAGCCTGGAGACTCTTGTCATTTCGTTAACCTCTTAAAATTCCAAAAAGCAAATTGGTAGTGACTTACCAATCAAGCTTCTTTGAATTCCAAGAATTAATAATCTGACAAATTCAGTCTTGTTTTATTGCTAAAGGTTCAGTAAGCTTCATTGTCCAGCCACATGATCACAGGGATATTATCCATATAATTACTGCATTGCTTGGAGCAAGCCAGCCGACTCCCATCACAATTTCCATTTTGGCACTGTGAAAACTACATTTCCCATAGAGAGAGTGCCGGAAATTGAAGGGAGAAAGATACACATGACTCTGGTTTTGATTGACACCCCATTTGACCTGATCTGAACTTCTGTTGTATTTTTACAGCCTTCAATAGCCAATGAGTGCCCACAGGAGGTGCGTAATCCCAAATTGAAAGAGTAAAAGTCCTACTGCATATTTGTTGCAGCCCTTGACCAACCCAGTGGATTCTGATAGACACAGCTCTTCTACCTGGCTGAAGAGTTGTGCTTATCAAAATCAGCTGGGTTCGTCAATGGCTGGAATTAATATGCAGTAGGACTTCTACTCTTTGGCTCTGGGATTGCCCACTCACCATCAAAGTAGCAGTCATTTGGAAATCAAGGTCCCAGAGTCTGGAGAAAGAGTGGAGAGGCACAGAATCCACCTTGCTTGAGGTCCAGTGTGTAGTTTCCACAGTCAGTGATGATATAGGGAGTCATGTCATCTGCTGGTGTTGGTCCAGTGTATTTTAATAAGTCCAAAGTCAGTGCAGCCGTCTACCAGGAAATTTTGGAGCATTCCTTGCTTCCCTTTGCAGACAAGTGTTAATGGTGATACTAATTTCATTTTCTGAAAGGACTTGGCACCTGCCCACACTGCCAAAGGTACCAAAACCGGGTTTAATGACCATGGTGTCACTCTGCTTGATCGGCCAGCAAACTGGCCTTACCTAAACCCCACAGAGGACTCAACAGTGTAGACGAGTTGAAGGCTGCGATCAAAGCAACCTGGGCTTCCATCACACCTCAGTAGTGCCACAGGCTGATCACCTTCATGCCACGCTGCTTTGATGCAGCAATTCATGTAAAAGGAGTCCCGACCGCGTACTGAGTGTGTACATGGACATACTTTTCAGTCAGCAAACATTTCTATTAAAAAACTTTTTTTTTTTTAAAAATTGATCTTATGTAAGATTCTAATTTTCTGAGAAACTAAATTTTGGTTTTTCATTAGCTATAAGCCATAATCATCAAAATTAAAAGAAATAAACATTTGAAATATATCACTCTGTGTAATGAATCTGTAATGTATGAGTTTAACTTTTTAAACTGAATTACTGAAATAAACTTTTCAATGATATTCTAATTCATTGAGATGCATCTGTATTTTTAGGTGCTTTCTGCAAAATTGGCTGGAGTGCTAATTAAGTAGTTTTCAGTAATAGCTCTTCAGGATTCTTGAAGCTTTTCTTTGGATGCTGGCTGACTTTTGTTCCATTCTTTGTGAGATGATCCCACATTTCAAATTTAATTCACCATTCCCATAAGACGTGTTTCCACTGTTTTTCAGTCCAGTTCTTGTCATTTAGCGTACCTCAGCCTTTTCTTCCTGTTTTTCTTACTAAAAAATGACTTCCTGACAGCCCCCCTTCATTGATACCATTGTGATGAGGCTTGAGTTTGTGGATGTACTAAAAGGCCAGGTGTACCTCTCAGGTCTTTGCTAGACTTGTCCCTGTATCTGAAGGACATGAATTCATATAATTCTTAAAGACCACTTAAAGTGCCAAAGACTGTTGTACTGTAGATCAGTGCATTGATTTTTGTGTTATCCTCCAAACAAACTTTCAGAAACATCTTTGACTACATTAAAGTAAAAAAATGTGCATTTGTGTTGTAGTCCTGAGGGTTTGGAGCAGGACAGTGCTGCAGCAACCAGTGGACCCCCTGCCAGAGGTCGCTCTGCTGTGGGCAGGAAGCACCGCTTTGACCTGGCTGCACGCACACTTTTGGCTCGTGCTGGTAAGAATGTTTAGGTCTTAGTTTTCTTTCCTGTTTGTAAACTTCCCGGCTTTTGTTAAATGTCCTTTCCTTCTCAGCTGGACTGTACCGCTCAGTACAGGCACACCACAGCCAGTCCCGCAGGGAGGTCTCGTCCCTTCAGCAGCATCAAAACCCAGGTGCCCTGTATGACTTCAACCTGGATGAAGAGCTGGAGATGGATCTGGACGAGGAGACCATGGAGGCCATGTTTGGGCAGGATCTCGCCAGTGACACAGACATTCTGGGAATGTGGATCCCGGAGGTACTGGACTGGCCAACATGGGTGTGTGTGACTTTATGCTATGGCCAGAGAGCTTCAATTACCCTTCTGTTCCGTAGCTGCCCTGCTTTTTGTCTCATTCACTGTAGACTCATATATGCACGTTGATATAGCCCTCACTGGTTCAAGCACACCTGCCTGTAAGCTCAACTCATCCAACTAATACAAACTTACACAAATGACAATATTTCTATTCTCAGTGCTGCTTTTTGGCTGTCCATTAACACAAAGCAGTCACTGGGTTATGTCATAAGCAATTTTGCTGCATGAATGTTTATTGTTGAAGAATCTGCATCTTATCTTGACACACAAATTCATGTTGTACCTACAGCATGTGTGTGAGACTGATGACAGGGACGAAGTGGTTGTGTGTGAGCTGTGTGAAGCCAACGTGGCCAACTTCAATCAGCACATGAAGAAGAGCCACCCGGGCTGCGGGCGCAGCGCCAACCGCCAGGGCTACCGCAGCAATGGCTCCTACGTGGACGGCTGGTTCGGAGGGGAGTGTGGGAGTGGAAACCCCTACTACCTGCTGTGTGGGGGTTGCAGGGAGAAGTACTTGGCCATCAAAAGCAAAGCCAAAGTGCCCATTGTAGAGAGGTATGTACTTTTTTTGGACAAAATAGTAGGGATGCACGATATGTTTGGGCATGCTATTGATATCGGCTGATAAAGCATTTAAAATTATTGGCCATCGACAAAAAGCAATATGTACAGCTGATAGAATATTACAGTGGACAGGCTCGAGTGATGCTCTGCTGCTTTTCTCTCAGCGTGGGAGACTGACGTCATTACATCCACCAAGTGTATCTCAACTAACATGACTGCACCCAGTACAGCATGCTGGCATGCTTCAGCTCTGTACTCACTCAGTGCTACGTGTGGTTGTCATTGGAAATACTTTTTGTGGTTAAGCACTGTTGAACTATATCAGACATCTTCTGTAGCAGAGATGAATTACTGCACAATCATTAGAATATGCCAAGTACAGTACCGGCATTTATGCTTTAGGGAGGCGGAGGCAACAATGTCTGACTTTGAACAAACCAATGCTGCCCAGCTTTTTTCTCGTAAATGCTCGGTCCCTAGGAAACAAGACTGATGAAGCAAAACTGGATCTATAACCTGAGCAACCGTAGGAGACAGCTCTGTGATAATTATCATCAAGCTGGCTACACCCCAGAATCATAGATGCTGCGGTTCAGCTAGCGCGCTGCCAACCACACTGAAGCACAGGACAGAGGAATCTGGTAAAAGCTGTGGAAACAGAATTTGTATATATGTGACTTGTTTACAAACTGTGTGGTCATCGATACGTACTGCTCACCGGAACTGTAGCTGCTGACAGTTTCTACCACGGGAGTTTTCTGTTGCTGTGCTAACAGTGGTCCAGATGCTAATGCTAATTTAGCATTCGGCTATGTGCTAGCAGCCATTGACAATCAGCAGATCCGGTGTTGACCAACATATTAAGTGTGCAACTCGAGGAGATAACACACTGGACTGTGTATATTCTAATATTATAAAGGGATACAGACCCTCGCTCCTCTCACACATTTGTCTGAAAATACATAACGCATATTTATTTTCATTGTAAGCTGAGGTAGTTGTCTTATTTATGTATTTTCTTTGGGGAATGTGTCTTTATATGCCAGTTAATCACCACTGTAACACAAAGGAGATGTACAGTGGTGTGAAAAAGTGTTTGCCCCCTTCCTGATTTCTAATTTTTTTTGTATGTTTGTCACACTTAAATGTATCAGATCATCAAACAAATTTAAATATTAGACAAAGATAACACAAGTAAGCACAAAATACAGTTTTGAAATTCATTTTCATTCATTCATTCATCTTCTTCCGCTTAATCCTTTTCGGGTCGCTGGGGGGCTGGAGCCTATCCCAGCATCTTTGGGCGAGAGGCAGAGTACACCCTGGACAGATCGCCAGTCAATCGCAGGGCCAACACAGAGAGACAGACAACCATTCACTCTCACAGTCAGACCTAAGGACAATTTAGAATCCCCAGTTTTGATGCCAGTTAACCTAACTTGCATGTTTTTGGCATGTGGGAGGAAACTGGAAAAATCCCGGAGTAAACCCACGCAGACACGGGGAGAACATGCAAACTCCACACAGATCACTGTTGGTCGTGGGCTGGGATTGAACCCAGGATCCCCCGGCCAAGGGTGAAATCAAGGTGTTTATTATTAAGGGTAAAAATAATTCAAACCTACATTGCCCTATGTGGAAAAGTGACCCCCCCCCCCGTTAAAATATAAATTACAGTATCTCACGAAAGTGAGTACACTCCTCACATTTTCGTAAATATTTTATTATATCTTTTCATGGGACAACACTGAAGATATGACACTTTGCTACAATGTAAAGTAGTCGGTGTACAGCTTGTATAACAGTGTAAATTTGTTGTCCCCTCAAAATAACTCAACACACAGCCATTAATGTCTAAACCGCTGGCAACAAAAGTGAGTACACCCCTAAGTGAAAATGTCCAAATTGTGCCCAATTAGCCATTTTCCCTTCCTGGTGTCATGTGACTCATTAGTGTTACAAGAGCTCGGGTGTGAATGGGGAGGAGGTGTGTTAAATTTGGTGTCATCACTCTCATACTCTGTCATATTGGTCAGTGGAAGTTCAACATGGCACCTCATGGCAAAGAACGCTGAGGATCTGAAAAAAAGAATTGTTGCTCTACATAAAGATGGCCTAGGCTATAAGAAGATTGCCAACACCCTGAAACTGAGCTGCAGCACGGTGGCCAAGACCATACAGCAGTTTAACAGGACAGGTTCCACTCAGAACAGGCCTCGCCATGGTCAACCAAAGAAGTTTAGTGCACGTGCTCAGCGTCATATCCAGAGGTTGTCTTTTGAAAATAGACGTATGAGTGCTGCCAGCATTGCTGCAGAGGCTGAAGGAGTGGGGGGTCAGTCTGTGAGTGCTCAGACCATACACTGCATCAAATTGGTCTGCATGGCTGTCGTCCCAGAAGGACGCCCCTTTTAAAGATGATGCACAAGAAATCCCGCAAACAGTTTGGTGAAGACAAGCAGACTAAGGACATGGATTACTGGAACCATGTCCTATGGTCTGATGAGACCAAGATAAACTTATTTGGTTCAGATGGTGTCAAGCATGTGTGGCAGCAACCCGGTGAGGAGTATAAAGACAAGTGTGTCTTGCTTACAGTCAAGCATGGTGGTGGGAGTGTCATGGTTTGGGGCTGCATGAGTGCTGCCGGCACTGGGGAGCTACAGTTCATTGAGGGAACCATGAATGTCAACATGTATTGTGACATACTGAAGCAGAGCATGATCCGCAGGGCAGTATTCCAACATGATAACGACCCCTAACACACCTCCAAGACGACCACTGCCTTGCTAAAGAAAGTGAGGGTAAAGGTGATGGACTGGCCAAGCATGTCTCCACATCTAAACCCTATTGAGCATCTATGGGGAATCCTCAAACAGAAGGTGGAGGAGCTTACCAGCTCCGTGATGTCGTCATGGAGGAGTGGAAGAGGATTCCATTGGCAACCTGTGAAGCTCTAGTGAACTTCATGCCGAAGAGAGTTAAGGCAGTGCTGGAAAATAATGGTGGCCACACACAATATTGACACTTTGGGCACAATTTGGACATTGTCACTTAGGGGTGTACTCACTTTTGTTGCCAGCGATTTAGACATTAGTGGCTGTGTGTTGTTATTTTGAGGGGACAGCAAATTTACACTGTTTTACAAGCTGTACACTGACTACTTTACATTGTATCAAAGTGTCATATCTTCAGTGTTGCCCCATGAAAAAATTAAATAAAAAATTTACAAATTTGTGAGGGGTGTACTCACTTTTGTAAGATACTGTAACGGTTGTTTATCACATCTTTGGAAAACTTGAGTTCAATTTCTCTAGCCACACCCAGGCCTGATTACTGCCACACCTGTTCTTAATCAAGAAATCACTTAAGTAGGACCTGCCTGACAAAGTGAAGTAGACCAAAAGATCCTCAAAAGCTAGACATCATGCTGTGTTCCAAAGAAATCCAGGAACAAATGAGATGCAAAGTAATTGAGATCTGTCAGTCTGGAAAAGGTTATAAAGCCATTTCTAAAGCTTTGGGACACCAGCGAACTACAGTGAGACAAATGCGAAAACATGGAAGAGTGGTGAACCTTCCCAGGAGTGGCCGGCCGACCAAAATTACCCCAAGAGCGCAGCGACGACTCATCCAAGAGGCCACAAAAGACCCCACAACAACACCCAAAGAACTACAGGCCTCACTTGCCTCAGTTAAGGTCATTGTTCATGACTCCACCATTAAGAAAGAGGCTGGGCAAAAATGGCCTGCATGGCAGAGTTCCAAGACGAAAACCACTGCTGAGCAAAAACAATGTAAAGGCTCGTCTCAGTTTTGCCAGAAAACATCTTGATGATCCCCAAGACTTTTGGGAAAATGCTCTGTGGACTGACGAGACAAAAGTTTTTTTGGAAGGTGTGTCCCCCATTACATCCGGCTAAAAGTAGCACAGCATTTCAGAAAAAGAGCATCACACCAACACTAAAATATGGTGGTGGTAGTGTGATGGTCTGGGTCTGTTTTGCTGCTTCAGGACCTGGAAGACTTGCTGTGATAAATGGAACTATGAATTCTGCTGTCTGTCTACCAAAAAATCCTGAAGGAGAATGTCAAGCTGAAGTGCACTGCAGCAGGACAATGATCCAAAACACACCAGCACGTCCACCTCTGAACGGCTTAAGAAAACCAAAATGAAGACTTTGGAGTGGCCTAGTCAAAGTCCTGGCCTGAATCCGATTGAGATGCTGTAGCATGACCTTAAAAAGGCGGTTGATGCTCGAAAACCCTCCAATGTGGCTGAATTACAACAATTGTGCAAAGATGAGTGGGCCAAAATTCCTCCACAGCACTGTAAAAGACTCATTGCCAGTTATTGCAAACACGTGATTGCAGTTGTTGCTGCTAAGGGTGGCCCAACCAGTTATTCGGTTTAAGGGACAATGACTTTTTCACACAAGGCCATGTAGGTTTAGATTTTTTCCCCCTTGACAAACATCCAAAAAAAAATAGAAATCAGGAAGGGGGCAAACACTTTTTCACGCCATTGTAAATTGGTGATGGAGTGTATATATTGGTATCTGCAATCGGCAAAATCTAGTTTTAAAATATCAGCATGTCGGTTAGTGACAAAAGTTTTACTATCGTGCATCCCTACAAAATAGTCATATTGGGTGATTTTTCTGTGGTTTTCTGTTTTTTTTTTTTTTTCATGGCGGTGGCAAATGTCGGCCCAGATGTAGGCTGTGTTTGAAAGTGGAATGCAAAGAGGTGTAGCCTATATGTAGGCAATCACACGTTAGACTTTGACAGATATAAAAGGGACTGAACACTAAGATTTGATTGTGTGAATATTAATTTACAGAATTATTGAAAAAGAATGGGACATCCAATATCAGCGACTGTTTAAGAACACTTGTTTATTTGTTTATCAGGCTTATTTGTGGGATCTTTTATGACTTATATTCATCAGTGTTGTATCTTACACTTTGGGGAATGGGAGTTGTTCAGTCATCATTATAATTATTTTAGTTTATATTATAGTTTAGTTTATATATATATATATTTAGTTTAGGCGTCGGGACCGGACGGCATCAGCGCAAAGCTCCTCAAGTCCTGTGCAGACCAGCTGTGTGGGATTGTGACGTATATCTTCAACATGAGCCTGAAACTGGGGAGGGTACCACAGCTGTGGAAAACATCTTGTGTGGTACCTGTACCAAAAACTTCCCACCCCAAAGACCTGAACAGCTTCAGACCGGTGGCCTTGACGTCCCACTTGATGAAGACCCTGGAGAGACTGCTCCTTGCTCATCTCCGCCCCCTGGTGGAACCAGCGATGGATCCACTCCAGTTCGCCTACCAGCATGGCATTGGGGTGGAGGATGCGGTGATCTTCCTCCTTCACCGTTCTCTGTCCCACCTGGAGAAGCCCGGGAATATGGTGAGGATCATGTTCTTTGACTTCTCCAGTGCTTTCAACACCATCCAACCGATGATCCTGAAGGACAAGCTGCTGCGCGCAGGGGTGGACCAGCACCTGTCATCATGGATCCTGGACTACCTCACGAACCGGCCTCAGTTTGTGAGAACCCGGGACTGTGTTTCCGACACGATCATCAGTAGCACGGGGGCCCCCCAGGGAACGGTGCTGGCTCCCTTCTTGTTCACTCTTTATACTGCGGACTTCTCACACAACACAACACATTGCCATCTACAGAAGTTCTCTGATGACTCTGCGATCGTTGGTCTCATCTCCAGCGGAGATGAAGCTGAGTACAGAGGGCTTATCCAGGACTTTGTGGACTGGTGCCATCGGAACTGCCTCCAGATCAACGCGAGGAAAACTAAGGAGCTGGTGGTGGACTGCCGCAGGCATGGGCAGCCCCTCACAGCACCAGTAAATATACAGGGAACAGACATCGAGATGGTGACATCCTACAAGTACCTGGGTATTCATCTGAACAATAAACTAGACTGGTCACACAATACTGACGCACTCTACAAGAAGGGACAGCGCAGGCTGTTCCTGCTGAGGAGACTCAGGTCTTTTGGTGTACAAGGGGCGCTGCTGAAGTCATTCTATGACACGGTGGTGGCATCAGCCATCACTTTTGGAGTGGTCTGCTGGGGCAGTGGCATTACTGCAGCCGATAGGAAGAGACTGAACAAACTGATTAAGAAAGCTAGCTCTGTCCTGGGGCAACGCCTTGATCCGATGGAGGAGATAGGAGAGAGAAGGACGGTGGCTAAACTGTCATCTCTGCTGGAGTCCGAGTTCCACTCTATGCAGGACATACTGGATGCACTGAGGAGCTCATTTAGCAGCAGACTACATCATCCCAGGTGCACAACCGAGAGGTTTCGTAGGTCCTTCCTACCAACGGCTGTCAGACTGTACAACCTAAGCAGGGCTGCTCGCAGAGATAGCAAAAAGACGTAACAAACTAATAGTTGGTTTTTTTTGTTTTTTGTTTTTTGTTTTTTTTTGAATGCAAAAGATGCAATAGACTTACACAATGGTCCTCTCCGGCATACAACTAGGAACATACCGGTCGCTATGGAGGGTGAGAATATGTATGGGCACATAATCATACCATGTAGGATAACTAAATAGACGGTTATGCTGTTTCATCCCACCTAGCAACAATGCTCTGCACTGTGTGTGTTTATATATTTACATATTTATTCCATCTAGCTACAATGCTCTGCACTGGGTGTGTTTATATTTATATATCTATATATTTATTCCATCTAGCTACAATGCTCCGCACTGTGTTTTTATATATCTACATATTATTCCATCTAGCTACATTGCTCCGCACTGTGTGTGTTTATATACTTGCATATTTATTCCACCTAGCTGCAATGCTCCATACTGTGGGTGTTTATATATTTACATATTTATTCCATCTAGCTACAATGCTCTGCACTGTGTGTTCATATATTCATATATTTATTCCATCCAGCTACAATGCTCTGCACTGTGTGTCTGTGTGTGTGTGTGTATATATATATTTTATAGTAATATGTACATATGTATATTAGCTGCTCTTGCTTGCTTGTTTTTTCTTGCCTTCTGATTGTTGCTCTGAGTGTTGCTATCCCTGTGCTGTTGCAATCCTGGAATTTCCCCGTTGTGGGACTAATAAAGGCTTATCTTATATATATATTGTAGTTTATAGTCCATCATCAATAAACTCATGCAGTACTATAACAAGACACAGTTACAGATATGTGAGACCCACTGTAGTGTATCCTTTTATATTTTAGCAATATTATAAGTACAAAACACCCAAAATTATCATACACAGCAGAATGACCCGTTTGGCTGCAACTGTTGCATCAGTGTTGCCCATTTGTTAGTAAATTAAAAAATGATTTATTTCTTTATTTGGGTGTGTGTTTGTTTTTTTGTCATGGTTGTCATTTAGTCAAAGCGTGCATATGTGTCCACATATGAGATGCAATTGATCTGGTCATTCCGCTTTACAATCATGGTGGTATTATTAATTGTTAGATAGCCGTGTGAGCACACTAGCACCAGGAGGAGTGCCATCTTGAACCCGTGGTGCCAGAAAGGACAGCACTGATGTGCCACAGCCAGGACGAAAACCACATTGCTCCTCCTGAATCCAAGGTTTGACCAATGGCCGGACTCTCCAGTACCTTGGCATAGACCTTCCCAGGGAGGCTGAGGAGTGTGATCCCTCTATTGTTGGAGCACACCCTCCGGTCCCCCTTTTTAAAGAGAGGAACCACCACCCCGATTTGCCATGCCGAAGGCACTATCCCCGGCTTGCATGCAGTGTTGCAGAGGCATGTCAACCATGACAGCCCTACAACATCTAGGGCCTTGAGGTACTTGAGGCGGATCTCGTCCATCCCCGAGGCCCAGCCAACAAAGAGATTTTTAACCACCTTGGCAACCTCGGTCCCTGTGATGGGCGAGTCATCCCCCTTGCCTACAATTCCCTGCTTCCTTTGTGGAAGGTGTGTTAGTGGGATTGAGGGATCCTTGAAGTATTCCTTCCACTGCCCAACAATATCCCCAGTCGAAGTTGGCAGTGCCCCATCCGCACCTTACACAGTGTGGACAGGGAGCTGCTTCCCCCTCCTGAGCCCCCAGACAGTTTGCCGGAATCTCTTCGACGCCGACCGAAAGTCTTGTTCCGTGGCCTCACCAAACTCCTCCCACACCCGAGTTTTTGCTTCAGCAACCACCTGAGCTGCACTCCGCTTGTCCTGCTGGTACACCTCAGTTGCTTCGGGAGTCTCACAAGCCAACCAAGCTTGATAGGACTCCTTTTTCATCTTAATGGCCCCCCTCACCACTGGTGTCCACCACTTGGTTCGGGGGTTGCCACCACGAGATGCACCGACGACCTTGCGGCCACAGCTCTGGGCAGCTGCCTCAACAGTGGAAGTGGAGAACATGGCCCATTCAGACTCCATGTCTCCAGACTCCCTTGGAATGTGGCCGAAGTTCTTCTGGAGGTGGGAGTTGAAAGCCTCCCGGTCAGGGGCCTCAGCCAGATGTTCCCAGCACACCCTCACTGTACGTTTGGGTCTACCAGGTCTGAATGGTGTCCTCCCCTGTCATCGGCTCCAACCCACCACCAGATGGTGACCATTTGACAGCTCTGCACCTCTCTTTACCCGAGTGTCCAAGACATACGGTCGCAGGTCTGATGACACGATGACAAAACCGACCTGCGACCTAGGGTGTCCTGGTGCCAGGTGCACATATAGACACCCTTATGCTTGAACATGGTGTTTGTTATGGACAAACTGTGCTTAGCACAGAAGTCCAGTCACTGAACACCACTCGGGTTCAGATCGGGCAGGCTGTTCCTCCCAGTCACCCCCCTCCAGGTTTCACTGTCATTGCCCACGTGTGCATTGAAGTCCCCCAGTAGGACAGTGGATTCTCCAAGAGCAGCACCCTCCAGCACCTCAGTCAGAGACTCCAAAAAGGGTGGATACTCTGAACCATCATTTGGTGTATAGGCACAAATGATGGTCGGGACCCGTTTCCCAACCTGAAGGTGCGGGAAACAACCCTTTCGTCCACCGGGGAAAACTCCAATATAAAAGCCGCAAGGTGGGGGATACAAGAATACCCACCCTGGCTCGCCGCCTCTCGCCCGGGGCAACTCAAGAGTAGGCCAAGCTCCAGCCCCTCTCCAAGAGACTGGTTCCGGAACTGGAGCTTTCTGTTGAGGTGAGGCCAACTACATCTAGCCGGTATCTCTCAACCTTATGCATCAGCTCAGGCTCCTTCCCCACCAGAGAAGTGACATTCCAAGTCCCAAAAGCCAGTTTAGGAAGCTTGGGATCAGACCGCCGAGGTCTCCACCTTCAACCACCACCTGGTTCACATGGCACCAGACTGCCATGGTCCCCTCTGCAGGTGGTGAGCCCACTGGAGGGCGGACCCATGTAACTCCTTCAGGCTGAGCCCGGCCAGGTCCCATGGGCGGAAACCCGGCCACCAGGCGCTAGCCATCGAGCCCCTTCCCCAGGCCTGGCTCCAGGGTGGGGCCCCGCTAACCCCATACCAGTCGGGGTACACTGAATCCTTGTTTTAACATTCATCATGAGAGTTTGTTGGATTGTTCTTAGTTTGGCCCTTCACCCAGGACCAGTTCATTGTGGGTGACCCTACCAGAGGCACATTGCCCCGGACGACATAGCTCCTGGGATCACTAGGGCACACAAACCCCCCACCATGATAAGGTGATGATCCATGAGGGGTTGGATACTACAGTTGTATGAATATGATTATTAATAATTAATAATGGAAATTTATAGTTATTAATAATTATTGTTACCTCATTGTAACACTAGATGGGGCACTATCCACTTTCTGGTAGAGGTGGAAACTCTGTGAATGAATAATTAAGCTTAAGAATTTGGCAATTAATAAACATTAATAATTTAATTAGCAATACTTGATCAGTCTCAATCTGGGTGTCAGTTCTTGACCCTGTGCAATTCTTGATTTTTGGACAGCGAGTACAATGATGGAGAGGTTAGTAAGTTTATTAAAGAAGAACCAAAATGACAATACACATCTGTATAACTTGTAAAATGGGAAGATAACCAAAAGTAGCATGAACATTGGTAATTCTGCATATATGAAGAAACAGCAATATTTACATATTTACAGGTCTTCCATATGTGGAATAAGGGTAAAGTGAGATTGTGTGTTTGAATAGGGAATTAGTGAAATGAGAATAGTGACAAAAATTAAGTATAACACAAAGTTAATGAAAAAGGAATTTGGGAAAATGTTGCAAAAAAGGAAAAACAGATTAACTTTACCTTATGCTCAAAAAGGAATGGTAGTTACAGAACTTAAAAAAGTTATGGCTTTCCCTGAGGCTAATGCTGTTAGTTGCCTTACTTTCTTGGAGTGGCGTGGTCCCCAAGAGACTGGAACAAAACAGAATGGTCAAGCCCCTGGGGGGTTGCAGGCACAGGAGGAATGGCTCTGGGTAGCCTTGCTTTGGTTCAACCTGGGTTGGAGATGAGGCTTGGCAGCAGGGGCCCTCTGCCGTTCTGTGCCCCGGGGTCTCTGCCGGGAAATCCTCTGTGAGGTGGGGGTCATTTCAGGCCGGAAGCTTCAGTCTGCTGGAGGCGGCTGTAGAACAATGGACTGTCCTCTCGGACAGCATTTGTCAGTGCAGGACAGCCAGAAGGAAGCCTTAAAAATGTATTAAGCTCTAAAAAGTGGAATCATGCTTGACTTACAGAAAAGTTAAGGTTAAGGAAAAGTCAAAGCTTGGTTTGCTTATTAAGGATAAATTGAAGATTACTTCCACTAGTTATGGATTCCTTAAAGATGTCGACGCTTAAAGAAGAATCCAAAAAGTATCAGTTTTACGTGGTGTTAACATGCTAGGTATAAGATAAAACTTCAGATTACCTTGAGCAAACAAAAGAGCTAAGAGATGGGCTTCATGGCCCAAAGGAGGAGAGAGAGAAAGAGCATCCAGTCTCCCTCCCCACAGGCTGGCAGCAAAATAGGCAGATCTGATCAGTGCATGGTCAGTTAAGCTGGGTTCTTCCTCGTAAGTGGAGTTTCAGAAGGTCTCAGCCAATGAGAGTGGTTCTCTGTTTGACCAGTGACATGACTCACTGGGGGAGCATTGAGTGATAGGGTGGGGGTCGAACTCAAGGGAACAGCAGTGAGGATTCTTGCAGGTATAAATGTTCATAGTTATCTACAACAGCATCCCTGAATAATCTCCTACTCTAGAAGAATTCATAATTAAGAAAAGCATGCACCAATAAAACATTTGTAATTAGAAAAGCACTTGGAGAGCGCAGACCTCTGCCAAGCGCCACAGTTCCCCCCATACAGTGTTTGTGTGTACGTTTTCAGATTCCTTGACCATGAAAACATATGACTAGCAATTGGATTCACAATGATAGGATTAGTGGTTGAGTAGTTATTCACGAAAATCGCATTGTCCGTAATGGCGGTTTAGCGCCACAGTTCCCCCCATACAGTGTTTGTGTGTACGTTTTCAGATTCCTTGACCATGAAAACATATGACTAGCAATTGGATTCACAATGATAGGATTAGTGGTTCAGTAGTTATTCACGAAAATGGCATTTTCCGTAATGGCGGTTTTCTTCTCGACGGTGATCTGGATCACCACCAAAATGTAATCATCTGTAGGATACCCCATTTCTGACAAGCTTTGAAAATTTCATGAAAATCCGTCCATAACTTTTTGAGTTATCTTGCTAACAAACAAACAAAAAACAGACAGACAAACAGACAGACAAACCAACGCCGATGATCACATAACCTCCTTGGCGGAGGTAACAACATTTATGGTAACAGACAATATAACCACAGTCAGAAAGCTTCTTAGGAACTGATCTTCAGAAGTTTCAGCTGGGATAGCTGCAGTTGCGGTCGTAAAACAGCGTCTCAGTGGGGAGTCTTTGTTCCTAGCTGATATTATCTCCATGTCAAGTGTCTGTGTTGTGAAAGATGGGGCGGGGGGACCCATGGAGTGGCCCTCCATCACGGCTGGATCACGGTTGGATCCTGTGGGGGTGATGAGAGTTGAATGCATAGTAGGGCTACAACTAACAATTATTTTCGTCGTCGTCGTCGGCCTCCGTCGGTCTATGATGACCATGGAAGGGAATCCTAAACGTCTACTCTGCTGGAACAGCACCGCCTGTGGCTGAACAGGCCGATGCGCACCGGTGTTCTACCTTCCAGCGTTGGGCGTTGGTAGGATTCAA
Organism: Pholidichthys leucotaenia; assembly: GCA_020510985.1. Classification (NCBI taxonomy): domain Eukaryota; kingdom Metazoa; phylum Chordata; class Actinopteri; order Cichliformes; family Pholidichthyidae; genus Pholidichthys; species Pholidichthys leucotaenia. The sequence continues at coordinate 300,378,623 of CM035847.1, forward strand.
GCCTGGGCAGGAAGATATGGAGGACAAGATGTTGCCCATGCAGCATGCCCCCCCCCCCCCCCACGTCACTGATGAATCCAAAGGAACAGCAGGGCTGCTATAGTTTGGCACCAGCGCCGTCGCAGGAGCTGCCAGAACGATGTTGAGCACAACAGAGAACTGCCTTAGGGGCTCCAACTCCGGATTTTTCCTCAGGGTTGACTCCCGAAGCCTTTCCCGTGAACCGGGTGTGCCGCAAGGCAGCGGAGGTTTGAAATCAGGGTTTACCTTCCCCTAGATGGGCTACCTTCCCAGGTTGACGAGCCACCATCTACCCGAAGCATCTGGTTTTAAGGCGCCAGAGATCCGCCCTCGCCCCTTCTCCTATTAGTAAAAACAGTTCCGCCGGGCTTAGAGACTAAACCACACGGGCAGGCTAGGAGTTGGACTTAGTTGTCAGAGGCTTTTCGAGATGCACGCCATAAGGAGCATTTTATGAGCACTGGGAGCTTAACCCCAGTGCCGCTCCTGGCTATGACAACCTTGGAACCAGAGTTCCAATTATTCCAATTATTATTCCACAATTATTTTGGTAGTCGACTAATCTAATGACTGTTTTGTTTGATTAGTCGACTAATCATGATTTTTTTCTCTCATGTCCACCATCTCTGCTTCCTGCTGGCACAGCTCCTGTTTGGGGCTCCAGGTCATGTTTTACCTCACCTGTTTAAGCCTGTACATCTGTGAAAATCACTTTGTTGTCAGTTTGTGCCATAATATAATGTAGCCTATTATAACAAGTTCCTGTAGCTACTAAATAAAATAATGACTCATCAAATATGAGTTGGAAACTTGAACTTGACTGTAGCAACACAATTAAATAATAGATGCTAAAAGGCAGTCTTTTAACCCCCAAAATAAAGTACAAAAGCTCAAATAGCAGCCTCTGCTACTGTGTAAAGGGCTGTTTTAATACTGCATGTTAAAAACAAACTAGACTCAAGTAATATTCAACTCCATTAAAGTTAAAAAAAAAAAAAAAAAAGAAAAGAAAATAACAAGCTAGTCCATCCTGTTTGAAATCTTGCTGGGTCTAGAAGTTTAAAAGTGTAATTAAAATTAATTAAAATAGATCGGGGAATGGAGAGGAGGAGGGAATGGATGCATCGCTGTAGTGCAGCTGTGATATGACAACACTGCTTTACAGTCTACATTTCACTTGTTTCATTTATTTATTTTCAGTAAAATCCTCCCTTACTTTGGAAACTTTTGGCCTTCTCTATGATTTTCTCTCCGTGTCGCCATGATGCGTTCCTCTTCTTCTTTGCTGAAACAGTTAAACTGAACATTCTCGTGGCATGCATATAAACTTTAAAATTAAGTGATTTGTCGACAATAAAAATCTGTGTCAACAAATTTTTATTATTGGCATTGACAGCATTGACTAATCGTTTCAGCCCTGATGCATAGTTAACAGTCTTAAAAAAAGGTTCATAAGGTGAGCAGTCAAAGTCCAATTTTGGCATTCAGTCTGGCTTGAGTGTGCTACACTGGGCTAACTGTTAGCACAACAAAGTTTATTGGAGTTTAGCCTTTAGCTTTGTTTATATCACATATTTGCCATGGCATCATTCCTTAGGCAGTGTTGCAGCATTTATTTCCCTCTGGAGTTTCCTTAATTTTTCAATAAAAGATCTTGTAGTGATGATGGGAGAGTTGATGATGAGAATCATCGTTCACATCAATACGCCCAGGTTTTAATATTTGTCGCACAGTTCCTCATTACATAGGTAAAACACAGTAACTACACAGACAATGAAACCAAGAAAAATTTTTAATTTTTTTTTTTTTTGACTAGCCAGCCAACAATATTATGGGTAGTAATCCGTTCATGTGAAGTCTTTTTGGGAAGAAACTGACTCGAGATACTTTGGCAGATGATAAAACAGGCACCACAAAGTCCAAGTTTTAACTCAGTTTGAACAAATGTGCAGTTATATTTTTGTGCCATTTTGTATTTAAGGTTTTAATGATGATTGTTCTCTTGTAATTATATTTTGTTGTGCTTATTCAGGTACAAGGGACAAGCACCAGACCTCCTGGGAAAACAGGACAGTGTTTATGAAGGTAACGGTCAATTAGCCTGTGTGTCCACAGAGAGCACCCCCTCCCCCCCCGAGAGCATCTACTTTCTGTTCATATTCTACAGGTGCATCTCAATAAATGAGAATATCATTGAAAAGTTAATTTATTTGAGTAATTCAGTTCAGAAAGTTAAACTTGTATAGATTCATTACACACAGAGTGGTATATTTCAAGTGTTTATTTCTTTTAATTTTGATGATTGTGGCTTACATCTAATAAAAACCCAAAATTCAGCAAAATTCAGTTTCTTAGACAATTAGAATATTGTATAATATCAGTTTGAAAAGTTTGATTTTTAATAGAAAGTAGTGCATGCCCGTAGAAAGCAAGTATTCCTGTCTGAAACAGGTAACCCAGTCAGGCTTTTCAGGCCCAAACGTAGGCTGTGTTTGAAAGTGGAATACAGAGGTGTAGCCTATATGTAGGCAATCACATGTTAGACTTTGACAGATATGAAAGGGACTGAACTAAGATTTATTTGATTGTGTGAATATTAATTACAAAATAATTGAAAATGAATGGGACATCCAATATTCGCCACTGTTTAAGAACTGCTTGTTTCCTTTTTGTTAGATCAGTTATTTGTGTGATCTTTTATGACTTGTATTCATAATAGTGCATCTTGCACTTAGGGGAATGGGAGTTGTTCAGTCATCATTATAATTTAGTTTATATGTGTAGTTTATAGTCTGTCATCAATCAACTCATGCAGTACTATAACAGGACACGTTTACAAATATTTGAGACCCATTGTAGTGCATCCTTTTATATTTTAGCAATATTATAAGTACAAAACATCGAACATTATTATTATTATTTTGGTATTTGTATCCTTTATTGATCCCCAGAGGGAAATTCGGGGCATCCACAGCGCGGCACCAATCCTTTCAACACACACACACACACCCCAGAATGACCCATTTGGCTTCAACTGTTGCATCAGTGTTGCCCATTTGTCTGTAAATATTTAAATAAAAATGATTTATTGCGTTATTTGGACATTTTTGCGTCTTGTTGTCATTTAGTCAAAATTGTGCCTATGTGTCTGCATGTGATATGCAGTTGGTCTGGCCATTCCGCTCCACAATGAAGCAGCAGTCGGGACTGCCGTCTACCACTGACTGGGCAGACTGGACATGCCTCCCCGCAAATGATTGTGGAGAGCCCGGTCCAACACCGGTGTTGGAGAAGCAGCACCTGAACCGGTGGAGGTGGATCGCAGTCCCTTCACAGGAAGCCAAGTCCAGCCTGACCGGTTAATGGGAGTCTCGGCTACTGCTTTACCCATGTGCCTGCAAAGGACTGTGATCCACCGGTTCAGCTTGTCTCTCCCCCCCACCACACACGTTTTCTTCATGCCAAATTATCCATTAGACCTATGTAATCATGGCAACTTTATGGTATCATTTTTTTAAGCATTAAACCTCAAGTCTTATCTTTTGTCGCTCTTTGCACTATGGGTAGCATTACTGTACATGGACTGCTGTGTTTTTCCAGCCACTGAAGAGAGAGAGAAATGCTATTTCAGTTCTCCTGTATGTCCTGTACATATATCAGCTGTTCTGATAGATATGCCGTCAGAACACCGTGGATCCAATCAGCTGATTGCTCAAACCACAGAGCTAAACTGTTTTCCATGATAAATCAGCCTCAGGGCAAAAGCACACTCTATGCACTATCTTTTTTTCACTTTATTGAAAATAACTTTATCGCCATCAGTTAGCGTGCCTTTGAGCCAGGTCTGGCCCATAGTGTTGCCGCTGCTTCTCCCAGCATGTTGTGTTGATTTGTCAGACCCCGCTGACGCTCCACCCAGTCTGCTCATGCCCCTCATTCTCCACATATGGTGAATTATCCTTTAGACATACACAATCACGGCAACTTTATAGTATACTTTTTAAGCATTAAATCTTCAGTATTATCTTTTTCTGTCTTTCTAACTTTCATTTCCTTGTTTTGTCCCGGGAACACTGTGGTGACTGACAGGTTGTGATGCTGTGTGTTATCCAGTCAGCATAGTTGTGATTCCGCATATTGTCCAGTCAGCACAGTCAATCTGAAACCCTGCCCACACTTCTTAAAGCCAGCTCATGAAGAGACACAGAGCGGTGGCTAAAACTTTTATTGATAAAAATTACATATTTTGACTGAGCGACTCCATATTCAGGGATGCACACCCTCGTAATGCCAGGAAACCATGTTTAAAATCTGAGGCCAGTCTGACAAACAGTTCAAGAGATATGTGTGGAAAAGACAGACACACAAACACACATACAGAGATTTTGTGAATTTATAGATAGATGTTGGCTGACTGAAAAGTATGTCCATGTACACACTCAATACTTGGTCAGAGCTTTTGCATGAATTACTCCATCAGTGCAGCATGGCATGGAGGTGATCAACCTGTGGCACTGCTGAGGTGTTATGAAGGCCCAGGTTGCTTTGATAGTGACCTTCAGCTCGTCTGCACTGTTGGGTCTGGTGTCTCTCATCTTCCACTTGACAATACTCCATAGATTCTCTATGGGGTTTAGGTCAGGAGAGTTTGCCAGCCAATCAAGGAGAGTGGTACCATGGTCATTAAACCAGGTTTTGTTACTTTTTGCAGTGTGGGCAGGTGCCAATCAGCATCTCTATAAAGCTTGTCAGCAGACGGGACCATGGAGTGCTCTAAAATTTCCTGATAGATTGCTGCACTGACCTTAGAGTTGTGAAAACACAGTGGACCAGCACCAGCAGATGGCATGGCTCCCCAAATCAGGTGCCAAGTCCTGTCATGTGGAACTCATGGTCCTAGAGTCTGGACTAAGTGTGGAGAAGCACAGAATCCAAGTTGCTTGAGGTGTGAAGTTTCCACAGTTAGTGATGGTTTGGGGAGCCATGTCATCTGCTGGTGTTTGTCCATTGTGTTTTATCAAGTCCAAAGTCAGTGTAGCCAATCCCCTGCTTTTGGAGTTTTGCATATAATAGCATTGCAGTAAACTATGGAGAAAAGTAACCGCTTTAAAGTCTGTACTTCCTCACAACTATCAGTGCAAAAAAAAACCTCTAAAAACATTGCAACTTTTAGCACAACTTTTTAGAAAAGCTCCTGCAAATTCATTCTTTTTGGGCTACAACAATCACAAAAACAGCCCATCAAATGATGGACATCAATGGGACTGATTAGACTTCTGATGAAAAATTGAAGCATTCTTCCCTGCTGGTTTCAGTCTTTCCATGTTTTGGTCTAGCCATGGCTGTGCAGGTCGGATGACCCGCTCGCCACAGCTGCGTTTCACACACGTACATTGAATGTCATCTACAGTCCATATATTCATATAGGATGACAGTGACGCTCCAGCAAACTGATTTGAACACCCATAATTAAATAAAATTATGAGTTTTTGGCCAGTATTGAGTTCCGTGACCACAGATATGAATATATTTATAAACCACAACAAATACTGTCCAGACAAGCGACAATTTCTGCATTTAAGAGTCTGTGTTTTTTGTTCCGTCAAAGTTAATGACGTTATTAATCTATGGTCCACCTATGGACCATCAACCATAATCTGTGGTTGACCGGAACACCCAGTGTTGTGCGCCACGCCAAAGACTGTCCGAGCGAGCGCCAACTTCTGTGTTTAAGGTTCCGCTTTGTTTATTCCATAAACATAAAATTATGTTATAAATACATATTTAAGAATCAGAATATTGCCATTTGTGCATCGATTCAGAATTGTTCACGTCTCGATCGAGATGGATCAGAAAAATATTTCTTCCACCTCTAGTATGGGGTGAGTTTTCCGTCAAGAAGAGGAAGGAGCAGCGGAGGGATTGCTTTTGTCCTGCCACCTGTTAACATGGAGGCTCTGCAGGTGCCAGTGCACAACAAGAAGTTGTTTGCAATTTTTTGGGGACCAATTAAGAATTGAGATTAGACTGTTTCCCGTAGAACCCTTAAGGAACCTCTGGGTTCTGAGAAATCCCAGTTGAAAAACACTGTTCTTTGTAGTCACTCAGTGCCATTGGTCCACAGGTTCACCTTGGGATCCTGACCTCAGACTGTGGGTTTGGGGTCAAAGATAACATTCCCTATGTCTTCATACTTTACAACGAGTAAAGCTAGAGACATCAAACTTGGTCCACAGGTTCACCCTGTGACCCTGACGTGTGACTGTGGTTTTGGGATCACAAGGCCAAGGGTCAACATCAAAATGGCTTATAAACTATATCTCAACAACAAAGAAAGCTAGGGTCACCAAACCTGGTATACAGGTTCACTTTGAGTCCATGACCTCTGACTACAGGTTTGGGGTCAAAAGGTCAAAGGTCAAGGCTGGTACTCCCTATGATCGCTTACTATAGAATGTGTAAAGCTCTCTAGGATCAGCAATCTTGCTACGCAGGTTCACCTCAAGATCCTGCCCTACAACTATGGGTTGTATACTTTGTTGTATATTCATGGATGATGGGTTTATCATAATCTGATTCTGTCACATTATATTTAAAAGTTGAACAATGCTCGCCGTCTGTAAGTATTGGGATCTTCAGAGAAAATGGAATCAGGGGATACTGCACTTGTCTCAGAGTGCTCTTGTTAAATACCGGTGATACTGCAGCATTCCCTTGTAGCATCTCTCAAAAATAGACTTGTTGCATATTTTTAGCGATCTGTTGTGGCAAGCCGGTTCTGTGCCGCAGCGCACCATATCTGGTGAACATTGACTAGAATGGGAACTGTTTGCTGCAACAACCTCATCACAGCCATAGCGGATGGCGACCGCTGTCAGTGGAAATTAGGGGTCAGAGTACTGACAGTTGAAAAAAGTTCAACTTTTGGAACACCACATTGCTCATCAGCAGCACACCTCTCTAACCAGCCAATGAGAATTAGGCTAAAATCATCTGTATTGGCCTCAGCTTTGAGGGATGTGTGTTTTCCTACCAGTTTTGTCACAGTATAGTATAGTTAAATGTGGTTTTCAATGTGAAATGCTGACACTGAGCTGTGACAGGTGACATTGTTTAAGATTGCTTTTGAGGCACCTTGGAAAACAAAAAGTCCAGGGCATGTCAAATTAGAAAAAAACGCTCTCTGTGGACACAGCCAAACTGAAACAGAATTTGATTGTGATGTTTTTTACAAAGAATTGTTAGGCTCTAATTGGAGCTCAACTGATTAATCAGCCGACTTCTACACTGGATGTTTTATTTTAATGTTGCTAAGTCAAGTGTACTTTAAATTTATTCTGTTTTATTTAAAATGGTTTTTTTTTAATGATGTTTCAGATGTTTAATAAGTAAAGAACTTTTGTGTATCATTAGTTATAATTACTGTTACATTTTTTTATCAGCTGGCATGGGGAAAGAGAAAAAAAAATCAGACATATTGACCCCATTATGTCCTGATACTTAAATATCAGCATGGGCATTGGACGCACGGCTGTCATTGGCTGGACTCTAGCTCTGATTTCAAACTGTGCTGTGTTGCGCTGCAGAGGACTGGGACATGTTGGATGTAGACGAGGATGAAAAGCTGACGGGGGAGGAGGAGTTTGAGCTTTTGGCTGGCCCACTGGGTCTGAATGAGCGCAGGATTGTCCCAGAGGCCGTCCAGTTCCCCGACAGCGATCCGCTGGGAGCCTCTGTTGCCATGGTGACGGCCACCAACAGCATGGAAGAGACCCTGCTGCAGATAGGTGGGGAAGAAAATGACAGTTGTACTCCATGTGTGTGTTGTCAGTTAGAAAAGAAAATCTTTCTCTGCAGATTAAAAAAAGTGGGTTGTGTCTTTTAGGCTGCCAGATGTCAGTGGATAAGAGCTCATCTGGCAGGGTGACCCTTGGTGAGCAGGCGGCAGCCCTGCAGAACCCCCACGACCGAGTGATGGCACTGAGGAGGGTGACGGCGGCAGCCCAGGTGCTGCTGGCCAGGACCATGGTGATGAGAGCCCTGTCCCTGCTCTCTGTTAGGTAATCCACATGCGCGCAAATAATGAAACAGCTGTTATATCAACACTGAGTATCCTTACATGCACACTGTATACCAATTAAAGGCCATATTCTGGTTAAAGGGCTGTCCACATCAAGCATGATAACTATAAAATTATACTGTTAAAAATTGCTCTAAGTAAGCGTCCACGCTGATTGACGATATCGCTCTAACAGCAGAGCCAAACACAGGTCGACCTGCACACTTCTCACCGGCTTCACACTGCCCCCATGTACTGCATGTTTGTCCTGCTGCAGAATGAGACCGTTTATGCTACTGCTGCAATCAGTAATCTGAAAGTTTTTTTTTAACCAGACCTGTTCCTCTGGCAAAGAAAAAGATGAGAAGAAAAGGGTGTGCAGTTATTTACCTGATTTTTCTCTCAGCTTCAGTTTCCTGGGACTGGCACAGGCGGGATGAAGTGAGCACACAGCGCAAAGCTGAGTCACATGGGCTTGCACATAATTAAAAATAGGCTGCTAATAATAATAGTAATTTCATCTTAGATGCATAGAGCTGTGAAAGTGATAGTTGAATGTTTTCTGATTGGCTTAAAGTGTATTTATCGTTCATAAAATCGCTTTGAAAGTGATCCCAATGACATCATCTGTCACCTTTGTGATGGTTTTCACTGTGGTTATCTTAACCACAGTGTGGTCTCTTAACTTTCTGCACTGCTGCATATATTTGCATATATCTGCTTAAATTGCACATACTGTCAATTACTGTATATACTGCACTGCTGTCCTTTGCACTTCTGATTGGATGCTAAACTGTGTTTCGTTACCTTGTATTCATACATGTGTAATGACAATAAAGTTGAATCTAATCTAATCTATCGCAGTTAGAACGATTTTTAATACTATAATTTTATAGTTGTCTTTATCGTGCTTGGTGTGGACAGCCCTGAATGCAGAATTCTGAATAAGGTATTTACATTTGCAGTAGCTATGGGAGTTGGCATGATAATCAGCATATTCCAAATAAACCTTGTAGTTTTGTTGCCAGATTTTCCCAGAGAAACAGGCAACACTATCCATGAAAATAAACAGCTTAAAAAATAACTGTGACTTTATATTGACAAAAATTTAACATTGAATATATCTAAATAGGGCTGTGCATTGTCTGTATTTTCTGGAATCAATTCAGTTCTGATTCACAAGGTCCTGATTTGATATTGGATCAGTCAGGGATATTGCCATTACAATGGCTATTTTCTTTGCATATGAAATAATTTCTGAGCCCCCAACTGCTGCAAATTGTACCAGAAATCCTCTAACTTTGTGAATTAAATATACAGTATGAATGTGAGAGTTCAGTCACATGAAGGACCTCTGTGACCTTGCAAGTTTCACACTTTTAACATCAGTCTTAGAATATTGTGTATCAGATCATTCAAATTTAATTAATTTGGTATCAACTAATCAATGCATTAAGCCCATGCCATATAAATAAATACTAAATGCACATTTAAACTTATGCGCATGTCAACCCAGCAGAAAAGTCTCTTGACTTTTTTACCAGTAAAACAATCTGACGGTTGTATAGTTTGTTCTCCTCTCAAATAAAAAAGGAAACAAAATAACTATGTTCAGAAGCAAATAAATAGCTTCAGAAACCATGAAAAATTAGTGAAATATGTATGCCTTAAAATAAATTAACATCCATCCATCCATCCATCCATCTTCTACCGCTTTTCCGGAGGTCCGGGTCGCGGAGGCAGCAGTTCAAGCAGAGAAGCCCAGACTTCCCTCTCCCCAGCCACCTGCTCCAGCTCTTCAGAGGGGATACCAAGGCGTTCCCAGACTAGCTGGGAGACATAGTCTCTCCACCGAGTCCTGGGTCTGCCCCGGGGTCTCCTCCCAGTGGGACGTGCCTGAAACACCTCAAGTGGGAGGCGTCCAGGAGGCATCCTAATCAGATGCCCATACCACCTCAACTGACTCCTTTCAATGTGGAGGAGCAGCGGTTCTACTCTGAGCCTCTCCCGGATGACTGAGCTCCTCACCCTATCTCTGAGGGTGAGTCCAGCAATCCTACGGAGAAAGCTCATTTCAGCCGCTTGTATCCGCGATCTCGTTCTTTCGGTCATTACCCAAAGCTCGTGACCATAGGTGAGAGTAGGAACGTAGATTGACTGGTAAATCGACAGCTTTGCCTTAGAACTAAGCTCCCTCTTCACCACAACAGACCGGTACAACGTCCGCATCACTGCAGATGCTGCTCCAATCCGTCTGTCGATCTCTCGCTCCATTTTCCCCTCACTCGTGAACAAGACCCCAAGATACTTAAACTCCTCCACTTGGGGCAGGAGCCTGTCCCCAACCCGGAGAGGACAATCCACCTTTTTCCGGCTGAGGACCATGGACTCGGACTTGGAGGTGCTGATTCTCATCCCAGCCGCTTCACACTCAGCGGCAAACCGTCCCAGCAAGAGCTGTAGGTCATTGCTGGATGAAGCCAACAGGACAACATCATCTGCAAACAACAGAGATGAGATCCTGTGGTCACCAAGCATGACACCCTCCATTCCCTGGCTGCGCCTAGAAATCCTGTCCATAAAAATTATGAACAGGACCGGTGACAAAGGGCAGCCCTGGCGGAGTCCAACTCTCACTGGGAATGACTCCGACCGAGTGTTGGCAATGCGAACTAAACTCTCACAACGGTCGTACAGAGACCGAATAGCTCGTAACAACAAGCCCGATACCCCATACTCCCGAAGCACCCCCCACAAAAATCCACGAGGGACGCGGTCAAATGCCTTCTCCAAGTCCACAAAACACATGTAAACTGGTTGGGCAAACTCCCACGAACCCTCAAGAATTCTCGAGAGGGTAAAGAGCTGGTCCGATGTGCCACGGCCAGGACGAAAACCACATTGCTCCTCCTGAATCCGAGGTTCGACCAACGGCCGGACTCTCCTCTCCAGTACCTTGGCATAGACCTTCCCAGGGAGGCTGAGGAGTGTGATCCCTCTAAAGTTGGAGCACACCCTCCGGTCCCCTTTTTTGAAGAGAGGAACCACCACCCCGGTTTGCCATGCCAAAGGCACTGCCCCCGACCTCCACGCAATGTTGCAGAGGCGTGTCAACCATGACAACCCAACAACATCCAGGGCCTTGAGGTACTCGGGGCGAATCTCGTCCACCCCCGGGGCCCGGCCACCAAGGAGATTTTTAACCACCTTGGCGACCTCAGCCCCTGTGATAGGCGAGTCATCCCCCTCGTCCCCAAACCCTGCTTCCTCTGTGGAAGGCGTATCAGTGGGATTGAGGAGATCCTCGAAGTATTCCTTCCACCGCCCGACGATATCCCCAGTTGAAGTCAACAGTGTCCCATCCGCACCATACACAGTGTGGACGGGGAGCTGCTTTCCCCTCCTGAGCCGCCGAACAGTTTGCCAGAATCTCTTTGAAGCCGACCGAAAGTCTTGTTCCATGGCCTCACCGAACTCCTCCCATACCCGGGTTTTTGCTTCAGCAACCACCCGAGCTGCACTCCGCTTGGCCTGCCGGTACACCTCAGCTGCTTCGGGAGTCCCACAAGCCAACCAAGCTTGATAGGACTCCTTCTTCAGCTTAATGGCCCCCCTCACCACTGGTGTCCACCACTTGGTTCGGGGGTTGCCACCACGAGATGCACCGACCACCTTGCGGCCGCAGCTCTGGGCTGCCGCTTCAACAACAGAGGTGGAGAACATGGCCCATTCAGACTCCATGTCTCCAGACTCCCTCGGAATGTGGTTGAAGTTCTTCCGGAGGTGGGAGTTGAAGACCTCCCGGACAGGGGCCTCAGCCAGACGCTCCCAGCACACCCTCACTATACGTTTGGGTCTACCAGGTCTGAATGGCTTCCTCCCCTGCCATCGGATCCAACTCACCACCAGGTGGTGATCAGTTGACAGCTCTGCACCTCTCTTTACTCGGGTGTCCAAGACATACGGTCGCAGGTCTGATGATACGATAACAAAATCGATCATCGACCTGCGGCCTAGGGTGTCCTGGTGCCAGGTGCACATATGGACACCCTTATGCTTGAACATGGTGTTCGTTATAGACAGACTGTGGTTAGCACAGAAGTCCAATAACTGAACACCACTCGGGTTCAGATCGGGCAGGCCGTTCCTCCCAATCACCCCCCTCCAGGTTTCACTGTCGTTGCCCACGTGCGCATTGAAGTCCCCCAGTAGGACAATGGAGTCTCCAGGAGGAGCACCCTCCAGCACCCCAGTCACAGACTCCAAAAAGGGTGGGTACTCTGAAACATCATTTGGTGCATAGGCACAAATGATGGTCAGGACCCGTTTCCCAACCCGAAGGCGCAGGGAAGCAACCCTTTCGTCCACCGGGGAAAACTCCAATATAGAGGCAGCAAGGTGGGGCGATACAAGAATACCTACCCCTGCTCGTCGCCTCTCGCCCGGGGCAACTCCAGAAAAGGCCAAGCTCCAGCCCCTCTCCAGGAGACTGGTTCCGGAACCGGAGCTGTGTGTTGAGGTGAGGCCGACTATATCTAGCCGGTATCGCTCAATCTCGTACACCAGCTCAGGCTCCTTCCCCACCAGAGAGGTGACATTCCACGTACCAAAAGCCAGTTTAGAAAGCTTGGGATCAGTCCGCCAAGGTCTCCGCCTTTGACTGCCACCTAATCCACATAGCACCGGACTTCCATGATCCCTCCTGCAGGTGGTGAACCTACTGGAGGGCGGACCCATGTAACTCCTTCGGGCTGAGCCCGGCCGGGTCCCATGGGTGGAAACCCGGCCACCAGACGCTAGCCTTCGAGCCCCTCCCCCAGGCCTGGCTCCAGGGTGGGGCCCCGGTAACCCCATACCGGGCGGGGTACACTGAATCCTTGATATACAATTTATCATGAGAGTCTGTTGGATCGTTCTTCGTCTGGCCCTTCACCCAGGACCAGTTTGTCTTGGGAGACCCTATCAGAGGCAAATTGCCCCGGACAACATAGCTCCTGGGATCACTGGGGCACGCAAACCCCCCCACCACGATAAGGTGACGATCCATGAGGGGGGATCATTTATTATTTAATTACATCTTTATTTTTAATTTTAATTATTGATATTTATATGTGTTTTTATTTTTTGATTTTCCATCCATCTTTTACCGCTTTTCCAGAGGTCCAGGTCACGGAGGCAGCAATTCAAGCAGAGAAGCCCAGACTTCCCTGGGCTGTGATGATCAGTGATGTCTATATGCTTATTTACTTTTGCATTTTTGGTCCTCCATACAGTGGCTATAAAAAGTCTACCTACCCCTGTTCAAATGCCAGTTTTGTTTTTTTTTGTTTTTTGATGTAAAAAAAATTAGACCAAGATAAATCATTTCAAATCTTTTTCCACCATTAATGTGACCTATAACCTGTACAACCCAATTGAAAAACAAACTAAAATCTTTTAAGGGGAAAAATAAAAGCTTACCATAACCTGTTTGCATAAATTCAAGAGTCAAAGGCTTTGTTATCAGGTGCACACTTAAGAAATGCAACATTTCCTGAGCAATGAAATTCTTACTCCGCTCTCCGAACGAATGCCAAGGTTTTAAAAACACATCAATAATCACTATATAAATTCAAGAAATCTGTGTGTGTGTGTCTGTCACATTTATAGGACATCATAGGACAGCCTGTGATGTCTGCCTGATGTCCTATGATGATCCTGTGATCTCAGGCATCATAGGACTCGCAATGCCGTCATAAAGATATCGCAATGCCGTCATAAGGATATGATGTCTATATGATGGCACATAGACAGAGCACACGCTATAAATTCAAGAAATCTGTGTGTGTGTGTGTGTCACATTTATAGGACGACCTATGATGTCTGTCTGATGTCCTATGAAGATCCTATGATCTCAGGCATCATTGGACTCGCGATGCCTGTCACGATCATAGGCCGCCTATGATGTTCCTATGATGTCTGCACAATGTCCTATGATGTTCCTATGATGTCCCCAATCATAGGACCGTCTACATGATGTCTATATACGTCAGATAAACCGTCATCTATATGAGGTCAGATTAACCGTAAGGCTGATGTTCCTGTGATCTCTGAAGGTTGTCTATATGACGTCATACAGACGACAGGACTCGCTAAAAGACAAAAGACACAGGTAATCAACATAACACAGAACAGTAACAAGCAGGAGAAGGAGTATACAAGGTAAAGTTTATCATTACATGGTTAAACAAGAAAAACAATACAACAGTGCATTAGCAATGGCAAATATTGGCATTAAGAAGATCCCTCTGCCTGGCTTCAACCCAGGCATACGTATACAAGGTAAAGTTTATCATTACATGGATGCTCCTCTTCCTGAACAGGGTCGAAAGCCACTTTTTGCTCAGATCTACTTTCATGATCCTGTCCATGAACTGGAATTATGACACACGTATCCCTCAACCAGTGGTCTGAACAAAGAAGAAGACCCACGAGATGGAGCACAGTAGAGTGAGAACTGCTGCATGGCAGAAAAGATGCTGTGAAGATGAAACACCTGAGATTCAAGCAGTATGTCACAGGCAAGACTGTGAAGAACACAGCCGTCTGAGACAGGAGGAGACCCTTCAGCAACAGGCATGCAGAAATATATAACTGTCTCTGTGTGTCACATGCACACACTGTATTCCTATGATTTCACATGACCGTATAAAGAGTTCTGAACAACTCCTCCTATGATGTCATAGGCACATTGTGAGGTCACAACACTTTCTACTGGCATGCAGAACTGCTTGCTTACACTTGCTTTCAATGGGCATGCAGAAATACTTGCTTAACCATGTCAAAGATCAAAGGCAGGCCTCACCATGGTTACTGTTGCCATGGTAACAGTAACTTTCGACGGGCAAGCAGCAATGCTTGCTTACACCTGCTTTCTACGGACATGCAGAAATACTTGCTTATATTTGGTTTCTGCGGGCATGCACGGGTATGCACTAGTACGGATAAAGGTAATAAACACACCTTCACTCTAAGGCAAGAAATCTGTGTATGTGTCACGTTTATAGGACATCATAGGATGGCCTATGAACTCAGGCGTCATAGGACTTGCGATGCCGTCATAAAGATATGTCTATATGATGACACATAGACAAATGTGTCTTTATGATGTCATATAGACCATCACTCACGATGCCTAGATTAATGTGTCTTTATGATGTCATATGGCTCAAAATTGGCAAGGTGAATAAGTCACAGGGCCAGTCTTTACAGCGCGTTCGTGTTTTCTGCACAACAGATTTCTGCAGTCATGGCTAATTCTGCGTTGCCATGAGCAGAGTTGCCAGATCAAGCAGTCTTCGTATTGTTGCTCAAGATAAAGAAACTAAGCAAAAGTGTCTCTTTCTCAGCAATGTCATTTTTTAAAGAGGTGCTGACACGGTAAAAATGTGTAACCTTGAAGAATGCCAGTCTACACTACAAATGTGTAAAATGCCAAGCAAAGCGCTGATTTTCTCCAGGTGCTCCGGTTTCTTGGTTTCTACGGGCATGCACAGGCCTTCCTGAACAGGGTCAAAAGCCACTTTTTGCTCAGATCTATTTTCATGATCCTGCCCATGAACTGGAATTACGATGCACCTATAAAGAATAATAACAATAATAGCAACCCAGGATAATAAGAATAAGTTGAAATACAGAAAATCCCAACTTAAAGCAAGGATGTGGGCTGGGACCCATGCCCTGGAGACGAGGAATATCATCACTCTATATAGAATTCAAGAAATCTCTGTCTGTCACAATGTCATGATGTCACGATCATAGGACTCGCTAAGATCGTCACTTCCTTGTGGTAACGTATCGTCACTTCCTGTTTTGCTGTCTGCCTGTGTGGTTTGCTCTCCAGCTCTCGAGCCACTAGCTATGGCTACTACCTCTCTTTCCTCTCCTCCTCTGGTGTGCTCTCTCTGTCAGATGTTTAGCTACACCTCTGCCTCTTTTAGTGATAACGGTAAATGTAATAAATGTTGTCTTTTTGAGGTGCTCGAGGCAAGGTTGTCTGATTTGGAATCCCGGCTCCGCTGCATTGAAACACCGTCTGCGCCAGTTAATCTCGAGGGACGCCCATTAGCTGCAGCGGAGCTAGTTAGCTTAGGTCCCCCTGTCACCGGTTCCCCGGCTCTCCTCTGCAGCGAGGAGACTGGGTGGGTGACGGTGAGAAGGAAGCCTAGTCGCAAAGCCCCGGTTCACCACCAACCTGTTCACGTTTCTAATCGTTTTTCCCCGCTCAGCGACACACCCGCTGAGGAAAAAACTCTGATCATTGGCGACTCTGTAGTCAGAAACGTGAACCTAGAGACTCCATCGGCCATAGTCACATGCATTCCTGGGGCCAGAGCAGGCGACATCGAGTCAAATTTGAAAATGCTGGCTAAAAGTAACTGTAAATATTCCACAATTGTTATTCACGCCGGCATTAATGACATCCGTCTCCGGCAGTCGGAAGTCACGAAACTTAATATAGAATCGGTGTGTGACTTTGCCAAAACGATGTCTGCCACTGTAGTATTCTCTGGGCCCCTCCCCAATCTGACCAGTGATGACATGTTTAGCCGCTCGTCATCCTTGAACCGCTGGCTGTCTGTGTGGTGTCCTAAAAATGACGTGGGCTACATTGACAATTGGAGCTCTTTTTGGGGAAAACCTGGTCTTATGAGACGAGACAGCATTCATCCCACTTTGGATGGTGCTTCTCATTTATCTAACAATCTGGCATCTTTTTTATCCAAATTTCCAAAACCATGACTACTCAGAGTTGGGACCAGGAAGCAGAGTCGCAGTCTTACACGCCTCTCTGCAGCTCCTCTTCATCCGCCACCCCTCAGCTTAGCCCCTGTCTTCCCCATCAGAGAATCGTTGTCTGCTCCCTCCAAAGTAAATAAAAATATAATGCATAAGCATCCCAAAGTGATAAAGCAAAATATTGGTAAAACTCAAATTAAACATAAAGCCTCTAAATTGAATGATTTGGCCTCTGTTCCTCCTCATAATTTAAAAATTAAATGTGGTTTATTAAATATTAGGTCTCTAACTCCCAAGTCTCTGTTAGTCCATGATCTGTTAATTGATCATCAGATTGATTTAATTTCCCTTACAGAGACTTGGTTAGGACAAGAGGATTATGTTGGTTTAAATGAATCAACTCCCTCTGGTTATTTAAACTGTCAAAATCCCAGAAGTTCTGGTCGTGGAGGAGGAGTAGCATCAATTTACCATTCCAAATTACTAGTTAATGTAAAGCAAAAAACATGTTATAATTCCTTTGAGGGCCTGGTCCTCAGTGTTGGGCACTTTAGCAATTCCAGGTTAAACCCAATTTTATTTGCCATAGTTTATCGTCCCCCATCAACCTATTCAGAATTTTTATCCGAATTTCCTGATTTCTTAGCTGATTTAGTGCTGAAATCTGATAGAATAATTATAGTAGGGGACTTTATTATACATGTGGATGTAGATAGTGACTGCCTTAATGTGGCTTTTAATTCAATATTAGACTCGATTGGGTTTTCTCAGAAAGTAGGAAATTCTACTCATTACCTCCACCATACATTGGACCTTGTTCTGACATATGGCATAGAAATAGAAAATCTTGTAGTGTCTCCTCATAACCCTGTACTGTCAGACCATTGTCTGTTAACCTTTGATTTTACTATTTCTGACTATTTGGCTCCTAAAGAAAAATATTATCACAGTAGATGCCTCTCAGATGATGCTGTTTCCAAATTTATGCAGATTGTTTCCTCTATGCCATGTGTCAACACAACGGAAATAAGCTATAGACAGCTTGCTCCTTCTGTAATTGATAACATGGTGGATAGTGTTTCAGCTTCTCTGCATCAGGCTCTAGACTTGGTGGCCCCCTTAAAAAAGAAAAAGTCTAATCAGAGATTTTTAACTCCTTGGTTCAACACAGAAACTCGTAGCTTAAAACAGAAGACTCGTCAATTAGAAAGAAAATGGCGCTCTACTAATTTAGATGAAATCTATTTAGCTTGGAGAAATCATCTTTTAATTTATAAAAAATCTCTTAGAAAAGCTAGAACGAGTTATTACTCTGCATTAATAGAAGAGAACAAGAATAATCCTAGGTTTCTTTTCAGTACTGTAGCCAGGTTGACAAAGAGTCAGGACTCTGTCAATCCTAGCATCCCCTTAGAGCTTACTAGTCAGGACTTTATGAACTTTTTCAATAATAAAATTTCATCCATCAGAGATAAAATCAATCAGATTCTTCCCACAGTTAACTTAAATACTGTAACTACTACAACTCCTTCTATTGATGTCTGTCTTGATGAGTTTACTCCAATCGACCTTTGTGAGTTAGACAAAATAGTTTCCTCATCCAAACCTTCAACTTGTCTTTTAGACCCTATTCCTACCAGGTTATTTAAAGAAGTCTTCCCACTTATTGGTAGCTTTATTCTTCATATAATCAATTCTTCATTAACTTTAGGCCATGTACCGCAGGCTTTTAAAACGGCTGTAATTAAACCCTTACTCAAAAAGCCAACGCTAGATCCAGGAGCTTTAGCTAACTATAGACCAATCTCTAATCTCCCTTTCATTTCAAAAATCTTAGAAAGAGTTGTTGCTACGCAATTATTTGACCACCTGCAGGGAAATGGTTTATTTGAGGAGTTTCAATCTGGGTTTAGAATCCATCATAGCACTGAAACAGCCTTAGCGAAGGTCACTAACAACCTCCTCATTGCATCTGATAATGGACTAGTTTCTGTACTTGTCCTTTTAGATCTTAGTGCAGCTTTTGATACTATTGATCATAATATTCTACTTGATAGATTAGAACACTATGTTGGACTTAATGGAACTTCGTTGCAGTGGTTTAGATCTTATTTATCTGATAGGTTCCAGTTTGTTCATGTAAATGATGAGTTTTCTCTCAGCTCAAAGCTTAGTCATGGAGTTCCACAGGGATCTGTGCTTGGCCCTACTCTTTTTAGTTTATATATGCTTCCGTTAGGCAACATTATTAGAAAGCACTGTATACATTTTCACTGTTATGCAGATGACACACAATTATACCTGTCAATGAAGCCAGATGATACTAATCAATTAGCCATGTTAGAAGCCTGTCTTAAGGAAATCAAAGTTTGGATGACTTGTAATTTCCTGCTATTAAATTCAGATAAGACTGAAGTCATTCTTGTTGGTCCAAAAAACCTTAGAAATTCCTTTCCAAATCAAACTTTCAGTTTGGATGCAGTTACTCTTTCTCTTAATAGCTCTGTGAGGAACCTTGGAGTTATTTTTGATCAGGATTTGTCCTTCAATTCACATATTAAATTTGTTTCTAAGACTGCCTTCTATCATTTGTGTAATATTGCCAAGATTAGGAGCATCTTGTCTCAGAGTGATGCTGAGAAGCTGATCCACGCTTTTGTTAGCTCGAGATTAGATTATTGTAATTCTTTATTATCAGGCTGTCCTAAAACATCTTTAAAAAGTCTTCAGCTGATCCAAAATGCTGCAGCAAGAGTTTTAACAGGTACTAGAAAGAGAGATCATATCTCTCCGGTTCTGGCCTCCCTTCATTGGCTTCCCATAGAGTTTAGAATTAAGTTTAAAATCCTTCTTCTTACTTACAAAGCTCTAAACAATCAGGCTCCTTTTTTTTTTTTCCACAATATCTTTATTGAACCTTTTTTTTTTTTTTAACAAACATGATACAAACAATCAAACACTAACGCTAAAGTACTACAAAAAAAAAAAATGCACTAAAAACACCAACAACCACCAACAAAATCAAGTCTTCAACAATGCTCCTCTGTTTAGTCTAGACAATCCAATACATAAGTATACATATTATGTTCACCAGTTTGGAATTTACAAGGTCCACACACATCATTCACCTTCTTCTTCAAGAGTTATGTTTAAATTTTTTACATAATCAATAAAAGGTCTCCATATATTCTCAAACACAATTTCCTTTGATTTCAGTATATATGTTATTCTTTCTAATGGAAGGTTTGTTAACATCTGTCTTAACCACTGAGTCACATCTGGTCTATGAGTCTTTTTCCATAA
Organism: Pholidichthys leucotaenia; assembly: GCA_020510985.1. NCBI lineage: Eukaryota > Metazoa > Chordata > Actinopteri > Cichliformes > Pholidichthyidae > Pholidichthys > Pholidichthys leucotaenia. The sequence continues at coordinate 300,398,784 of CM035847.1, forward strand.
TAGTGCAATACATTTTTTGGCATTAAGCAAACTGAGGTCTATGAATGTTCTTTCACTTTTTTTTTTCCACAATATCTTTATTGAACCTTTTTTTTTTTTTTTTAACAAACATGATACAAACAATCAAACACTAACACTAAAGTACTACAAAAAAAAAAAGATGCACTAAAAACACCAACAACCACCAACAAAATCAAGTCTTCAACAATGCTCCTCTGTTTAGTCTAGACAATCCAATACATAAGTATACATATTATGTTCACCAGTTTGGAATTTACAAGGTCCACACACATCATTCACCTTCTTCTTCAAGAGTTATGTTTAAATTTTTTACATAATCAATAAAAGGTCTCCATATATTCTCAAACACAATTTCCTTTGATTTTAGTATATATGTTATTCTTTCTAATGGAAGGTTTGTTAACATCTGTCTTAACCACTGAGTCACATCTGGTCTATGAGTCTTTTTCCATAATAGTGCAATACATTTTTTGGCATTAAGCAAACTGAGGTCTATGAATGTTCTTTCACTTTTATTAAAATTATGCTTTTCTGGGTACAGACCCAACAAAAACAGTTTAGGATTCAATATGATTTGTTTTGAGATTATTTTTTCAATTGTTACCCTCACCTCTTCCCAAAACATTCTTATTAATCTACATTCCCATAAACAATGAAATAGGGTTCCTTTACTTTCCATGCATTTTGTGCATGTATCTGGTATATTTTTGTTATATCTATTTAACTCCTCCGGTGTAACATACATCCGCATTAACCATTTGAAATGTATCAATTTAAGGCGTGCATTTATTGATTTGGTTTGAGCTTCTGTACAAGCCAATTCCCATTGTTCCTCTGAAATTTCAATTTGCAGATCTTCTTTCCAGTAGTTTAATCTTTTCAGTGAATTTTCACTTGAAGATAGTGTCAATGAGTTATAAAACTCTGAAATAATACCCTTTCTTTTACTATCTTTCATCATCATTTTTTCCAAGGATGAATAAATAGGTCGAGTGAGAGCTTTATTTTGATTTGATCGAATAAAGTTTCTAAGTTGAAGATATTTAAAAAAATGTGTTCTATTGAGATTAAATTTGATCCTCAGCTCTTCAAAAGACATTATGTTGTCTGCACCTGGCAAATATAAATCCTGAATCTTTTGTATCCCTTTTAAATTCCATACTTTAAATACAGCGTCCGCTCTCCCTGGTTTAAAATATTGATTACCCCATATTGGACTAAATTGTGACAATAACTGTGGTTCTTTTAAATAGTTTTTAGCTTCACACCATATTTTGATCATATGCTTTACAAATGGATTTTTAACTTGTTTTTGTAATTTTTTTGCCGAATCTGAGTATATGAATATGGGAAGAGGTAAAGGTAAATTGTATGATTCCATTTCAGTCCAGTGAGGGAGATCATTTGATGAAAAATAATATGTCATAGACCTCAGTTGTGCCGACCAATAATACAACATAAAATTTGGACATTTCAGACCTCCACGATCAAATGGTAAATATAATAAAGACAAACGTAATCTAGCCCTCCTGTTGTTCCATATAAATTCCACTAACTTTTTTTTTATTCTTGAGAATAGATCTAAAGGTGGTGATAAGGGAATGTATTGAAATAAATAAAGTATTTTAGGTAAAATATTACTTTTAAGTATATTGATTCTCCCGATCATCGACATTGGTAGTGACATCCATCTCTGAGTTAACTCACTGATATCTGACATTAAGGCTTCATAGTTGACACTGGCGACTGATTCTAGCTTAGGCATAATTTGGATTCCTAAATATTTAAACTGATTTACAACATTGAATTGATTTACCTCAGGGGCTGAGTAATTTCTCTGGGTCTCATTTAGCATTAATATTGAAGATTTAGTTTTATTTATTTTATATCCTGATATTTCCCCAAAATTCTTTATTAAATTCAACAAGGTTGGAATTGATTTTTTTAGATTCGACATAAACAAAATTATATCATCGGCGTACAGGGAGATTTTATGTTCTGTTGGTCCAACTTTAATTCCATATATTTGTGAATGTAAACGTATCGCTATCGCTAAAGGTTCAATTGCCATAGTAAACAGTAAAGGTGAAAGTGGACAGCCTTGTCGACATCCTCTATTGATTTTTATTGGTTTTGAAATATTGTTATTTGTTAGGATTTCTGCTGTAGCATTATTGTATATTATTTGAACCCATTTTATGAAATTATTTCCAAGTCCAAACCTTTGTAGGACTTCAAAAAGAAAGGGCCATTCAACTCTATCAAAGGCCTTTTCGGCGTCCAGTGATAGGAGAGCTGTATCCGGTGCTTCTTTATTAAAATAAATAATATTAAATAGTCTTCTTACATTATGAAAGCCTTGTCTACCCTTTATAAAGCCATTCTGATCTCGATTAATAATATTTGGTAAAATTTCTTGTATTCGTCTTGCTAAAATTTTACAGATTATCTTAAGGTCGGCGTTTAATAGGCTTATTGGTCTCATATTTTCACATTTATTAGAGGGCTTACCTGGTTTTGGCAGCAGTATAATTAAGGCATTATTTATGTATGATGGTAAATTATTATTTTGAAATGCTTCTAAAACCATTTCCAAAAAAGGTTTTATTAATTTATTCTTAAATTTTTTATAAAGGTCAACTGGAAGACCATCTGGTCCTGCACTTTTTCCTGATTTCATATTATCAATGGCTAGCCCAACTTCTTCTTGACTAATTTTAGACTCCAATATCTCCCTGTTTTCATTTGGAATACACGGTATAGATAGTTCGTTCAAAAACCCATTTAGTTTTGTTAAATCAGGTTCATTTTTGGTATCATATAATTTTTCATAGTAATCTCTAAAGGCTCTATTAATTTCTAAAGGATCTATAACTACCTGTCCATTACTTATAATACTGGTAATTGGTGTTTTAATTTCCAATTGTTTAATCTGCCATGCTAATAATTTTCCTGATTTTTCACCTTGTTCATAAAAAGATTGTTTCAATCTTAGAAGACTCGAGGCAGCTCTATTCGCTGATTTTTTGTCGTATTCAGCTCTCAAAATCAGTAATTCATTCTCCAACCTTGGGTCACTTCCTGCATACACTTTTTCCTGAAGATTTTTTATTTTATGTTCCAATTTAGCTCTCTCCTCTCGAGTCTTCTTAGATTTTGATCCTGTATAACTAATAATATGTCCCCTAATAAAAGCTTTGAAAGCCTCCCACTTTACACATGCTGATGTTTGTGTAGTATTGATGTCAAAGAACTCGTCTATCTGTTTTTCTATATACTTGACAAATTCCTCATCCTGAAGCCATTTATGCTGAAATTGCCATCTACCTGATTCCTTTGTCAATTTTTTATCTACATATATTAGACAACAGGGTGCATGATCAGAGATCACGATGTTATCATAAAAGCAGTTTTGAATCTTGGACCTTAATTCTGTGGAAATCAAAAAATAATCAATACGTGAGAATGTCTTGTAGGTACTGGAATAACAAGAATAGGCTTTAACTTGTGGTTTCATTTCTCTCCATATATCTAACAATCTCAATTCTTTCATAAAATGATTAATAGTCATCCTACATCCAATGTGCGTACAATCCAGTCCTGTTGATCTATCCACACCTGGATTCAATGTACAATTAAAATCCCCTGCTATTATATGTTGCCCTGTAAGTGATGATAAGATGAGAAATAAATTAGCAAAGAACTTCTGATCATCTATATTGGGACCATATAAGTTCACAAGATTTATATTTTCTAATAGCAAAGAACCTTGAATGATTACATATCTTCCAAATTTGTCTCCAATTACATTTTTCACTTGAAAAGGAACTGATTTATGTATGAGAGTCATAACTCCCCTGGCTCGGGATGAAAATGAAGAGGTGAATACACTTCCCTGCCATCTACTCCTAATTCTTTTAACATCCTCCTCTATCAGATGAGTTTCTTGTAAAAACACAATTCTTGAACCCATGTCCTTTATTTTATTCATAACTTGTTTAAGTTTTTTAAAATTTTGTAGACCTCTGCAATTCCATGAAGTTAAATTAAGATTAACACTTTGGTCCATGATCAATAGAGAGTTTGGGATTACCTTGCAGTGTAAACATGCTCATACAGAGAAGCAAAAACATGAGTGGTTGAACATTCATCCTACAAACTACACACAAACAAATTTCCCCTTCCCACACTTGTGGCAAACCCCCCAAAATCAAAAGAAAAATTCTGTCTCCCGATATAGCCATCGACCGTTCCACACCCACGGGGAACAGCCTAAGCCACTCCTTCTTCATCCTCCCAATCACCCTAACTCTACTGCTTTTAATGACGTAACATTAACTCTCCTCTGTAGTTTTCCAACTTAACTCCCAAATTTTTAACAACTTTGTACATCATAGTTTTTTTTTGTTTGTTTTGTTTTTGTTTTGTTTTTTTAATATATAATACAATCTATATTTTGTAAACTTACTATTTACTTCAAGTCAGTCAGATGCCTGTGCAAATGCTTAATTATTCTACCTTATATTTTGTTCATGCTTAGCTCCCACCAGTCTCTTCTTCTTCTTTGATCTTCTTGATGAACTCCTGCGCCTCCTCTGGGGTCTTGAAGATGTGGGTTCTGCCCTCATACGTGGTCAGCAGTCTCGCAGGATAGATTACACCATGACGAATCCCAAGGTTGCGCAGCTCCTTACGTACGGGATCAAACTGCTTCCTCAATTGCTGGATTCCTGTGGCCAAATCTGGGTAGAACCGCACCTGCTGGTCCTGGTGTTTAATCTCTCCTTTTTTAGCTCGTGCAGCGTTGAAGATCTTCATCCTGTCTCTGTTGCTAAGAAACTTCATAATTAAGGTCCTCAGCGGTCCCTTATCTCTCCGTGGGCCAATACGATGTGCTTTTTCCAGAACCACTGCTGATTGCAACTCCTCGCTGCCCAGCACCTCCGGAATCCACTTTTCCAGAAAGGAACATACGTCCCGACCTTCTGATTCCTCTGGAAGACCCACCAGCCTCAAATTATTCTGTCTCGACCGAGATTCCAAATCCAAAATATTATCTTCCAGAGATTTATTTTTTTTTTCCAAAGTGCGCACCTTTAATTGAAGACGGGTGACGTCATCTTCAGCACTAGCGAGACGGAGCTCCATCTGCGCCGTTCGTTCTACACAGTCACCCAATTCCTTTCTTATTCCTTCCAACGCTGTCATAATCCCATCAAATCTAGAGGAAAAATCCGCTCTCATTGAACTCATGGCAGCCATCAGCGCATCTGCGCCATTCCCCGCAGATATCGCAGCGTTGCCAGCCTCCTCCGCCATATATGGAGTTTTGTTTGCTGCGTCACAGACCTGAAAGTCCGTTAATTTAGACTGTTTCGGCGGCTCGCTTTTTCCTTTTCCTGGTTTTCCAGCCTTAGGCTTCGCCGACATATCTTCGCCCAAATGCTGGGATACGTTCTGTCCCAAATGAGAGAGTTATTTGCCGATTTTTTTTTTTCCAGGAGCAGAGCAGAGCGAGACACGTCCGTCCTACGTGGCAGCCATAACCGGAAGTCATCAGGCTCCTTTTTATTTAAAAGATCTGATACTACCGTATCATCCTAACAGAGCACTACGCTCCCAAAATGCAGGTTTACTTGTAATACCTAGAATCTCCAAAAGTACAATGGGAGGCAGAGCCTTCAATTATCAAGCTCCTCTCCTGTGGAATCAGCTGCCAATCTGGATTCGGGAGTCAGACTCGATCTCTGTTTTTAAGAATAGGGCTAAAACCTACCTTTTTGATATAGCCTACAATTAGGGAGGGATCATGTGTTTCTGAACCCTCCCTTAGTTATGCTGCTAATAGGTTTAGTCAGCCGGGGGACCTCCAGTAATGCACTGGGCCTCACTCCTTTCCTCACTCTCTATGAAATATTTTTTTTTTTGCTGGTCATTAACATTTGTTTGTTCTCTCCCATAGATTGAGTCCCCATCATGCTGTTTGCTCTCTACATGTCTGTTCTTTTCTTCTTCTCTGTCCCCTCACCCCCCAGCCAGTCGCAGCAGATGACTGCCCCTCCCTGAGCCTGGTTCTGCTGGAGGTTTCTTCCTGTTAAAAGGGAGTTTTTCCTCTCCACCGTCGCCAAGTGCTTGCTCACAGGGGATCGCCTGATTGCTGGGGTCTTTCTGCAACTGTGGGGGTCCCCCCTACAGTTGATAGTGCTATGAGATGACTGTTGTTGTGAAATGGCGCTATATAAATAAAGTTGAATTGAATTGAATTAAAACATCATAGGACGTGCTATGAGATGAGAGCCAGGCTTCACTCCCAATCATAGGACTCGATATGACATCATCAAAAATCAAAGGCAGGCATTACTCATGGTCATAGCACTCGCTATGACATTATCAAAGATCAAAGGCAGGCATCAACGAACAAGTGGGGACGTCAAAGATCCAAGGCAGGTTTCACCATGTTGCCATGGGAACAGTAACTTTCGACGGGCATGCAGAAATGTTTGCTTACGCTTGCTTTCTATGGGCATGCACAGGTATGCACTAGTAATACTAAATACTAATACACATTAAAAGCAATTAAGACAGTAAAAGCAGTTAAAACTAGAGGAAACAAGAAGAATGAAAATTGAAAATTCACTGGATGACTAACATCACCCTGAGTAAG